>CM024577.1:235836-835836 GCA_014182395.1 Eucalyptus sp. ANBG9806169 | reverse complement strand
ACAAGCATACATAGCCATCCAAGCTCAAAGAACTTTTGTCCAGCTGTGTAGAAAACTTCAAAACTAATTTCGCTATCTACAGCACGCTTGTTTCATTTTTTGAATGAGACATCCAACCAGTCAAGTGTAGAACATTACAAAACAGAGCGACAACCTGTCGCAAATCCCTAATGCATGGGATCTGGATTGAACCTCAGAGTCTCCCTCCAAATGAGCTCCTTAATATTTTCTTCAGTAAATGACGGTTGCTCAAAGTCATAAATGAAGGGAGTCGGGCAAACGGGTTCCTCATTTATATCATGTAGAGGGGCCAAATAAGGGTGGCACAAAGCCTCCTCAACTGCAAATGAAAATACACAAACATTATTAGGATATATGAGCATTCGCATATGGAGGGAGAGAAAGCAAACAATAAACATTACTTTTGTATAAGAGGTTGCAGAACTTCAAGCTAAAAGTTTATTTAACCCAGGATATATGTATTTTTATGTTTTAATCTACAGGCACTTACTTTATAATCTATTTCGATAAGTTTAGGACATAAAGTCCTGCCATTATAATATGCCCCCTCCTATTTTCAACAATTTCTACCTTTTTTACCCAAAACAATGGAACACATATAGCCTAATTGGGCAACAAATCAGATGCAAAAGATATATCACCATCTGACGTACCTGTTATTCGCTTGATGGGATCAAAGACGAGCATCCTTTCTAGGAGATCAACAGCACCTGGAGACATAGTCTGAAATCTACTAGAAAATTGCTGTCTTGGGTACTGTGGAAGCTGTCTTACATATCTTCGTGCATTATCACTTCTTAAAAACCCAAGGCTGGAGTCATCAGGAGATCCTATAAGCTTTTCACATGCATGACTTGTCAAATTCTAAGTTTATCTTATGTTCAGTGATTAAGGACGATGTTCTACACATCCTCGCAATATGCAGAACTCGTCAGTGATGCAATCAAAAGGAAATTAGACAATCGTATGTAACTTCAATACTAAATAAAGCAAACATGCAACTGTGCTCCTTTGCACACATTCCCCATAGTGTGAGCAAGATGAATATTTCCTCTATTTATGAACTCAACAGTGGCCTTGGTCAATCTTTAAGAACAAGTGGAGAAAATTTAAGATCATAAGCTCTAAAAGAGGAGCAACACGAACATCTTCGAGAGAAGATCTATATTAATTCTTCTCATTCAAATCAATAAGCTCATGCTCAGCAGTTGAGCATTATTGGTCTTTGGTGGAATGATCAATCCAGGAACTCAAACTCTACGAAAAATATCAATGTGCATGAGAATATTCCAGCCTTCTAGCTTGGAGTCATTCTGTCTCTCTATAATGCATTCAAAGTTTGCAAATAGCAGATTTAATTTTTCGATTAAATCAATCTACATGAACAAGACTTAGTTGCTAAACTCACTGATCAATTATTACTGGGGATAAGAATCAAGTTAGAGATTGAGCATCTCCGGAGGATAAGCACCATCAAGGCATTCACATTTCATTTCCTTGATAACACTTGTGTTTGCTATGAGAATGAGCGCATACTATGTTCTGATTATGAAACATTCCTACAATTATGCATAACAAGACACTTTCTAATTGTAGAGAAGCCAACAAGGAGACATTCATGGCATGACAAACAGTGACAGCACCTTCTTAAACACCATGAAAGCAAGTTCCAACAAGCATACCTCTGTAATAAGTCTCAGCTGATGGACATAGTCTTTGCCTGGGAATAGAGGCTGCCTAGTCATAGTTTCACCAAGTATGCAACCCACAGACCAAATATCAATCGCGGCAGTGTACTCTGAACAATTAAGGAGCAGTTCTGGCGCACGATACCAGCGAGTAACAACATACTCAGTCATAAAATCCGTTTCAGATGTGGTCCTAGCTAGCCCAAAGTCTCCAATTTTAAGGTCACAATTCGCATTCAGAAACAAGTTGCTTGGCTTCAGATCGCGATGCAGAACATTTGCTGAATGCACATATTTGAGACCTCGAAGCAACTGATACAAGAAGTACTGCACAACCATAGATGAGTTATACTCCAAACTTTCTCAAAGAAAGCTGTGGTTAACAGGAGCAAAGGGACACTGACACTACAACCTCAATGAGGTCCACACCCTAAATAAATCAGCATTACATTAGAATTCAACAAGAAAACTAAGTCAATTAATTCTATGAGGGGACTAAAAAAGGCAGAAAGCAAGTGATAAAAAGAATTTTCAGGACATAGGGAACCCCCATGTTTCTTACATAGGTAGGAGAAAAAAAAAACAACTGAAAGCACCAAATTAATCACAGAAAGACTTATCCGTCTCCTATTTTTCCAGCAAACCAAGACATGCTGAATTCTAGTACTCCAGGTTGAAGTCTCCAAAATTTGCTTCTAAGTAAATGACTCCACAAAAAGAAAAATGATTGCAATCTCGTAAAAAACGAAAAGAAAGTACTAACCCTGCAGTGATCGTCAGTCAATGGCTGATTGGAACGGATAATTTGATGAAGATCAGTGTCCATCAATTCATACACAATGTAAACATCATTAAAGTTCTCCCTATTTGGTGGACGTATAATGTCTTTGAGGCCAATAACCTGTGGAAAGAGAATCGCAAAGTTTACTACTCCCAAGTTATTTTCCAATGGAGAAGGTCCCAGAGAATGGAAAAGAAGACAGGAATATAATTCCATTCAGGGAATGTATGTTACGTAAGAATAAAGCACATCCTCGATAACCTTCGACATAGCTAAGTACTGCAAACTTGCCAGCAACAAAACTAATATTTAAGCTGCTGCCAAGTTCTTTAACCTTATACCATTATTATCATTCAACAAAAAGGCTCTATATCTCCTTCCACATTAAAGAAAAAACCTTCAAAATAGACTTAACAATCTAGTTTAGCCATTGTACAATTTATGACTAGCAAGATCTGCATAATCCCCGAAACCAAAAGTCAGATACCACTCATCATACATAGACAAATATAAGCAAGGTAGCAGACTTCCTCTAAGTATGTAATCTTAAAAGCAGACAGAAGTGATGATCATATGAACAAGTTGCCCAAACGACAAGGTTCTACAATCAATAATGACAACATCAAAAACTTTCTAGTGATAACCTTCCCCAGAATTAGACATGTAATAATAATCCACTAGCAACTACACATAATTTCTTCTTCTTCTTTTTTATTCTGGATATTGGGGGCACCATACTTCAGATAATTGAACTAAAAATGATACGGTTTCATCCAGGCACTAAGACTCCTATTCATATTTGATGCATACTGAAGAACTGGATGATAAGATCGATGAGAACAGAGATCAGAATGAATCTTATACTTACATTCTCATGATCCATATGACATAAAAGCTTAATTTCTCGTAAAGTCCTCTTGGCATCTATTCTGTTGTCAAACGCATTGCCAATCTTCTTGATGGCAACCTCCTCATTTGTCTCTGAGTTCATGGCAGCGCTGGTCGAAGTGACATAAACACATAACATAACTTGCACAACTGATGATTTTAAAGTCAATACAGATGAATCAAAACGAAGCAATAATTCCATTCATCAGCAAATAAGAAGCCAATTTTTCCACAAATCACTTCCGTCATCTCAATTTTAACCTTTTTTTTTTTTTTTTTTTTTGTTCCCCTTTTAGCGGCAATTTTTCTACAAGTTTGTAGAACAGATGGAACTTCTTTTGGCAGGAGAAACTGCTTAAAAGAACAGAAATTAGCAGAGCCAGGATAATTCACACTACGCAAATGAGCGCACCACGGCGGAATTATCGCCGAATGGAAAAGTTCAAGTCGAGGAAGATCATTGATTCTTGTCATGCACTAAACTTCTCGCCATTTCCAAGTAATCCACGAGGTCAACTTCCAAACCAGGAGGTCAAAACGACCGTATGAAAAACTACTCACGCTAGTCGTTTCTCGAGATTCTAGCAATTCGTCGTACGGACCTCAAGTCGCGTGATCGAGTCAACAGAATCCGAAACCAAAGACAACTTCACGAAGCAAGAGGATCAACTCAACGCGGACAATCAAAGCTACGATATCAGTCCGTCAATCGGAGCTCGGGAAAGAGCAGCAGCTGCAACTCACCAGACGAGACCGTAGGCGCCGCGGCCGATGGGGCGGATCGGGGGGACGTACTTCCGGGAGACCTCGAAGAGGTTCCCGTACACATTGTACTGCACGTAGCGCCCGCCGTGCGTGGGGATCCCGCGGACGCTGTGCTCCGCCGAGGCACCTCCCGAGCTCGACGACTCCATCGGAGGAGAGCGCGGAGGGAGAGGGTCCGCTCCGGACGACCCGACCCGACCCGAACCGAATCGGCCCCGGATGATGCCGGGGGAGGAGGAGGGGGGGCGGATCTTTCGTCGGAGGAGATGGAGCGAGCTCGAAACGGAAGGGAGGAGGAAGAGGGAAGGAAGCGTAAATTTTGCGAGGGAGTAGTCCAGAGAGTCCGTGTCGGGTAGGTGTGAAAAGTATACGTTTTCACATTTCTAATTCTTTATTTTTTAATTTTTTCCTTTTCTTTTCCGGGTTTCTTCTTCGTTCCGGTTTTTGCTAAAAATTATTTGGAAATATTGGCAAATAGTGGGGAAAGGAGAAGCACGTGTCTGACCTTTTGAACTGGAAAAGCGTGGAACAACCCGTGACGAAAATTGACTTCCCCCCTTGGCCCCCTTCTTCTTTTTTTTTCCTTTTACTTTGATTTCTGGCGTAAATGTGGCGTCTTCTTTAAATTATACATCTAAGCGGTAGATCTGACTCGGAAAAAAAAAATTGAAATTAGAAAATACAAGCTCAAGACTCGAAATGTGCAGTGTCGGGAAGATATTCTCGGACATTCTTTCGAATCTTTTGATTGACAAATATGAACCCCGATGAATTATGACCTTGTTGAATGTTTTTACGCGGTTCTTTTCTCACTAAAAGTATGCAATTTCGCCTTGGTTTCTGATTTGCTCAAATCGCATTGTGTGGACATGGCTACTCCTCCACAGGGGAGGGAGGAATGGTCAAGACTCGAGACACGCTCTCCCCCTTCGATCATTGCTGGACTGTTTTGAAGTCAACGAGGCCCCACGCAGTATCAAATCAATTAGCTAAAAAAGGAAGTAAATACGTAGGGACGCACGCCATTCAATTAGGTGGCCCGATCGGATGGCAAAAGGCTTGGATTGGTAGCTTAAACTTATGTTTCGAATGACGGCATAATGTTTAATGTGGTGGGGGTTGATAAGATGTACAATAGACGAATCCGGCACGAAATCGGAATGGTATTTGGCAACTTGTGCCGAGTTCCCACCGAGGCAGAGTTGCTAGCCGCACGCCTTTAGTGAAGGCGTGTTTTTTACATCATATCTCGAGAGTTACCATCTATGACGTTTCAGATGAGCAAAGAGCAGAGACCGGAATCCCTGTGCCTTCGATAATCCTCACCGGTTTTCATTTCCGGTTGAGGAAGAAGAGAGTCGGCCATTGGAGAATTGAGATCCGCAAGATACAACGAGTGAATGGAGCTGGCCTTATTTGGTACAAAGGAATCGACCAGAGAATGTGGCTTTCTTGAAGATACCAACCTCCATAGGGGTTGAGAAATCTCAGTCGAATGTACGTGCAAGGAAGCGCAAGAAAAGACCTGAATGTTAGAACTTGACTACTTTGGCAGAATCAATTGTTGGACATGAAGCTTTTAGGGTAGTTCATATCCAAACTCAACTGCTCCTTCGGTCGACAGTACACATCAGCCTGCACAGCGCACAGCCTGACACACTAAAATACATCATTCACCAACTAATAGAAACGAGTCAACTTACTATCATATTCGAGAGGATGGCTTCAACCCATCCCAAGTCCAAACATGAAGTATGAACTACTTCAGGGCTTGATTTCTGTATTTGTTGAAACAGCTTCTAGTAGTCAATTTCCATGATGATGTAACACAGCAAAACTGCTTCGCAACACAGTCAGAACTCACAAAGAATATCAGAATTCTTTTGCATTCGATATCTGGTATTCTTGTCATTATGGTGGGTAGTGTAGTACATATAGGACATTGAAAATATTAGTCAAGCAGCTTGAATGGTTATAACCTTTCAAGATATGGCTAGTTATCAATAACTTCTGATCACGGTGAAGTAGAAATTGAAGGGGAAGGAAAGGCACAGCCTCTGTCATTTATCATTCCAATCTACTCGAAAATTCGCGAGAATTCACTTGATGGGATTCTGCATGGCACTTGCACGTTTAAACCACCGCGCTCCTACAAAACTACAGAATACTAGTCTACATTCTATGCAAGTATAATGGAAGCAAGATGTAATGTGAGAGAGAGAGAGAGAGATCAAATCCTGAAAACAATCCATGGGCCAAACAAGCTTATAACATTGCGAACGACCGAATCAAATTCAAGAAGTTTCTTATTGTATATACTATATACTGCCACTGACTAATCTTTAAGGACTTGAAAAATCAAAGTTTTGCTACAATGAGAGATCATAGACAATCAATTTGCATAGCCTGATCTCATTCATTCTGCCAACTTTTTTCCTTGCTACAGTATCTCATTTACATCATATAGCTTCCTATAGTAAAGTAAATCGATTCCTTCACCCACCTGATTTCTTTTCCCATGCCCATCGGCTAGGCTTAAAAATTTGCTTCAATAGCACCATTTTGGGAACCTTCCAGTGCTCCACATGTCTGACAAAGTCACATGTTAAGAAGTTGCTAAACAACAGGAAGCCGGAACAATGAAAAGAGTAATTCTCCCCATAAAATGTTACCTGCATACTTTTCCAGACTGCGCATCGTAAAAGTATTCTGTGTATCCAGTTGCTGCAATATAATACATTCACACGAGTATCATATAAACTGAATGCAGGTAGCAGATATTTCATTCCTGCATAACATGAATCAATATGTACCAGAGAGAATGGGCCTCCAAGGGAAGGACAAGATGCAACTAAAGCGCCAGTGTCCAACTCCCTTGTCCTGGGATCACCAAACGCAAACAAAGTTATCATTTGAACTTCTGGAGAGGACGAAGAACAAGATGTTCTGAAGATGTAAGCTCAGAAATTTGAGGAGTCGCTATAGCTGAAGGGCGATTAATCGTGTCAGAAAGCCGACCTCAAAATCTTCCCACTTCATAAGCTTCATATTTGATTTCTCAATAAGTGAACCGAAATTGGTACAATTCCTTTTGAAGCGACGAAGCCCTCTGAAGGAACCAGCTGGATCAGCAAATTCACAATCCTCTTCATAAACATGGAGCGTTAGGTTTCCTAATAAATGCAGAAGGCATGTAAGCATGACCAAAGAATCTTCAATTATGCAGATATAGAATATGAAAAAGACTGTTTGAAAATTTGAATTTAAAGAGAATAAATACACCATGAACACCGGAACTTGAAACATGCCGCTGTACCATTCTGAATCCTACTTTTCTCATGTAATCGACACCTCAACTGTTTCCCTCATTACAATCAGATTCAATAAGCATCACTGATATGAATACCTCCATTATTCTGGATGCATGACATCTATTCGCCTATATCAGACATGAGCAATTGCACCCATTGAGGGCTGAAGTGATAGGAATTCTTATTATCTTTCCTGTTACTAGGGATTGAGTGGATGGTATCCATTTGGTTGCCCTTTCAAAACTGAAGACTGGGTAACGAGGGCTCTTGTGCAATGAAAATTAAACACGAGAAACAGAGGACTATCTTAGTCTTCTGGAAACTGACTTGGGATAGAGAACAGAAAGATGATCGTTAAAGTCAACCAAAACATAGAATAAAAAGAAATAATCCATGGCATTTCCTGCTAGTTCTGCCAGAGTGGAAAGAGGAGTATAAATTCACACACCCAATGTGTCTAGAGCACTCTTCTGCGAGGTTCATGAGCACGTGAAATTTGCAAAGGGGGAGCCCAGTTCTTCGATCACTAAACGTCAGACTTTAGAGGTTAGACCTAAGTTGGTTTTATAACCACTTTTTCCTTCAGAGGCATTAGAACATGTGCATTGCCATCGGAAGTTTGCCATGATAACCTCAGCTGAGACTACTCGAGCCTACGGGGCCACTTTAGTCGTTGCCAAATAGCTTAGGCTTATAAAATAGCAGGGCGGACACTCAATTCAACACGCGAATTGAGACAATTCCCGTCCAATAATGTCGTCGTAGAAAAAATGTTGGAGTGACTACTCGTGGGCACGACTCATCGCAAGCAAAATTAGGTAGACTTTTTCTATCATCCTAGATGTGAACGATATGGCGAAATCATCTACGAATAGGCGGGAGAAGAATGAAGCACCTGTGACGAAGTAGGACCTCTGGTAGTCCACCTTGATGGTCTCGACCACCGCGCTCCGGTCAAAAGCTCCCGCTCCATCCCCGGCGAGCTCGAGCTCCCTCGCCGGAGCCTCGGCGCTCGCCGGCGGCCGGAAGAGCGAGGCGGCGATGCCGAGGAGCTCGGAGCCGTACCAGGCCGCCTTGAGCAGCGCGTTCTCGGGTTCGGGTTCGGGCTCGGGCTTGGCTTCCGCGGACGAACCGCGGGTCGGATTCTCTCCGAAGCATCGCAACCTCTCGATCCTGGGGTGGCGCCCCGGGAATGGAGAGGCGAATTTATGGCCGGAGCTGCGGCGGGGAGTGGTGGGAGCGAAAGGCAGGATCGCTGCCATTGGAGAGGGAGATTTTTTTTCCCGCGGTTTCTCGAGAACCGCAAAATCGGGTATCGCTCCGAACGGTGGTGGCCACGAAAATGGGTGCTTTTCCCGGACGATTGGCCCCACTGGAGTGGCTAGAGCCTCGCTCGATAACGGACCATTCCAGTCCGACGTTGCCACGTGGCGGACCCCGTGTGTCGGGCGGGACGTTTTTCATGTTTCTTTGTTTAGCCTTTGCTTTCCTGTTGTCTCTTCGGACACGTCCGATCAAATTGAAACGATACGGAGAAGATTAACTTGACCCTTGGACAAGGATGACATGCACAAACCGAGAAATGATCCAAATATGTCCTAGAATTATTTCATATGAACCCTAAAACATAAAATTCGAAGAGGAAAAAAACTTTAGAAATAAGACGCATGAATACCGATGTGTTAAAATAAAATACTCATCCAATCTAAGCTCCGGGCTATCGGATTACTGCCCGAAACTCCTATTAAAAGCTTGTTTCCTACTAATTAGGCATGTATTTCACTCAATGTTTAGAACTGACGTGTCTAACCAATATCCTCTAATTCTAAACACTGTGCGAAGTTGCCATGTAGCAAACCCCGCGTGTCATGCGGGACATGTTTCATGTTTCTTTCTTTAACCTTAACATGAAAATAGGAGTTGACATTTTAGCTATCGATCAATTTTAAGGAAACTTCCAATTGGATCTCGAGCTTCGCCGTCCGTGGAACTTAGTTGGAAATTGTATGTGAGTATCGTGTGGATTATTTGATTTATTTGCCACTGTCATGCTCCTCGTGATTTTGAAGCTGAAAAAATAGTTTAAAAATATAAACTTATTGCACTTTTGTTAATTCAATTAAGTACTAAATATTTTCGCGTTTAATTGAATCAATCCGACCAATTTTAGACAGAAATCACTAATGTGGATGCTAATCGCGTCTTGCGTGGCCCGACTCGATGTTGACGTGCATATTTTTTTAATAATATTCAATTTTTTTCTTTTCTTATTTTTTTCTTCCACTATTTCTTTAATAAAAATTGATAAATTTATCAAAAAATATTAAAATATTAATAAAAAGTATCTATGTCGACACAGGCCGTGTTAACTAGCGACCATATTAGCAATTTTCGACTAAGATTGCCTAGATTGATTCAAATGGTAAAACATGAAAATGTTTATAACTTAATTAACACGATTGAAATGGTTTAAGACCGAATTAACATAAGCGTAATAAGTCAAACTTTTTGGATAATTTTTCCTTTCGAGACTTGATCGTGACTTTTTAAAATCTTAAGTTCTTGATTGACCAAAATAAAATCTCGAAGTCCTTAATTGATTTAAGATCAAGACTCTAGTAATTTTTTTTCCTACTTATTTCTTATTCTCAACTTACTCCTAAGTTTTATCCAAAAAGTTCATGCAATAGGCCTCTAGTTCTTCGAGGTAATAGGACGAAATATGTCTGTCAAATTATAATCTAAAATCACGATCCATCACGAGAGGAAGAATGATCCTTTTTTTTCTCTCTTTTTGATGTAGAAAAGTCATGATGCGGATCACCCATGTGGTGGTCGCGTTGGGCAGAGGCCATCCCCTTCTGAAGAGGACGAGTTGAATCCCAGGCGTGGTCGTTAGTGGTATTAAGCGTGGCGACGCCGTGGTGATGGGTCACGCAGCGTCGCACCAGGATTTACTTGCGCGGCCGTCACTGCAGTTCGATTTATCATGTCTCAAAAAAAAAAAAAAAAAAAGTCGTGATGCGGGATGGGATGGGTTGACCCGATGCATCCTCGCTTGCCCCGTGAAGGAGAGACGTCCTTGGCCTGACACCTGTCTTCCATTCATTGAATTTCAGGGTTGCATCTCCTCGTTCGGGCAGATGGAGCGTGGAACATTCATCGGGATAGGTCACATTGGCATCCCTTTGCGTCATGAAAGCAATGCGACCTTGTGATAGCTCCCTAATCACATGGCCCTGTAGCTATCTTAGCTGTAACAAGACGGGAGGCTATCGAGATAGAGCGTGATTAGTCGATATCGCACGAGGATTGAAACTCGATGCCATGGGTATAAAAGTCTCGAGACGAATATAATTTATTCAAAGTGATTTTTATTTTCACTTTTTATTTTTCTCAAATTTTGTAACGCTCGCATCATGACTTTTTAAGTTTCGAGAACATTTCTGTCTCGCCTATTTCTCTAAGCTTGGTTTGATTTTCGACATTATGAGATTGATTATTATTGTCCCTAATTGGATTGGCTATGTCTCTCTATAATAGCAAATTTTTGAATTGTCGAGCACGACCCGACAACTAATCCCAAGGAGCAGTTTTAAAACCCCAGTAGCCAGGGGTGATGTCTAATGGACCTCCTAGCTAAAATAGCAACGGATAACGAGACTCCTCCTATATTTCAAAATTAGGTAAGTCTTTCGCGATGCTTCGATCAGAATTCGTTAATCATTTTCAACAAAATAAAAACCTAGGTAATGTCTATCTACAACGAGATGTCGACATATGCTTATTTATAATCACTTTAATATGAGAACTTTTTAGATATTTTGGACGCACCGCTTTATTGTCCTTTGCAAAATATATTATGACCCGTCTATCCAAAATCATAACACTTTGTATGTTATGATTAACTTCGATGGCCATTTCATTTTCTTGTAGACATTGAGTAGTTTTCTACCTTTCTTAACTTATGGAATATACTTAGATGTTCATGACGGCATTGACATGTGATGCCATGTGTTGAATAGCGAGATGATAAAGATATTGTCCTAACCCCATGTTATGAAAATAGATGTCAAGAGTTTAATATTCGAGAAGTGTGGCCATCTCTTAATGAAGTATGCATGATTTGCACTTTATAATATGATAATGATATAAGGAGAATCAAACTAATTAAAAATTGACACACTCGAAAGTTTGATTAGTTTGAATATGCTTTCCTTTTGCATTAGCATCGTAGCTTTGATTAGAAGTCATTCGTGAATAGCTTTGGCTTGAATTGATGATTACTCGAGATTGGTATGATTTGAAGTGGAGCTTGAGCTTACGAATTTTTAGTTTGATAGGCTTGCAAGTCTAATGGAGCTTCAATTATTTTCTTAAAAAATTTTTATTATTTAAAAGTCAACACCTATATCCTCTATATTACATATTAAATCCATATTATTCAGAGTTTTTTTTTCTGAGGTACTTAATAAATTAATTGTAGTTGTGTTGAGAGAAATTGAGCTCAAGCTAGGGCCGAGTTTCAAACACCAAACAGTCAAGTCTAGCTCAAATTTAACATTGAATTGGCTCAAATAATCTCCGTTTATTTCATGAAAAATAAATGAGCTGTAAAATATTATCATAAAAATGATAATTTATATTGCTTGAAATAATTAAGTCAATGAACAATATTTTTATTATGGATTTTATTTATATCAAAATATTTTCATGTATGATAAAAGTATACTTTATTTTTGGGTCGGTATAAAAGTATTTTTAGAAATAATTAATTATTTTTAGAAATATATTTTTTAAATAATTATTTTTTGCGAGTAACGATGAAATTACTTTCTTCCTGAGTAGCCGCGGGAAAGAAACTAATTTGGATGTTCATTTTGGCCATTAAATCCAGAGAAACAACTAAAGATAAATATCTTCGACTGAGTCAGAAACTCGCCCCCCCACGCGCCTCACGCCGAGAAGAGGACAGCGTCCGAAATATCTCTTCCATCGCGCGAATCATGCCCCCGCTCTCCTTCTCGCCCGGCGCGACGAGCCAGGCGTTACACGCGCCCCCGGTCACGCGTGCGATGAACGCCCCCCATTTTTAAAATTATCATTTTCGACAATTGCGGTAGAGAGAGAAAGAGAGGGGGGAGGAGAGAGGGAGGAAGAGGAGCCCATTGCCAATTTGCCAGTTTCTCTCTCTAAAAAAAAAATTCTCCGTCCAGCTCGCTCCCTCCTTGGTCGATCAATTCGGTCCCGAGGTGGAATCGCGCGGAGATCGACACCTAAAAATTTTGCAATCCAGATTTCAGCTTTTCCCCCGGTCTCGCATCTATCTGCTCGGATCCGAGAGCAGCGATGGGAACGAAACCCTAGCTCTCTTCTCTTCTTCTAGCTTCAAGATCACCGGCAAAGCCCTAGCTCCCGTCGCTTCCGTCTTTCGGCGCTGGTGCGTCGAGCCTGCGGAAATTCAGATCATGGGCGGCTGATTTCCGGCGGAAGAGAGTAGCTGTGCCGGTGGACGCGTGCGTTCGGCAGCAGCATTAGTTTTGGCAAGCCGTTGAGATTCGGGGGAGTTTTCCGGGGGATGGATTTGTGAGGACTCGAGCTCGAGCTATCCAGCTCGCGCAGGCTCTTTTTTTTTCTTTTAAATCTCCGTCGTCGTCGTCTCGTGCGATACGTCTTTGCTTGCATACGCCGTCACGGGCAGTGGATGAGCGGCTTGGATGGTCGCCCCGTTACTTGAGATAGCACCATTTCTAGCTTGGCCGGGCGAGTGGTTGGCTTCGAGCGGGTACGGTGTTTGAAGCTGTATGAGTCCTAGGTTTATTAGGGAGGAGCGCCCGATAGTTCGAATTGCCTTTTGATTGCTGCCTGATTATTGACATTCAACTGTGATAGCTTCGGGTTTTGGCTTCTGGTGGTTTTGTCGATCGGCTCTGTCGTGGAGAGCGACAATTGCTTGAGTGTTTGAAATGAGCTCGGACAGTGGAGATCCGTGCCTGTCGGATCAGCTGGCGCAGTCGACTAATGAAACAAAGTAGAGAACCAATCTTCAATTTCAATTTTTGATGGATATTCTATTGCATTTTAGTGCATAACACTCTGGAATGATAACAAACTTCCTCTAATGATGGTTCAGGAAGGCAAATATATCATATTCACGGGAATTTCTCTTGTCCCTGAGCGGATTGGATATTTGCAGGAATTTGCCTCGTGGATTTGACGAATCAATTCTTGCGTAAGATCCTCGTGTTTCATTTACATTTACAACGTGATATTGTAAAATGCAGAGTTTTGGCTGTTGTATGCTATGTTTGGCTGCAAGCATTCTAGGGTTGACTATATGCTGTTCTGATGTGCATCGGCTTTATTTGCTTAGTGATTTTGAGGATGCTTCCCAAGACCGGCAAAGGACCTCTGGCAGTTTTTTGCTGCAAGGTTATAGGCGAAATGAGTATGGATCGTCCCCACCTACGAGAGGGGATGTAAGTAATTATTCTCGGGGAATTCATGGTAGGTGGGATAGTCGCTCTTCTGGATGGAGCGATAAAGACAGTGACTCGCAGTCTGATTGGGACTCAGGTACGTGTTGAGATATTCCCCAGTCCATGTAGGCTCTCATTCGGAAAAGAATCTCTTGTTGGACAAATTTGGTAGCATTTTGGGTGACTAATTGAGTGCAGGTTTCAGTCAATTTTACAAGTCTTTGTTAGTTGAGGTGCTCTCTTACATTTTGATAAGCATAAACATGAATATGGTTTCTCTTCTGTGCATACTTAATTAACAAGTGGTAATGGCAATTTGGGCACATTGTTGCGTAGATTGCATTGCAGTTGAGGTGTTCCCAGTCCATTTCATTTCTCATTCACAAAGCACATCTCTTCATGCAGCCTTTATTATTATTCTATGAGTGTTTGTCCCATTCGTAGCTTTTAAGCCGAGTGTCAGCTCTCCTATATTGTACTTCTAGTAAGAAAGTTGAGAATAATTTGACCATCACATCCTGGGGCAAACTCCAATCGCCCTCACTAATTCACTCAGAATTTGTTGATATGTAGTGGCTTTTTGCAGTCTTTGATCTCTTGTTAAGTTCTGTTAAGGTGCTGCCAGAGGATGAGAATCTTCATGGATTAGTTTATCTGGAATTGAATTCCTGCTCATGGATCGCAGATACAGGAAAACGTTATGCCAATCCATCACGACGGGGTTGGCAAGCCCCCGAGCATGATGGACTTCTTGGCAGTGGCGGTTTTCCACGACCATCAGGGTACACTCCTGGGGTGTCAGCTGCAAAGTTTCGGCCTAATGATCACTACCAGCTTAATAGGAGTACAGAGCCATATCACCCTCCTCGTCCTTATAAGGTTTCTCGCTGCTACCTGAGAATTGTTGTAATTTTGATATCTGCTTGTAGGATTTGGCAAATACCATGATTTACATATATTGATGCTCATGTATTGTATAGTGAAATCCCAGTTAAGGTTTTTTTTTTGGGTATATTTTCACTGGTAATGGAATCCTTCTTTTTCAGGCGTTACCACACTCACGTAGAGAAACTGACTCAATTAATGATGAAACATTTGGGTCATCTGAATTTACCAGCGAGGACAGAGCAGAAGAGGAAAGGAAAAGAAGAGGTTCCATCTCTCTCTCTCTCTTCCTCTCTCACCCACACACACACACACACACACAAAAACACCCATGCACACACATGAGACTATGCATGGACATTCAAGCATTTGGCGGCGGCTGTAGAATGATACTTTTTTGTCCCGTGTACACTGTTTTAGTACTTTAAGTGGCTAAAAGCTCAGGTTTCTCTTCTCACACTTCTAATTTTTTTGCTGGATTTCTTTCAGCTTCATTTGAGTTAATGAGGAAAGAGCAGCACAAAGCATTCCAAGAACGGCAGAAGAATGGTTCAGAGAAGCATAACAATGACTTTGATATCTCTACACTTATGGACGACTCTACAGATCCGAATAAACAACGGAGCACAAGCAATGAATTAGATGAGCCCAAAGAACCAAAAGCATCCAACATTGAATCTGCAAAACTATCTTCAGGATCACAAATTGCTGGTCCCCGACCACTTGTGCCTCCTGGATTTGCAACAACAGTCCAGGATAGGAAGTCACATTCAGCGGAGGTATTTTACCTTACACATATGCGTCAACTCTTTTTAGATGATTTTATCTAACTGCTCTATATATTGGTTGCTAGTTGTATGGCAACTTCTCGAGGCTTCTTTTTTGGCTATGTAGACTAGGTTGTTGTTGTTCCTCTCATGATAATTCAAGTGATGTGAATGTTTTTTCCAATTGTGTGGCATATTCTGTGCATGGCTTTTGCAGCATCTTCTTTTCTATTTGGAGGTAGGTATTTGGAAAAGAGCTGAGAAGATGTACAAATTTGGAGGTAGGTATTGTAGGATGATTACTTGCATAAGTCTAATTCATTTAGACAAATTACAGAACCACTGTCATCCTGTCATCCAAAGCAGGAGATAATTGACACAAAGAGGTGAAATAAGATTTTCAACTTGTGTGTTTTGACCAATCACAAGTTTTCCTTTAGTTTCATATCTCTTCATTATAGGTAGCGAAACTTTTCTTGATTTACTTGTCACAGAAGATGAGCTTCTTAAATTCTTCTCTAATCAAGACAAAGCAGGTTAACTCCTGAACAAAGTTCTAGAAACGAAAAATCTTTAGTGATTACTGATATTGTGGCAGAACGTTTGATCCAAAACCTTAAATTATTAAGTAGAGGAAGACTTATAACCATGTAGTTAACGATGTGTTATTATACTTAATGCTTCCCTGCGTGTTAAGGGTGCGTTTGTTTGTGTTTCTGTTCTTTTTATTATACTTAACAACTTTTTTTTGTTTCTTGTTTCTGTTCTTTTTTTGTTCCCGGGAACAAAAAAACAGATTTGGAACAAAAACGCAAACAAATGCGTTTCTGTTCTTTTTTTGTTCCCGGGAACAAAAAAACAGAAAAACTGTTTATAAACAAAAAAAAAGAACACAAACAAACAGGCCCTAAGTCAGTTTTTTACATGGTGGCATGACTTGACTTGATATCATGAAATGGGCGCAGCTCTTACTTTGTGTGAGCCAGTTGTGAACACATCACAGGCAATGAGTTTTTGAGGAGAATGCCAGGATCCGAACTCTTGACTTGTGCTTTGATAATTGATATTATGTTAGAAAGCTTAAGCTATTATTAGGCGGGGAGAAACTACATGTATATAGGCACATTATAGATTTAGGGTTGTACTCCATGTTGATATTTTGGTTTATCTTCTTGCAGGTTGTCATTTAACCAAGCATTTTCTATACTGCAGTAGAACAGTGGTACCATTAGTTGTTTGTTTGCTTTTATCTATTTCTTTATTTAAATATTAAAGCTGAGATACCGGCAACTGGATAGTGTTCTCGCTATGAGATTTGAATCAATTATGGTGCTCAATAATTGTTTATGGTTTTTCTTTTCAGTACAATCATGGACATCCTGCTAGCACACTGATCATAAATTGGCATAGAGTCATGCAGTTATATCGTGACAAAGACTAATTGTTGTGTTCCATAACGAGTTCATTTCTCTTCTTTATACCTAGGTCAAGACTTCGGCACCTGATGGTAGCATCTTTAATGCGAGGGATAATATTGTGTTGAATGGCTTGTACGATGGTCAGAGGGATAAGGAAACAGCTGATCAAATGAGTCTGATTGCAAGGCTGCATGTAACCCCAGAACTCCAAAGTTCAGAGATGGATAAGAATGAAGTCATCATATCACCTGCTTTAGATATTTCTAACCGGACTCTTGGTGGGAAGAAACTGTTAGGAACTTGCAATCTTTCAGAAACTTCAGAATCTTCAGATATTGGGCAAAGCATAGACCTTGACTCTCAGGAGGCAGAGCGAAACAAAATTGCGGGTCAATCAGATCATTCCGCTACAATTCTGGAAAAACTTTTTGGTAGTGCTTTATCATTAGAAAGTGCTGTCTCATCTTCACATACTGAGGTAATAATCATCCGGTTATTGTGTATCTGTTTTGTAACTTTGATGGAGGATAGTTGTGCGGATTGCATGCTTAGAGCCTGATAACAAATGAAACCATGAGGCAGTTCTAATAGGTTCAGTTAAAGATTCTGTTATCTAAAGCATCTGTCTCATGTCAAATAATGTTTGAACCACGAACCACAGGATCCTCATAGAACAGGAATGAAACATGTTCTGTCATTAAGAGGCAACTAGAGAGGGGTATACGTGGTGCTTGTGAGCAGGAGAATTAACTCACATACTGTTTAACATTATAATAAAGACTTTATAGACTGTTGTTGACTGATAAAGTGCCATTGTTGGTAGACTTGTCAATTGGGAAAGTGTGATTGTGCATCGTGCCGGTCATTAAGGGAAGTTTGACAAGATCTAGTCAAATGGAAAATGTGATTGTGTCTAAGAAGAGTCTAACTAGATCTTTTTGGTGTTGTGCATCCCTTGAACTTTGTGAAATACTTTCCTTGTAGGACATCGCATGTAATCCTTATTATTAACTTGAGGCTGAAATTTACTAGTACATATTTGGTTGTCTAAAGTTCTTCTGGAACATTTATCTAACTGCAAAAAGGAAAACTTTCTGCCTAGTGACTTCATTGACATATTTTACTGCTTCCTTAGCTTCAAGGCACTAAAGGTGATGACGTATGGAGCTCTCACAGTAGCCACTCTTCCAAATTTGCTCATTTGTTTGTTGAAGAAGGTGAGGCTGCAACAGTATTCAGGCCTAATGCTGTTCAAGTTGTTGCTTCGAATTTTGAATGTGTTATAAGCATTGATGTTCTTTTAATTTTGCTGCAGAAAAGAAAACTACGGACGATACCTTATCTGGAAGGCCCAAAGACTTGCTATCATTAATTGGTGTGGGTGAAAAAGGTGAATCATTGGTTTCTGATGTGCAAATGCCGGAGCAACCATGGTCAAAGAGTCTCTTTTCAAGCTCTCAACCTAAAGATAAGCAGATGATGGACGGCACTGCGTCTGCTGCAGTTGGAAGTCACGAGCAGTTCACCGATCGCAAACCAGGGGGAGTTCCGGCTGTCCTTACGTGTGAAGATCTTGAGAATACCATCTTATCAGAGATTAGTGACGGTGGATCAGACCCGCAGCAGCCTTTGAAGGCTTGGGATGGCAATGAGGCAAAGGCTGAGCAGCCAAGAGCCAATGTTAATAACCTTGCATCCCAGCACCTCCTTTCCTTATTACAAAAGGGAACGGAACACAACAATGTGGTACTGTTCCCCAGTTTTGATGCTAAATTTGCAGATAAGGTGGACACTCTTGAAGGAGAAAGGACCAGCAATTTACTGGGCGACTCTAAAGAGACGAGTGATAGTCTTCCTAATTGTGGGAACACTTTGACTCTTGAAACTCTTTTTGGAACTGCTTTCATGAAGGAGCTGCAGTCAGTTGGAGCTCCAGTCTCTGCTCAAAGGAGTTCTACCGGGTCAGCCAGAGTCGAACCATTCAACCCTCACGGATCTTCCCATCGTGTAATTGATGAAAGTATGCTAGCTTCTGCAGAAAGTGAAGCTATATCGAGCAGGAATATTCATGAAAGCAATGGGATGGCATCGAATAGAAGTCATCAATCTAATATGGACATCACAGAAGATCGTTTCTTGAAATTTGATCATTTCCGAACCGAAGTAGATACTCTACAGCTACAACCTGAAGTAGGGCCCAAGCTTAGCAATTTTGACAGGCCAGCTGAAATTCGGCTTCCTGAAGAGGATAGTCTGATGAGTGTTAGCGATCCTCTGAATCTGCAGGGCTTAATGGCTGGTCGGCATCCTGATAAAGCTGAGTTGTCCTCCAGCAATGCGCCATTTGATGTTGTTGAAAACTTTGCAGCGCATGGCATCTTCAAGGAAGAAAAATATGCTAGAGAGCAAGTACCTTCACATTTCCATCAAATTCCCTTCAGTAGGAGGGAGCCAGATATTCCGTTTTCAAATGTTCATGTTCAACAATCTTCTCCTCAGCTTCATCCCCACCGTCTGAACAACGTTGGGCCAATGTTTAATTCTCTAGATTCTCATACTGTTCATAGTAATGCTCCAGTGAAGATTGCAGATGGCATTCTCCATCATGATCAACCACTAAATTACCAATTTCCTGCAAATATGGTCCGCCCTCAGATGCACCATCTGAGCAGCGGATATCCTGGATTTGATCCTCCAAGTCATCATCCTATGGTGCAACAGATGCATCTGCCACCAAGTTTTCCTCCACCACATCAGTTACAGGGATTTCATGGTGGGTCCCAGGTGACTCATCTGAACAACCAGGTCTCTGGACTTATTCAGGAACTTAACCCGATTCAAGGTTTTCCTTTTGGTCAGCGGCAGCCAAATAGTGGAATACCACCGCCTGGTAAAGAAACATTCCCTTCTGTGATTTTGTTTAATGTCTTTTCTTTTCCAAATTTAGATTCATGGCGTTTTCTCTGGGACTTGTCAGGGTTAAAATGATTTTTGGCAAAGCACTTTACTAATAATGGAGGTGCTTGGTATCTAAATGCGTCCTTTGGTCATTTGTATAGTGTCATGTTAATGTGTGACCCTTTGTCATATGGAGTACTTTGTTTTCTGAAGCATTGATAATAAATAAGTAATATGAGGATAGTTAGTGTGCTGAAAATTGCAAAATTTCCCCACTTTATTGCTTAATAAGTGCACTGGAGTGCTTGTCAACAAGACCCCGTAATTATTCTGGAATCAGGTGTCCCACTTGCTGAGGGTTGTTATCATACCACCCTTTGCTTACAGTATTTGACTCCCTGACAGTTTAGACGTTAGTCCTTGTTCTGTTTGGCCTAGTTGATGCGAGTCTTGTTAGGTGTCACAGCTGTCATGATTCAGATAAGTTAAGTCTTGTTTTCTTTTATCTTGTAGACCTATCATTCAGACCAATAATCATCAGCTTTAGAATCACTTTTTCTATATGCATAAGCTGCCGTGAAGGCTTTTTTTTCCCCTTCTTCCTGTTGGAAGTTAATGTTGGATCCAAAGTGAGGTCTTGCCTGTGTGTGGATGATTGCTCCACTGACACCTCCTTTTGTTTCGATTATTCAGCTCCTGAAGCCAGCATTGGAAACAACCATCCAGAAGCATTTCAAAGGCTTATTGAGCTGGAGCGGCGTGCAAATGCAAAGCAGATGAACCCCTTCGCTGCTGCCGCCGCCGCCGCCGCCGCCGCTGGCCATAGCCAGGGAATGTACGGCCGTGATATCGATATGGGTTTTCGTTACAGATGAAGATTTCAAGCATCGATTTAGTGTGCATGCCAGTGTACTCATCTCTCTCTCTCCCTCTCCCTACCTCCCTCTAGCATGAAGGACGGGGTTTGATATGCGTATTATAAAATGGACAGATTTCGTACCTGGTTTGCCTTTTGGATTTCAGCTTTAAATAACGAAAAGAAAAAAAGCCAACAACTAAAAAAAGAAGGGTTAGTTTTTGGTCTTAAAACCAAAGCCCTTTTGCTAAAACATTTGCCCCCTCAACTGTCAATTGTTAAGACATTCTAAAGCCAGCAACTGAAAAATAGGACGGTTAATTTTTGGTTTTAAAACGGAAGCCCTTTGGCTAAAACCTTTGTCCACCCAGCTGTCAATGCTAGACATTCTAAAGCCAACAACTGAAAAAAAGGACGGTTAGTTTTTGGTCTTAAAACCGAAGCCCTTCGGCTAAAACCTTTGTCCACCCAGCTGTCAAATGCTAGACATTCTAAAGTCAACAACCGAAAAAAGAAGGGTTAGTTTTTGGGTCTTAAAACCAAAGCCCTTCGGCTAAAACCTCTACCCAATCAGCTGTCAAACCCTAGACATTCCAAAGGCTGGGTAAAGGGGAATGACCCCACTGGGTCGGCTAACTTGCAGGCTTCCTGAAGAGAAATGAGGAGCTAAATCATGCGAGGCCGAGCCCAAGGATTAGGTCGCACGTAATCGGGTCTGGCTTTATTGTGATCTCATACGTTTGGCCGTGCCTAGTCGACATATTGTTGGGTCGTTATCACTGGATGGAGCTATTCGCAGCAATTATTCTTTGCGTGACGCGGCAATGCTCGGCTCAGTGCGTTGGATTGCATAATGCACGCTAAATTATTTCTGTATTGATCGGTCAAACAAAAATGAGATCCGCACGTCCACACCTAGACAAACATAGTTAAAGCCTACCCATAATAATGCAACCCCGAAAGAGAGCAGCACGCAACTTGAGAGGCGAGGAGACGAGATGAGATATGACGTGGAGTCTTTTCACCGTCCACTTGCGTACTCCAGGTACTTCGCTAACTCTGCATTAGAGGCAGGCGTCGCAAGAAGAAAGAAGGATTAAAGCTCACTGGGGATGCTGAAGACGAAAGAAAAGAATTGAAATTCCGTAAATGAAAACGAGGCACTAATGTCAAAAACATTGATCGCAGTCTCTGAAGTGGGGACGGCGGCGGCGGCGGCGGCGGCTTGTTTCTGACTTTTTGACTTCGTTGTCCGAAGGGACCAAATTCGATTTCTTACTCCTCCAAATTCAGTCTTTCCAGTACGAAAGTCGGGGGAAAAAGAAACATATGAAAACTCAAAAAGCCGTCCACGTTCGAAGTATTACGGCCGTCTGTGGTGTAAAGATTAGCTCGATGCGTAGGCACGTCGAGAGGTTTTTGACTGCTGGGGCCCGTCGCCTGAGGTCCGGCTCGCCGATGGGCCCAAACCCTGGCCGTGGCACCACGCGCCCTGAGGCGCCTGTGTCCATGAAAATAATCGCCTGAGAAAGCTAAAAAAGAAGGCATCTCTGCATGTTCGCAACCACCTAAAAGAGAAAAGGAAAGGTGAGTTTTAGTGCCCAAGAAATCATGTCGCACCGGACTTATCTTTCCTCAGCGGGAAAAGCTCAAATTGGGGTACCAAATTGCTTGCCTCGACAGGGCCTAAAAAGGTACAGAAAAGATGAAGACAAGGATCAGCCTGACTGAGTGAGGCCAAGCCGGGGGCGGTGAAGGAAAGCCGAAGTGGTGGCCCTGTATCAGAAAAAGTCAAAAAAAAAGAAGGGAAAAAAAGGGTAACCTCATTTAAAACGCCTCTAGGATTCCGGTCTGCATGTTTTTTTAGGCACGTCACTCTGCTCATTAACCCGTTACCATCAATAGTAGGATATACACAACCTGAAGAATGCGGTGATAATTCCATGGTTACCTACTACCTGATGAGCGAGGAACTAAACTTCACGAATTGACCCCTGTTTTCGAGATTCTTCTATGCGCAGCTGATGGTGCTGGTCGCATGTGAGACTGGTCCTTTGAGGAGGCGAGCATGTACAAGTGGCTGATGGGACCTTCAGAGGGCCCCACTTTCGTAGAGGCAGAATGTGACTGGTAGTCGATATCCAGCGCAATCGATTAATCAGTGGCGGGATGCATGCACATTTGGTACTTACCCGGATGAGATTCATAACACACAGATATCGGTGATTGATTAATTACATCACGTCGTCGCTGTCGCGCGGTGTATGCATCGTGTAAAATTCTCTCTCCTTTTATTTTTCGTGACTTGAGAGCCTCATTTCTCATGTCGGGGGAAACAAACAAAAACGATCCGACTGATTTCAAAAACTGTTTTGGGCTACAGATGGAGAAAAAAGAAAGAAAAATTAGAAATGGGTAGCATGGTGGCGGATTAAAAATCCTTAATCTAACATGTGGAGGAATGTAATGCACACCCACCAATCAAACCGAGTAGGATCTGAGTAGGATCGGGGAGAAAAGGGTGGCTGTTTCACTGTGTCTTACCAAATTAGATTTGATGGACACCCTTCACTCCCCCACTAATAATACACTTCAACATACGTACGTGCTTGAGCCCCCTCCTCTCTCTCTCTCTCTCAACTTTCTTCCTTTTTCTCTCTCTTATTCTGCATTTCTTGTTTTGATCCGGATTTTTGTGGACACAGCCATTGAACCCCCTCTGTCCATACGCCTCCATTCTTTTTCAACATCCCCATTATTCCTTTACGTCTTCTCTTCACTTTCCATTCAAAACACCCATTTGCTTCCCCCCCCCCCTTCTCTCTCTCTCTCTCTCTCTCTCTCTCTCACTCTCTCTTGTTGCTCACATTCTACTCCTCTGACTCACCACCAACTTTCTCTCTTCATCTCCGGTTTTGATCTACACATACCTTGATAAGCAGGGTATTGAAATGAAGGTCTGATTGCCTCTCCAGGATCTCAAATGTTAAACCTTTTAATACTTCATTGTTCTTCCTGTTCTGTTTCAGCTGAGGAACCATTTCAAGATTCCTTCTTTTTTATTCCATTGCTCTTGATTCTGCATGCAACTTTTGTTGGGTTTGCTTTTTGTTTCATCTTCTTTTGAAGGGTTCTGATCCAGGATCCGATATGTGCTTTGTCTTAAATAAAAAGTTGCCGATAAAAGGATCCATATTCTTGAAGTTCCTAGGAATGTTCTCATGGATTTGTCATGAGTTATCAGAGAGTTCTTTTTCTGCTGAACGAGTTATAAAAGGGCTCTTTTCAAAAAGTTGATGGCTTTCCAAATTAGAAGCTCTCCTTCTTTTCGATTTATTGTGTCCAGGAGTTCAATTTGATATCGTGTAATTCGTCAACCGACATTTTCTGTTATACTGAGCTGATCTTCTTTGTTGGGTTTATTTTTCGTCTGTCATTTCAAACTAGTTGAGAACGAGAGCTGATTGATGCTGATACGGATCTACTGAATTGATATGTGCAGAAGCTCGTAGTGAAGTTGGATCTACACGATGACAAGGCCAAGCAAAAGGCTATGAAGACAGTCTCTACTCTTCCAGGTTCTTTATCCCTTCTCCAGCTTCCTCTTCTTTAAATCATTCGATTTCCCTGTTCTCCTCCCTTAGACTTCTGTTTTATGGAATGAGCTGGAAAAAGAAAAGAGTGACTATGTGGGTTTGCTCGCTTGCTTTCTTCCTTTTATATTTATGGAGTTTCTTAGTAAAATAAAATCAAGCATTATTTCAATACATAAAGGTGGGATTTAATTTCAAGCATAAAACATGGGATCCACATACATTCCTTGGGACCAATTGAGTGACTCACCAAACTTAAGACAGCTTATTTTCATGGGCCTTAAAGCACTTCGCATTGATGAAGTCAATCGGAAACGATTGTTCCTCAATTTTCCCCTTGATTTGTCCAGTCGTATTTGTTGATTTTCTCATGCTACAGTGGATGATGAACTTAGAAAAGAACCGATATTTTTCCCTTCTGAACACTATGTGTACCATTGTTTAGCCGAGGAAGAAAACTGTCCTGGAACAGTTCATTCACATGAATCTATTCTTTTAGGGATTGACTCCATCTCCATGGACATGAAGGAGAAGAAACTAACAGTGATTGGAACAGTCGACCCAGTGAGTTTGGTGAGCAAGTTGCGCAAGTACTGGCAAACAGACATAATCACAGTGGGGCCAGCAAAAGAGCCTGAGAAGAAAGAGGAAGCAAAACCAGAAGAGCCCAAGAAAGAGGAAGCAGCTAAACCAGAAGAGGCCAAGAAAGAAGAAGCGAAACCAGAGGAGGGAAAGAAGGAAGAACCCAAGAAAGAAGAGCCCAAAAAAGAAGAACCGAAGAAAGAGGAAGAGCCGAAGAAGCCTCAGGTGCCTCAGCCTGACCCTGTCCTTGAGCTTGTTAGGGCATACAGGGCGTACAATCCTCAGATGACCACCTATTACTATGTCCAAAGCATGGAGGAGAATCCGAATGCTTGTGTCATCTGTTGATAAATAAAACAACGATGAGGTTTTGAGGGGAGGGCAGAAATTAATTGCTTCAGGTTCTAGCAGGTGATGATGGGAACTGAGTATCATCGGTTGTATAGAGAGGCAAACACCCTCATCTGAGAATGGGTCCAAGAATCGTTGTAGTGTATATAAAGATTGCCTCATTTTTACTAGAGCTTACTCAATGGTATGCAGGGAGAATAAATAAAAAATTTTGTGGCCCCATCAGGTGTATCACTCTAGAATATAGAATACTTTTGTTTGATCTGTCTTCTGGTTGTTATTTGTTGGCCACTTGCATGCTAGAGCTAACTGATCATGTTACATAAATCTTTTAAGGGAATTTTGCTCAAAGTCTAGGATGGTAAAATTTCCTATACTTTTTAGTCTCACCATATCAAAATATTCTAGTGCTTTCGAAGATATCATTGCCTGGATCGCACTGCTATCTCAGCATCTAATATGGCATTCCTATGAATACAGGAGTGTTGTTATGTGACTTCTCATTTGTTACTTTCATCTGACATAAAGGGTGTTTGTTGGATGCCGAGTAATGCACCTGAACGAGAGCACCATTCATAAAGCGATGTCCTAACTACATTGGCAGCGTAGTCTCGGCCAGTGTTTAAGTACATTTCAACCATTTTCAATTGAAAATTCCAGACCAAGGCATGATGCCGACGGCAACTAGCCAAAGTTTCATTGTCAAACAAGATTGGAATGGCCCATGTTACTAATGCGGAGTAACCCTAATCTCACATTCTTGTTAACAGTTCAATTCTAGTGTCCCAATGATTTGCGTTTTGCCCATTTCAAAGGGCGTTTTGTCCTCGATCCATCATTGCATCGAGGACACAGGTGATTGAAGGGCTTTAGCTTCTTGTATTGAGAGTCCATGGTGGGTCAGTGTTTTATCTTAATGTCTTTATCTTCACAGAATCTCACCGCCCTTTACCTGTTGCTGATGTGGAATGGCTAACATGGCATGGTGGGATTTGACGGCGTCATGTTGAATGGACAGAAGCGAAGGCAGCTTCTTTAGGGACCATGCACGAAATTAAAATGGTCGGTCCAAAAAGTAGGACAAAAACTCATCCCGTTTTAATGAGCGGAGTAGTGATAACAGCATGTCTTTTCCTCAGCCAGACACTTCTTTTCGTATAGAAAACTCCGCTCCTCAATAAAATTAGAAAAATTGCAGCAACTTATTCCTGTTTCTGCACAAATGTGACGTGCCATGTGTGGGCTATGGCATGTGACTGAACATGACTCTGCTGATTCATTGATGCAGCTTTTTTGCCCCTTAGTGCCACCACATGGTACGAACTTCATGCAACAGCTCGTCGTTGAACACATGCCGCCCAACAACTGCAACAACATAGGATGCTTTTGTCCTTTATTAAACAACCAAAGTTAAAGTAACAGATTTTATTACAGCATTCCCATTCCTCTTCTCGATTATCCTTGTCACTATGCTGGCATTTCTTAATTTGTTCAGAGTGCTTGTCAGGCGTGAGATGCTGATCTGTAAAGGCAAATCACAGATACTAAATTGCCCTCTTCCTCTTCTCTTTTTCGTGGCAAAGCTCTGTCGATGTTGATGGCTAGGTCCGTTCTGAATACAAGATCAGCATTTTCCTGCAATGAAGTTCACTTTGATTGATCACACGGTAAAAAGAAAAAGCAAGAACCCAAAAAAACAGTTGACGAAGTCTCTCCACTCGACCAAAACGTCTCTTCTTCGTGCTTGCCGGCTATTGACTATTTTGTGCCAGCTTTGGAAAAGTTGCCGCCAAATGTGTTGGATAAACACTACCCACGTCATTGCATAGAATGATGGATCTTACGGTCCTGTGTAGAACAATTCCTACATGCCGGCAATTGGTTCCAAATCTGATATCAATTCTACATAGTTTTCCTCCAGATGTTGAATTCCAGTAAATCTTGTCTGGTAGAAGTCTCAAATTTAGACCACACGTCTAAGCAAATTCTCTCTTTGCTGTCAAATCAAGTGACTCATCTTGGTCACTTTATTTCATGTTGATTTATCCCACTAAGATCATGCTAGTAGGAATTATCAGTTTGAGAGTGGATAGGTTCCAGACCTGGAACCTGAAACCTACTATATTATAACAAGTTCTTAGTTTTTGAACAAGGAAAATCTAAGTACCAGTTATATATTTTTGTTCTCTTTTTTGGTTTTTTTTTTTTTTGAACAGTAAAATCATATGAGGTTATAAGTAATGAAACGATTTAAAGTAAAAGATAAACTATAGGAATCCTAGTTTGCCGAAAACAACAATCCATACTGAATACGTAGTTATGTACAATTATAAACGATAAAAAGTTCAAACACATAACATAAAACGTCAATTTTAAAACTCCATTCTCCATTCATTCATAAAAATTTAGGGAAAGAGGAAAGGCTAGTGAGTAGCTTCGAGGAATGACAAAAGGATGAAGGAGCGTTGAGGTTAGAATTTAGGGGAAACAGAAATTAGAGTTTTAGCTTTTTAGCTTATAAGGCTGGTTTCCAAATAGAGCGTTTGGTTCGGTTCTAGGGTGGGTATTCACATGGAACCTATTCCTGGACCAGTTCCAATGCGAACTGGTTCGTGGACGTGTTTTTTGGGTAGTGCGGTCCGGTTCTAGCTGAGAACCGGTTCGGTTACACACCCCTACATTTTGGGTCAATAGGCAAGCTTGGCTTGGCTTGGCTAAAAAAAATTAGGCTTAGCTGGACCCAATCTCCCTCGTCCAAGTCCGGCGATGATTTAGAAATTTGAAATACTTGAGCGATCCAAGCGGACGAACCGTGTCTAAAAAGAGAGTTGCTTATCTAGGCCAATACACTGGAAAAAAAAATTAAGCGATAATTCCTCAAAACACCCTTGAACTTCGGCATCGTTGCATAATTATCCTTGAACTTACCAGTTACCCCCCCTCAATTATGAAACCATGCCCAATACCCCCTAAACTTTGAAAAGTTACAGACGGACCCTCTGACCTATAAAACCGGAAAGTGTTAGTTAAAGATAGATATTCATTTCTTTTTACCAAAAATAACCTATGTTGCGCTGTTGATGAAGTTAATAAAATACATAGGATGGATGGCTGATGAAGTTAAGAGAGTTTAGTAGAGGTTATTTTGGTCAGGAAGACTAAGTTAATCCAGTTTCTAAGTAAACTTAACCACTATCCTAATGAAAATACTGCAATTAAAATTAAACCAGATGGGTGTCACTTGTAATTTTCCAAAGTTCGGAGGCTAAGGCGCAACGGTGCCAAAGTTGGGGAGGGTAATTTGTGACTTTTTAAAAGTCTGGGGCAATTGTGCAGCAATGTCAAAATTCGTGGTTTTGAGCAATCAACCCCAAGGATTAGAATGGTAGGGATAAACCCAAGAATTAGAATAGTAGGGGCCCAACCCGAACCCACCTATTGGGCCGAAGGCGTACAAGTCCCCTTCAAATTATGGATGGGCCAACCCGGCCCGTGATCACTCGGCCCCAATTGACCGGCCAACTTCCTCCGTCTGCCCTTGGGGAGAAAATGAGCCTTATGCCAAATTAGGCCTTTTAGCTCTAAAACTTTCTTCATAAACATTAATCTGCTGCTTCCGATACTCTGAACACTCAAACTGTTGATGGACATGACACAAGTTTTGGACCTTGGCGATAATAATTGAAATTTGTCCATTTGAGCTCCAATCACAGGTTTTGGAGACTATTTGATTGGAAATCGTTGACATGATGGGGTGTCGCATAAAGCGATGATAGAATAGTCATGTCAGCAATTTTCAGCGGGAATTGATAAGAAGGATTACATTAAATTGTCGTGCAAAGGTTTAGGACTAAATTAAGAGCAAATTTGAAAGGTTTAAAATTGAATTAGCAGTTGGACTATAGATTAAGGATTGATTAGGTAATTTTTCCTCTTTTTTTTTAGCTCTTCCCATTTTGGATGAGAGAAGTACAATAAAAGCTTTAACTTATTACACTTGTGTCAATTCAGTTATATATTTTTCAATTGTATCAATTTAATCCTAAATCTTTTTATATTTTACCAATTGAGTCCATTTAACCAATTTATGCTGGAAATTGCTAATGTGGATATTGATTATCCAATGGAGTACAGTTGGCACTGATGTAAATATTTTAAAAATATATTAATTTTTTTTTTCCTTTCTTTTTCTTTTTTCCCTTTTGTTTTTGCAAGTGGTTGGTCATTGATCATCAGCCACGGGTCATGGTTGACGACGACCCACTCGCCTGGTGTTTTTTGTGTGAAGGCGAGGCACGCCTTGGTCTGGGCAAGGGTCGACCTTGCTAAATCTAATGAGGTGGACCCTCACTGGCACTTGCCTAGGCCAGGGGTACTTGTCAACGCTCATCCTTGGCTATGCAATGATGGTCTTGTCAGTGCTCGCCCTCGCCCAAGTGAGGCTCAGGGAGGCCAATCTAGGGAGGCCAATCTTGTGAGCCATGGCCTGTGGTTGGTGGTCGGCGACTGGTCATTGGCAAAAAAGGAAAGGAAAAAAGGAAAAAAAAATTAAAAAAAATGTTTATGTTAATGTCGGTTGTGTCGTGTAAAATTATTATTATCCAGGTTAGCAATTTTCGATCTAAATAGATATGATGGATTAAATTGAGAAAATGTAATAATATTTAGGATTACATTGATACAATTTAAAAGTCTCATGATTGAATCAGAATAGATGCAATAAATTAAAGATTTTTTTTTTTTTTTTTTTTTTGGGACTTTTCCCCATTTTGGATTGTGTCCACGCCTGCACGTGGCACTAGTTCCTTATCATTCATCGTGCACAGAAACAGCTGCCGATTCTACATGAAAGGGCGACAGAACAGAACCGCCAGCGTGCACAGAAACAGCCCCACACGGCAAGGAAAGCAAAATCAAACAGATGGACGTTCGTCAGGTCTTTAGCTGTTTACGTGCGTGACGCAATCCAACGTGAATGGCTCCTTTCCTGCTCTGTCCAAGAGCGACTCCAACAGCGGTGGCGTGCTGCGTGCTGCGTGCTGCGTGCTGCGTGCTTTGGCTTGTCCGACCACGGAGACGTAAAATCAAAGCCCGTTGTCTCCTTCACACTCTGAAAAAGGCAAGGTTGGTGTCTAAGTCTCGGAATGATAAATATCAAACATCCTTAATTCGGGGAAACTTTAAGTGCCCTTTTGTCAAGGCGTTGATTTCATCCGATCTTGTTGTGTCCAGAAAATAGGGTTAGAATCGATCGAGGAAATCTGACCTACTCAAGGCATGCTGAGGGGACAGATAGACATACTTGGTCTGTATTCAAAGATCTTGGGGATCACATTTTTGAATTGAAGTAAAGTCTTGATTTGACATGGTATAAAAAATAAAATATTTTAGCAACGCTTCAAATCTTTGTGATTATTATATGATTGAATAAGCCTAATCGGTTTCGCTTGGCCGACTCATTATTGAGTGCACATGTGAGCAGTGTAAAAGAAAATAATTTCACAATCGATATTCAAAGATAAAAGAAGTGATTGATAAATATATAATTTTATTAGTAAAATGACCCAAACTTTTATGTGAAAGCGAATTAAAGCAGGTCAAACTAATTGGCTCCTCTGACACTCATGTTCTAAGGATCCAATCTACCGCCAACCTCACTCGGGGGCATTAAAGCATGTCAAACTATTTTTTTTTTTTTTATTGGTCCTACTCTATTTCTACTCTAACTCTCACTCTCAAATTTTTGCTATGCCTCCTTACAGAACGTAGGAATCGAAATCTGCTCTTAAAATTAAATCGTCCCCACCCCAACCCTCATTGAAAATGTGGGGATTCGAATCCCCCACCTCTCCCTTATATGTTGGAAATGTGGCCACTGGTGCCTCAGTGGTTCATGTCAAACTAATTGGCTCGTTGACTTTTGTCTAGATTCTACATTATTTCGGTACTTACAGGTGCAACTTGTTTGACTTACCATTGCCTTTCGGTCGTGATGTTTTCTAGGAACTTTCGCCTTGGTTTAGTAATCAGTTTATTATTAATATAATCCTTATTTGCCTAGGTCAAAGGAAAACTCGCGTCGTTGATAAACGAAAAGAAGGAAAGACTGCGTTCTTTCCTTTTTTTTTCTCCAAATAAGAACGTTTGCATCTCACACTGCAATACTGCAAAATAAGATAATACTAGGACAACAAAGATTTTAAATAAAGCATAGTACTTCATTGGCAATACTACAAAATAAGATAATACTAAAACAACAAGGATTTTAAATAAAGCACAGTAGTTCATTGTCGATGTCTTGATCCGACAAATGACCACTGACGATATCATGATCGACAAATAACGTGTCGGACTCCGACGACAACACTGGCGAAATTGTCCCTAGGAATGAAACCTTTTTTAGGTTCCACTAAAAACTGAGCAAATGGGCAAAAAAGAAAATGGTGGCGTCATAAATCAATCCTAAAAATTTGCGAAAAGCTTATTGTACGGAATCATGGCGACTTCAAGTCCTCGCCAGAACTAGGGGCGATCGAGGCACACACGAAAAGCCTATTGAACGCAATAATGGTCAACTTCAAGTCCTCGCTCGAACCAGGGGTGATTGAGGGGACATTATCTGGCGAGGAGATATCAAGCTCTCATCGCATTTCCTGGACGTAAAACTCAACCTGAGATCCCTCTTTCGCCAGTGTTTCTTACCATCACCATTTCCATTGCCCTTGGACACAAGCTGCCTAATCCTCTGAAGCGCCACTTCCACTGTGTGATCATCCATATTCGCGAAGCAAACCCTGAAAAACCCAGGCTCCGGGCAATGGAAAGAGGACCCGGGCGACACGTTGAGCTTCACATCCTTTATGATCACCCGCCACAGCTCCATCTCGGCATCGGGCGTCGGTTCTTTCAGGAGGTGACGCAGATCCATCCACAGGAACAGACCGGCGTTCCCTTCCAAGCAATTTATACCCTCTTGCTTGAGTCCATCGACAAAGCGACTGTGCCGCTTGCCCAACCTCCTTGAGTTCTCTTCTAGGAATTTCTCTATAAAGACCTCATCGGAGAGCATGGAAGCAAGCAAATGCTGAGACTGCGAAGAGATCAACCCGAAACTCGACATCTTCCTTGCGCAGTTGACCACTTGATCATTGTAGGAATAGATTATGCCAACGCGAAAGCCGGGAAGCCCCATGTCCTTGGACAAGCTGTAGATAATGTGGACAAGATCGGGATTGCATTCAGTCTCTTGCATTACTTCAGCGATGCTAGTGAAGGCCGGGGACTTGAAGACTGTGGCCGAGTATATTTCGTCGCACACCATGTGAAGGTTCTTTTCGAAAGTGAAGCTCAACAGGCTGGTGAGCGTTTCATTGCTCAAATTGATTCCGAGTGGGTTTGATGGGTTCGTTAAGATCACTCCTTTTACGTTGATGTTGGCTTCTATGGCCTTGGCGTATGCTGATTCCATCTGTGCCAAGGTTACTTGAAAGTTGTTGGTGCTGTCACAGGCGAAAGGAATTAACCGTACGCCGGTGCGCCATCTTAAGTCCCTATCAAATCTGAGGTAAAAGAATTCGAGTACATGAGAATTAAATCATAGGACAATTATACATGAGAATAAACATACGTAACAATTGTTGTGACAAGCTTTAGAAATTGTTTAGCGGTCAGTGTCAAATTTTTCCAAGAACAGATATCCGAAATTACCAGGCATGAAAATGTGACAGAGTTGGTGGAAAAGTAGCGAAAGAATTCATAGTAAAATATGTTAAGCATAATCAAGATCTAACGAAAATTGTGAGACCAAAAGGTACGTTGCAAGAGGAGAATTTCAACTTTTTCTTCCGTCTTCTAAAGGTTTGGTATAATTAGGGGAATTTATTTTGGTCTGCTTGGAAAATTCAGGGCGCAGGTTTAGAATTTTTTCCATCTTTATGTTCGACCTCTGACCGCAGTAGTTAGCAAAAGAGAACTTGGTTGTCAAGTTTGAATGTTATTGGAAATTACCTCGAACTTCAAGCATGCGGAAGTTTTGGTAGGGGTCCACTCAATTGTGCTATTGTAAGCTCATCAAGATGCGGTATCTGTTTCATATTTCTCTTCTTGACCAACGATTGTTACCAAGTTTTATTAGCATTTATCGTGACGTGACTACGTTCCCATGTCAAAAGACCGACATTTCTAGACTTGCAAATTTTGATCTCTCTTACTACGGAGGGAGCAATCCTAGCGGAATCTGAGGCCCTATTTGGGCAAACATAATTTCCCAGGACTTGAATTCTGAAGCTTTCCTTTTCTCATCCCATTCGATTCAGATGAGCTGTTCACCAGAACTTACTTTTCTTCGTTGACTATCTGTTAATATGCCATTTCTTTTCAAAGTAAGGGAAATAAATGGTTTGTGCCAGGTATTTTTTCTGCAGAGTTTTATTCTTTTAACCCTGCACGGACTCTACTACGTGTTTTTCGGATAATTCATTGAGGCTTTACTTGAGTTAACCACTACGTAGAATAATATAAAGAGCAGAAGACTAGATGGGAGGTTGAATCCTTACGCTGGGTAATACGGGAAGGAACGAGGAAAGCGTCTCCAGGATCAGCCAAGCAAAAAATGAGCGTCTCGCTCGCTCCGGTCGCTCCACCGCTCATGACAATACGGTCCGGGTCAAATGTGGCCTTACCACGCCGAATCCTTCCCATGAACTTGGCGACAGCCTGAGAGAAGCAATGTAAAGCCCTTCTAGTAAGTAACAAAGGCAATATCATCTCCTTTAAGTTACAGAGACGATGTTTACTCTTTGGCTGTCTCCACTTACTTGTCTGAATTCCGGGAGGCCGTGATAGTCCTGGAAAATGGCGACGTCCTTGAATTTGCCAACCCCATCGGGAGTACAAATGGACGCCGTAGGATTGTTCTTTATCCACTCTTCTATCAGATCGAAGGAAAGCTGCAAATGATAACGCGGAACAAGGTGAAACTGGGTACCGTTAACAAAGTCGTGAAGCCATGCTTATATGAAATGGGCGACTGGGCAATGTATGCTAGGGTCTTACGGCAGCTTATCATAACTGAAAGCAGATTATCATAACAAAGAACTTTTGCCACTACCAGACCTGATTCTCGGCAAGACCCATCTGGATGACTCCATCAGGATTCTGAGTCGGGTGAAAGGGGTTCTGTCGTATGCCTTCCATCCGTCGAAGTATGGAGAATGCTCACCGTGCCCGCCATTCCTGGCAATCTTCGAGAGCGACCAGTGTTTTCTCTCACGTGCGAATTCCATTGATGTCTGTATGCTAAAATTGTTTTTCCTTACAGAATAAGAGGTGAGCTACACTTTAGTCAGCTCTTGATGCTCGGACGATATTTGAGTGGTACCACCGGAGGTTGCAGGCCTATTTATAGGAAGCGTGCGTGGGGCGTGGGCATAGGCGACTTGGAGGAGAATGAAAAGTCTAACGTTCAATTCAAAGGTGTCGTCAGACCGAAAAAAAAATAAAAAATCAAAGGAGTTGTCCGTCATGCGTAATCAAACGTAACTGCTTACGTGGAGGATCATGTAAGAAGACGTCCTTATGGCGAGTGTTTGTAATGGAGTGTGGATTGGTGAACGTAAAAAGAGGTCATGGTGAAATCACTATGGCCATCGTTTCTACAAGTGAAGGGAGAGGTGGGCATTGAAATTTCCACGTTAGGGAGTTGAAGTGAGAACGATTTAGTTTCAGGTGTGAGTTTCAACTCCTACGACAAAAGTCTGAGAATGAGTTTTAGAGTAAAAATAAAGTAGGTCCGACTAAAAAAAAAATCACCATGCTGAAATAGTCAACTCAAATGTGTTAGAGAGATCATTTGTAAATAATGAATTAATTTTTCAGTTTGATATTCTTACATGATCTCGGAACTAGGCTTCTCCATTGATCCTTCATGCCCTAAGTTTATTTTGCATATATGTGACTCCAAATTCTTTAATTTCACGGGCCATTGTTCATCAGTATTAGACTCCGTACACATGAGTGTGTGTTAGCTTATTATTCCCCGTCACTTGATTGTTCCATGTGGCTTTCTTCCATATAATTTTAGACTTGTTTACATGTGAGAGGAAATTTTTAAAGAAAATTATACCACATCACTTGACTATTATATTTGATTGGGCCTTATAATATATATGTAATCTTCCTTAATTTGAGCTTTTGGGTTGACTGTTTCAACAATTTCACTTGATTATTATATGTAAATGACTAGAGGGGGCGATACTGGAGATTTGAGAGTCGAAGTGAGATATATTCGGGGTGATTGGCTTCATCTCAAACTCGTCTCAATGACGCTTAATTATTCTCCAAACTCGTCCTAGATCAGCCAGTAGTTTGACATAGTACTTCAAAGCCAAATCAACTAAATAGTCAGATGTCCACGATTTAGAACCTACGATAATATCATGATTAATACCACCAAAAAAATAATAATAATTAAACAGGTACATTTGTAATAAATTTACCAAAAACTAATTTTTCGACTGCCAAAAACTCTAATTTGGTACACTTATAACAAATTTACCTTTTGTTAGTTTCCATTAAATTTTACCGTTAAATTACCGAGTTGGATAATATGTGACAGTTAACGGGTATACATGTGTAAGATTTTACCTTTCGTTTATCACCGGTGTACCGATTTTGTAGTTTTTCGTGGTATTAATTTAATTTAATGAAAACTAATAGAGGGTATGTTTGTCACAAATATATCAGTTTGGGGTTTTTTGTGGTTAAAAAATTAGTTTGAGACAAATTTGTCACATGTGTATTAGTTTAGGTTTTTGGTCAGTAAAAAATTAGCTTCGATTAAATTTATTAAACACATGCCAATTGAGGTTTTTGGCGGTTAAAAAATTAAATAAAAGTAATTTTGTCACAGACATACCTGTTTAAGGTTTTTCGTGGAATTAATATTTAAATAACAAGTTATGTTGCGCGAAATATGTTATAAATCACAACCATATATCAAAATGGTTGTAGATCTTATATATAAGATTGTAAATGTTTAACATCAAACAATCATAAAAGTTTAAGATCTCAACCAATAAATTAGGCTCGAAACGATGGTTTTCGCCCCATTGCAAAATACATAGATAAATAAATAAATCAACAATAAACTTTAATCACTAGTGTGCCTAAGGTTTTACAAAAATTCTAAGAAATTAAAATTTTCCAAATAGGAAGAACAAAGGTCGCTTTGTACATGTTGAAATATTTCATATCGCTTAATAATGAGCCTTATATGTTTTTTTTTTTCTTTTTATATACACATAGTTTTCCCTCCCCTTGATAGTGTTGAAATCTTATCAGTTCTCTGAATAGGACATGATCACGCGTGATAACGTCAACCCTTCAAGTTCCAAGTAAGATCTATGGAGAAAGTCGAGTACCCAATGGGTTTGACCGTGATAAGCATTTTCCCTCAAGAGAGAGTGCGGGAAATTTCCACGAAACATGTGATAATGGCGCAACTGGAGATAGGCTTCAGAGAAGCTTCCGCCGTGAAGCACCAGGAGATGCAGACTTTGAAAAGTTCCAGAGATATAAATGGTAGCCGGTGGTGGTGACGTCTTTAGTGGGCGGTAATTTGGTTGTTTTCCAAAAAAACCATCTCTCGCAAGAGTCCCAACGCATGCCAGAGACTAGAAACTTGGAATGGAGTTCCCCCAAGGACCAACTTTGCAGGAAGAAAATACTTGCACATGGTCTCCCACGTGTAGTGTACTGCTCTTCCTCTCTACGACCCGCGTGTATTTGTCCCCCTTTTCCATCGTCATCAAGTCAAACAACAATCTCTGCAACGCAACGTCTTTGACAGAAATCAGCCGAATGACGCGTCCCGACAGAACCCTTTTGCCGGTTGGCCTCCCTTCCGTCCATCCCATGTCGCTTCACCTCCCGCGAGAATGGAATGGAAAACGTGTAATTTGTAGCGGGGCTTCCCTGCAGAGGTGTGAGGAATTCAAGCCTAGGTTGAAACGATTACCGTCCTGGGTCCTGAATGGAAGGGTCACGAGTGCTGCCAACTACCGACCGACCGACCAACGAGGATCATGAGCTCGCCTCCCCTCTCTCAAAATTTTTCCTGCTTTCCGTCTTCCGTACTTCACTGTTTGCCTGCGCGTGCTCTAAGCTCAGATATTAAGTAAAAGTCTCGCTAATTGGAATGAAGCATTCCACATTATATCGTATGGACGAAAGAATGGAGTGCAAGAAATACAATGAGCACTGCATCTACATGGTTCGGAATATAGCTTACTTGCACGAAAACAAATGTAGAAAAATGTACCATAGAATTAACCGATACAATGGACATCACCATCGCCGATTCATTATCCGGCCACCTCGACCTCCGGTCTCCGGTTTCGATTCCGATCGCTAGTTTCTCTCTTCCCGCTTTGATTCCGATCACCGATTTTTTTCGTGTGGGTTTCTGTACGTTTCCGGCCGCTTCTATCTTCACCGGCGCTAGGAATCGGGGCTTCTTGGAGGGGAATGGATTCTCCACCTCGTTGTCCTTATTGCCAGAGACCGCCAACTAGGGGGAGAACTCCGGGAGTGCTGGGATGTTTAGATTGAACTCGCGGTGCCCTTGGCTCTGCGTGTGAGTTGACCCCACGTCCTCCGAGACGCTCACCCCATTGGCAGCTTTCCGGACATGCTGGAGGAGGTGGTCACCGTGGAGGTCGAGGTGGCCGGCTGTTCGTCCGCGCCGGCGAAGAGAAACTGCGGCGAAGATAGAGAGTCGGGCGAGTGTAGAGGAGGGAGGGAGAACAGTGGGGAGAGATTGGCTGGACACGTGGCGCGATTTGAGGTGACTTCTTATTTGCCACGTTGGAGAAGTTATACTGCTTCTCAAATCTCAATTACAGCCGAGAATATGTAGATTAGCCTTTAATATCTCTCACGTGCACGTATGCGTGGGCCTCGGCAATAAAAACTTAAAAATGCTTGTCACGCTCGTGTGTTGTTCGCTCTGTTGATGTACTCATAAAGAATATAATTCAGCGTCTAAAACAAGATCATCTAGTGAGATGGCTGTTTGGAATGGTTTTTCATTTTTTGCCTTGGTTCTTCAAAGTTTGAAATCTAACTTTTCAAGGTTAAATAGAAGTGTAATTTCAAAAAGTGACACGTAAGGATAGTTAAACATTTTATAATTTTTTTAGTATTTAGGATGTGTATGACAAAATTTCTAAAATAGAAATCAATTTCTGGCCATAAATTAATTTCTCAATTTCTATTTCTTGGACGAGTTTCTAAGTAAAGAAACACGTTTGATACCAACTTAAAATTTCTGTTTTTGGAACAAAAATTTGTTTGATAATAGAATAAAATTTCTATTTTTAGGGGCGGCGGTGGTTGTTGTTTGGCGGCAGATGGCTGATGTATGGTGTTTGGTAATGGGCAGCCGGCATTCGGCGTTGGGTGGCGAGCAGCAGGCGTCCAACATCCAGTGTCGAGTGGTGGGCAGCAAGTAGCCGTCTGGTGTCCGGTGGCCAATGTCTGTTGGCGGTAGCAACGGGCGACAGGCGTTTGGCAGTCGCGGGCTAAATGTTGGTGGTGGGCAGCAAACGGGTGGTGACCGGCAATCGGCGATGAGCTTTGGCATCCCACAAGCAGTGGGTGGGCAATGAGCAGTGACAAGAGTGAACGATGAGAAGAGTTTTCATTTCTCATTTTTGTTCTAGAAATAAAAAAAAAAAAAACTAAAAGTTTAGGTTTTGATTTCTGGTCCAAATTAATTTCTAGAATAAAAATCTATTCCAAAAATAGAAAAATGACATTGTGTTATCAAACAAATTTTTATTTCAAACTTGTTCCGGGAAACAGAAAAACAAAGTAATAGAGAAACATAAATTTTATCTTGTGCACCCTTAGAATCCCGTTCTTTTGGGTTTGAAGTTCTTGAGGGAAAAAGTACCATTAGACTTAGAACAAATAGACCATATTTATAAAAAAAAAAAATGCCTTAAAAATTTTAAGATCTATTTTACATCAGCCCAAATTTTGGATGCAAACGTAAATACGCTAATGGCATAAATGAAGCTGTGACGATACACTTAACTCACAAGGTTCGATCAATGAACTGTCTTACAAGACTTGTCAATTAAGAAGGATGTTGACTCACAAGACCCATTGATGGAATGCTCGATGAGCTCATCAATCATAAGTTTTCAATAAATAGAGTTAAAGTGAAAAATACGACACGTGGCGATAAATGATCGACCCGAACCATGCACGGAAGTTGAAGACCAAGTTAACGAGAATCCATTGATCTAGGGATGATTGTAGTTAACGAATCAATAGCAATTACGATAATTCCTAGAGTAGCGCAAATGTTAAGGCAATTAGAGACTCTTGCGGGAGATTATTAGAATGCATAACAAAACGATCCATTAAAGATACTGGAAGCGCACACATAGAAGCAACTACGACATCAAAAACCACGAAGAGCAACCTGGATTTTGGATATAAGAAGATCATTCACAACAAATTCATTTAAATTATATTTTGTCTGAATTTGGAAAAAGTGTCAAAAAAGTTCTAAATCTATTGCATTAACGCCAATTTAATCATAAACTTTCAATTGATAAACTTTCAATTGATACCAATTTAATCATAAACCTTTGACCTATAACTAATTCAGTTCTTTTGGCTATGGTTGGATATTGCTGATGTGGAGTCAGCCGACTTACTTGGTATTGTTGGCGCTAACGCAAATAATTTTTTTATATAATTTAAATTTTTAATTTTTGATTAATTTTTCTAGAATTTTTTTTTTTTTTTTTTTGGCCATTCTTCTTCCTTTTGTTGGTGATTGGGCACAAACGATGGTCGATCATTAGCCATGGCAGGGCGAGTTGGCCTCACTTGGATGAGGGTTGCTATCGCCCCCCATAGGTGAGGCCCGATAGGGCGAGGGTGAGCTTCGGTGAGGGCTCCCCTCACCAAATTTGGTGAGGGTCGGCTCGGCCTCACCCTCGTTGGGGCTCGCCCTTGCTAAGCTGAGCTTCACCTGTGGTGAGCGACGGCAGCCCTTGCCTAGGCGAGGCTAGTTCGCAATGCCATGGTCGATGGCCAGTCATCAGCAAAAGGTAAAAAGAAAGGCAAACAAAAAAAAAGAAGAAAAAAAGTAAGAAAAATAATTAAAGAATAAAAAAAATTAAAATTTTATTAAAAAATTTTCACGTCAACGCCAACGATACCAATTAGGCCAGCTTGTGCCAGCTGGCACCCACATTAGCATAATTTGACCAAAAATTAGTTGGAATGACTGAATTAACACCGAGTTAAAATATTTATGACTAAATTGTCACAAGTGTAATAGGTTTTAGAACTTTCTTAACACTTTTCCTGCCTAAATTTCCATTTGAACTTTGAATTAGGTTAGGTTTTCTAATTCCAGTATTTATCTTTGATCACAGAGCTTTCAATTCGTACTTTGTGAGATTTTTATTTTCTCCGTGTACTTCAGTTGTCTCTACTGATAGCCAGTGTTCAGTTTCAGTGAATGGGCAGGCATGACCAAGAACGTAAGCCATTTGTTGTGATTCAATAAATTCCAATGCAATTTCCTCATTTGTTTCCAATCTGCTACTTGCGCATTATTGTAGTAATCTCAGTTTTGAAAAATTCTTGCGACTTCAAGGCATAATAGAATCCATTTTACTTTTGCTTCAACGTCATATTTAACAGCTTAATTCTCCATCGATTATCTTCGAATAAACTTTAATTACTGATTGAAACCATTGAGTTTCTAATAATCACAACTTGATAAAAATCATGTAACAAGTATACTTCACAATTAGATTCCGTTTGTCTTGCTAAAAATATAACGTTTTTGGAAAATGATAATATTTTCTAGTATTCCATTGAAAGCTGAAAATGAGTTATAAAATATTTTTGACCGTTAGGTACCTATTTTAGTTTTTTGGAGAAAATTACCAAAAATTCGAATTTTATAATTATTTTATTTTGAAATTATTTTATTTATTTTTTCCTTCCTTGAGATCGTTGGCCACAATGACAGTTGGCGACTAGCCACATGCTAGCTTGAGCCTCAACATAGGTCAGCAAGGCTCCACCTTGCCTAATCTAGCCTAGGTTGAGCTCACTGGATCCAGCGAGTTGGGCGAAGCTTGAGCCTTGTTGACCTTGCCTAAGGTCGAGCTCGAGCCTTGCTTAGCTCGCCAAATTTGCCAACGCCCAAGCTTGCCCGACAACCTTGGGTGAGCGGGTCTTGCCAACTTTGGCGAGCTGGGCGAGGCCTAAGTCTCGCTTGAGGCCGCCAAAGCCTCATTGACCTTTGGCAACCTTAGGTGAAGCTTGAGCCTTGCCCAGCTCGTGCAACCTGTGGCAAGGTCAAGCTCGTTGGTAGCCGTCGACTAACCAAAAGAAGAAAAAATAGGGAGAAAGTGAAAAAAATAAAATAAAAATTAAAGATAATTAAAAACTGGATTTTTTAAAAGGATGATGGTGTTTTGGTGGAAAAAAAGTGTTTGGTGTAGAAGTAGAAGAAAGAGAATGAAAAAGCAGAAAATATTTTCTTCACCTTAAAGGTTTTTTTTTTTTTTTAATTTTATTTGTGAAGAATCTTTTCCTTAACTAGTTCAAACGGGATAAACATCCCTCCCTAGTTTAGGAGATTGCTTTTGAAAATAAGCGAAATCTCTTTCTCACATGGAGAGTGTATGATTGTGAAAATCTATCACGCCTCCTTCCCAAATTCAACGTATTTTTATTGGACTACAGGCAGAAAGATTTATTCCCACTTGGAGCCAGAGTCTGTCTCCCAGTCGATTTCAATCAGTACCTTTACCGAGTCCTTGTCCAAATTGCCAAATGGGTCAACGATTTTATGTGGAATATGGTAGCCATTTGTCCTACGGCTGACCCACAATCACTTTTAGGAAGACGTGCTGAGCAAACAAATCAGAGCGATATTAGACAGATCTTAAATTACAAAATCGGCTTATAAAGTGATTGACTAACTATAAGCACAAACTTAATTAGGTTTGACATGTTCAAACACCCAACCATAAATATATGTCCTCATTACTTCGGAAATTAATTTTGTAAACCAAAATGATAGATGTGAAAAGAATGTTTAAAAAGTCATATTAATTGATTGTCAAGCATTAAAATTAAATTTCAAATATAGCTAACTATTTTGTTTGTGGGTCTCATGTATGAAAAAATATTGAATCATCATCAATTTGTCATATCATTTAACGGACGAATTTTGGTACATGTAACATTGCTCGATCACAAAGACATAGCATGGTTCTTTTCGTATAGATCATTCTGATGTCTTGAAAATCACCAAGGGCATCGGCATCCAAAATCTGATCCTTTCGCTTAGTAAAAATTCTTGAGGAATGATCAAAAGCCACATTTAAAAGAAGTTGCCAACGACAAGACTAATGGCTCCATGTTGCTTCTCAAGATGGGATGCTGGAAAGTCTGGATGAAACGAAAGATCAACCATTTTACTTACCTAATCAGAGAAATTAACTACTCATCCTATCGCTTTAAGGTTGATCGGGTTGAAATCAGAGGGCCACCCAGACCACAGATTGAGAATTGAACATCGGATCGATCCACGAGTAGGTTCATGCAAGATGAAGCATGACAAAAGCGACGCAGAAATTATATATATGCATTGTTTTCTGCATTTAGTAAATATGTTGATGCGATTGCAACAAAAAACAAGCACTTAAACGTCTGGCGAATCTCATTATACGTGAATAACCCATGCATACCCTTGCACCTACGCTCTTGCACAGCTGTAGGTCCAAGATGTTGCCTTCTCAATACGATTTCCCAACCTTCTTACACTCAACCGCTATTACTAGCTCAAACATTGGCATGTCGATTAGGGGTGAGCATAGTCTAGTTGGCCGATTCCTATCCTGAAACTAGGAACCGCCCATTAAGGACCGGCTCCAAAAAATTGGAATCGGATATCGCCTGTTAATTTCATGATTTCACTTGAGAACCAAACTGTTGGTTCGGTCCGATTCTCAGGTGCGTTAATGGAACCGGTCTCATCAAGCTTTACACACTAGTGCAACATTTTCTAGGGAGTTAAAGTAAAGCAAAAAAAAAGAACTTACCTATTATTAATTGCAAGATCAAAAAAAGATTAAACTCATTAAAAGTTGAAAGTCGAGATCGTGAGTCAATGGAGGTTGAGCTTGAGAGTCAAGGCCGTGAACGAGAGAATAAGAGATAGAGAGATGACTCAAATAAGGTGAGAGTTGAATGAGACAACCACTCCATTAATGAATATTGAATTTCGAATTAGGGATTTTAGGGTTTTTTTTTTTAAATAATAATTTTGGTTGGAAATTTTTCTTGAAAATTAAATATTATCGTTCCAGTCCAAATAGACGGGTAGACGATTTCACACTTAGAACTGGACCCATCAATTCCAAATTTATTAGAACTAAAAATTGGATTGAAACTCTTGGAAACTATCAATTCCGATGCTACCCGAGCCTGGTTCTTTTGCACACCTCTTCTTGCCGAGAAATAAACAGGGGTCAATCAATGGGCAAAGGACGTAACCTGCACAGGACCCCTTTTACACGTTAGGTCAGGACATACATCAAGTCGAAGCCGGAACCCCAGCCTAATCCTGTGGAAAAAAAACAATTGGTTTCGGACTTCCAACCCACGAACCTCGACAGTCAAATCTTTATTTTTTATTTTCGGGGACAGGATGTCAGACATTGTATATTTTATTTCAGTCTTTGCCAAGCCGTATAGACGACTCCAGACAATCGTAATGACACGGATATGCCGTAAATGTGATAGTGAGAAATATCATACCGTCAGTCAACCTGATGTCTGTCGGCATCAAATAAGTCATTTGATATTTTCATGTTATGTTTATTCCACCCCTAAGAGTAATCCGTTCCTTTTTTCTATTTTTCTTTCCATGTGGAAAATGTCAATCGTATAATTGAGATTCCGTCGGTTTCGTGGAAACAACTTCCAGGATTTTTTTTTTTTTGGATTTTTCGGTGTCTGTTTCACAAAATATGAACTAATTATGAAAAATATTTTTTACCAAGAAAAAAAAAAAGAAAATATTTTCCACTTTTCAAATTATGGAAAATATTTGCCTTACTCACTTTCTATTATCTCATACCCTACTAGCCATTTTTCTTTCTTTATATCTTTTTCAAAAAGTCAAAATTTTAATTATTTTTTTTTTTTTTTTTTTTTTTTTTTCCACCTTATTCCGTTGGTCACTAGCCATGGGTGAGCTTAAGGCCCATTGACGCTAGCCTTAGGTCTTGCTAGATCGGCAAACTAGTGGCAAGGCGAACCTTTAGCTTGCCGATCTAGCAAAGCTGAAGCCGGCGAGCTTGAGCTCGTAGCTCGCCAAATAGGAAAGCCGGTGGCGAGCTTAGCTCGTCTTTGGCCGATTGCTGGCCGTCACTATGGCCATCAACCGGCCAAAGAAGAAGAAGAAAAAAAGAAAGAAAAGAAAAATAAAAAGAAATTGAAAATCGATTTTAATAAATAAAATAATAAAAAATTATTTTTTATAAAAAGTGCATAGAGAAAAAGACTTTCCTTACCGAACAATGAAAATTTCCACTTCATTTTCAAATTTCAGCCAAATACAAAAAAATAATTATATTTTCCTAGGAAATGGCTTCTCTGAAAACATTTTTCAAAAATGCTATATTTTCTACAAAACGAACGAAACTTGAATAACTACTAATTTACTGCTAGATATCATGATTGATAAAATATCCATTGGTATATCGTGAAAATAGAAATTATCCAATTGTCAATCATGTGATAATTTGAGTATATTGTTATGTTATAACAACATAAATGATAACTTATGAATTAAATTGAGTTGTTGCTACATATTAAGAGAAGAATTTTTTTAGGTAATAAAAATATAGGCATAACATTTAATAAATAAATTTCATTTGGAACACTTTGTCCTATTCTATTAGGGAAAATTACCTAAAAAGTCCTAAACATATTATACTTGTGCCAATATAGTCATAACATTTCAATTATACTAATTAAGTCTTAAATCTTTTCATATTTTGCTAATTGAGTCATTCTAGCTAATTTTGGACAGAAATTGTTAACGCGAATGCCAGTTGACATTTTTAAAATAATATTTTTCATTTTGTTTAATGTTTTAATAATCTTTTTGGTTTTTTTCATTACTTTTTTTTTTAATTTTTTTTTTCTGTTTTCTTTGGAGTGAGGGTTGACAACCCTTGCTGGCCAAAGAAAGGGCTCGCAAGCCTTTGCCTAGACTTGATGAGGGCCACGATGCCCTTGCCAAGCCTAGATCTGGAGAGGGCATTGCTGCCCTTGCCTAGAGCCCTCACTCCAGAAAACAAAAAAATAAGGTAAAGAAATGAAAAAATATTAAAATTATCCACGTTAGAACCGGTAGTGTCATGTAGGACGTCCGGTGTTTATGGTAGCAATCTTAGCCAAAATTAACCGGATGACTCAATTGAAAAGATATGAAAATTTTTATAACTCAATTAATACAGTTAAAATGTTTAGAATTAAATTAGTATGAGTGTAATATGTTTAGAATTTTTTTGGTAATTTTGCCTATTCTATTATTGAGCATATAATTGCTTATCTATTTAGGATCTACCACAATAATTAAAAACGCTCTCTAAGTATAATAATCGAATGACTTGTAATATAATAATTATAGACAAAGTGGTAACTTGCTTTATGATTCAAGAAAATCTTCGGTTGATTTCATTCTTATATTACTATTTACAAAAAGGAAGAGACTTAGGGGTCACGGACATGGTTCAACCAAGACGGTGGTTATTGACTATTTTTGGAAAAAGAAAAATTTCTAACGAGATATCCACGTTAGACCCGCCTGTCCGGTGGTCTTCCATTTCCCGTTTGATTTTTCTTCGAACATGTTCCATCTGAATGTCGCCTAGCACACGAGTCATTCTCTTTTTTCGCTTTTCCCAGTCTCCCTCGAGATTTTGACACATGGTTCGTTTGACATAGGACCGGAAAGATGGCATTATATTTATTATGATGGTTCTAAAAGTCAATTGGGCTTATCTGGGAAAAAAAGCACGAAGTCAAACAGGACCAAAAATGTCGCCACCAGCACTGCTGGAAAACACGTTCATCTATTTGACCGATGCGCATTCTCTCCTTTCCACGCCACCGCAGCCTAATAATTCTTCTGTTGACGCAAACAAGGACCACCCTTTGGTTATCATTCAAGGCGACGGATGGGTCGGCAAGAATAGAGTTTGGTGAAAACAGAAGTCATCAATGAATAGAACGGTCAACAATTTGCCAATTTGAACCTCCAGCAACACAAAGGGAAAGTCACGGACGAGAGCCTTCATTGAGGTTTGAGAAACTGATCGATAAAGTCATCGAGAACGACCAATTGACAGAAAAGCATAATTGCTGGGTAGTAATATCTATGGCCCATAATTTAGGATTCTTATAACTTCTCACATATAAATATTTCCAGATAATAGGAGACGGTGAATAATGTGATTTCTTGTAATCGGAACAGGATTATGAAGTTACTTATTCAGTTAACTTCAATAACTTGACATTGTTGGCAATGATTGTCCTTGCTTCTGTAATTTTAAATTCCTTATAAGTTATTTTCATGTCCAAAATTAACAAAGGATACTTCATAACCTTTGTTATTTCATATCCATCGATCCATCTTCTAAAAGGATTTTTGCTATTTTGTTGATTTGAGGAGATTATGATGGCAAGAAGTAGAAGTCAACAAATCTCCCACAATGCTGCTAGCAACAACAATCTAGTCGTACAAACTAGCAAAGACGCTGTTGCACATTTTAAATCTCCAGCCGTCTAAAGAGCAGTAAAAGAAAATTGACACAAAGAAATCAATCTTCTAAGGCATCTTATTGAAAATCAATTGATATATTGCTCCAAAGTCCAATATGGTGTCTCCCATGAGAATATTGCTTAAAGAATATCAAAATTACAAGGCTAATTACATTGTGAGTTACATGTCTTCCATGTGTATGATGTTGTGTTGAGGTCAGGCTTGTCCAATCAACCACCACTAATTTAGATGTGTCATTTCACTCTTAGGAAAAGAGTTCACAAATTTTGCTTCTGATGGATTAATCTTCAATAAAAGAGAGATTTGAAAGCTAAAACTTTGCCGAATTACGTGAATTGGCAAATGTGAATTGGCAATGAGAGTGTCTAAGTATAAGTAACTAAATAAAGAAAGAAATAAAGGATCTCACGGTGACTTTACATAGAACTTGGCTTTAATGGAAAACTATGAGTTAAGTGATGAATGTGACAAATATGAGAATAGTGGGAGCTAAAATGGTGCTTGACAAGTTTTATGTTTGTCCACCGTTAAAGCTTGCCAGAATTTTAAAAAAGAAAACAATAACATAGGTTAGGGCTAAAGACAGTAAAGTTTACTCGTTCAATGTTAGTACATCGGACAAAATCTTCAACTTGCTTTTGGAAGATGAACTAATTAAATTAACTGAAAGCCAAGTACTTCTAAGTAAAGAAGATGTAGCAAACAAAAAATATCACAAGCGACACCATTCATGGAGCCATAACACGGTTAATTGTATTATTTTCAAGAAAACAATTTACAAGGCAATTAGGCAAGGAAAAATCAAATTTGCCAAAAATGATTGATAACCCTTGATTATTTAAATTAAAAGAATCAAATGATTTAATGAGTCGTTTAACTCTTTTGAAAGGGGCATATATTAGCGCCAAAAAATGACCAACTTTTTGTTATTACTAACAATTGAGAGAGATAGACTAGTCGATGAGATTAAAATTTGGTGAACATAGAAGGTATGAATGAATAGAATAGTCGAAAACTTGAAACAACTTGCCAATGGAATCATCGATAACACAATGTGAAAGTTATTGACAAGAGCCTTTATCAAGGCTTGAGAAATTATTGACGAAGAGCAATTGACACAAAAACATAATTGCTGGTTGGTGATTTGCTATAGTCACTAACTTAGGATTTTTATAACTTATCATAGACTAGTATTGCTAAATAATAGGAGATCGTGAATATTGTAACTTCTTGTAACAATAAATAAGATTAAAAAAATATTTATTCATTCAAATTCAGTAATCGTTTGTAACCGTCGAATTTGGGTATATATACCCACACTGCGCTCTTTGTAAAGACTCCCAATCCATTACAGAAATTACCGTTTTTGACTTCACTTTCTTGGAATTTACATCACTTACAACGATTGTTCTTAGGTTTGTAGTTTTAAATTTCTTATCATTTATTTTTCAATCCAAAATTGACAAAGAACTCTTCATAATCTTTATTGATTCATATTGATTCATCTATATTTTAAAAGATTTTTAGTTATTCCGGTGAAACGGTTTTCAACATTGGTTAAGTGGAATCCTATAGGGTAACACGAGAAAGCAAGCATGCGAAGCTGATTTAAGTGTCACATGCCTATAATATAATAACGTGCATTAATTTACATGTCTCTCAACCAAGATAGTTTCTTTTGTGGTTCTACTCTGTATTGACTTATATAAGTTTACAAAAATAAATATATTGCTAACTATCATGCACCTATTACAACTAGGGCCGTAAGTGGACGGGTTTAGAATGGCAGGCATCATCCCAAGCTCAACACAGTAATTTTCTACTATATTCCAAACTCGACCCAAACTTTTCATGTGTCTTCACGAAAATCGCAAGTCCGACATGACCCAATAAAGCAGTTGGATACCCGTGACCAGTCATAGTAATTGGTAAGAGACAAATATCTCACGTTATTTATACTATAAACCACCTAAATTTGCACACAGCCGTTTTTCCAAAAGCTGTGCGCTATTCGCATCAATTATTTGTTATTCCAATAAGTTATAACTAGTCGAACGAAATAGTTGTTCTTATCTATACTATATTTGCGATAAAAGGGAAACATGTTCGCGATATAATTACGACTCGTCCAAACCCGATTTTTCAAGAAATCTAATATTTTTTAAATCGTGGGCGGGTCCAGATAAAAAATCAGGCCAGGCATTAGGCTCCCAATTGATTAGGTCTAGGCCATAGACTGCAGATGAGGAAAATAAAAGTCGGAGCCCCAGGTTTACTCAAACTAGTCTGAGGCAAAAGCATTCGGCGAATTGTTTATTATAAAAACCTTTTCCTGATTTCATCCGAACATGCTTACTTTTTCCAGCCTTTAATTAGTACCGTGGGAGAAGTTATTATATTAATATATAAGTCCCGTATGAATTTCATGTAAGTTTTATTAGATCCGACGGCATATATGTCTCGTATGAGTACGGTAGATTTTCTATGAGTTTTATGTAAATCCCATCACATCTGACGGTCCAAAACAAATTATACACATATGTTTATGGAATACCTGCTCGTGATTTGTAGACATTCATTTCACAGGTTCTTCCTGTACAATGTTTTCTTGAAAGATTACGGGCTTCTCAATGCTGCTAGCAACCTATTCAAACTCTCTTTTTGTAGTCGAAAGCAGCCACGCACTTCCGAATTCTTCCATCCACCTCGAGATGGAACTTTTGAAGTTAGATAATATAAAGAAATTGGCTTAACTTGGGCCTACCTAGTTCATTGGGTTATTAAGTTCAGTTAATGTGGGCAAAATCCGACTTTGGTAAAGGACGAAATAAAGACAAAAAAAAATATCATTTAGCAGGGTGGGAAATCTAGAGAGATCAACAAGTTCAGTGCATTGGGGCCATCTAAACCAGGGGCGAGTAACTTTCACGAGTAGTCAGTGTAAATCACCTTTCGGCATGGGGAAAGCTGTGGACATGGAACTCTTGAGGGAGAAAGCATCAACAATGACTGGCTGGCAAAGCAATACCAGGGGCCAACAGCCAGGAAGACGCAGGGCTACTGCAAACTATGCAGTTACTTTGTTTCTAAGGCTTGACCCATCCAATCCACGCTTCTTAAGATCCCGGTGGTATTATTGTATAAAAGAAACTGAAATCTATGCAACATGTAGCCATCCATGGTTCAAGATTGATTTTGGTATAAGTTCCCAAAGTTCTCACTATTTGAAGTTTGGATTAATACCGCTGAAAACCTTAAAACTACTATATCCGTGCCATATTTACCCTAAACCGGCACACTTGTATCACTTTTACCCCAAAACTGGTACATTGGTGTCACATTTACTCTAAACCGATATGCTAATACCACATTTACCTAAATATATACTAGATTTACAATAATTTAGGTTAAACGTGGCATGCTCAAATGTACCAATTTAAGATCATTTAGAATACTAAAATTAGTTTGAGGTAAATGTGATATGGGTATACCCGTTTGAGGGTTTTCATAACACAAAATTTAATATTAGCAGGTATACTAGTGTGAGATTATTGGTGGCATCCGCTCTTGAAGTTTTACTGAATGAACATTGACCTGAGGAATCCCACCTTGTCTAGAATAGCGACAAGGAACAGCATCTGACTCTTCATCAATTGCAGCAGCTGTTGAGCACCAGCAATCTGTTGAAAATGCTTTCACCCTCATCTTTTTACCACCTGACCAGATCCTCGAAGAGCCACCCCTACCCAGTGGTTGGCAACTAACATAAGAAACACATGCAAATCTAGTAAGTCATTAGCTAATGCTTTGTTTAAAGTTTTCCAAGGAGTTCATCTTATTCCTTGGGTTAGAATTGACTGCATCCAAACAACGTAAGGTTTGGAGACTAACGCATTTCCGTAACTGGTAATTCTTGACTTAATGGTTTTGGTTGCGTGTTGGTCTGCCAATGCTATCCTTTAACATGTAATGAGTATAGAAAGGTCAGATTTTAATGTATCAATTAGACGTATGTTTTGTGCACGGCGGAAACCCAAGTCAGATCATATGAACTGAGATTGGCGTTGATTAGCATCTTAGCTTGGAAAATCCGTAAGACAAACAATCAAAAAATAAAATCAAATGTCGAGATCTTAATTTGAATATTGTCGCTTGAAGTTGAAAGATAAATGTCGCATCAACCCGTGAAACTTGGTAATGACGTGACGGCTTGAGAAACTACTTTGAAGTTGCTTGGATTCAATACGTAACTGGAAAAGACAGGAAAACTAACACTAATTCATGAGTACCAAATGCAGCTTTAAGCTGCTACCGTATGGTGATATTATTTCTCAAAGAGTGTAAACTAGGACTGCTTGCCTAACTCATATAGCAAAGAATAACGAGCATAAACCTTATAGAGTACTTAAATAGCAAATCTTCCAGATCACAAATTCAAGATTTTCCTGATAGAGTACCTGCACAAATTCATCAATAGTCGTGTGGGATCAGAACAGATTCAGTGCTATCGAAAATTACAAATATTAGTATGTGCTTAAAAATGAGCAAGCACATAAGCAGATCCTGTCTTGCGAAACTGCATTTACAGGACTTGATCTTCGATCGTCGCTATTTCTTGAGCCCAGTGAAAAATCAGAGAACTAGTGTTGAGTCTTACTATTCACTGGATAATACCCTCAAACAGTTGCATCTCATCAAATTTCCCTGTTCCTGAAGGTTTCGGACGTGTCATGCGATGAGAGAAACAGGTCTCCTGGTTCTCTTTTTCAGGCTATGAACTAGACAAACCACGAAGCTCCTACGGCTCTCTTTGCACCGAAATCTCACATTCTATCTTCGCGCTTCTCACAACTATTCCACTCTGGAGGGAGTACAGAATCGCGAGTATACATTCCAATGCCGAATAACTGCGCCTCTTGTGCAAGGCAAATTTGTAATTGAATATCAAAACAGAACAGGATCGTGAGGTGCGAGTATACGCACGAGTCGACAGGGAAGATTGCTCTGATTACCAAACATGTGCGGGCCATTTGCACGAAGAAGTCTCCCGTCTAGCCTAGCTAGCCTATTCGCGTCCGAAACTCTAAACTAGGCAAACCATGACTAATTACAGTGGCTAAGCTTTCTAAGGGAGTGGAGATTAAGAGGAATGGCAAAGAAAATCAAGCACGGGTTGCCATATCCATGGAGTTTGATGCATCTTCTTGAGATGAATGAGGATTGCGGAGAGTTATGTTAGCAATACCTCGCAGAAAGAGTGGCGATGAAGCTACCGTATCGTATCACCATGCTTAAACTTGATGCTTTTTTTCTGCTAATTTGTCGATTTTACTTTGTTGGCGGCCAGTGCAAAGAAGTGGGCCTGGGCTTGGTCCAAGTTGAGTGATGGGCCTTCTTAGCAGAGCGTCTCCTTGTGGTGATCCAAGCCATTTTTATCTTTTGAGGTGCACTGCTTTAGCTCATCTAGCTGGATGGGCCGCACGATATGCGGACGAGAATTTCCAAGACTTTTACTTTGGGCATCTTTGCCTTTTCCAGTTTCCACATGAATAAGAAGCATATATGCAAAATGGAAACCAAGGTAATTTAGTTTCATACACGAGGACGTATGATTCCACATGCCAGAATAGGGGGGAAAGAGGGGAGAGTATGCATGAGATTTGAGATTTCACATAGGGTGCGTGTTCATTTTTGTCATGGTTCTACCTGATTTTCATTAATTATTGGCTTAACTAACAATTGGCCTTCCCTTGCTATGTTTGCTAGGAATTTTTGCCTCAGTTCTAATTTACAGTTAATATAATCATCACTTCCCTAGGCCAAAGGAAAAACTGCGTTACTGATAAAGAAAAAAAGGAGGGAAAAATGCGATTTTGCTTTTACAAATGAGAATGCATCGTTTGCATCTCACATTTCATTACTGCAAAAACTTATAATACTAGGAAAACAAGAGAACTTCCAAATAAAGTAGATAAGTTGATTGATAAGATGGTTATACATCAGGTGATCTGTCCTAGGGATTCCTACCTATGGGACTATGACAAGCAGGCAGGCAGACAAATATGTTTCTAGATATGAAATGCTTTAAGGTTTCACGAAAACGTTGACCCAGCATTCAGGCAAATGGGTGGAAGAAATGGTTGGTCATAACTAGGGGTGGCAAAATGGGTCCATAATCCATTTTTAGATTCATATTTTTGTTTAATGAGTTGTATATGAGTTAAAATGGGTCAAAAATGTTTTGAGTTGAATTCATATGGGTCGAAAACCCATTTCCAAAACCTAAGAAACACAAAGCCTCCTCTTCTCAGCTTAGGGTGCGTTTGGGAAGACTTTTGGGGAAAGTCTTTAGGAAAATGCAAAGACATTTGAGTTAAAGGTGTTTTCAAAATGCAAACTGTGTTTGGTAAATTGTAATTTAGAAGCCCTTTGTGAAGTACCTTTGTGCAAAAATAGTGTTTGGGGGACAAAGGGCTTTTGTGAAAAAAAAAATTATCAAAAGAAAAATAAAAAATTGAAAACCGGCAAGGGCAGAGGCAGCCGGCGGCCGGCGGTGACCCCCGGCAACCTCCGGCGACCCCGGATCTGGGGCGGCGAGGTCGCGCCCGTCGCGCGACGCCGTCGCGACCTCCGGCTACCCCGGATCTGGGCCGGTGAGGTCGTGTGCGTCGCGCGACGCCATCGCGACCTCCGCGCGACCCCGGATCTGGGCCTGCGTCGCGCGACAGCCGGCGAGGTCGTGCGCGTCGCGCGACGCCATCGCGACCTCCGCGCGACCCCGGATCTGGGCCGGCGAGGTCGCGCGCGTCGCGCGACGACGCCATCGCGACCTCCGGCGACCCCAGATCTGGGCCGGCGAGGTCGCGCGACACCGTCGCGAGGCTACGCAACCCTCGCCTGAGGTCGGGGGACCTCGGCAAGGGTCGGGCCTGGGTCGCACGACCTCGGCGAGGGTCGCGCCTGGGTCGCGCGACCTCGCCAAGGGCCGCGCTTGGGTCGCGCGACCTCGCCGGCGCTCGCGCGACCTCGCCGGTGGTCGCGCGACTCGAGCGGCTGCCGTCGGGGCCACCCTCGACGGAGAAGGAACACTGACCCGAGCAGCTGCCGCCGGGGCCACTCTCGACGGAGAAGATGAACAGTGATCGTCACAAGGGCAAAAAACGGAAAAATCAAAAGTTCGTAAGGACAATTTCGGAAAAAAAATATGAATAGTACTCCGAGCGGGCATGCCGAAAATGCCGAAAGCCCAAGGCAGGTCCTCCCCTGCCTTGGGCTTTCAGCCTTCACAAGGCTGGCCTTCTCCAAAGGGACTTCAAATATTTTTGCCAAACACCCCTTTAGTCAGCTACCCAGCCTACCCTTCGTCAGTCGCCTCGTCACCCACCTCCGCCGCCCGCCTCTGAGGCTCGCCTCTGCCACTCCCCCGAAGGTCGACGAGCTTCAGCCTCACCTCGTGAAAATCCAGCTGAGGACGTTGTCGATTGTTGCCTCAATAGTTCTCCTCGGTTGTTCCTCATTGATTGGTAAGGAATCTGCGAATTCGATTCTCTCGCGCGGCCTCGTCTCTTGCTAGCTCGTTGACGCCTGCTTGAAATTGGAGGAAATCGGACGTAAATCTTGTCTGCCTTCTGTAACGCGTGAGAAGGTTGAGTGTGGAGCATCTCTTTTGGAATTGGAGGGGTTCGGGGATGAAGAATTGTAGTGCTCAGTCGGGTTTTTGCCTGTTGTGATAAGAACTTGATGCTTGGAGTAACTGCAATTGGCATGCATTTCAGCTCTCTTTGAAAGTTTATGTGTGAACTTTTGAGTATAGTGACCATTACTCATCTTGGTACAGAAGTAACCTGGAACTGTAGTTTTGTCTCAATTGCTAATGGTTGAGTTATTTGTTTCGTCACCTCAGTCATTGTGGCATTAATCTGTGTCGCAGAAAATGGAATTGCGGATTTCACTTGAAAATGCTTAGGGGATCATATATAGATGTGCGCACATGGATATATATATATATCAGAACAATATCAGAACATTAAATGCTGGTGCAACATAATAATGAAATTCATGTGCCTATCGCATTCCGTATGATGAAGTTTTGATTTGGGGTTGTAAATGATTTTACGTTATTTGAAAAACTATAGCTTGGTGGTGCATAACTAAATGCTCTTTTGTTCTTGTTGTGTTGCTGCACATGTAAACTGTAGGCAATGCTGCAAAATCTGTTGATTTCCAAATATCTGAAAAGATAACTCAGCTGAAAGAACAAATTGCAACACTTGAGAAGTGTGAAGAAAGGTTTGTGTTACGTGATACGTTTGTTCTCAATATTCCATATTCATTGTCTCATGGATGATACAATATGGCATAGGTACAAGACTGTCTTTGCAGACCGAATTTCAGTGTTTCGACGGGCATGTTGTCAGCTTTTTGGTTACAAGGTACCTTCTCTGTACTTGTACCCATGTTTTTCCTCTGATATGGCAGTTGACTTCTTGGTAAATTGCAGATATCTGTAGAAGCTTTCACAGTTTAGGAAGCTGATTAGGGGTGGCCAACCATAAACAAGTTGTACTATGCTTAATTAGTCCATGTGAACATTTTTACATTGTTTCATTATGACATGGAGGGGGAGAGGATTTATGGGGATTTGCAGGTTGGGGAGGCATATGCAAGTATTTTCTTCCCATGAAAAGTTATGCGTTAATAAGAAGAGTTTCGTCTCATTGTTAAAAGATGAACTGTAATTGGTATTGGGTTTAGAATTTTCTACCTCCAGAATTGAAGATATCATCATATTTGGGACTTGGTCATGTTCTGCACTTGGTTGACTTGTATGAAGTCGACTCAGTCTAGAAGGAGGGAAGGGTGATAACTCTATGTGAAGAAGTTTCTGAGCATTGCATCTTTTTATCAGGTTTAGAATTTTCTACCTCCAGAATTGAAGATATCATCATATTTGGGACTTGGTCATGTTCTGCACTTGGTTGACTTGTATGAAGTTGACTTAGTCTAGAAGGAGGGAAGGGTGATAACTCTATGTGAAGAAGTTTGAGCATTACATCTTTTTGTCTGTCTTTCCAGGAGAGTGGACAGTTTTGTTTGAATTACAGATGTAGCTATAGAATTATTTTCTTTGAACGAGCACTTGGATGAGATTCTTATTAAGAGAAGCATTGACTTCACATTCTAGAGTCCCAATTAGTCAAATGCTATCTCCTTCTGGGACTCTTTCCATAAAAAATTTGAAATATGTAAAATTTTTACAAACGATGGAAAATCATATCTTGGGGATCGAGCTACCAGAATAGGTAGACCTGAAGAACATTCCTTTCTGATCCTCCGTTCGCTGAGAGAAGTGCTAATTAAAAGCATGACAGTTATTAATTTGGCCTGCTGAGTTAACAATTCACTAGAGTGCCAAAGTGATGTCCATCTAGATGCTTAATTTGATTGAGTCTTTATGTCACTTAAATGGAGTTGTGTTATCTGTGAAGTCGTTATAGGAAAGGGTAGATACATTGTGTTGAACTTTAAAAATTAGTTTAAATGTGTACTGCATGAGTATATTACACGTGAATGTTGATACATTCACATATTAGCTTTTCCTCTGGTCTAGCATTTTATGAAGGAATTCTAGTTTGTTGTAAATTCTTTGAATTGTGTTACAAACTTGTAAATATGCTTTTGCTCTTTTTATGTGCCTGCTTTCATGGTGGATGTTTGAACACTCGGAATATTATGAACCATATTCACGAATGTATGGAGTTTTTGGCCTTTTTGTCATGAGTTTCTCCTTTCCATTGTTCACCCTTTTTGGTGCTGTAGATGCTTCCATCTTGCTAGACATACAAAATCTTGGAGCTGTTCCTAACTGTTTTTTAAAAATGTTTAGCAAAAACTCATTATTCTCTTTGAGTAAATAACTTGTTCTAATTCACGTTTTCATTAGCTAACTTGTCGAGATCTAACGAGGATCAAGAATAATATTCAATGACAGAAGGGTCTAAGAGATGTAGAGTTGCATTCTTATTTCATGAGGAGGAGGAAGATAACTCTACTTGCTCTAAACGATTGAAAAAATGCACTTCTGTTGTATGGTCTGAATTCGAAAAATTCACAGATGAGGATGGCAAGAAGAAGGCCAAGTGTAAATGGTGCGAATCAACTTACATGACTAGCCATGGGACAAAAAATTTGTTGCATCATTTGCATACTTGTCTCAATCGAGAGGCCAACGTTGATGATTTGACGGAACGGTTTGATCAAATTGTGTTTAGAAGCAAGCTAGCAAAAGCAATAGTCAAACACAATTACACATACTCTTTTGTAGAGCATGAGGCCACCGAAGAGTTGCTTAGTTATCTTAATCCCAATGTGAAGCACATATCAAGGAATATGGCAAAAAGTGATGTGGTAAAAGTTTATGAGAAGGAGAAGAGAAATTTGAAATCAAATATAATGTCACTTTCAAACAGAATATGTTTAACTTCTGATTTGTAGACTTCTGTGACAAATGATTATTATATGACCGTCACTGCCCATTACATTGATGAGAATTGGGAATTGCATGCAAAGGTTTTGTGCTTCTCCTATGTGCCACCTCCGTATAGTGGCGCCATTTTATTGGAAAAATTGTTGACTTTGTCGAGAGAGTGGGGCATTGAGAGGAAAATTTTCAGTATCACATGGTTGATATTTGAAAAAGTACACCTTCTATGAGATCCTCTTTATTGTGTGATGGGAAGTTTTTTCATGTACGTTGCTTCATACAATGACAGTATGGTTGACATTTGGAAAAGTACACCTTCTATGAGATCCTCTTTGTTGTGTGATGGGAAGTTTTTTCATGTACGTTGTGGTGCACACATTTTGAATCTTATTGTACAAGAAGGTCTAAAGATGATTGATGGATCACTCAAAATATTAGAGAATTTGTCAAATATGTGAGAGCTACACAAGGGCGGAGAGCAAAATTTGTTGAGTGCATAACACAATCTTGCTTGAAGACGTGTAAAAATGTACATCAAGATGTGGCTACTAGATTGAACTCTACGTACCTAATGCTTGAAGGTGCTTTGGTCTTTGAACATGCATTTTCCCATTTGAAGCTAATTGATTGTAACTTTCTTACATATCCATCACCTGAGGATTGGGTTAGAGCCAAGAAAATTGCATTGTTGCAGCCATTCTATGATCTTTCTACTCTCTTCTCTGAAGTTAGATATCCCACGACGAATTTATATTTCTATGGAGTATGGTGGATTCAATTTCGTTTGATAAATGTTAGGAATAATGAGGATGTAGCTATGAGATCTATGGCTATGGCAATGCTAAAGAAATTTGAAAAATGTTGGAAGTGTTACAATGTTGTCTTATCTTTTGCCGCTATAGTAGATCATTGCTATAAGTTACACTTGTTAGATTTTTGCTATTCGAAGTTGGAGATGGATGATCATGTGGAATTTGTAACATTCGATAAAAGCTTTATATGCTTTTTAATGAATATGTGACCTCACGTCGAGAGATAATTGCTTTGCATCTTCAATTAGTGGAGGTAACATTTCGGTTGAGGACATCATCGAAAACAGTGGGGACAATTTTGATGAGTATGATGCATTTGAGAGTGAACACTTTGGCTTGCAATCTACTAAGTCACAATTGGATTTGTATTTAGAGGAGCCGGGGTTGATAGAAAAAAATTCCTTGATCTCAATGTCCTTGATTATTGGAAAGCTAATTCACATCGATATCCCGAGTTATCTCTCATGGCACGTGATATATGTGATATATTGAGTATTCATATCACTACTGTTGCCTCAGAGTCGGCCTTTAGTGTTGGAGGACGCATCTTAAATAAATATCGTAGTTCCCTTTCGCCTGAAAATGTAAAGGCTGAGCTATGCACCAGAGATTGGTTATTTGGAGTTCTGCCTGAGGAAGATCTTGATGACAAGTCTCTCATTGTCGACTTCAAAGACTATTTGCATTAGGTACTTTCTTTTATTTGTAAAGTTCATAATTAAATTATCTCTTTTGTCTCCAAATTCAAACTAGCATGGTTAAAATGGTTTTTGTCTTGTTCTTGCAAAATTGTAGGTTCTTAAGGATCAATGTGTTGCGCTAATGTTTATGGAAGTTCTCATAGATTCATGATCAGCGTGATAAACCCAGCCATAATGACAATGTGTAGCGACTATAGAGATTATTGTGGTCTTCATTGACTATAGAGGCATTATGGAAAGCATTACTTTGGCACTCTTCAATTGTAAGGCATGGGGGCTTTCTCTTAGATTGAATTGATCCTAACTTTTAATGGTGTTAAAGTTTGTTGTCCCCCGTTCATCTCCATTTGTTGTCCCCCGGAAAATGAGGTGAGTTCTTGCTGCCAAAATTTTCAAAGTCTCTTGATGCATTTACTTTCACTGCTCAAAGGAACATCCAATTCCAAATTTGATGAAGCTCGCGTAAATTCGACTTGCGAAAGACCATTTTCATTCTTGCCTTCGTAGATGTTTCATTAGATAGTGTTTAAATAGCTAATACTTAGTTTCACGTTGCAGTTTTCAGTTGCTCAATAGTATGCTCACTTTAGATAAGAGAAGCATGCGCATAGTTTAATTCTTCATAAATATTTCAATTTATAGGTTTTTTTAATATATTTTTTTATTTACTATTTTTTAATTTAATTTGAGGTTTTTATCCAATTAGCATATAGCTTAAAGTGAGCGTGGGTTTTTCTGGAATATAAATAGGTTTTAGCAATATGGGTCGGGTCGGGTATGGGTCACTAGATTTACACTATAAAAATATGAGTCAAAACGGGTTAAATAGATCAAATATGGGTTGATTCATTTTCGACGTGACCCACCCATTTGACGGGTCTAGTCATAAATCAATCCTTGTATAATGGGATACGTAATTGTTGAGAACACTCCAATGGCCACTTCAAGTCCTCGCTCAAGCCATTGGTGAATGAGGAGGCACTGATAATTGAGGGGACATTCTATGATGAGAAGACATCGAGCTCTGATAATTGAGGGGACATTCTATGATGAGAAGACATCGAGCTCTCATCACATATCGCAGATCTAAAACCCAGCCTAAGACTCATGTTTCGCTGATGTTTCTTCTTCGACAATGTCTCGTCATCGCCCATGTCATTGCCCTTAGACACAAACTCTCTAATAATTATAAGTGCCTCTTACATTGTGTGATCGTCCATATCAGCAAAGCAAACCCTGAAAATCTCGGGCGCCAGGCAATGGAAAGAGGGCCCAGGTGATGCATTGACCTTCACATCCTTTATAATCATCCCCTACAACTTCATCTCAATGTCGAGTGTCGGCTCTTTCATGAGGTGACCCAAATTCATCAACAGGAAAAGACCGTCCTTGGCTTGCAAGTCTTGCTCGAGTCCTTTGACAAAGTGGCCTTGCCTCTTGGCAAATCTCCTTCTCTTCTAGGAAATTCTCTACAAAGACCTCATCGGAGAGCATGGAAGCAAGTAAATGCTGATTTTGTCAAGAGACCAATCCGAAACTAGACATTTCCCTTGCGCAATTGGCTGCTTGATCATTGTAGGGACAGATCATGTCGACGTGAAAGCCAGAAAACCTTATGTTCTTGGATAAACGGTAGATAATATGGACGAGATCGGGGTCTCCTGCATTATTTCCGAGATGCTTGGGTAAGGTGGGGGAGTAAAAAACCATGGCCAAGTACATTTCTTCGTTGCACACGATATGGAAGTTGGTGAGTGTTTCTCTGCTCAAAGTGATTCCCAGCAGGTTTGATGGGTTCGTCAAGATCACTACTTTTACGTTGATGTTGGCTTCTATGACCTTGGTGCAATGCTGATTTTTATGTGTGGCAAGGTTACTTGGAAGTTGTTGAAGCTGTCACAGTTAACCGGAATTATCTGTACGTCGGTGAGCCATCTCATGTTCCTATAAAATCATTTGAACTAAGAAAAATCAATATCCTAAATCTGGAAATGTCGTTTGTTTTGACTTAGGAACCTGGTCAAAGTGATTATAGATGCTAATAATACTTGGCAATAACGTATGGTTAATCAAGCAGAGAAGTATAATTGAGATACGGCATTTTTATGAGCTTATTATAGCAGCACTGAGGGGACCCAAACCAAAAATAAATCTGAAGAACACATCTCTGCTTTTTTAAGCATGTTTATATATATACTTGTCTTATGATGTTATTCTCATGTAAAAGTATCTCGTTTTCGAATTCTTTTCCCTAAGGTCTATAGGGACATAAGATGGCTCACCCGCGTACAGATAATTCCGGTTAGGTAGGACAGCTCCAACAACTTCCAAATGACCTTGCCACAAATAAAAATCAGCATTACAGTAAGGTCATAGAAGCCAACATCAACGTAAAAGTAGTGATCTTGACGAACCCATCAAACCTGCTGGGAATCACTTTGAGCAGAGAAACACTCGTCCACCTGTTGGGCTTCACTTCTGAGAAGAACCTCCATGACAAAATATACTTGGCCAGGGGTTTCGACTTCCCCGTCATCTTGGAAATAATTCAAGAGAACGAGTGCAATCCCGATCTTGTCCACATTATCTACAGTTTGTCCAAGGACATGGGATTTCGGTTTATTCATTGAGGTTATATATGATAAAATAATTCATAAAAGAATATAGAGAGCACATGAAGAGACGGGAGCACGTATCCCTACGCTGGATGATACGAGCAAGGAACAAGGAAAGCGTCTCCAGGAAAGCAATAAATGAGCGTCTCGCTCGCTCCGGTCGCTCCATCACTCATGTCAATATGATTCTGGTCAAATTCCGCTTATCACCTCGGACCTTCCCGTGAACTCGGCAACAGCCTGAGAGAAGCAGTGTAATGCCCTCCTAATTAGTAATGAAGGCAATATCAATTCCTTCAAATCAGAGAGACAATGTTTACTTTTTGGCTATCTACACTTACTTGTGTGAATTCGAGGAGGCCGTGAGTCATTGGAAATTGGCGTTGGCGATGTCCTTGAACTTGCCAACCCCATCTGAAGTGCAAATGGATGCCGTAGGATTGCTCTTCATCCACTCTTCCATCAGATCGAAGGAAAGCTGCAAACAATAAAGCAAACGCAAGGTGAAAATGGGCATCATTCACAAAGTTGGGAAGCCATGTGTGTGCACGCTTGCAAATGGGCAGCGCATGCTTGCCTATATATCATCACTACAAGCGGATTACTCAACGAAGAGCTTTTGCAACTACCGGACTTGATTCTCGGCAAGACCCATCTGGATGGCTCCATCAGGATTCTGAGTTTGGGTGAAAGGGGTTCTTCTCATATGCCTTCCATCCGTCAAAGCACGGAGAATCCCGGGGATATGTGTATGTAAAGATTGTTGTTTTTCTTCTTCCAGGATACGAGGTGAACTCGCTCTTAAGTCAGTTCTCGATCCCAGGATAATATTGAGAGACGATACTGGAGACTTTGACCCCGTTTATAAGCAGCGGATGATTTACGCTGGCGGGCCAGAATGGAAAGTCCACTTGTCCATACAAAGGAGTTGTTGGAAGATCAAACGTAATTGCTTGCGTCTTCTCCCAACGTTATTGGACTAGTAGGGCCGTATGCAATTGAAAATAATATTGCATCTATAAAATATAGGGCCGATAGGGAGAAAAAGAGGTTGGTCTTAGAGCCAATCTTCCCCATTGATCTTTCATGCCCCGCGTCCATTCCGTGGGCCTTCTTTCTTCGATTTTGGATACTTTACATGCGAAGGATTGTTAACTTATCATTAGACATCACTTGACTATTCCACGCACCTTTCTTCCCAATGGTTCTAGATATACTTGTATGCGAGAATGAATGTTAAAAAGAAAATCAAGCCGTATTACTTGACTAATCTTTAATTGGGCCTTATAATAAACATATAATTCCATTCCCTCTAATAACTAAAGTTTTTTGGGTCCATACCTTTCACGTAAGAAGCTTCGCCAGGAAGAAACAAGAGATGCAGACTTTCAAAGTTCTAGAGATATAAAAGTTAGCCCCCTCTAATGACTAAAGTATTTTGAGTTCATTCCTTTCACGTAAGCAGCTTCGCCACGAAGAAACAGGAGACGCAGACTTTCAAAGTTGTAGAGATAATAAAAGTTAGCCGGCGGCTGACGAGTTTATGGGCGGCTCTTGGCTGTCTTTGCAAATGAGCATCTTTCGGTCTCATTAGAGTCACGACGCGGGCCGAAACTGGAGCCTAGGGATGGCCGACCAGAAAAAAGAGTCTTAAGGAATTGGGTTTTCTTGTCAAATTATGAGAAGTCGATTCGTGTCTTTAGCAGCCGAAATCTTTGAAAGGAACCTTCTTGCGCAAGTCTTTTAGCTAATTAGCCTCTCTTCTGGGCAATTTCCTATGTCTCGGGCCCGACTTGGTTTCATTTTCCTCTTTGTTCTTCGAAGTTTGAGATTTTACCTCTTGTTTAAGGTTGAAGGTTCGCAATGTCTGGATATGCCAAAAAAAGGATAGATTCAGAACATAAAGAGACCTTAAGTATAGAAATTTGCCCTAAAAATGTAAGATATTGTCGACTCCAGCCAAAGTTTCGGCTTAGACTTGAATAAGCGAAGCCCAAATCGGTCATGATAATGTACTTAACCCATTAAGCTCACTCGATGGAATGCCCAACAAAACTCATCAATCATGAAGGACATCATGTCCCATTTGTTCCATAATTTACATGTTTTTCCATCCTATTTCATCATATCTCCCAGTTTTCCAGCAAGTATACAGTCAAATGAATTGAACTAAGGAAATGCAGATGCAAAACTAACTTTAAATTTTGAAGACAGAAATAGTAATTGGTAGATGGAGGAGGAAGAAATTCCGAGACTTTACTTTGGCCATCTTTACCTTTTCAATTTCATATAAATAAGTAGCACATATGCAAAATGGAAATCAAAATAATTGGCACCACATATAAGTTAGGAAAATTACCAAAAAAATTCTTAAATCTATTATACGGATGTCGATTTAATTCTAAACCTTTTAATTCGACCAATTTTGTCAACTTATCAATATTGTCATTTCGACTAATTTTTGGCTAGGAATCACTGATGTGGACGTCAGTCATCCTATATGACACACCCAGCGCTGATTAGACCTGTCAAACAAGTAGGGTTGGGTAAAAAATGGTCCTATTTAAATTGACACATTTAACTCGTTTTAATCAATTTCCATGAAATACAAATCTAGTGGCTTTATACTTGACTCAACCCATACTGTTAAAACCCTTCCATGTTTAACCCAATCTCGAAAAACTTATACCCAAACTATGGTGAGAGCATGGGATGAGCGAGTGCTGGATTGAGTAAAGGCGAGAGAGAGTCATAGAGGTGGTTGGCATAGTAAGTTATGAACCCATTTAACATAAATATTATTTTAGGTTTTACTATTCTAAACCTATTTATTTATTGTATAAGACAAATCCATATAACAACTCATCCTATCAAATGGGTTAAGAAATGGTTCTATGACTTATTTTGACAAGTCTAGTGCTAACACATGCAATTTTTTATGTATAGAAAGAAATCCAGGCCAATTCCTAGCTATTGCGCTTTATATATTCCTAGCAGATTGGAGATCTTCTCATATCGGTTGATGATGTGTATAATCTAGACAATCCATGTACAATATATACCATTTGACATAAAATAATCAAGATCGTAGAGAACCAGAATCTCTAATTAGTCTTTGAACATGACCTGAATAAATTTGCTCCAAGAATAACACCTAGAAAACTTCTCATTAGAATCAATAATCATGTAAGCAATGTTTTATCAATATTCAAAATCAATTAGGGAAATTTCCTCAATAATCTCCCCAATTTTTATGATGACAAAAAATTTCGTGTAGATAAAGATTATAATTGATTTGAAAAAGATTTTTAGAGTAGATTGCTCTCTAGGAAATATACATTTGGTAGCAATTTTTGCACATGATAGAATCTATAAGATTTCTGAGAAATATTGTGCAAATGATAAAGCAATAATATCTTATGGAAGATAAATCAGAGTAAATAGACATTGAAGAATTTATGCTCTGATTATAATTAGCAAGATATCAAAGATTAGGAAATGTTTAACCAATCCTGTGTAAGGTCCATGAAACTTTTTGTTTCTGGATGACTTCCACTGCACATAAAGAGTATGTCTATATATCTTTGTGTATTTGCAAAAGTATTTGCAAGAGTATATCTCATATCCAATCTACAAACTTCTCCCCTTTTTTGTTAGCATAAAAAAAAAAAAAAGGAAATGGTAATTATAGAAAGAATATCACGTATAGGATATGATATTAAATCTAGAAATTTTGCTATATCTTATCAATTATTTAGTGATTGCGGTAGCAAAATCAGATATCTTCACATCATATAATTTACTATAAATTTCATATTAATATAAATGAATAAAATTTTTACAAATAAAGATGGTAAAAATATTGCGTGACACTCTTGTCTACTATAAGTTTATTTAATTTTATTTTCCTCTCTTTTTTTATTTCTTTCTTCCCTTTCCATCATTCTCTAATAAAATTTTATTAAATAATAAACATTACTAATATACCTAAAATATGTAATAATTATAAATATATATTTACATATTGAAATTATATTAGAATTAAATTCGATTAAATTAAAATAACTAACTTCTTATTTTTTGTCATTTTGAATTTTTATATCATCATTCAAATATTATTCATATTGAAATATAATTTTAATTTTGTTAATATAAGAAGTTTGTTATTCAAGAAAAATATTTTTCTTATTATGGATGTTAAAAATCTTATCCATCTTTATCCCATCTATTTCATGGGATAATTTTATTTAGTATATATCTCCCTTATATCCTACTTTGTCCCATCTTGAGTTTTATTCTAATTGCCAAATGCATGATATGATAAATTTTATTCTAATTGCCAAACACAGCCAAAGAATATAAGGTTCAGCTTATCTTCACATACTATCTTGAAAACATATTAGGCATGAAACGCAATTTTCAGAAATATCATCTTATAAATGCTAAGTTGAATAGCTCAAGTTCTTATATAATCAAACAACATATATATATATATCAAAGATCACATATGCATTAGATAAATTTCACTACATTTTTGTCATAATAAAACGATAATGTAAATATGAGATTTGTTAATGACAAAAAGTAAGGGAATTTGAAGACATACTAATAGGATTATGTAGAATTTAAGAAGTTCTAACATACATTACATTTTCTTTCATAGTAATCAAAAGCAGGCAAAAATTAAATTGACTTTGTCAAGAATTTCTTACACTTGACTAATGCTCCCCCTCAATTTAATGCCTTTTTTAGATGATCACGATTTTCCCCCTTTATTTTGCATCCACTTTCTCCCCCTGTCATCATACACTTTTTGCGAATAACTTTTACCGCAACTTGTGCACATTAAGCCAAACCTTTTTTCTTTGTTTTCTTCGTAGCAACAACATCCGCATCATTTGATTGCTTTTTAAAATTCAAGATAGAATTTTGTTTTCTTTTCAATCAAGCACGTCTTGAATTCAAACTACATAAACTCAACAATTTTTTTGCACAAATTTACTGTTAAAGATATGATATTTCACGTAAAATATCACGCCCTTTAAAATAAATTGAATAGCATATATAAAATATCAAATAATTTAATCCAAAACTACTCAATAATTTGCAAGAATCTTGCACAAAGAGGAGAATTTTCTATCATTCAAAAATAGTGCAAAATCTTCGCAATTTTTTGGATCAAACTTTCCAAACTTCATATGAAATGATTATTTTGCCACTTGCAATTTCTTGTAAAGGGATAAAAATCTTTGAAAAATATAGAGAATATCATGTACGTACCTTCCTTCTATTCACGGATCAATCTTGCCAATTATAAGATAAACATCTAAAATATAGCAAGTGTATATAAAAATATGCAATAATATGTTTCAAGATTAAATAATTCTTCCTTCAACGAAAATCTTAAATGCATATAGATAATATAAATTTAATGTATTTTGCAAAAGAAATATAAATGATATAAGCATTAAATATATGCGAGATCTTTTAAACGAGGTGGCAGATATTACCAATTCATATCCCAATGTGCATGTGTAGAATATACCTTCCTTTTAAAAAATTCCCCACTTGAGATCCTTCTTTGATTGCATCATTATTTATGTAAGTTTACAATCAAGCTTCCTTTGCACAAGTTCCTACAATAAATCGTTTCCTTTTTAGTATCCATGTATGTGGATCATTTCCTTTTGTTTGACACAAAATAGGAAAACCTCATAAAACATAGGATTCTTCCATAATCTAATGACATGTAAAGAAAGATCATCACATGAATAATATGCGTAACCAAATAATATTTCCTTTAAAAAATATTCTCCCTTCGCAACACATGATAAAATTAGGAAAAAAAAAATCAACCCAAAAAACTAAATTATCTCTAAGCAGTATATTAATCAACCACATGTATATTATTGATCCTATCTCATGAACCACAAAAATACATCATTTTATCCTTAAAAGATATTTCAATCATAACCAATTATAAAACACATCATATAAATCAAGCATAGTCTGGAGATATAAAATATCAACTACAATAAGAATTTAAAGTATGCACTCAAAGAAAATTTAAAACCATACCATTCCTTACCAATTTTTCTCTTTTTCTTTATTCCCTACAAAAAGGAGCAACTCATCTATTCTTTGGTATCCAAATTTGTTCGGGTCCTTTCTAGTTAGAGGAAGCACAAAATCTCCAATTGATTGACTTGGATTTCTTCCAATTAAGTGGATATTCTTGCTTATAGTGATTAGGATCACCACAGTTCTAGCAATTATAATATTGAAATCTAACAGGCTTGACCAATTGCTTATCAAAATGATTTTTATAATGCCGAATTGGCAGCCTACGTTTTAATCTCTCCTTGACTTTTTGCAAAGTCATTATTAATCTCACTTGCATTATTGAAGCCAAGGCCAAATTTGTTGTAATATGACATATGTATGGAGATGACACGCTTTAATGTCTTCAAGACAAGAGAAAATTTCTCGCAAGTATTTTGAAATTTCTTCCTTATAGGAATCAACTTTTATTTTTTGGGCAAAATATCCTTCTCTTCCTCGATAAAGGAATTCTCCTTTTCCAATTCAAATCATTTTCTCATTTGTAATATTTTATTATCTCATTTAGAGACTTCCTTTTTCAACTTGGAGATCTTTTTCAATGCATTCTCATGTTTCGTGCATAATTCTTTAAAAACATCATTATAATCGAGAAGAGGATATGAACAAATCACCTCATCTTTTTCAAATTCAATGTTCGCCATTAAGCATAGATTTCCTTGCTCATTGATATCATCATTGTTGGATTCAGACTCTGTGTCGGTCCACGTCTTAGCCTTTAAAAGCTTTCTTTTTTTTTTTTTCAATTTTTCCTTTCCTTTTCTTGAATAAAGGACAATCGGGTTTTACGTGACATTTTTTTCTGCACTCAAAACATATTAAATCCTTACCTTCATTGTCCTCTCTATTCTTATAAAAAATTCCTTCTTTGGATTTCTTTGTTGGCTTCTTCCCATTGGAGTTTCTTATGTTTCTCGTAAGTTGTTGAAATTTTTTGATTAGCAACTTCATTTCCTCATCTTCATCTAAAAATGATAATACTAGGACTACAAAAAGAACTTCCAAATAAAATAGATTAATTGATCGATAAGATGGTAATACATCAGATGATCTGTCGTAGGGATTCTTGCCTATGGGACTATGGCAAGTGGACAGAAAAATCTGTCTCTAGGAATGAAATGCTTTTAGGTTCCACGAAAGCGCTGACACAGCATCCAAGCAAATGGGGGAAAGAAATGGTTGGTCATAATTTAATCCTAGTAAAATGGGAAACATAATTGCTGAGAACACTCAACCATACAACAGCAAAAAGCCAATATGGCCACTTCAAGTCCTCGCTCGAGCCATTGGTGTATGAGGAGGCACTAATAATTGAGGAGACATTCTATGATGAGAAGACATCAAGCTCTCATCACAAATCTCGGATGTAAAACCCGGCCTAACACTCGTGTTTCGCTGATGTTTCTTCTTCGAAAATGTCTCGTCATCACCTATGTCATTGCCCTTAGTCACAAACTCTCTAATAATTATAAGCGCCTCTTACACTATGTGATTATCCATATCAGCAAAGCAAACCCTTGAAAATCCCGGGCTCCTGGCAATGGAAACAGGACCCATGTGATGCATTGACCTTCACATCCCGTATAATCACCCTCCACAGCTTCATCTCGACGTGGAGCCCTTAGTTCTTTCATAAGGCCTTGCAAATCCATCCACACGAAAAGACCGGCCTTGTCTTCCAAGTCTTGCTCGAACCCTTTGACAAAGAGACTGTGCCTCTTGGCCAGTCTCCTCCTCTCTTCTTGGAAATTCTCTACAAAGATCTCATTAGAGAGCATGGAAGTAAGTAAATGCTGTGTCTGCAAAGAGACCAATCCGAAACTAGACATTTCCCTCGTGCAATTGGCTGCTTGATCATAGTAGGGACAGATCATGCAGACGTGAAAGTGTTAAAAATTTTGGATGTGTGTGTGCAGAAGCATGATTTTGGTATTGATGATAGTTTTTTATTAGTAATGTGTGCAAGTATATGGTATAGTTTGTAGAGGATGGACAAGGGATAAGATATGATAATTAAAGGATATAGGACATGAGATATGGGGGAAAATAGTTTCATTAGTTGAACAAAATAGTTTGATGAAGATATTGGTGCTCACTCCCCACATGAGCATGGTGGAGGTCTAAGACCTCTCACGGTGGAGAATATACCCCACACAAGGTGGAGGATTCACCTCACACACACAAATGAATGAACTACAAGCCTATTTATAGGCAATTACAACCGACTTCAAGCATGACATTTTTGACTTTTTCATGATTTCCCATGCACATAGACTTCTCTAGCTTGTTCTAGGATTTCTTCTTCAACTTGGCTTCTGCTTGCTTGCATTCCCACGTGAATCTTCTAGATTCAGCTAACAAACTCCATTCTAGACAATCTTCAACGTGGATGCTGCTGCCAAGGTTCTCGCCTAGTTTCTAGATAGTTTTAGAAAATGGATCACAATTTCCATCAGAAAGCCAGGAAATCTTATGTGCTTGGACAAACTGTAGAGAATGTGGACGAGATCAAGATTGCACTCTCTTGAATTATTTCCAAGATGGCGGGGAAGTCGAAAACCCTGGCCAAGTAAATTTTGTCGTGGAGGTTCTTCTTGGAAGTGAAGCTCAACAGACTGGTGAGTGTTTCTCTACTGAAAGTGATTCCCAGCAGATTTGATGGGTTCATTAAGATCACTCCTTTTACGTTGATGTTGGCTTCTATGGCCTTGGTGTAATGCTGATTTTTATTTGTGGCAGGGTTACTTGGAAGTTGTTGGTGTTGGATAAATTCTCTTCAAGTATTTTGAAGTTGACAAAACATTTTCCTCAGTCTAGTCTGAAGATTTATAGACTCTACTGACAAAGTCTAAAGATCAAAGTTTGAAGATCAAAGTTTGAAGCTAGCAAGACTCATGTTTCAAAGTCTACTCTCATGGACAGTCTCCAGACCAACTTTTATTTCGATCTTATATGGTCTTTATTCTAACGGCTAGAGAATATCTTTCTACTGGATTCAACACTAGAAGATCTTACTTTCGTATTCGAATATGTATAGATTCTCTAATGATTTCGCAACTTATACTTGGAAGGATCTACTTATGGAAACCAAGATCCTGATTGTATGGGCGAGCAGGATTGATGGGCTATCAACACTTACCTTAAAGAGCTCGAGATCTCTCTAATTGATTCTGTCCAACGGGTTGATTGGAAGAACTTCTTTGGAAGGTGCCAACGGTATTGAAGGCATGAAGAAGTATATAAGAGAGATGCTCCAATTGTTGAAGGGTGCCGGATAGAAGAATTCCAAAGTCTGAATCTCCTTTTCTATTTTGCGATCTTATTCTTCGAGCGTTATATGTAATCAAAAGAGAGATCATATTGTAGTGAGACATTGAGGAAGTGTAGTAGAGCTTCTACACTGTGGACTCAAGAGCATGAGACCGTAATCACTCTTTTTGATTCTTAGTGAAATCCAGCCAAAGGGCTGTCCGTGCGGGAGAGTGGACGTAGGCTTGGTCTAAGCCGAACCACTATAAATCTGGAGTCTTGATTCTCTATCCTTAATCCTTTTATCTTTCATTACTTTCATTTGCAGTGTTTGTTGGTTTAATTCATTAATCTCTTATTCGGATTAAATTGTTAAAATTGCTTTAATCACCTATTCACCCCCCTCTAGGTGCTAATTCTAGTCCTAACAGTTGGAGCTGTCACAATTAATCGGAATTATTTGTATGCCGGTAAGCCATCTTATGTCCCTGTCAAGTCATTTGAACTAAGAGACATCAATATCCTGAATCTGGAAATATCGGTCATTTTGACTTACGAACTTTAGGTCAAAGTGATTCTAGATGCTAACAATACTTAGTAGTAACATAAGGTTGATCAAGCATAGAAATATAATTGAGATACTGCATCTTTATGAGCTTATTATAGCAGCATTGAGGGGAACCAGACCAAAAATAAAGCTCATGTACACATCTCTCCTTTTTTAAGCATGTTTATGCATATACTTGCCCTATGATTTTATTCTCATGTAAGCGTATCTCGTTCTCAAATTCTTTTCTCTCAGATTTATAAGGACATAAGATGGCTCACCAGCGCACAGATAATTCCAGTTAAATATGATAGCTCCAACAACTTCCAAGTAACCCTACCACAAATAAAAATCAGCATTACGTCAAGATCATAGAAGCCAACATCAACGGAAAAGGAGTGATCTTAACGGACCCATCAAAACTGCTGGGAATCACTTTGAGCAGAGAAACACTCGTTAGCCTGTTGGGCTTCACTTCCGAAAAGAATCTCCACAACAAAATATACTTGGCCAGGGTTTTCGACTTCCCCGCCATCTGGAAAATGCAAAAGACCGGATGCAATCCCGATCTCGTCCACATTATCTACAGTTTGTCCAAGGACATGGGGTTTCAGTTTATTCATTGAGGCTATATATGATAAAAATAATTCATAAAATAATACAGAGAGCACATGAAGAGACGGGAGCATGTATCCCTACGCTGGATAACACAAGCAAGGAACAAGGAAAGCGTCTCCAGGAAAGTATCATTGGAAATTGGCGTTGGCGACGTCCTTGAACTTGCCAGCCCCATTTGAAGTGCAAATGGACGCCTTAGGATTGTTCTTCATACACTCTTCCATCAGATCGAAGGAAAGCTGCAAACGATAAAGCAAACACAAGGCGAAGATGGGTATCATTCGTAAAGTTGGGAAGCCATGTGTGTGCACGCTTGCAAATGGGCAGCGCATGCTTGTGTCTGACCACATATTCCTATATATCGTCACTACAAGCGGATTACTGAACGAAGAGCTTTCGCAATTACCAGACCTAATTCTCGGCAAGACCCATCTGGATGGCTCCATCAGGATTCTGAGTTGGGTGAAAGGGGTTCTTCTCATATGCCTTCCATCCGTCAAAGCACGGAGAATCCCATCGATATGTGTATGGAAAGATTGTTGTTTTTCTTCTTCCAGGATAAGAGGTGAACTCGCTCTTTAGCAGTCCTCAGACGATACTGGAGATTTTGGCCCCTATTTATAGGCAGCAAATGATTTACGCTGGCAGGCCAATGTGAGTGAAAGCAGAATGGAAAGTCCGCTATTCAATTCAAAGGAGTTGTTGGGAGATCAAGCGTAATTGCTGGAAGATCAAGCGTAATTGCTTGCGTGTCTCCGCTAAGTCATTGAGACTTCTAGGGCCGCACTCAAGTGATCTATATAATATAATATAGGGCAGATAGGGAGAAAAAAGAGGCTGGTCTTAGTGCCAAGCTTCCACATTGATCTCATGCCCCATGCCTACTCCGGGCGTTCTTTGGTCAGCGTCGCACACTTTACACATTTGGGGGTGTTATCTTATCATTACACTTCACTTGATTATTTCACGCCTCTTTCTTCCAGACAATTCTAGATATACTTATACGTGAGGATGGATGTTAAAAAAAGGAAAATTATGTCATATCATTTGACTTATATCATGTTTAAGGCCTTTTAATATACATATGATTTCATTCTACCTAATGACTTGAGTTTTGAGTCCAACATTTCCAATAATTTCATATAACTTCCACGTATGTATCATGGAAGCTTTGCCGCAAAGAAAAGGAGATGCAGATTTTCAAAGTGATAAAAGTTAGCCGGTGGCCGATGGAGAAAATATTGAGTGGGCGGCGTCTCCGCTTGGGCCGATGGGTTTATGGGTGTTGGAACCAAAAGATTATGGCTACTTTTTGAATTTGGAACAAGGCACAAATGAAGACCGGAGAAAGAAATAATAGAAATGCAAATGCTCTTGGCTTCGGTGTTACTACAAATGTAAAGTCCACAACCTTTTAAAGAGGTCGGAACTTGGAAGGGTACATAGCTTAACTAATATTAAATGAAAAAAACGAAGAAAATCCACAAAGCTGAAGACGAAACGCACAACAATAAATGAGACAAAGACATGGTCTTTGTCCCTTCTGACAAAGAAGAAACCTTACGTTCCTTGACTAAAGAAAGACAAATATGAACTCCCTTTTCAATATGAAAGCAATTACTCATTGATTTATGGTGGGGGGCTACTCAAACATAGCCCACCATAAATCGTGCGGGGATTCATTCGTCTTCAATCTTCTTCTGACACCCACCATAGATCAAGCATCTTAAAGAATACTAACAACAAATCCAACGTGCTCAAATCTTCAACAATCAATTTTATATTATTCTAACGATGGGTGGCTCTTGGCTGTCTTTGCAAATAAGCATCTTTTTGGTCTCATAAAGAGTCACCGCGCGGGCCAAAACTGGAGGCCTAGGGATGGCTGACGAAAAGGAAGAATCTTAAGAATTTGGGTTTTCTTGCCAAATTAAACACACGAAATCTTTCATGGAAATCAGTTGGATGACTCATTGAACTTTCTTCAGCCAATCTTTTAGCTAGTTAGCCTCCCTTCCGGACATATTTCTATGTCCCGGCACCGACATGGTTTCATTTTCCTCTTTGTTTTTCAGGGTTTGAGAATTAACTCTTGTTTAAGGTCGAACGTTTGCTATGTTTGGACATGCCAAAAAAAGGGATAGATTCAGAACATAAAGACAGTAAGTATAGAAATTTGCCCTTAAAATGTAAGATACTGTCGATGCCGGCCAAAGTTTCGGCTTAAACTTGAAAAAGCAAATGGGCCAAATCGGGTCATAATAAGATACTTAAAAACACATTAAGCTCACTCGATGAAATGCCCGCATCAATATTGAAGGCATTATCTCCCGTTTGTTCCGAAGTTCGCACCATTTCCCATCCTATATTATCATATCTCCCAATTATCTAGCTAGTAGGCATACAACCAAATGAATTACGGAAATGCAGATGCGAAACTAACTTTAATTGTGAGGATAGACATAGTGGAAAAAGTATTAAAAAAGTTATAGACCTATTGCATTGATGTTAATTTGGTCATAAACCTTTTATTAATGCCAATTTAAATTTTAAACCTTTTGACTTGGTGCAAATTCAATCATTTTGGCTAATTTTACCTGGATATTGCTGACGTGGATGTCGGTTAACTTACATGGCACCGTCAGCACTGATGTAAATAATTTTTAATAATTTTTAATAATTTTTAATAATCTGCTTTCAGTTATGATAAGCTGCCGTAAAGACGTATGCTAGGGTCTTTGACAGAAATCGGCTGCTTTCAGTTATGATAATCTGTCATTCGGCTGATTTCTGTCAAAGACGTTGCGTTGCAGAGATTGTTGTTTGACTTGATGACGATGGAAAAGGGGGACAAATACACGCGGGTCGTAGAGAGGAAGAGCAGTACACTACACGTGGGAGACCATGTGCAAGTATTTTCTTCCTGCAAAGTTGGTCCTTGGGGAACTCCATTCCAAGTTTCTAGTCTCTGGCATGCGTTGGGACTCTTGCGAGAGATGGTTTTTTGGAAAACAACCAAATTACCGCCCACTAAAGACGTCACCACCACCGGCTACCATTTATATCTCTGGAACTTTTCAAAGTCTGCATCTCCTGGTGCTTCACGGCGGAAGCTTCTCTGAAGCCTATCTCCAGTTGCGCCATTATCACATGTTTCGTGGAAATTTCCCGCACTCTCTCTTGAGGGAAAATGCTTATCACGGTCAAACCCATTGGGTACTCGACTTTCTCCATAGATCTTACTTGGAACTTGAAGGGTTGACGTTATCACGCGTGATCATGTCCTATTCAGAGAACTGATAAGATTTCAACACTATCAAGGGGAGGGAAAACTATGTGTATATAAAAAGAAAAAAAAAAACATATAAGGCTCATTATTAAGCGATATGAAATATTTCAACATGTACAAAGCGACCTTTGTTCTTCCTATTTTAAAATTTTTAATTTCTTAGAATTTTTGTAAAACCTTAGGCACACTAGTGATTAAAGTTTATTGTTGATTTATTTAGTTATCTATGTATTTTGCAATGGGGCGAAAACCATCGTTTCGAGCCTAATTTATTGGTTGAGATCTTAAACTTTTATGATTGTTTGATGTTAAACATTTACAATCTTATATATAAGATCTACAGCCATTTTGATATGGTTGTGATTTATAACATATTTCGCGCAACATAACTTGTTATTTAAATATTAATACCACGAAAAACCTTAAAGAGGTATGTCTGTGACAAAATTACTTTGATTTAATTTTTTAACCGCCAAAAACCTCAATTGGCATGTGTTTAATAAATTTAATCGAAGCTAATTTTTACTGACCAAAAACCTAAACTAATACACATGTGACAAATTTGTCTCAAACTAATTTTTTAACCACAAAAAACCCCAAACTGATATATTTGTGACAAACATACCCTCTATTAGTTTTCATTAAATTAAATTAATACCACGAAAAACTATAAAATCAGTACACCGATGATAAACGAAAGGTAAAATCTTACACATGTATACCCGTTAACTGTCACATATTATCCAACTCGATAATTTAACGGTAAAATTTAATGGAAACTAACAAAAGGTAAATTTGTTATAAGTGTACCAAATTAGAGTTTTTGGCAGTCGAAAAATTAGTTTTTGGTAAATTTATTACAGATTTACCTGTTTAATTATTATATTTTTTTGGTGGTACTAATCATGATATTATCGTAGGTTCTAAATCGTGGACATCTGACTATTTAGTTGATTTGGCTTTGAAGTACTATGTCAAACTACTGGCTGATCTAGGACGAGTTTGGAGAATAATTAAGCGTCATTGAGACGAGTGACGAGTTTGAGATGAAGCCAATCACCCCGAATATATCTCACTTCGACTCTCAAATCTCCAGTATCGCCCCCTCTAGTCATTTACATATAATAATCAAGTGAAATTGTTGAAACAGTCAACCCAAAAGCTTTTTAAGGAAGATTACATATATATTATAAGGCCCAATCAAATATAATAGTCAAGTGATGTGGTATAATTTTCTTTAAAAATCTCCTCTCATGTAAACAAGTCTAAAATTATATGGAAGAAAGCCACATGGAACAATCAAGTGACGGGGAATAATAAGCTAACACACACTCATGTGTACGGAGTCTAATACTGATGAACAATGGCCCGTGAAATTAAAGAATTTGGAGTCACATATATGCAAAATAAACTTAGGGCATGAAGGATCAATGGAGAAGCCTAGTTCCGAGATCATGTAAGAATATCAAACTGAAAAATTAATTCATTATTTACAAATGATCTCCCTAACACATTTGAGTTGACTATTTCAGCATGGTGATTTTTTTTTAGTCGAATCTACTTTATTCTTACTCTAAAACTCATTCTCAGACTTTTGTCGTAGGAGTTGAAACTCACACCTGAAACTAAATTATTCTTACCTCAACTCCCTAACGTGGAAATTCCAATGCCCACCTCTCCCTTCACATGCAGAAAGGATGGCCATAGTGATTTCACCATTACCTCTTTTTTACGTTCACCAATCCACACTCCATTACAAACACTCGCCATAAGGACCTCTTTTTACACGATCCTTCACGTAAGCAGTTACGTTTGATTACGCTTGACGGACAACTCCTTTGATTTTTTATTTTTTTTTCGGTCTGACGACACCTTTGAATAGAACGTTAGACTTTTCATTCTCCTCCAAGTCGCCTATGCCCACACCCTACACACGCTTCCTATAAATAGGCCTGCAACCTCCGGTGGTACCACTCAAATATCGTCCGAGCATCAAGAGCTGACTAAAGTGTAGCTCACCTCTTATTCTGTAAGGAAAAACAATTTTAGCATACAGACATCAATGGAATTCGCACGTGAGAGAAAACACTGGTCGCTCTCGAAGATTGCCAGGAATGGCGGGCACGGTGAGCATTCTCCATACTTCGACGGATGGAAGGCATACGACAGGAACCCCTTTCACCCGACTCAGAATCCTGATGGAGTCATCCAGATGGGTCTTGCCGAGAATCAGGTCTGGTAGTGGCAAAAGTTCTTTGTTATGATAATCTGCTTTCAGTTATGATAAGCTGCCGTAAGACCCTAGCATACATTGCCCAGTCGCCCATTTCATATAAGCATGGCTTCACGACTTTGTTAACGGTACCCAGTTTCACCTTGTTCCGCGTTATCATTTGCAGCTTTCCTTCGATCTGATAGAAGAGTGGATAAAGAACAATCCTACGGCATCCATTTGTACTCCCGATGGGGTTGGCAAATTCAAGGACGTCGCCATTTTCCAGGACTATCACGGCCTCCCGGAATTCAGACAAGTAAGTGGAGACAGCCAAAGAGTAAACATCGTCTCTGTAACTTAAAGGAGATGCTATTGCCTTTGTTACTTACTAGAAGGGCTTTACATTGCTTCTCTCAGGCTGTCGCCAAGTTCATGGGAAGGATTCGGCGTGGTAAGGCCACATTTGACCCGGACCGTATTGTCATGAGCGGTGGAGCGACCGGAGCGAGCGAGACGCTCATTTTTTGCTTGGCTGATCCTGGAGACGCTTTCCTCGTTCCTTCCCCGTATTACCCAGCGTAAGGATTCAACCTCCCATCTAGTCTTCTGCTCTTTATATTATTCTACGTAGTGGTTAACTCACGTAAAGCCTCAATGAATTATCCGAAAAACACGTAGTAGGGTCCGTGCAGGGTTAAAAGAATAAAACTCTGCAGAAAAAATACCTGGCACAAACCATTTATTTCCCTTACTTTGAAAAGAAATGGCATATTAACAGATAGTCAACGAAGAAAAGTAAGTTCTGGTGAACAGCTCATCTGAATCGAATGGGATGAGAAAAGGAAAGCTTCAGAATTCAAGTCCTGGGAAATTATGTTTGCCCAAATAGGGCCTCAGATTCCGCTAGGATTGCTCCCTCCGTAGTAAGAGAGATCAAAATTTGCAAGTCTAGAAATGTCGGTCTTTTGACATGGGAACGTAGTCACGTCACGATAAATGCTAATAAAACTTGGTAACAGTCGTTGGTCAAGAAGAGAAATATGAAACAGATACCGCATCTTGATGAGCTTACAATAGCACAATTGAGTGGACCCCTACCAAAACTTCCGCATGCTTGAATGCTCACCGTGCCAGCCATTCCTGGCAATCTTCGAGAGCGACCAGTGTTTTCTCTCACTTGCGAATTCCATTGATGTCTGTATGCTAAAATTGTTTTTCCTTACAGAATAAGAGGTGAGCTACTCATTGGCTGTCTCCACTTGTCTGAATTCCGGGAGGCCATGATAGTCCTGGAAAATGGCGACGTCCTTGAACTTGCCAACCCCATCGGTAGTACAAATGGATGCCGTAGGATTGTTCTTTATCCACTCTTCTATCAGATCGAAGGAAAGCTGCAAATGATAACGCAGAACAAGGTGAAACTGGGTACCAATAACAAAGTCGTGAAGCCATGCGCGTATGAAATGGGCGACTGGGCAATGTATGCGAGGGTCTTACGGCAGCTTCATACATATCATAACTGAAAGCAGATTATCATAACAAAGAGCTTTTGCCACTACCGGACCTGATTCTCGGCAAGACCCATCTGGATGACTCCATCAGGATTCTGAGTCGGGTGAAAGGGGTTCCTGTCGTATGCCTTCCATCCGTCGAAGTATGGAGAATGCTCACCGTGCCCGCCATTCCTGGCAATCTTCGAGAGCGACCAGTGTTTTCTCTCACGTGTGAATTCCATTGATGTCTGTATGCTAAAATTGTTTTTCCTTACAGAATAAGAGGTGAACCACTCACAATTGTGTATAATGGCCACTTGTGTTATGGAGGCCTGCTATGTCATGGAGGTAAATTATGGGCATCAATTTGTTATATCCATTTTTTAATCAATTTTAACTCTTCATCTATTTTGTTCCTTTAAACTTAAACTCAATAAACGATAAAGTTTATGGGGACCAAAAAGCGAATAATAAAATATATATTAATCGAGAGTGAGCTATCCCGGCAGAATTATGCATTGTGCCTGGCCGTATGGCGATAATAGAGGGGAAAGCGAAATTTCATACTCTCAATGCTTCGGCTTATATTATATATAATAAAAAAATGGAAGATCACTCTTGTAACTTCCTGTTCTAAGGATCAAAATTCCTTTGTTGGACGGACCATAAACAAAAGACAACTGAATACCTACGAACGGAGTTAAAACAAAAAGTGGCCGGTCTATAACAAATCCCATAAATTAACCAGTAAACAAAAGCAAAATAATAATAATAATAATAATAATAATAATAACTAAGAAATTAATTAAAGGAAAAATTTGACAACAATCTCAGCTGGTATTTAGAATTAGAGAATATCTTAAATGACCTTGGTGTATTGGCTCCCTTATAAAGAATATATATATATATATATATATATATATTATATATACACACATATATTCTATCGATTGATTTCTCATTGTAGTTTTCGGTGGAAAAGTAGTATCTCTCTCTCTCTCTCTCTCCCTCTCGATCTGCTCCTGCCGGAGGACCGGGGAAGGTGGAGTCTCCATCTGCAGCAATTCTTCGTGTTTCTCTCTCTCTCTCGTTCGTCTAGCGCGACGAGGTACCTTTCTGGTCGATCTTCCCGTTGCTTTCTTTATCCGGTGCCGAGATCGCTCCTCAGTTTCCGTTTCGTCGTTCAATTTTTCGCGTTTCCGTACCAATTCGCGGCAAGAACCCAGCGTTACGCATTGTTTCCGGCTTGCCTGGATCGTGCGGCTGCCGAATGTAGCGGTTTTTAAATCTGGGTTCGGTTAATCTGCTCTGTTGCGTCGCGTGCTTTCTTGTTTCGGAGCAGTTGAGCCCCGTTTGAACCCAATGCTTCCTTCGTCGGGATTCCCAGAGCCGTTAGCGGAGGGAGTTGAGCTGAATTTGATGCTAGAGCTGGAAGTTTGTGTTGGTGATGAGAGCTTGAAATTGTGTGACTGGACTTAGAGCTAGGAAAATGTGTTCATGCTGATGGTTTCTTTTGGTTCGTGAATTAGATGAAGGAGATTAGAGATGGACCCAGGAATGACAGAAGTGCGAAATCATCGTCGGTCAGTTCGCTTCCGCTTATTTTGGACATAGACGATTTTAAGGTAAATATGGTGTGGAGTCATGCTTTGGTAGTGTGGATTTTGTGTTCTGCGATGATCCGAGATTGGTGAACCATAAATCTATGCTTTGTTTTTTTCCTTGAAGGGGGATTTCTCCTTTGATGCATTATTTGGTAACTTGGTCAATGATCTCCTCCCATCGTTCCAAGAGGAGGAAACCGATTCATCAGAAGGACATGGTAATATCGGTGCAAATGATGTTTTGCCGAATGGGACTCTTAGAGCTTCAGCCGATGCTGCTAAATCAGGGCAAGGGCTTTCTACTCCTTTGTTTCCAGAAGTTGATGCTCTACTGACCTTATTCAAGGATTCCTGCAGGGAGTTGGTTGATCTTCGAAAACAAGTATGGCTTAAGGAATATTATTAATTTCACAGTTTGGTGCAAATTATTGTGTTAGGTTTACTTTTGATCTTCTCCCATCAACCTAAAAACAAGTGTTGCATTCCAGGTTGATGGCCGACTCTATAATCTCAAGAAGGAGGTCTCAGTTCAAGATTCTAAGCACCGAAAGACACTTTCTGAGGTTAGTTGACATGAGGTCATGTACAGCACCCTTTAATAATTTTGGAGGCCAATTTAAATCCTAAAAGCACACAATAATGTGGACTTATGTTGCACTCTGAATTCAGTTTTCCAGAGACACAAGTTTAAATATTTGTTGGCTTTTGGATTTCTTGGTCTGTTGTGCGATGGCCTTGGCCCTTTTGTTGTGCCAGTGCTGAAATCAAGCAATTTATCATTGATTTTCCTATTGCATCAGAGATTTTGTCTTGGTTTGTCAAAGCTTTGCTGTGAGCTCCTACCATGTCTATTTCACGTGGCCTTTATCAACTTTATTATGACCATAAACCTCAGTTGCACTTACTGTGCTTTGCTTTTCAGCTTGAAAAAGGTGTAGATGGCTTGTTTGATAGCTTTGCGAGATTGGATTCCCGAATTTCTAGTGTTGGGCAGACTGCTGCAAAAATTGGAGATCATCTTCAGGTGAGACTTGGATAATAATGTAGCTGTTTAAATGGTCATTGTATCTGCAGTCACAATATAAGTTCATGTTCATGGTCAATTCTCCCCCTTACCCATTGAAAAGTGAAAGAGGGTCTTTTTATTTTCTTATCTTAACTAACTTGGCATTCTTTATTAGAGTGCAGATGCTCAACGTGAAACTGCAAGTCAGACAATAGATCTTATAAAGGTATTTCCACATGCATTTTATTTGATCTCCTATTGCACATAGTTTCCATCTGATAAAGGTTGGTAACATTTATTACTGTTGCATAGTGCAGTACCTGATGGAGTTTAATAGCAGCCCAGGTGATCTAATGGAGCTTTCGCCTCTTTTCTCTGATGACAGTCGTGTTGCCGAGGCTGCTTCAATAGCTCAAAAATTGCGTAAGTGGAATCTCAGTCATGTAGCATTATAGCGCTTGCGTCTACTCTTTCTTTTAATTAGATCCGCCATCACCCCCTTCACCCTGTTAAGCAAGTTCCATCAGCTCTGTTCATCTTTGTTGTTCTTCTTTAAGCATGATGCACAAGTTGAAACTTAAATCAAAATAATGAAAGAAATAGAAGAAATGTGTGTGCTACTTTTCTGGTTAAGTGGGTTTATCAATTGAAATGTGGTTAGTTAATGGAGAAATGAATGCCCTATCATTGAAAGGAATGAGTATCTTTGAGGCTAGCAGAAAATCATGCACTTGCTTTTTACTGGAAAGAGAAGAGGGAGCGGAGGATTACCATGCAATCTATGATGAGTACTGTTGCCTGATGATGACAACACAGACTCAAATTCAATGGCACAAATATTTGCTGAATCATTGAAAAATCACCATTGCTTCTGTACGTGAAATTCCTGAGCATGAAAAATTAGCAAAAAAATAGGTTTAACAAGTTGAATAAGGTTAGAGTGGGAATGGTTCAACCTTCAGAATAGGGACATCCGACAAAGTTAATGATTATGTCGTCTATCTTTTGCTCAATTGATATGAAACTGTTACATAAGTCTCGCCTTGGATGTGCAGTTATTCAACTTAGTGCATTTGCTCAAGTACATGAAGTATCTTAGTGTTCTCTTGGATTTGGGAAATGATATTTTGGAGAAACGAAGTTAGATGATCTAAAAATCAATATCATGGCATGAACCTTCTGATAAAATCACTAATCATGTCTTGCAAGAACCACTGGGGTAAGGAGGAGGTATCACTATCACTAATCATGTCTTGCAAGATTTTTGTGCCGACATCATCCCATTTAGATGGAAACTCAAGCTCCATTGTCCATTTTGGCCATTGAATGTCCTTGACTATTAAAAAAAAATACCAACACTGTATTTTTTATTCGTTACCCTCAATTTTGAACAAGTAGAATTTATGATATTATTTTCTGGTAAAGGGTCATTTGCTGAAGAAGATATTGGTAGACAAGGAATGGCTGTGTCCTCAGTAGTGGGAAATGCTACTGCTAGCAGGGGGCTGGAAGTTGCTGTTGCTAACCTCCAGGATTACTGCAACGGTATTGTTAATTTTGTAAATTGCTTTGATTATTCAAAATACTTCATGGTCAGACAAATATCTTAAAGTTAAATAAATGGAATTATAACTTGCCTGTTTTCTGTTAAATCTCCAGAGTTGGAGAACAGATTGCTTGCACGATTTGATGCTGCATCTCAGAGGAGAGAATTGTCAACAATGGCTGAATGTGCCAAAATTTTATCTCAGGCAAACCTCTTTCTACTATTTTCCGTTGGCATTGTTCTTGAGCGTCAACTCATGAACACATTCTTATGCTTCCATTGACTGACGCATGACCGACCCACTACTCCTTGTGGGTTTGTCATGTAGCCATCCCTCACCTCATCATCTCATAATCATGGAAGATGTTTATCCTTTCCCTCTCTTTATTGCTTTTCCTGTTGTTGCTATTTCTTGGGAATTGCTTGAAGCTAAATGAAACATTCCTTGATGCTTAATAAATTGAATTAATATCACGGAAAATCTCAAACTAATTTTTTGACCACCAAAACCCCCAAACCAGTGCACCTGTGACAAATTTACCTTCCATTAGTTTCTGTTAAATTTTACTGTCAAATTGTTAAGTTGGAAGACACGTGATAGTTGACGGGTGTACCAATTTAGGGTTTTACCCCTCATTTGTCACACGTTTACCAGTTTGTGGTTTTTGGTGATATTAATTTAATTTAACAAAAACTAGCAGAGGGTACATTTATCATAAATGTACCAGTTTGGGGTTTTTGGTAGTTAAAAAATTAGTTCGAGGTAAATCTGTCACGGATGTACTGATTTGGGATTTTTTGTGGTTATAAAATTAGTTTGGGTTCAAATTTGTAACGGGTGTACCGGTTTGGGTTTTTGTGGTATTAACTCTAATAAATTTTTTACCTTAATAACTTGGTCAAAATTAAAACGGTTGATTGTCAATCACATAAAAAAAGCTGTCATTGTTTGAAAACACTATTACTTTATGAAACCATGTTGCTTCATGTCTCAAAGGCCATAACAAACAATGTGAAGATTTATGACCTGCACATATTTGCATGTTGAAAGTATTCATTCCATGACGTCAGGCAATGGACATTCCAATTTTAAGAAGTATCTTCAGTTTTCTTGTACTAAAGTAGAAACTTTGTCAGTTGCCACCATCTGAATCATACATATCATTTTGGACAACAACCAGAAACACATATTTAGATGCTCCTACATGATGGATAAGATTGGTTTAGCAACAATTTTACCACTCCTCCTGAATTAAGTGAGTGGTCATTAACGAAAGAAGAAAATCAGTGCTCAGAAATGTCACTGAGATATAATTTACCCGCCCTTTTGACATTTTGTTTTTGTTGAACCTTGTAGATTAAAATAGTTACTCGCATTTTTGTTCATTTTTATTCTTCTCGATTTACTCGGATGAACATGAGATTAATTATACAGAATGCCAGTCTGTCAAGAACACTTTTTTTTTTAATCTTACCTAGTTACTTCTGTATCGCAGTTCAACAGGGGAACCAGTGCCATGCAGCATTATGTGGCAACGCGACCTATGTTTATTGATGTGGAAGTCATGAATGCTGATACAAGGTTGGTTCTTGGTGAGCATAATTCACAGGTTAGCCCAAGCAATGTGGCTCGCGGCCTATCATCCCTGTACAAAGAAATTACAGGTTTGAAGCAGTGGCATGAATCCTAAATCAAAGGTCATAACTATAGTGCATATTGACATAATTGTTCTTGTTCTTTCTTTCTTATTATTGAGCAGATACCGTACGTAAAGAAGCGGCCACAATAATGGCTGTGTTTCCTTCACCCAATGATGTAATGTCAATATTGGTTCAGGTGCTGCAAACTTCTATCTCCTTTCTGACTATGTACTTCAGTTGTCTCTGACATATTGGATTCTTTTTTTACATACAATCTGTTCTTGAAGTGCTACAATATTTTCTGATTGCGCAGAGATTGTTGGAGCAGCGAGTTACAGCCCTTCTAGACAAAATACTAGTGAAGCCATCTCTTGTAAATTTACCTCCAATGGAAGAAGGCGGGCTATTATTGGTGAGTAGTCACCAGGATGAATGTTATTCTTAATCTTTGTGCGTTTCAAGCAGGAACTAAGTTTGTTTCTCATCTGCCTTGAGGCTTCAGTACCTAAGAATGTTAGCAGTGGCATATGAGAAGACTCAAGAACTTGCCAGAGACTTGAGATCTGTTGGCTGTGGTGACTTGGATGTTGAGGGTAATGATTTGATATTAGTATGTTCATTTCTCTGCAGCACTTTTAGAGCTTTCTGCCCAGAGGAAATTATGTATCACTTGGAGAAATAATATATGTAAAAATGAAAGCATGTTGGTTTTTGTTTGGACTTAGTCAAGAGATGACAGCTTAGTTTCAAGATGCTTCTAATCTCCAACAATTGTCACATATACGTTCAGTTCATTCCAGAGATATTCTAATGGCTACTCTATTTTGAATTCTTTAGGCCTCACGGAGTCTCTGTTTTCTTCACACAAAGATGAGTATCCTGAACATGAGCAGGCCTCTCTTGGACAACTTTATCGAGCAAAGGTATTCATCAATTTCATTTTTATTATACTAATTTTGAATTTCTATTTTTTTTGCATTAGCGTATTTCATGCCTTTTGCTTCACAGATGGAGGAAGTACGTGCAGAAAGCCAGCAGCTTTCTGAGTCAACTGGAACAATTGGCCGTTCAAAAGGAGCTTCAGTTGCATCTTCCCACCAGCAGATATCAGTTACTGTTGTAACAGAGTTTGCGCGTTGGAATGAAGAATCTATATCAAGATGCACCCTGTTTTCCTCTCAAGTAAGGCCTCTTCTTGCTGACATCACATGCAAAACCAAGCAGTGTTTTTTATGGTAGACCATAATTGTGGAAGTGGAAAGATTGTAGGCATCCTGGATATTGATCTTCCAGGACCACTTTGAGAAGAAAACTAGTTTCTCATGGCCAGAAGATCAGCGCACCTAGTGGGCATTAAGACCTTAGTTTAAAGAGATATTTTGGAAGGTCCATTCAATAAAACATACGTAAGGTGTTCCAGACACCCCAGTGGCAGTCGCCTGATTATTGTCTTCTACATCTCCTTTTGTGTGTGGTTTGTGCTGAAGATCTATATTGTACATACTGTGGTGCTCAAAGTAAAATATACAGATGAGAAAAGTGCATTGGGAGCAGATCTTAAGAATAACAAATGAATTAACTCGGATGAAGTGCCATAAGATATCAAGATCAGAGTGTTTTTGGAATCTTTGACATTTTGTTGTGCATTTTGGTGGTAATTCTCACCGGGATTGTGGAAAGAAATGGTGGAATATCATCAATGGCACAACAGTGTTTATTGCTTGATTTATGTGTTGGGAAATGCATTGCTTAATCATAGACAGTTTATTAATTCCTCATGCAATGATGGGATAACCTAATTATGAACATCTGTTCCGGGTTGATTTATATTCTTATTTACATGCAGCCTGCTACACTTGCAGCTAATGTGAAAACAGTTTTTACTTGCCTACTAGACCAGGTAAGGTCTTTGCCCCCTATTATCTTGCAAATTTTGTGTATTTTTTTCGTAGTGCTTATATTGTTCTTATGATCCAGGTAAGTCAGTACCTAGCAGAAGGGCTTGATCGGGCTAGAGATAGCCTCACTGAAGCTGCAGCTTTGAGGGAAAGGTTTGTGCTGGGCACCAACCTTAGTCGAAGGGTAGCTGCTGCCGCTGCTTCTGCTGTAAATCTGATCACAGGCCTTGTGTTGCATTTTGTGTCCATTCTTTCTGACTATGCACTGTGTTGTATCTCCTTGTGAATTTACTACTCTCTTAAAAGAGAAAATCTAGTAACAAGATGGACCGTATCTTGTGCAGGCTGAAGCCGCTGCTGCCGCTGGTGAGAGCAGTTTCAGATCTTTCATGGTTGCCGTACAACGCAGTGGTAGTAGTGTGGCTATAGTCCAGCAAGTATGTGTAGATGCTCTTCTCTTTTGTTGTTAAAATCATCTGCATGAGAAAATAGCTGCTCATCAATATCTTGAACTGGTTTGAATTCTTTGTCAGTACTTCGCAAATTCAATATCTCGGCTCTTACTCCCAGTGGACGGTGCCCATGCTGCTGCTTGTGAAGAAATGGCAACTGCTATGTCTGGTGCGGAATCTGCTGCTTATAAGGGTCTTCAACAATGCATTGAGACAGTAATGGCTGAGGTGTGTCATTGACCGTTCTATCTGATGCTTAGACTATGCATAAAAATGAATATTTGATATTTCTTGTGTATTAACTCCTTTGTTAATGAATATTTGTGAAGTGGGTTATCCTAGTGTTGCAGGTGGTTCTTGATATTGGTAGATTTTTGTTCATATAATTTTTCGCTTGTAATAAACCCTTTAGATATTCTTTTCCTTGCTATCTCTTTTCCACATGTTCATCAAGCCTTACCCCGCCAAAAAATTTTGGCGAATTCAACACCATCATGCAGGTTGAAAGGCTGCTATCAGCTGAACAAAAGACAACAGATTATAGGTCGCCGGATGATGGCATAGCTCCAGATCATCGGCCAACAAATGCCTGCACACGGTAGGTTCATTTTGTGGACACAAACTTAGGAGCAAATAAAGCATGCAAGCATGCACATGTCTCATCCTTATTTATCCAAATGATATTTTCTCCTTAATCTACTATACTTACAAGGAGAATCTGAAATCTCATGTGTCACGAGTTTTTGCAGGCTCATACTAACATTTCTCTTTTGTACTGACTAGGGTTGTGGCCTATCTTTCTCGTGTGCTTGAAGCTGCATTTACTGCATTAGAAGGTCAAAACAAGCAAGCGTTTCTCACTGAACTGGTATCTACTTTTGTTGATTCTGAACTAAGCTAGTAGTGTGTCATTTTTGTCTTTACATACTTTCATACCTTCGAAAAGGACTTAGCTTTTTTATTTTTTTCTGAATTTTCCTACATCGTGTAATGGATGCCACTAGCTTCGCTTTCGAACAAGTTCAGCACTTTATTGCGAGCCATGCGCATAGGCTCTTCATTCTTGTATGTATGTATGTATGTATGTATGTGTGTGTGTATTTATGCCCATTTAGGTGTTTATACATAGATGTGGAATTGCACAGCCACAAATTTTGTGAATTTGTCACAAAATGAGCGTCTGGATCTTGCAACCCAAAGTTCCTTCACCTGATTTACTTTCAGTTGCATGCTTAATGGTTGACATCATGCAGTGGCTCTGAGTTTTGAATCGTCAATGTCTTTGGATCTAACTTTCTGGTTATATGAACTCAGGGAAATCGCATGTACAAAGGGCTGCTTAATCACTGGCAAAAGTTCAACTTTAATCCCAGGTAAGTAGCACTCTGGCTCACTTCTTCAAAATTAAATATTTGTCCTAATTCATGCTTTGATGTTTGGCAACATGATGATAGTTGTATACACTTACGCTTTATTGTTGGGTGCGTTGGCCAGCACTTGTGAATGCTATATTCTACTGTGGGGGAACCTCTTAATTCTGTGTAGACATCTTTCTTCTTTGAAATATAACTGTTGTCCTGTCCTCTCTTCTACAGTGGAGGTCTGCGGCTGAAGCGTGACATAACCGAATATGGAGAATTTGTGCGTAGTTTTAATGCTCCTTCGATTGATGAAAAATTTGAGACGTTGGGCATGTAAGTCAAAGACCATTTATTCTCCTTGATTTGCTTTGACACCATTGTATTCTTAATAACACTTTATTATTCTGCTTCCAGCACGGCAAATGTCTTTATTGTTGCTCCTGAGAGTCTCTCCACATTGTTCGAGGGCACTCCTAGCATTCGGAAAGATGCACAAAGGTATATAGGAGCTCTGGCAATACCATATATATTCCCCCATTCCAACACAAAGATGCATCCCGAAAAAGTAACAATTTAAGTGGATGTCATGGTATTCCCAAAAAATTCAAAGTTATGCAGTTGCTTTCCTGATGGATAAAATCAAGTTTGGACCAGTGGTCTAGATTCTAGGGTACTGTCTACTGCTGAGGTGTGCTCAATAGTTGAAAGGGTGTTATGATGGCGAACCCTCGAATCTGTTTTCTACAGCATGGTGTGGCTGAGAAGTAGCTTTAACTCAAGTAGTACATCAAGCAACTTGGTTATGGAATAGTTAAGGAAAGAACTAGGTCCTGAGACTGTTTAGATTTTACCTCTCTCTCTCTCTCTCTCTCTCTCTCTCTCTCTCTCTCTCTGATTTGTTGAAATGCAAATTACTTTTGCATGAGAGAAAACTTAAGTTTGTTTGTGAAACAGGTTTATCCAGCTTAGAGAAGACTATAAGAGTGCAAAGCTATCAGCCCTACTTAGCTCCGTATGGGCAAACTCTAGTTGACACTTGATCCCCTGTCAATTCAGAGTTTACCTCCCTTATATTGTCCGGTAGTTCATCTCTGGTGCTCAATCAGCCGTGTCGTACTGCCTTGGCTGGATTCTTCTGATAGAACCCATGAGCAAACTAATTTGGGTTAAAGCCGGTGCCCGACTCTTTGGACTACTAATGTCAGGATTATGTCAGTTCTCCATTTTTCTCCAACTTGGTTGTAAATTTTGAATTCTGGATACAGAGATGAGTTTTGCCCACTTTTTTATAGCTTCTACTTTATGAATTATGAGGGTATTATTTATTTGTTCTTCTGGTGCCAGTCAAGGCAGGTGTCAGTCTGGTCTGTATTGCTGTTGTATATGAAACTCTAGGATGAATGACAAGATACCTTGAGTTGTCCTTTCTTTTCTCTGGACGCAGAATTATTGACAGCCAATTCTGTTCTAAGACGAGTCTTTTTTTCCCCATTTGAGTTTAATGTGCTTCAGGATTCCAGAGTTTCGGTTTAGCGTATCTTCCTTTTCTCAAATGTAAAGCAAGGAGAATCCTCTTCTACGTCCTTGTAAGGTATAAGCTGGGGTTGAAATCATAATGCTCTTTCGGCTCGTAGAGGGATGAGGATCGCAAATCCATCAACTTGCACTGGTCACAAATTCGCAATTCGCAAGTGGAGGACCATTCCCTTGGTGTCTTTAAAATGTATGTGTCATAATGTTTGGCTGGCGTAGGTGGATTTACTAAAAACTTGGTATTTCTTGCTGGAACCAAGTTCTTTTCGGACGATGGCATTTTATCCCATGAAGAATCGACCGCACCCCTAATCAATTGAACACACTGTCAAGTACCCATTAAACTTCTTGCGAGTTGCATGACAGACCCAACGGAAAAAGAGACGAGAAAGGTATGCCGTAGGGCATGCCTGTTGCCGAATGATTTTGTGGAAATGAACACGGTTTTTTGGGCCATGCACTGAGTTTCTGAAGGTTAGGATGTAACTCGGTACTGCATGGGAGCGGACTTGGGGGACAATGAATTGTCTATGTTTCTTTGGGTATGTGGCGAGAAGTGAGACGACATCGATGAACTGTACAAGTTGAGGCTGCAGCCTTTGTAGGATTCGCAGTCTCCTCTGCTTTATCTGTGTAGATGTGCTTGCCTTGCGTTTAGACATCCAATCCCTTGGATCGGCGCAGGCCAACTTTTGAAGGTGCTGCAACTTCTAACCTGCAAACGGGTGCCTTTTGTTAGAAGAGCCCCGGAAAGCCCGGCTATCAAAACTCCACGACTATATCCAAACTCTCTCTCTTCCCCCCACAAAAAGATAAAAAAAAAAAGTGCATGTGCATTTCATTTTGGACGGACAGCGATTGATCCAAGGAAAGTGCAATGTGGGGGGGTAGGTATTTGTGGAGTGCAATGGCGACCTTTCGAGAGCGAAGGTTGATGATCACTTCTTTTGCCAAACCCACGTTCTCTCCTACTCCGCTTTGCAGTAGGATCCAACTCACCCATCTCTCTCTCTCTCTCTCTCTCTCTCTCTCTCTGTGATCACGCCATGTTCACACGCCTACGATAAGGAAGTGCCTACCAGAAGTTGAAGAACAGAAGACCCACCTCTCGCAACATCATCGTCCATGCTCAACCGGTCAATTTCTTGTCGCTCCCATCCATCTCTTTTAGAGGAAAAGTTCACATCCCCAATCCATTCTTGGTTTTCTTGTAACTAAAAGCGGCAACTGTCTCTCTTTCTCGCTCGCGCTGCCCAATAACCAGATTACCAGTACAGTGTCCGAAATTTGGTCTGTCTGTTTCGCCATGGACCACCCCCAAGTCTAGTGCTTCTCCTCCTAACCATATCCTACCATATCCAACGAGATGCGCCAGCGGAGTTGCTGATCGTGATGCCATCTATCCCTCCATATATTTTGTTTGAGAAGCCATAATGGCGCAAGAAAAAGGGAATGCAAGGTATTTTGGTGGTCCATTTGATCAAGACGCCTCCCATCTCATGAATCCTCGCATCATCGAAGAGGCTAATCATTTCAACCAAGACTAGATGCGCTTTGCTAGCAACAGTGCCGCGACTAGTTGCTCGGTGGTTCGCCGCCTGAAGCGGATCATGACTGGGCAGGCTCTTACCTAGCGTCGGAACACGAGTATCTCCAGGCTTTCCTTCTTGATAATATGACGAAGAGCATATGTACAACTGTCTTTCCTCGTTCCAACTTCCAACCCGACTCTCCCATCTCCACCTCGCTAAAGTCAACCAATGAAGAGTCAACCCAGGCCGGCCGGGCCAGGTCGGGCCTTAAGTCAACGCAGAAGAGTCGGTCCTGTGGTGTCATTTGCAGCCCGGACCTTTCCCACCGGGGACCGTCCCACGCTTGCGAGAATAAAGCCAATTTGCTTCTGTATGAGGCATCGGATTCGACATTCATCGAGCCGACCGAAGGGGACGTTCACGGTGAGATGATAATTGAATCAGCCCTTCATCTTCTCGTTCATCATGTGATGTCGCGGTCCCCAGTCGCCGATGCGGGACTCGAGTGACCGAGGACACGGAGCAAATGAAAATCTATCTCGTTTGTGCCGCATTTTGGGGTGATCACATCACAAAGGCTTATAACTTCAATGCATTTTTCGATTAAGCCGATGTGACGTTTTTATCGATATAGCCTTTGGATGCCAACTCGAGTGTTTAGCAATTATCCAATAGTATCGGGTTGATTCGAGATTTATAAGAAATTTCACGTCGAACCAAATACAAAAAGTTAGAGGTGTTGTATCTGGAAAATGATTTAGATAATTGATTATAAAATTGATAAAAGTTCAGATTTTTTTGGCACTATTATTTCCAAAACTTTTTGTTGATTCGCAATGGACGATCCCGGTCGCGTTGGAACCAACCGAGGAGGTTTTTTTTTTTTTTTTTTTGCTTCTTGCTTTTGTTCTGCCCCTCTTTCCCTTTTCTTTTCTGCCCACGAAGCAAAGGTAGGAAAAAGAAAGCAAAAAAAAAAAAAAAAAAAGAAGAAGAGGAGAGGCTGGTGGGGCCCAGAAGATCTTCGCAGACTGAAAGCTGTCGATCGATCGAACCTCGTCTCGTGGACCTCTCTCTTCTGGATTTTACACAAACCAACATCTGTCTTCTTTTGAACCGCGGGCAATTTATGGACCATCCTTTACCGGGGAACTTGAATGTAAGGTTGCGCATGGATTCGCGATAGAACCTAAAATTGGACCGAATCGGTAATAGAAATCAGTCCGATTTTAAGTTTCCGTGATTACCTATCCGATTTCCTATTCCAAAAGAAGTGAAACTGATATTATGAAGTTCGTTTTCTAGCTCCTAAGTAAGAATTAAACCGGACATTGATGGACTACACTTGCGTGTTTTGAATTTTTCGTTGTTTATTTTATTTTACGCATCCGTCTTTTATGGATTTTTGTAAATCTGTGTCAATGATTCCTAAGAAGAACCATATTGGAATTTCACGTTAGGATGTAGGAGTGCATTGATAAACTTTTAAACTTTAGGGTTTAATTGACATCCATACAATAAGCTTAAAACGAATTGGGCAATTTTCCCAAAGTCGTAGACTATATAATTTTTTTTTCCCAAAAATAATATGGTAAGGAATCAACTTAGACCAATCAAAATGCCGATTCCATTTAATTCTAGAACTCATAACTCGAATCAATTTCATTCATGACTTATTCTGAAAGGATAATAACATAAATGATTCATAAATTTTGACTCAATATGCAATATGATCAATGAATTTTTAATTTGTTTAATATAATTCTTGAACTTTTAGTTTATTTAATGCATTCCATAAAATTTTGGTAATTATGCAAACTAGTCCCCAGACTATATCCAATATTATCTATTCATTAATTTAAGTTCGGAGATAACATCGTACTTTTCATATAGTCTAAGGAACTAATTTGAAAATGTACCAAAAAGTTAAAAGACCACATTGAATAAATTGAAAATTTCAGGATCGCATTGCACATTAAATCAAAATTCAAAAATTATTTGAGTCATATTTTCTTTCCCGATACCAACAAATGCTGGCCTATGGAGCTCCAATGGGAATATAGCTATGTTGCGCGTTCCACGAAGAAAGGAGAGAAGAAAAAAGCCAACTTTGTACTATACAGACGTCATGAATTTGGGGAAAAGATAGGATCCACATTCCACAATGAGCGGTGCATAGCCGAAAGGCCCCAAATTATAAAACTGCAAAAACAGGAGCCTCCACTTTTGAAGCTTTTTGCTCTTTGTCGGTAAATCCTAAGTGAGGGCAATCCTTGGCGTGTGGACTTTTCTCGCCTCAAACAGCATCTCCCAAGCCCCATATTCTTATTCTCCAATCTCTCTCTCTCTTTTGCTGGTGTTGAAAACCGCCCTTTGACATTCGCCAAAAGTCAACCCCAAAACCACCATCTGGTTTTTCCCAGTGCCCCACTAGCCCCCAAAAAGAAAGAGGACAAGCACAAATGATAAGGCGCTTTAGATGCCATCTCTCTCTCTCTCTCTGTAGCCCATCTGTCTCTTCCCCTTCTCTACTCTCGAAAAGTCAGCGCCTTGTTCATTTCCCCCTCTTTCTCCTTCTCTCTCTCTCTCTCTCTCTCTCTCTCCTCTAGCTGGGGTTGCGGAATCCACGAAGCTTGTTGTAATGGAGGAAGACTGGGATCTACATGCGGTGGTCAGGAGCTTCACCGCCTCCTCCTCCTCCTCCTCCTCCTCCTCCTCCGCCACCGCCGCTTCCGGCACCGCCACCGCCGCCGCCGGCACGACGTGGACGGATCTTGCACTCCATGCTCCTGTGCCTTGCTCCTCTTTTGGAGCGGTCAAGATAGACGAGGGCTTTGTCTCTCCACCAGATCCTTACGAAGCTAGACACAGCTCGCTTGCCGAGTTGCATGAACTCTACCAGCCCTTCTTCCCCAAGCCCGAGCCTCTCGTGTTTCAAAGCGCTGCTGTTTCCGCTCTTCCTTCTTTCGGAGGAGTGAACGGTCAACCCGCGTTTAGACAACAACCTAATCCTGCTAATAATAATGGTTCTGCACCGGCCTCCTCTTCTAGCTCCTGCATGACGAGCTCCCAGTCTCAAGCTTCTCGCAAAAGAAGGTAATTTTGAAGGAATATCACCATTATGGTGATAACCCTTTTTTCCACAGCTCAAACTAGCACTGTTGAATTGGTCTCTCACGCCTACTGTTTCTATAATAGCAGGAAGAACCAGCTCAAGAAGGTTTGCCATGTTCCAGCAGAGAGTCTGTCTTCTGATATCTGGGCGTGGCGTAAATATGGCCAAAAACCGATTAAGGGCTCTCCATATCCAAGGTAAATTCCCCAAGTTAGATCCCCAAAATCTGCTTTGACTTCTGAGGTTCCTTCTTTTTATATGGATGTTAATAGGTGGAGTCCCTTATGCTTAGCCTTGGTTTATGCTGTGTGACCCAGGGGATACTACAGATGCAGTAGCTCGAAGGGGTGTTTGGCCCGGAAACAAGTGGAGAGGAACAGATCCGACCCTGGAATGTTCGTAGTCACGTACACGGCGGAGCACAACCACCCCGCGCCTACCCACCGCAACTCGCTCGCAGGTTCCACGCGTCAAAAGCCCGTGATGCCGCAGACGGACACTGTCGAGGACCCCAGCGCTGCTGCCTCGACAAAACCTCCTTGTTCTTCTCCAACTACCTCCTTAGAGGAGGAGGTGGCAAAAACTCAGAGTACAAACACCGAAAGCAGAGAAGATAAAGAGGGTAGCATGGCTGATGATGAAGAGGATGGGGATGCTGGGCTATCTGATATGGCTATGAGTGATGAATTCTTTGTGGGTTTGGAGGGATTGAAAGGAGGTGGTGATGATGACGATTGCTTCTTGGATCCTTTTCCGGCGAACTTTGGCCATTCTTGGGCGGCTAACAATACGGCAACCGCCACCGGTGATAGCTGACCCAACTAGTCGAGCATATTGTTTTGCGGTTGAGTTGTAACTTTCTGGAATACGTAGAATTTTCATCTTCTTTTCACAAATGAATCGAGGTTGTAACAGTTAGCATCCCCGTCTAGCTAAGCTTTATATATGTGTAATTTTTCTTCGATTTGTATAAAGATTTCACAAGGCAGGCGTTGAGAAGGAAATGTTGCTCATCTCTGTATTAAGAGTTCGACAATCTGTTAGTCATTTGCACTTCAGTTGTATCGCAGTTGGAGTCAGAGATTAGTTGTAAGAATGACAAATACGATACTTTAGCTCTTCTTTTTCTGGTTCTTTTTATTTCTAATTGATTTCCAAGAATTTATCAATTAATTTACTGGTTATACTTGCAAACTCAATCTCCTCGAAGACATGTCTGATGGCGGTTAACCTTCCGTCCCATATGCTAGATGTGATTCCTCTCGCCTCCCACCGAGGTAATCTACACTACTGACAATACTTCTCCCACCCGTAATCTATAGTACTGACAGTATTCAGTTTACATTGAAGTATGGAGCAACCACAGTACATTGTTAACCCAACTAAAGACATACTAAGTCCAAACAAATCAACTTCAAATGTTTACAAAGTAAAGAGAATTCATACTTTGGCCCCAAAATAGAGAGCATTCGTACATATTGAAAACCAAATGATATAGTGACTTGGCATCTGGACTATATTACAAGTAAGGAGAGAAGCAAAAGCTTCACCTGTCCACTACGTTCCACAAGATCAACAACGGAATTTCTCTCTTATGACCGATACAATTTATCATGCAAATTGTAGCACTTGAAGAGCAAAATTGGACAAAGCTTAGCAATAAAGATTCCAGTATGATAACAGCGCATCTGACTTCTTCAAGTATCTTGAAATGAGGACTGTGGAAACTAATGGAAGATGAAGAAAATGTTTCACAAGTACGAGGCCTTTGAGGGATCTCCTGGGTAAGATAGCAGACAGTTTTTAATTCCAAAAGAACATACACTCCTTGGACTCTGAATGAGCACCCACTTTCTCCTGAATACAGCCTACCGATCAGTACAAGAAAAATGCACAAGAATCCTATCCTTCCCTTGCTAAATCTGCTTTAGGCAGTGCAAGCTGAAACTTCATAGCCTTGGACAAAATTCTTAAGTTTCCCTACTTCACCCACGGCTGAAAGCCATTCTGTTAGAATCTCCATCGTTACATAATCAGGTTTACAGGCATGTTCATTCATCCTATCCATCATTTCAAATGCTTTCTTCAACCAATTCATCTGACGAAGGCCTTTGAACAACGCGTTAAATGTAGTGGTATTCGGCCTTACCCCTTTTTCCATCATATCGTCCATTAAGGAACAGGCACCATCCACTTTGTCGTTCCTGCATAGACATTCTATAAGAATGTTGTATATTACTGTGTTGGGTGGGATCTTCGACACGGAATTCATGTCCCTGAAAACTTTCATGGCCTCCTCAACATTGTTTTTCAGGCAGTATCCATGAATCAGTGCACCATATGATACAACAGTGGGAACGAGACCCTTTTCAATCATCTGTCTCATCAACTTATTTGCAGTTGTAAGATTTCCAGTTTTCCCAAAATAGGATAACAAACAATTATAAGTGACAGTATCAGGTTTTACTCCAGAGCTCTCCATTTCTTTGAGCATCTCATAAGCCTCCTCTAATTTATTTTTCCTGCAGAAACCACCAATCAGATTATTGTAGCACACAACATCAAGTGAGAACCCAGCTTCCTTCAACTCTGTTGCAACAGAACTGGCATCATCCATTCTTCCAGCGTTGCACAATCCAGAGATCAATGTGTAGTAAGCAACTGAATCTGGGGAACATCCAGATCTAGACATTTCCCGGAACAATTCCATGGCTTTCTCGAAATTGTTGACATTGCAAAAAGCCTTGATCAGTGATGTATACGTTCTAACATTAGGACTCAAACCTCTTCCTTTCATTTTTTCAAGAAACTCAACCGCACGACCGACTCTCCCAAACTTGCACATACCATCAACCAAAATATTAACAGTGACTACATTTGGTCGCACCCCTTCTTCACTCATCTGATCAAATAGCTGACAGGCCTTATCGATCTCACAACATTTACAGTAACCATCAATCAAGCAGTTGTAAGTAATGACATTCGGCTTGCAACCATCCTGCAATGTCATCTTTCTTATTAGTTCTGCCCCTTCATCTAGCCTTCCTACTTTACAGAGTCCATCAATAAGACAATTATAAATGACTGTATCAGGTTTACATGACAACCCCTCTTCCTGTTTAGTGCAGATCCTCTCGAAAACCTCCAATGCATCATCAACTCTGCGAGACTTACACAAATGGTTAATCAGTATTCCCAAGGTCACAATGTCAGGTGGAATATTAATTTCTTTCATCTTAATCATAAGCTCATTCATCCTCTTGAAGTCGAGACGCTTCCCCAACTCAACCAAAATGACATTGAAGGGCGCAGCTTCGACAGGTCCACCTGATTGAATCACTCGCAGCACGAGATCCCATGCTCTTCCAATCTCCCCATTCCTACAGAGATTCTTAATTATCTTCGAAAGTGTTACTGAGTCAGGAAAAACACCGAGTTCGATAAGCTTCAGGAAAAACCCAACAATCTCATCCGCATCGCTGCCCCCATCTCCTTGCAGTCTCCTCAACAAGGCCGAGAAAAAAATCTTACCCGGAATGTTCGAGGCAGCAAATCTCGAATCTGGCTCGAGCATTTCGTCGAGCACCTTCAACGCAACCTCGAATCTCCCGTGTCTAAAGAGCATACCAACATACAATTCGTAAAAGTCCCTGTCTCTCGCATTCCTGTCAACATCCTCAAACGCAGAAACCGCCTCATCAACCATTCCAGCCCTCCCAAAGAAGCTGACCAGAAGGGTCGACGCACAGACAGTCAAACGAATGTCCCTCTGTCTCGACATCTTATACAGCTCTAGCAGGGCCTTCTTCCAACTGGGTTCCCGGCTCGCGAGCTTGACGACGGACTGGAACGTCTGGGAGAGGAAAACCGGCGCATCGTCCCGGGGAGAATTCGAGTGAACGAAATCGAGGAACTTGAGGGCTTTGTCGGAGGCGCCCAAGCCGAGGGCGATCTTGGAGAAGTGGGCAGGGGTGGGGGGAGGACTGGGGAAGAGGAGGCAACTGAGCTCGGCGGCGTTCCATGAATTCTCGGGGGCTTGCAGGAGGCCGAGCGCCTGGGCGACTATCGGGTCGTCGTTGGGCTGGCGCGACGGTTCGGGGTCTGGTCCGGGTCCAGGGTCCGCGGAGAAGGAACGGAGGAAAGGAGAGAGATGGAGGGCGGGGTTCAAGCGGGGTTTAAGGGAATGGAGCACGGGTTTCGACTGTTCGGAAGCAGATCGCAGCAGCCTCATTCCGGCGTCGGAAAGAGAGAGAAAGAGGAGATAATGGAGGGAAAGGTGTTTGACGAAATGCAGTTGAAGCCGTTTGCTCTCCTCTGGTTGGCTTACCCTCTTCAGGTTCTTGAGAGCTAACGGGCCTCGGCCCAATACGCAGTTGAGCTCCATTTGGATCCCCCAAGTGTCGGATTCAGATCCATTCTAGGGGCCCAAGATCGACCTGAATAAAAACTAGAATTGACTGCCTTTTGTTTTGTTGGTTTTAATTATTAAAAAAAAAATGCTGAAGCATTTACAGAGCAAAACAAATTTAAGGGGAAAAAGTTGGTAATTTGCATGTATTGTGTTAAAAAACTTTGGATATTCATAATAGTGTCAATAATTTTTTAGTAAGTTATCGAAAGATTAAGTGATCGGTAATTTTTTTTATTAATATGTTTCGAGACTTATCGATTCATTTACAAATTTACTAGTATGAGAAAGAAATATGTTTGTTTTTAATACAAAATACAGATAAAATCGTGGGCCTTGATTTCTATAGTGGAAACTAAAGGAGCTAATCATCTTACACATCAACTTGACTATGGGACACCTGGAGTGCCATAACTTGGCACGGAGGGACACTTAAGTGCCATAACTTTAAAACGGTACACTTAAGTGCCACTATCGGAGTAAAATGGAACACTTAAGTGCTATTTCGGCGAAAATCCGGCCAAATGGCTGACGTAGCAATTTTCCGGCGAGTTTGGTCCAAAACGGCGTCGTTTTGCATGCCGACGTGGCGGAGAAAATGCAAAAACGACGTCGTTTCGTGTCTACGGGCCCGTTTGGTTCGGCTTTTGGGGAATGCACTTGCAGAAATGCAAATACCTTTGGGTGAAGGGGATTTTCCGAAATGCAAATATCGTTTGGTAAAATTTGCATTGAGATACAACTTTGGCCAAAATACCGTTTGGTGAAATTTGCATGTGTAAATGACTTTTATTAAATTAAAAAAACAAAAAATATTTGTAATTTTTTTTTTTTGAAGTCCGGCCCGGATCCGGTGGCGGACCGCCGGATCCGGCGGCGGAGGGCCAGATCCGGCGGCGGATGGCGGATCTCGGCCCCGAACCATCGCCGGGTCGGGCAACCCCGAGCGACGGCCGCTGAGGCCGCGCGACCCCAGCGACGGCCGCCCGGGTCGCGCGAACCCGGGCGACCGCCGCCCGGGTCGCGCGAACCCAGGGCGGCCGTCGCCCGGGGTCGCGCGGCCTCGGCGACCGCCCGGGGTCGCGCGACCCGGGCGGCCGTCGCCCGGGTTCGCGCGACCCGGGCGGCCGTCGCCTAGGTCGCGCGAACCCGCGCGACCGCCCCCGAGGTCGCGCGAACCCGTCCGCCGCCCGAGGTCGCGCGAACCCGGGCGACCGCCGCCCGAGGTCGCGCGAACCCAGGGCGACCGCCGCCCGAGGTCGCGCGAACCCGGAGACCGTCGCTGAGGTCGCGCGATTCAGGCCACTAATGGCCCGAATCGCCCGACCCAAGCGTCGCCCGAGGTCCGGCGACGGTCGCCGGACTCGGGCGACCCTCGGGCGGCGGTCGCCGGCGTGCGACCCCTTGGCCGACGATCGTCGGCCTCTCCGAGAAGATGAACAAGAACTCCGAACTTGCATTCCCGAAATGCAACTTGCCAAAGCTCTCGGGCCTGCTTTGGGCTAAGGGCCCTTAGAGCCACTTGGAGATGCAATTGCATCTTGCCAAAGTCACCCAAAAACCGAACCAAACGCGTTTGCATTTGGCCAAGGGGCTTTCGAGTCCGAAAGCCCATTTGAAAAGCCAAACCAAACGGGGCCTACGTGTAAATAATAATATAAAAATTAATTAAATTAGATTTAAACTTAATTTTATTTAAAATATTCAAAAAATAAGAAAAATTTAAAAAAAATTAAGAAAAAAAAAAAAAAAAAGGTGGGGAGTTCGAACGGGCGGTTGAGGGCCGAGCCCCGGCCGCCGCCGCCTCCCGCCGTCGCCGGAAGGGCCGACGACGGAGGGGGAGGGTCGGCCGGGGTCGCCGACCCCACGGCCGGCCGACGGTGAGGGCTGCGAGCCCTCACCGGATCGCGGCGCGGCCGCGACCTTCGCCCCAAATCTGGGCAAGGGCTCATGGGCCCTCGCCTCGGTCGGCCGGCCTCGCCGGCCCCTAGCTAGGGCTCGGCGACCCCGGTCAACCCTCCCCACTCCGTCGCCGGCCCTTCCCGGCGGCGGCGGGGAGGCGGCGAGGGCCCATGAGCCCTCACCTAGATTTGGGGCGAGGGTCGCGGCCCTCGCCGCGATCGGCGAGGGCTCACGCCCTCGCCGTCGGTCGGCGACCCCGGTCGACCCTCCCCCTTCGTCGCCGGCCCATCCCGGCGACGGCGGGGAGCGGCGGCGGCGAGGGCTCGGCCCTCGGCTGCCCCGTTCGAACTCCCCCACCTTTTTTTTTTTTTTTTGTTTTCTTAATTTTTTTAATTTTTCTTTTTTTTTTTAAATTTTTGAATATTTTAAATAAAATTAAGTTTAAATCTAATTTAATTAATTTTTATATTATTATTTACACGAAACGGCGTCGTTTTTGTATTCTCTTCACCACATCAGCGTGCAAAACGACGCCGTTTGGACCAAACTCGCCGGAAAGTTACCACGTCAACTATTTGGCCGGATTTTCGCCGGAGTGGCACTTAAGTGTTCCATTTAACTTCGAAACTGACACTCAAGTGTACCATTTTGAAGTTATGGCACTTAAGTGTCCCTCCGTGCCAAGTTATGGCACTTGGGCTGTTCTTCTGTCCATCAACTTAGAATAGATTATTATATAACCGGAATTTCATTTTATGACGTGGGAGTTAAGCGCACTGATCAGTGAAGCCCACGAACTCTTAATTTAAAGTTGGCCCATGTTAGTAGAGATACGAACAGCGTAGGAGATTGAGCTGTTAAAACTCAAAAAAAAAATATATATATATATATATATATATATATATATATATATATATGGTAACTGAGCAATTGGGAGCTACTTTGTTCGGAAGCTAATGAAATGTATTCACACACTTTATCCTAGTGCATGAATATGTTTATTCAGACAACAAAGAAAGAAGTGTTTCAGTCGGGTTATAGAGAGGATGTTCCATTAATAACAAAAATATGTGTGTGTAATTTCCCTTTTCCATTTTAAAAAAAAAAAAAAAAACTAGTTAGCATCGAGGAAGCAAGCGGTGATTAACCGATGCCCCTCTATCGGTTGGTAAACAAATTGCACGTGTTCATTTCCGAGTCTCGAAGGCGTGTGAAAGTCTCTCTTGAAACGTCCTACGTTCACCTAAAGGGCACCATATGCATATGTTCTCGTTGTTCGTTATCTTCTTCTTTTCTAGCCCAAGTTCATGGACCGACCAAAAATCTACCTCCCAAGGTACATATTGAATACATCATGCATTGACGATATCGACTCAATAAGGGCTCTTGAGTACGTCTCTCTTCCATGCACGTAAAAGCGTCGGTTTGTTGAACAGAAGTTAGGTTGTTAGTTGGGCTCTTTCACCTCTTCTGGCTATACGCTCCATCTCAAGAGATCGTTCTCTCTCTCTCTCTCAATGAAGTTTATGTATAAGTGGGGTCGGTCCAACCTCTTTTCACCTTCCTCTGACCTTTCCAACCTTTAAAAGTATCTCCCCTCACAAGCATTCGAACCTTCAAACATTCTCATCGTGGAGCCCTCCGATGGACAGCCTAGACGTCCCTCCACCACTGCCGCCCGTACTGCCACCACCTCCGAACAGTCCCTACCTCTTTGCATCGCCACCGTCGCTCCTGTCATCCTCGCTGTTGCCCCCGCTGATAGACACCTCAGCCCCTGCTCAAGCGTTGGCCCTTCCTTCATCTTCGTCTTCTTTGGATATTGATTGGATTAGCCTCTTGTCCGGCCAGCCCGGTGGGCTTCGCGAGGATGTGCCGATGGCGTTGATGGAGAACGCGCCGATGACCACCATGTTTCCTGGAAATGGAGGAGTAGCAGACAGGAGTGAGGGGGATATTAAGAAGAAAGTGACGAATAGGACGAGAAAGCCGACGCGACCTAGGATTGCGTTTCAAACAAGGAGCGTGGATGATATTCTGGATGACGGGTATCGCTGGAGGAAGTATGGACAGAAAGCCGTCAAGAACAGTGCTCATCCCAGGTATATTTTTGCATGTTTAAAGTTTTTTTTTTTTTTTTTTGGTAAGGTCGCATGTTTAAAGTTCATATGCATGGAATTCACAAATGATTCACCAATAAGTATACGTCTTTAGAGTTTTAGCAACATATAAGAATCCTATAATTAAACTGGATTATTTTGGTAATTGACGTTCTTGACTAAATAAGAAGTCCCCTCTTTGATCAATTCCCTGTCCTCCTATTATCAATGCTCCCCACCGTGCGATAGAACGGTATAATTTAGTTTATCGTTAATGTTGGAAACAGGAAAATAATTGATCCATTAAAAAGACTGAATTTAGAACATTGCGTGCGCACACATATTTATATGTATGTATGTATGTATGTATCTTTGGGTATGTGCGTGATTTGATGGAATGAAGTCCAAGAAACAAGTTTCGATGACTTTTAGAATACGGTAAAATAAAGAATCGAGAAGGAAGTCACTTAGGGATTTAGTACATTCTTAGGAAGAGGAGACTAGAATTCATTATCTCCTCATTTCACGCAAACTGATTGATCGTGGACATGCATGGCCACAATTTTTGGGTGGTAGATACTTAAGAAGATGAAATATTATATGATCAGGATTTGGTTGATGCCCAAGATGGTGAGCATCCATGAGTTGGAAGAAAAAAGAGGTCCGGCACTGCTTCGAGAGATCACCATTGAAAAATCTTTCGAACAATCTAGAGGGGATGAAGATTCTCTTCCCTTAGTGCCTCGACAAATCTTAATAGCGGATGCAGGGCGAGTCTGAAGTTTCTTAATTAACGTTCTTAATAGGAATCAACGCATGATTTGGTAGATTAAGGCATCAACTAGGAGTATACAATGGGAGAGAGGACCTCCATCTTTAAATGAGGAAACTAAGATAAGCAAAGTCATGACGGCGAGAAGAAAGAGATTTAAAATGAATCTAATTCTGTGGATTAAACTCTGACAAAATCGATGACAAAACAAGAATTCATGTTTCCAAATTCCCTAAATATTAAATTATTGTTTAAAAACATAAGTTAACAACATTTTAAACTTTAAAATGGCAACATTAAGTGGAAATTAATTGAGGATGAAAGATAATTCATGTCCGAAAAAAACTAGGGCAAAGTAATAGTCGAAATTTACACATGGATCCAAGTATATGTGTTAAATATTTAGCTCTGATATTTTCAACTGCACATGTGATGAAGTTCATGCTTGCCTTTATGAATAAACCGCATATTTCATCCACTTTGATCCTTCCATCTTTCAATGTATACTCATTTCTACTATATGTAAACTAAACCTAGCTAGAGAAGGATTTCGGACTCAAACTTTTACCTAAAATTTCATGAAATTTCACATCAATTGTTAAGGCACGTTTTTATCATTCATTTTCCAAATATTGAATAAAATCGCAAGTTAAAAATAGTGGAGATAATTAGAAAGTGATTCCTCGAATTTCTTACACTACGTAGTGATTAATGTCAAATTATCCCAACTTCAGAAAAGTTAATTTTTTTTTTCTAAAATAGATAAAATCGTCCAATATTATTTGTTTCTTTACTTATTTATTTTTTTTTTCATTATTTTATCTTCACATGGAATGTCTACGTGTTCTTTTGCTAGTAAATGAGTGAATACACCTATATTGTTTCTTCAGCATAACAACCATGTGAATAAAACTACAAATATTATAGGAAAACAAAGCTTATTGTGAAATAAAGGAAAACGGTGGCTATGCGGATAATGTTGTGGTATTTTTCAGGAAATTTATAGAACATAGCATAATTTGTATCATTTAATGGACCTAAATATAAACATATAGGTAGCTGTTACAAACAAAAAAAAAAAACCTAGTTTCAAAAACTATTCTATTCACTAATCTAGCACACGCAACTCTAGAGCGCTTGTGCCTGGGTACATTTCACATAATCATATCTTACTTGTCTTAATTGGGTCCACAAATCGATTGAACATTGTCACAATCAATCTTGAGAAGTTTTCATGTAGGTATGACTTATATATAAAATGAGAATACACGTCTTGAACCATCGAGTCTTACCTAAACGCTTAAGCAACGCACAATGTATGCACAGCCATTATCCATGATAAAAAAGATATAGATCATTGGTATGCTAATCTAGCTCTTTATATCTCTGTAAAGAAAGGGATTGCATGCATGCATTGATATACACTGTTGGCAATGTGATCTTAACTGACCAAACTCTTGCATTATGAACACATTGGATTGGACGAGAAGGAGCTACTATCGGTGCACGCATCACACATGCAACGTGAAGAAGCAGGTCCAAAGGCTAGCCAAGGACACAAGCATCGTGGTCACGACATATGAAGGCATCCATAACCATCCCTGTGAAAAGCTAATGGAAACCCTAACTCCTCTCCTCAAGCAGATGCAGTTCTTGTCCAGGTTCTAGCTTAGCCATCAAACTTGAAGATCACCTAACTGCCTCAAAAAATTTAAAGCACTTTTGTATCATCCGATAGATTATTCTTCTTGGGGTTCTATAGTGTTTAGAACTAACCAAATCCCTATACTTCTACCATCGTACATGAATGACAGGATTCCTGAACATGGATAGCTAAATGATAGCATCGCTATACACACATTACATTCTTTACTGGAAGAGTTTGCATTTGTTTCAATGGATGTGTTACGCACACATATTTTTTCTGGAGTAGGCGCATGTGTTAGGCGCATGTGTTTTTTTAAAGTCACATTGAGTGTGTCTATCGGCTTACTATTGCTTGATAGGGGACATCATAAATCTTCTTGAAATTTGTTATATGTACATCATTTCGAAAAATCTTTTTTCTCAATATCGGAGTTGAATATTCGGTGTAGATTAGTTACGCAACTCAATTAATCTCTCCTTACAATACTTCAGCTAGTGAGCGTAATCTAAATTTCTATATTCATTTTCTCGTATTTTATAAAACCGTAGACGTGAGAGTTAGGTCAATGGTTTCCCATGGAGGAGGTCAATTCAGATTATGGGGAAGCCCACAAGCCAAATCAATCTCGTTTCGCTACCATTGATTATGAACGCCATCCTCTTATTGACTTTCGAAGGTGGCGGTAGGAGGCGGTTGGGGACAGGTATCCCTAAAGTCATTATACTGATCGTTGAAGAAACCCACCTGCTATATATTACGCAATTATGACCTAATATCTGAATTTATCGACCTACACATGAAATACCTTTTCCTAGAACACATCAAGCCGTCCAAATTAATGTATCAAGAGTCAGCTCCATAAACTCATATTCAATTACGTGGTGAGAAGCTCTTTGAGCATATCAAACTTCTTTATTGTATCAAATAGGCTTAGAGATACGACAAACAACATGACTTTTAAATTTGACAAATGGGGTTGATTTTGCTACCACTGTTGACAGATAATCTTCCACAAGCTGTGCTAGCATATCATGATAACTAAAGAGAATTGAATTATCGAAACAGCTTTGAGAAAAAAATGATTTCATAATGATCATAAATGAAAGAAAAACTTGATAAAAATTAATAATCGCATTAAAAAAATAAAATATTAAACCATGATTTTATTGAATAATTTAAGTTTTTAGAATAGTCGTAAATGGTCCCATAAAAACTTTCACATCGTATTGGTGACAGTACTTTTGAAATTTCATGATGTGCTAGGTAGTCAGTACGTTAAATTATTTTTTGAGATGTAGGTCTAGCTACAAGAGGTAATTCTTAATCATGTTAGACACTACTCTTAATACATGGTAACTAACGGGCCCCTCGTTGCTTGGACATGTGGGACCACTTAGAGCACTAGAAGAAAAGAACGATAAAGGAATTTGACCAACTGAGATTTGTCCAACCTTTTGTTTCGTCGTACCACGCTTTTCTTATGGCTCGAACCCTGACATGATCGTTATGCCAAAAATTTGCTGAGATCAAAATCCATAAGGAACTGGCATTAATGGCAGATTAGGTGTGATCATATTAGATCGTGTCTCAGATCTCCTGAGGCACTATTCTTGTTCTTGTGTGGAAATTTTCGCCCCCATCGATCTTGATTTGGCCCTTCTCCAGATGTGGACAGATCTTTGTGCCTCTTTTTGGCTATATAAATATTTATTATGCTCTATTTGTTTTGTAAAAATTGTACAATTTTGAAAATATTTTCCTACAAACAATCGCTTGTCTACTTACAAAAAATGAATGAATAAAAAATATCTTCATTATTCATGAAAATATTTAGACATAAATTGTTATTTACAATGACAACATCATTCATTGATTGATCGTTTCAGGTGATGTGGACAATTATTTTTAAGAAAATATTTTTCAAATCATTCATTTTTCGTTAAATAAATAGAACTTGAAAAGGGAATGCTTGACGCTACTAAGAAAAGGAGTACATTGAAAACTACCCATCATTTAGGAAGGTCAAGGGAGAACTTCATTTGCACAAATGATAATATAGGTCTACACATCGATATTTTAGATCGTGTGGCGAATTGTTGGTGGATATTTAAATAAATTGAGAATATTCAATGATCAATCAGTGTATGGCATAGCACTCGATCATCGGTTATGTAAACTCGCCTTAGTTTGTCTAGAATTATCTATATACCAATGAGAATGCTTACTAGGAGAGTAAAGTCAAGAATCAGAGTATCGGTGGACATAGTCACATAGCTACTGCTTTATACAAAGCGACAGAGCTCGTATGTTTTGATCACAGATCTCCATGCCGTTCCTTCAGTTCAGTTCCGTGCAGAGCGACATGAGGTCGACCCAATGGCCAAAACTGCGTGGACGCTCGGGCGTGTACATTTAATCTGACCTTCAATCAAAGGCATCGCGCGAAGGGCGAAAGAGAGAGAACAATAAAAATGAGAGCCAGAATTGACCCAACCTTAACTTGTCCAACCATCTGATCTTGACTCCCCTCTCTCTCTCCAATCAAATGCACTGTAATTGCGAAGACGGTAGCGTTCGGCTCTGATGCAATATGAAGAAGACTAAATGTGGAAAATATTATACTACATGAAATCACTATAGAGAGTTGAGGCCAAAAAGTCAAGATTCAGCAGCTTGAAAATCTGGGCTACGGCAACCCCAAGGACTAAATCATAATGATGCCAACATCTTTCCGGAAAATCACTCGCAACCCCCTGATTTCCCACTTATAAATGTGAATCAAGCACCCGCTGAAGATTCCATCGCGGGGTTCACAATACCATTTCATCTATTATAACCTCTGGAGTTTGCAGTGTATCTCCTTCAAATTCTGAGCCATGGTCGAGAAAGATCAAGTTTGGTCACTAGCCCCGTCGGGTAGCCTTCGGAGCGACCAGGATGAAGCGTCTGTGTTCGCCAAGAACGCCCGGAAGCAGAGATTCATCAAGTGTTGCGGTTGCATCACCGCTTTCATGCTCATCCAAGCGATAGTCATCATCATCCTGGCGTTTACGGTGTTCCGGGTCAAGGACCCCGTGATCAAGATGAACGGAGTCACCATCGCTAAGCTTGAGCTCATCAACGGAACGATCCCCAAGCCTGGGTCCAACATGTCGCTGCTGGCGGACGTCTCCGTGAAGAACCCGAATGTGGCGTCCTTCAAGTACAAAAACACCACGACCACCCTGTACTACCACGGCACGGTGGTGGGCGAGGCGCGGGGACCGCCGGGCAAGTCGAGGGCCCGGAGGACGATGCGGATGAACATCTCGGTGGACATCATCACGGACATGCTCCTGTCGAACCCGAACCTGATGGAGGACATGAAGCAGCAGCTGTTGCCGATGAGCAGCTACTCGCGAATCCCAGGACGAGTGAACATGCTCAACATCATCAAGAAGCATGTCACCGTGAAGATGAATTGCACCATGACTATCAATATCACTAGCAAGGCAATTCAGGAGCAGAAGTGCAAAAGGCACGTCAATATCTAGAAGACATAATCAATCACTTTATAATCTTGTTTGTCTATGTATAATGTAAAGCGATAGCATACTATAATCGATTGTGTAGCCAGATATTTTCCACTCCTACCTAGCTAAAGGTAGATTATTATTATTTTTCCATTTTATTTACATTCCTATTACTGAGCATTAGCATCTCTCTCTCTCTCTCTAAAATTTTGTTGTATACAAATTCAGTGTTTTTTTGGGTTTTTTTTTTTTTTTTTTTTTTTTTTTTGAGTTTGGGTGAGGTGGGAATGTAGGTGTAATGAAAACGCTCGTCTCATAAGTGGGTTGACTTAATAAGTCAATGGAAGAAAATATGCAGTTGCATATAATAAATTCGAATTGGAGCGAAAGTCCGGAAAGGCGGCCAAGGTACCCTACGGGTCCAGATTGTCAGGAAGAAAAAAGTGTGGACTTTCTAGAAGGAAATTGAGTTTGTGCACCGTGAAAAGAGTGTCTCTTTCCATTTTATAATTAAAAGGGACGTGACCATGAATTTACCTTATAGGTAGTACATGGAACGAATAACATTTCCTCGAAAAAGTTTAGTAGGAGCTAATTTTTTTTACCCAACGAGAGAAGTCACGGATTTGTAATCAATCACCGAAAATCAACTTTTGCCGTGTCAATAAATTAGTGACTGAATATGAGATTCATATTATCTCATAAATTGATTTTCTAATATTCTGGCACAATAAGATAACTTCATAATTACATCTATAAATAATAAACTCACTTCTAATGCCGATTGCAAATGAGTAGTGACTTATCAACTTTTCTATATTCCGACCTAATGGCTTCGGGAGTTTGCTCTCAAAATCCAGCCCGCAATTCCGGATTTGAAATTAGGGTGAGTATAATCCGAGTTAGGTCAATCCAATACCTAACTTAAGAACCCAATCACATTTTTGGGATTGAGGACCGACCTTACTAAGCTTGGAACGGAGAACCAAATTGATTCTATGAGTTCAATTCAATAATTCCAAGGTCAACCCGAGATTAATCGATTATTGTTTTATTTCATTTTTTGTTTTCCTTAAAAAGAAAATATACTTTTTCAAATTACATTTCCATCAATAATGCAATATTGAACAACTAAATTATCAATACCGTACCTATTAAACATAAATCTAAGATAAGGTGATGATAGAAATCTCCATTTATGATTGTTGAGCTGCGTTTGTGAGGCAAGCTAAGAGAGAAGTGATCTCACTAGCTAAATTGTGCTCGTGGGGCGAGTGAGAAGAGACCAAAGGTGAGCGAGGCAAGCAAAGACGGTTTCTAGATTTTTTTGGTTGAATCAAGATTGGGTTTTTACTTTCTAATTTATACGGTGAAACTGCATTAAGAAAAAATAGAGGCAGAAGAGCTAGGGTTTAGAATAGATAAAAATATATAAATATATATACATGATATCTACATATTATATAATATGCAATATACACGGAATTGTTGGACTAACCTTAAAGTCTCTGCATCAAGAACTAACCTGCAGAATGCAGAGTCTAGGAGTCCTAGGATAAGGACCAATCCATTCTCCCTAGAAATCAGACCAAAATCAATTAGGTTGGGCCGATCCAAGGTCAGTTAAGGGTTGACCCCGAGTCGATGCAAACCCTGTTCGACGCATGGGGGTCCATGGTAGAGAGAAGAGCGAGCGGTGATCTGTGCTGGGCCGGATAGGCCCATATCTATACAAAAGCCCGAATCCAGATCCATACTCCAATGAACCCCTGGGGCGGCTAAATCACGTTCGATCATATTACATGGTAAGCCCATCCAACGGCTGAAACGAGTCGGACGCAACCCTCTCTCTGCAAGCTGCGCTCCTATATAATGAGCTACGCGGAGTTGCAAATTACTAGGTTTTGCGTTCGTCGTCGGCGCGATCGTCTTCCTCCTCATTCGCCGCTGCGCTGCTCGATCCAGGTAGCTCGATTCTTGATCTTCTCCTCGCAGTCTCTGTTCCAATTTCACGGATGCAATGAAGAGAGATCGCTGAATAGAGATGAGTGATCGAGGAAATGGTTCCGCGAATCAGATCCTCGAAATGATCCTCAGCTTCTGGTTCGTATTCGCTGAGCATCGCCATGTTTCTCTGATTCTCTGCACTTTTTTTTCTCGCGATTCTGCAAAAATGCTTTCGACTGATGTCGCCGATTCTTGTCGGTCTCTGTTGTCTCACCGAAGGACCTATGGAGGGAGCGATATCGCAAGACGTGCGCTCTTCTCCAAGTTTGCCTTCGAACAGCGAACCGGAAGAGCAGACGGTCGAGCCGCTGAACTCTTTCTGTTCATGGCGGTTTCGGCTTATTCTTTCTCGAGTCTGATCTTTCCTACATTTTGGTCTTTAGTTTTGAGCAATATTTGAGTAGTGTGTAGAGCGAAGGTCCCAGCGGAGAGGCGGGTGCTCTGAACGAGGCCTCTCTAACGATTGAACAGAGATCTCCTTCGCGAAATTGATCCGCCGAATTGTAGGATGCCTGGAATTCTCCCCATTTCCGGGCATCTGGAAACCTCGGCCACATTCATACCTTCCATTGAATCCGAATTGGCTCTTGTGCTTTTCGCTGCTCGATTACTTCCTCTTCCAGAATAGAGAATGTGGGGATTGTGATCTTGTTTTGATTCCACTTTCAATTTTTTAGCAAGAAAACAATGAATAAAGTTTTGTTAATTAAACTATCCCTATGCAATCCGATTTTTATGGTCTTTTGTCTGATATTTACCGTTAGATGCATGCTAAAGCTAAACGATGATAATGAGTTCGTGGTAACATGAGGTGCAACCAAACATGAATTAGCACAATTCTAAGGATATGTTCTTTCAACCAATTTTTTTTTTCTTTTTTTGGGTCAAATTTAAATGCCTCGTTCGTTCTTTTCTTTCTTTTACTTTTTATCAAATTTAAACATTCCTAAACGTGAATAAAGACGTTAAATTAAAATGACTAAACATGCAATTTTTTACCCCGAAACACATACCTGCTGTTTAAAGCGTTAAATGAGCTGGACAATAGGCTTCAAGCACCTATTTCTTTTTGGTCCAAACGGGCTCGGATGGTCACGGAAAAATCCCGATGCCGGCACCTAGACCTAAAATGATGCAAAATGATGTGAATAACGCTAATGAGAACTAGATTGAAACATACTAAACATCATAAAGCTTTTTCAAGAACGGATGGTGACATCCTAAAATAACACGAAGCCCTAACACACGCAAATGAACACAAAATAGACTCGACAAGTTTCTTGAGGCTTTGGCTAAGCCTAAGATGACCTTGGTCGAGAGTCTTGAGCTCATCGTTTAATGATACATAAGAAATCTAACATAAACACAAATTTAACACGAACTAAGACGGAATCACGTACTAAGCGCCATCTTCGGTCCATTGAACCATAATAAGAGGTGATGGACTGGCGGAGCCCATGAGGACAAGTCAAGTCACGATACTTCGACTTTCAACTGGTGGTCTGGGCTCTGGAATTCTCAACAAACAACAAAATAACAAGAAATGAAAAGCATTCTACTTTATATGGGCGAAACAAGTTCAGGCTTGGAGTGTGGGAGGGGGAGAATGAGCGTGAGAGTTGTGAGAGGGATAGAGCGACTTGGAAGTGTGAGTCAGAATAGAGAGGGAGCCGAGCCGAGAAGTTGAAGGAAAGGGAAAATGTGTGAGGTTGAGATTGAGAGAGAGAAAGGGGAGTTTTTTTTTTTTTTTTTGTCAATCCTACGTTAATTCTACTCTACCACTCACTCTCAGACTTTTGCTCTGAGAATGTGATGATTTGAACCTCCAACCTCCCCCCTCCAAGATGGAAGAGTGGCCACTAGGTATTCCAAGATGGAAGGATGGCCACTGGGGCGAACCCCCAGTGGTTGCCCCAGTGGTCGAGAAGGGGGAGTTAAAGGGGTGTGTTTGTGTGTGAATCTCCCAAGAAGAGAGGGGGCGAGTTACAGTCAAGCCTTCTTTTTCTTTTTAAACTTTCATTCATTTGTGGGGGTTTCAGCTTACAGGGGTTCTGAATATGCATATTTGGCTTGTCCGGAGAACTTTAAACGACGCTGCTTATGATGGAGAAGTCTTGGCCACCACTATTTGACAGCGTTCTTAGAGAAAGCAGAGATAGCACAATGGATGGTAGTCGATTGGAGTGAATACTTCAGTAACAAATCCACAGGCTCCCAACACAAGACTATAAAGAACCCATCTCAGTACATCGTGATAGCGCCCTCGACCATAACTCCTAAGGAGAAAAGCGTCCGCACAGTTCAGGTTTTAGCAGTGTAAACGTCATCTATACATCATTTGAAAAAAGAATCACGTGGGATGCTGGGTGGCTGGCCTTTGATGTAAGATATGTCAGCTAACATTATTCCTCTTGTCTTAACAGGGCCACCTGTATAATTGCACCCTAAATTTGCAATTAGCTATTTGTTGCCTTTAAATATCAAAAGCACGCGTTAAGTGACAAAAGAATTTCTTGGGCTGATGTTGATCGGAGAATGTCTGCAAATTCGATTCATACGACCTGTGTATTTTTTTAGAGAGCTAACATTCCAACAACCTCATACTATTGGGACCCTAATGATCGAAACATGAACATAGGAAAACCTCCATAATGCACCTTCTTTATTAGCTAATCAAGTCTTTCCCGATTTTCCTTTTTTATACATATTTTGGTTGTACTTGTACCTATTCAATCCTTGTTATTATACGTAGTCTCTAGCCTTCTTTTGCAATTCCTGGCTGGTCCAACTTTTGGCTTGCTCCAGGAGTTTCCATATCAGTTACTATCATAAACAATTTACTTAGACGAATAGGCAGTAGGGTTTTACAGGAGAAACCACTTGATTCTCGAGGTTCCAAAACCAAGCCACATTCAAGCAAGATTGTTCCTTGTGATTTGATAATGACGTGAATCCTACCGTAAATTATCTTTGTATTTGTTGGTATTTGCGGAAGCGTGTGTTTGATGTGTGTGCAAAGGAATGTTTTGTGTGTGAACTATCAAGAGAGCAAAATAACTAAATGTGAGCAAGAAATGGTTGGGCAAAGTAATAATAGGAATGTGTAAAAGAGAGTGACAGCAAACAAGTATAAGGGTGTTCCACCGACTCATGGCCCATCAGTATTTCACTATCTTCCTTTCTCTCACTGAAACATTCACCAAACTGAACCGTTGTTAAACCTTTTCCGAGCTCCAAACTGTGAACTGCAGATTGCCGTCTAGAGTTCGCGATATGACAATGGAATGGGGGAAACCGATTGGGTCTGGCCACGGGTCATACAAGTGGCAGTTAGTCTTATTTGGTTCACAAACAGAGCCCATCGAATACGGTAAATATTTCTATATTTGCTTTTGGATGACAACCGTTGTTGCCAATTGCTATTTCAATTTGTTAATGTCCATACGCGTGTCCTTGCCAGCTTATTAATATTGCCGCCCATCCAACAGCAAAGAAAATGACAGAAAACTCTCTGTAATTCATTGGTCCCGCCAATTCGCATTGTTAACCCATCATTTTCTCTCGTTTTGTTTCTTTCTACGACGGTCTTCAGTTTGGTGATAACTAAAGGACTTATGTACATTTTTCGGCCAAATGTACCATCCAATCCAATTCGCAGAATCAAGCTATCTTATCGTGCATGGTGCGATACCTAATGTCGGTTCATTCTAATGAATGAATGTACAACGAATTTGAGTAAATCATCGCTAAGAGATTTTCCAGAGAAGTTTTTTTTTTTTTTTTTTAGCAGTTGATGCTTTATGATCTCAATTAAGATGAATTGTCGGCACACGAGTTCAGAGAACATGCTTGATTTGTTTGTTTTGATACGTGTTGCCATGCATAACAAGGAAAAGAAAAGGATGTTTCCAAAGGTACGAGAGATGATCAAACGAGTGCATGTCCATGCAAGAAGTTCCCCAGAGAGAGAGAGAGTTTGTGTACTGCTTTATCACATGAGAGCACTGCAGGTTTTGAGAAAGCCATTCTTAATCCCCTCATCTTTCTGTTTCCTCGTGATTCTCTCTCTCTCTCTCTCTCTCATCTCTCAGCAAGTTAATTAAACACTGAAAAACTTGTTAGCTCATTTGTTGCCAAGCTTAATGAGATCGCCATATTATTCATTAGACAATCGTGGGATTGACTATACATTTTATGGCAGTAATAGGCAAGAAAAATTACAATTGCAGACTAGAAAAAGAAGCGTTCAAAATCAGCATACTTCAATTACATGACAACCTGCGAATTTCGGATAGAACATAACCTAGAACTCAGTATGTGAAGATTTACAACGTAACCCATTAAGTTCTTTAACAGTTTAAGAAACTTTAATAGACAATAGGTTGTATATCAAGGTCGAGGCAGCGTATTAGCTAACCATTTATTGCAAACATATCGTCTTATGAACTTCATAAACAAAGATAAAGGTAGTCTGTCAGTGAATTGATCTTTAAAAAAATGGGAAGAAAAGCTAGATAAGATTATCATGCAAAAAAAGAAACAATACATGTTACTTTCAGCTGCTTACATTTTTATTAGTACTTGACACTCTGTCTAGGAAGCTTGTCCTTTAATTAAAGAAGACTTCCTCGCAAAAAACCAAAGCAGGAAGAAAACACCGAAACCAGGACAAAGAGAAGGTGTTGCTGCTCGACCTCTTTCCATTCTGAAATTTCTGCACTCTCTTTCCAGTTTCCATCACATAATTCAACTTCCATTCTCTAATCTTTAGAAACGTGAAAAGCAACCCCGAGTGAAATATGAAAAATTGATTAAAAAAAAGTTGAATTGTGACTTACTAAACTTTTATGCAACTGTGCACCTTTTGCAGTGAAGGATTGCCTCATAAATTGAGCTCTCGGTGTCACTCCAGTCACCTGTTACACAGGCTGAGGCTGAACTTTGAGGTTGAGATGGTTGCGGCGAACAAATCCAGCTCCCAAGTTCCTCAAACCTCCGATCAGAATCAGCTTTAGTACTTTTTCTTCCACATTCAGACTTGAAGCATGACGGTCTAAGATAAGCAATACACCTCCTTAGAGTTTGCACTGATGATTTTCTCAATCTTGCAGGAGCAAGCCAATGAATCCGAATGGCTGGGAAAATAGTCTTTCGAGCAAATGAATAGAGAGACCGGGTTGGACAGGTTTTCAAGGAATTGGACGTCTGAAAGTTCTGATTGGCTGATTTATCAGCAAAAAAAGGTTTTACGATGCCATCGGCAAAGAGCTCATCAGCATGTAGAAGGGTAGGGGATAACTGAGAGAGGGAGACATTGAAATTGAAACTCTGGGATTTTTCTGTATAACTCTCAGAGTCGACAGAAGAAGGTCGAAGAGATTCATCAAGACCATCAAAGGAGGTCCTTACATTGGACAACCAGCTATACGAAAAACTATCGATTGCTAGAGGTTTTGTGCTTTCCATGGAACTTAGCAGCTAGTGTCATACAGGGTGATGAGGAGAGGAAGGGTTTATATATGTCGGTAGGGACTAGACTTAATACACGTGGCATCTCTATGCTACTCGAGTTGTATTACGATTGAAGGTCAGAGACAGCAGGAACACGAATAGAATAAAGGAAAGCAAATAGATAAATATTTTGTCTGAATGGCTTTTGTCATGCTTGATATTCCAATGAATTTATTTGTCCGTGTTGGTCGCATGCTTCGTACATTTTTTCTCTCATCATGCATAATACCAAAAGCATGGGCCAATATATTTTGGAAGCTTTCATATGAGTTAACGCGATTCCTTGCAAATCAACAAGTCTGAATTTGCCGAAAAGATTCCACTTTCATCACAAAACGAGCAAATACAAATACTCTTTTGATCTAATTGAAGGTACAACATCGTGGATTGAGCTGATCGTCCGATAAGCATACAATAAGGACAGTACTTTTTAATACATCAATAACAGTTTAGCATCATCATGCAATATTTAATAAAGCTGGATCTTACAGTTGCATTCTAGAAGTGCTATATAAAATATTAGATGCAGGTACCAGATGTCAGCATAACATTCAGAAAAGACAATGCGAGATCTAAATATACAAGTGTAGACAGCTATTTCCAAGATTTTGTCTTCTCGATCTCGAAAGGCCAAAATGGGCTTATGCAGCCCAGACTGCGCACACTCGGCTAAAGAGTGCTAAAGTCTGAACACCTGGGTGGATTTTTGACAGGGTACATCATCAAGCAAAAAAGATAACGATGAGTTGCGGAGTCCGTGGACCTCTTGCAGACAGTGCAATCTACCATTTTTCTATGCTAACCAAAATATACATTAATATAGGCGATAACTATAAGATAAAAAAACAACCTTTTCTCAAAGCAAAACTTTGCTCATGTACTGCTGAACTTCTAGACATACACAAATTATTGTGGACGTTGTCTGCACTTACGAAGGCCAGACTTAATCTGCTCAGGCCAAAAACTTATCCAGTTATGCAGCAATATATACCTCCAACCACACGAAACCGTAATTTCACCTAGATATTTGCTTCAATAATTCCGCTCAAGCAATCTAAACAGCTATTTAAACTGCCGTGAGCATGGAGTGTGCTAATATTGGAGCTCTTTCCGCATAGGGCATTGAGGTGGGTTTGAGGCTGTTGAGAAGAGACCAAACATTAAAAATTGAATAATTACATGTCTCGTGAAATCTTTTTAAGATGCAAAACCGAATATAGCCAGGACACACTCATGTCGGAAATTGAGAAATAAGTACGAAAAAGAATACAAGTTTCAATAAGCAAAACTCAGGTTACAGATGAAGAACGTGAAGGATAATCACATGCCGGGTGCCATTTGTCAAAATGTTATGCTACATTTAACCAATGGTCTCGGTTCAGAGGAGACATGGTACAGATTACAGAGGACAAAAGGAAAATCCCAGGTCATCACAAGCAGTGCTTTCGCATTCTGTGGTTTCATAGATGACGTACTTCTGTAAAGATGGTTTCATAAATGACGTGTAAAGATGAGAGGCAACTCACCCATCAGCAGTTGAAAAGAGAAACCGTTATGACAAATTCATCATCCAAAGAGCTTTAGCATGCTAATCATTATGTATGATTAATTTTCGATTTCAGCCAAAGATCAAAACTGATGAAGCAAAACCAAGTTAGTATGTGTTTGGCCATACTGCAGGGAGTCAAACCTGTCACATCCAATGCTTATTGCGAAGCCTTAAAAGCTCTGGGAATCTGAATTCTGTCCTAATTCATTCTTATATCCCTCAGCTTTAACTCCATGATCATTCTTATGAGCAGTTGCTGCTGCCTGCTCGCAATCATCAATTCAGATCAGCTATCAAGCTCCAACCTAAGAAAACAGATGTTCACATGGGTACAACCTAATTAAGTTTCTATGAGTGAAGACTCAGAACAAGCTCAAAGTTTTTGAAGAGGAGTATTAACTAGAATTTCAATCAAGTAAAATTACAGGAAGATCAACACTCGCACCTACAAAACTAAGCCGCCACTAACACACTTTTTCACTAGACATGCAAAAGTATGACAGGAATATGCATTAATCCCATTCCAAGTTTTCGCTGTAAGTTCATGCTTATGTCATATTTGATGCAGACTTCAATCACCGCCGCCACAAGGGATGAAGAACCAAGTCTGAAGATGAATATGCTTGCAGTTTCTTATGCAGAGGTAAGATGTACGCTCTTGCTCTTTCTTTCCTTCTTGCGAAACTTCACTATAATTTTTTAAATTATCTGTCTCTACACCTCAAGTTTTCTATAAAACCAATGAGAACCTTACGATGACAGAAATTGTGGGGCTTGTGATAAAACTCACTAAGATCTAACGTAGCTGGTGAACACATTAGCAGACACAACTTACATACAACAGTACAGGCTTAATATTTTCTCATGTAGGCTTTATTTATGCGAGCTTGGAATACGCAGCAGGCGTTTACACATTAGCAGACACAAAGTTCGCATGAGATATACTTTTTATGTAGCCTACAATTTATTTGACAAATTTATGATAATAAATTTGTTTTTTTACGGAGCTACACGAGACAATGACAATCAAAAGAGAAGGGAAAAAGAAGCACGAGAGACAAAAGTTACTGCCGAAAGCCCGCACGCCCTCAACGAAATTGTGACTGCTTAATGATTGTCATTCCTTTTGGCTTTAAGGATGAAAAACCAATAATGAATTGATAACCATGAAGGATAGTTTTGTTCTGATCTTAACCTTTATACGTGTTGTAACATTAATGCTGAAGCTAATCAGGATCTTGTAATTAAATCAATGTAAAAATCAGAGAGATAAATGATGAACAATAAATGATACTAAAATTGTACATGTTTGGTTTTTTTTTTTTTTTTTTTTTTTTTGTCAGTCCTACTTTATTTCTATTTTACACTCACTCTCGGACTTTTGCCCTGCCTCTTGCAGGGCGTGGGAGTCGAAACCCACTCTTGAAACTTACTCGTCTCCACCCCATCCCCCCTTGAAAAGGTAGGGATTTGAACCCCTCACCTCCCCATTCCATGTTGGAAGGGTGGCCACTAGGGCGAATCCTAGTGGTCGTACATGTTTGGTTTGAGTGCTGCTACTTACATCCATAAAAAGAGACAACAACAAATAATCCATTATAATCGTAGAATCGCAATTATAATCACTTAAGTTGGAATGTTTCACACATTTAGATTACATCCAAACCCAAACGGGAGAAGTGCCAAAAAAGTCCTAAACCTTTTGGCTTTGTGCCGATTTAGTCCTAAACCTTTTTATGTTGTGCCAATTTAGTCCTTTCTGGCAAAAATTGGCCGGATTTTGCTAACTGGACGCCGGCCGGTTGACGTGGCTTGATCAGCGCTAACGTGGACAATTTAATAATATTTTAATATTTTTGAATTTTGAATTTTTATTTTTATTTTGTATTTTCATCTTCAACCTCCAGCCCGGTCGCCGGAGCTTGGCGACCGGCCGAGGCGACGGCCGGCGAGGTCGAGGTCGACCTCGCCGGCCACCTCGCCCGTGGCCGCGGCCACGGGGCGGCCTCGCGCCGGGCGGGCAAGGCTCGCCCTCACCGGATCTGGCGAGGGTCGACCCTCGCTCGCCGGATCCGGCGAGGGCGAGCCTCGCCCGCCGGCGCAAGGCCGCCCTCGAGGCCCGGGCGGTGAGGGCGACCGCGCCCTCACCAGCCATGGGTGAGCCTCGCTGCCCGGGCCTCGAGGGCGGCCTTGCGCGGCGGGCGAGGCTCCCCTCGCCGGATCGGCTAGCGCGAGGGTCGACCCTCGCCAAATCCGGCGAGGGCGAGCCTCGCCCGCCCGGTGCGAGGCCGCCCGAGGCTCGGGCGGCGAGCCTCGCCGCCGGAGCGAGGCCGCCCTTGCGGCCGTGGCCATCGGCGGGTGGCCGGCGAGGTCGACCGGCAACCGGCTGAAGGTTGAAGATAAGAAGAAAAATTAAAAAATTAAAAAATTAAAAAATTATTAAAATTTGTCCACGTCGGCGCCGATTGCCACGTCAACCTACCGGCATCCAAATCAAAAATCCGGCCAATTTTGGCCGAAAAGGACTAAATTGGCACAACATAAAAATGTTTATGACTAAATCGGCACAAAAAAAGGTTTAGGACTAAATCGGCACAAAGCCAAAAGGTTTAAGACTTTTTGGCACTTCTCCCAAACCCAAACAGCTCATCTAAACATAAAACTCTTGACATAAAATTAACGAATTTCTTCTTCTTCTTTTTTCATGTGTCCCAAAGTGCTCACTGTCCAACTTTTCGGACGTCACTATGGTCTATTTCTCTATGGGGCTCTATTTAAGGAAACCCTCTACAGCTTCTTTGTGGAAAGAACTGTTCGGCCGTGTGTCAGGAAACAAAAACCTAGACTTTTAGGTTTGTTTGATAACATTTTTCTCAGAAATAATTTCTTTTCTATTTTTATTCCCTAAAACAATTTCTAAATAAAAAAAAAACGCATTTGGTATTTATAAAAAATTTCTATTCTCGAAATAGAAAAATAATAGAAATGTGTTTAATACGACCCACAAATTTTTTGGTAACGTAGAGTTTATTTTAATTTTTTTAATAATTCTTTTAGATTTTTATTTCTCCCTCTCTTCTTCTTCTTGCTCCTCCTCTAGCCGAAAATGGTGGTGGCCGCGTCCAACAGCGGTGATCGGTGAATGGCGATTGACGGTCGGGGGCAAGGAATAGTGGCAGCAAGGGAGAAGAAGAAAAGAAAACAATGACTTAGTTCTAAAGATTGTTCTTGAAAACACGAAATTACTTTTTGGGATAAATGCAATTGAGTCATAAAACTTATAAAAAGTATAATTAAGTTCTAAAACTTGTCAAATTGGTTTAATCGAGTCCTAAAGTTAATACCGTCACCTTTTTAACGGAAAATGCTGACGTGGCGCTACCGTGGCATTTAAAATGAACTTTTATTTTTCATGTGGCTTTTTAAATTGTTTTTTATTTAAATTAGATTTAAAAACTAAAAAAAAAAGTTAAAATTTATTTAAAAAACAAAATAGTTCAAAAAAATATAAAAAAAAATGACCGGCACTTCCTTCATCGCTACCACCCCCGCGCCCGGGTCGGCAAGCTGTTGCCCGGCCCCTCCGGTGATGGGCGGCGGCGATGACGAGGGAGGAGCTGCCATTTTGTCTTCTTTTTTAAACAATTTTTAAAAATAAATTCTAGCTTTTCTTTTTTTAGTTTTTAAATCTAATTTTTTAAATATTGAATAAAAATAATTTAAAAAAAGCCATGTAGAAAATGAAAAATTATTTAAACTACCATATCCGCGCCACGTCAACATTTTCCGTTAGTAAGTATGACGGTGTCAATTTTAGGACTCGATTGAAACAATTTGATAAGTTTTAGGACTTGATTGCACTTTTTGCAAGTTTTAGGACTCAATTGCATTTTTCGTGACAAGTTTTAGGATTTTTATTGCATTTATCCCTTACTTTTTTCAACTTCTTATTTCTATTTCAAATCTATTCCTCGGCTACTTTTCTATTTCAAGGAATAGAAAAATTAGTTGATATTAACAAACAAATTTCCGTTTTTTATTTTTTTTTTAGATAATAACAAGTTAGAAATTGGAAGAAATATGAATATTGCTAAACGGAGCCTTATTCTCTTTCCTTCTATTTCTCTTACTTGGCCCCACATTGGCCTCACACGCTTGCTTTTGAACGGTCAAACTTGGATAGTACCCCCAACAACCCAAAAACAAACACGTAGAAGTCCTCTTACCAAAGAAATTGATGACCCCAAAGTACGTGTGCCTCCTTCATTTGATAATTGGAGAAATTATAATCCAAATAGAAAAGTGGATTTTTCGGGATTCCTCGTGCGGACTCAAACTCGTACGGGCGTTTAATTCTCTACAAATGCCAAGTGTGTTCAAGCAAATCTTGAACTTCACCAAAAGAATAAACTTAGTTATCATGTCTATTGAGTTCTCCATTATCGTTATCTTCTTCAAAACAATCTTATCCTTCGCTAAAACATTTCGGATAAAATAATACATGGTGTCAATATACTTGAATTAAATGCCTGATATATCACAATTTGATTATCACAATGTATATCAACACTTTTCTTGTCTAACTCAAAGTCAGGGAGCAAACACCTTAGCCATGTCGTGCCCTTCACTACAAAGGTCAGTGCTTCCCTAGTCAATTAAAGATAAGGCAACGTGATCCTATAAGAACCCTTCCAACTCTACACCGCCTATTAGTGTCAATACGCACCTTGCTAAAGATTTGCACTTATCCAAGTCATTGGGGTGATCCGACTCCGCATAACCTGTGATCTCACTACCATTATCGTCCTTTTGGAACACCATATTAACGTCTGATGTCCCCTTTCAATATATGAAGATCCGCTTCATAGCTTCCCAATAAGTTTTACCATACCATGACGCTTCATATAATGGCTGACTACGTGCATAACTTATTAAATATTAGGCCTAGTGCATACCATGTATAATACTACCCATTTTACTAAAATAAAAATATGGGATATATGCTCCTCATTCTCCTTAGTTTGTGGTGATAACTTATCAGAAAGTTTAAAATACTTCGCTAAAAGTGTACTCATAGATTTCACTAACTACATATTAAAACATGTCACAGTCTTTTCAATATATTTCTTTTGATATAAACGTAAAACTCAAGTAGTCCTATCACGCAGAATCTCTATATCCAATATTTTCTTTGTAGCACCTAAATCTTTCATCTAAAATCAACACTCAACTATCTCTTCAACACATCAATATCAGACATATTTTTTACCACCATCAACGTGTCATCAACATATAATATCGAATAAATGAAAGGCCCATCCTTCAATCTCCTAAAGTAAATATAGTTATCTATCAGATTTTTCAAATAGTCCTCACTAGCTATAAAAGCATCAAAACGTTTATATCACTGTCTAAGAGATTGTTTTAGTCCACACAAAGATTTTTTTAATAAATAAACATGGTCTTCCTTACCTAAAATAGTAAATCCATCTAATTGCCTTATGTAAATTAGCTCCTCCAATTCACCATGAAGAAACGTTGTTTCACATCTAGTTGCTCCAACTCAAGATCTTATGTAGCAATTAAGGCAAGTAATATACAAATAGAAGTATATCTTACCACAAGAGAGAATACCTTATTGTAGTCAATACCTCCTCTGTGTATACCCATTTGCGACGAGTTTTGCCTTATACCTGGCTACATTGAAATCGGGAATGCCATTTTTCCGTTTGTAAACTCACTTGTTTCCGACAATCTTCTAGCTTTTGGTTACCTTGACTAGCTCCCATGGCTAAATTCAATAGAGTGATTTTATCTCTTCACTCAGAACCCCTAACCACTACGATGACTCACTACTAGCTATCACCTCAATGTAAGATGAAGCCTCGTCTGTCTCCACCTCATCACTTATAGCCAATGCACAAGCAATATCAATATAACCATAACATACCAATAGTTTAACTTGCCTTCTTTATCTTCCCTCGGCTATTGTGCACTGTGACTATGCTGGTTGTTCAATATTGCCAACTTCGGGAACTACAACCTCATTTATAGTCTCCATATTTTTTACATCTAAGGTCTCTAGAGTATTAATGCCATGATTTGTCAGCTCTGCTAGTTGTGTCTTAAGACTCCTACGTTGAAGCATTGCAATCTCATTGAAGATCACGTCTCTACTAATTAGAATATCAGGTGATCAATGCATTATAGCTTATAGCCTTTCATCTTATGCACATAACCCATAAATATGCACTTTTTTGCTCTTGGCTCAAGTTTATTATCACTCGCATGAGCATACGCAAGATATCCAAATACTCATAATATGGAGTAATCAACAAGTTTCCTTGACCATACTTTCTCAGGAGTCTTCCATTTAATAGTAGATGATGGAGATCTTAGTAGTAGATGATGGACATCGATCAACTAGGTAACAAATCATGTTCACTACTTTGGCCCAAAAATCCTTACCTAGTCCTACATGTGAAAGCATGCCGCAAGCTTGCTCAAGTAAAGTTTTGTTTTTAGTTCTACTACGCTACTCTATTGTGGTGTCCCGAATATTGTATGATATCTCAAGTAATCTTTACTGTAGAACTCCTTGTTGTTGTTGATTCTCAAGCACTTGATTTGTTTATTAGACTACTTCCAAATCAATGCCTTAAAATTCTTGAACCGATCAAACACATCAGATTTGTGCTTTAAAAAATATACTCATACATTTCTCAAATAATCATCAATAAATGTTAGCTTATATCGAGCACTTCATTTTGAGGGAATCGGAGATGGGCCTAAGACATTTGAATAAAAGCACTCAACTAATCAATTAATTGAATGAAAGGCTGTAGTAACTTTAATTCGACGCTTTTCCCCGAAAATGCAATGCTCACACAAGTTCAGCTTCCTTGTCTTCTGACCATTGAAGAACCCCCTCTCACTCAATAGTCACTCATACTTCACTCCTATGCCCTAACCGCATATATCATATTTGAGTCAAGTTACAATCCGACTCGCCTAATGAAATTGCAACAGCTTTGGTCACACAATATATCCTAGTTGATGATAGAGAGTATTCACTCTCTCTTCATCGCTATCATAGCACCTTGAGAAATCTTCAATACTATTTTCACTTGATATTATTGAATTTCCCTAGAGAACTAAGGTTCTTCTTGAACTCTAGTACATACCTCATGTATGTCAGTGAGTGCACCACTCAATTGCACAATCGAATCTAAATTGCTCCTATTCCCATGATCTTGCAAGCTATATTATTCCCAATCAAAATTCTATCACCATATGTAGTCTGGTAAGTATTAAACTAGTTCCTATAAGGTTTCCTATAAGGTATCATATGATAAGAACATGCTAAATCTAGCATTCACTCGTCTCTTGATGAAATAGTAGTTATGCACAAGACAACCTATGCATCATTAGTGCTCTCCTCAACAACGTTTTTCACACTGTTTGTGGCATTCTGCTTATCACCCCTATTTCTGACCTTCAGACAATCTCTCCTAATGTACTCCTACTCATGACACTTAAAGCACTTCATGTGTCCCTTAGACATTCTATGACGTGACTTTGATCTACTTTTACCTTTGCTGCTATTGGACCCTCGATTTTCATCTCTATGTCAAATAACTAGTCCTTGCGCTACATCCCACACCGGACTATCATCTCGCACTTTCTCTGCCATTCCTTAAAGAATGATGAGAACTTTACTTCTTTCAAGGTAATTGTAGTATGCCCCTATAACAATGAATCGGTAAAGTACTACATGACTATAGTAAAAAAGCCAACAACATGATGCCATGTTCTTCATCATCAAGTATCTTTTTGTCGTTCTTCACATCCATCATGAGTTTATTAAACTCACCTAGGTGGGATATGATAGAAGTACCTTCAATGTATTGAAGTTGAAACATCTTGCTCCAATACCCAACCAAAGGGCCACGTATAAGCAATTATTCAACCATTCCATTACACGGAGTATCCAAAGGATTACCCACAACACTGCACCATGCCGGCATCCTTCTCCTACACCACCTCTATTAACACTTCATTTAATAAATACAACAATATTATACTATTTGCTTTCTCCATTAGCTTTACCTTGTTAGCATCTTTCATTATAAACGACAACTCATATTTGCCATCCAACGCCTTAGCCAAACCTTGGGGTTGTCAATCACGCATCTTGACACTTCATAACCCAAAATTGTTCCTCCCAGTAAACTTTTAAATTTCTACTTTCTTCCTACACATAATTGCAATATTAGAATTTCTAGAAAATAATCAGACAAGCAAAAGCTCTAAATCAAAATTTAACAAATCCTACTCTCAAGCTTTGATATCAATTATTGTAATATTAATGCCAAAGCTAACTAGGATCTTGCAGTTAAATCAATGCAAAAACACTAGAGAAATAAACAATGGATAATAAAGGATACTAAAGGTTTACATGATTTAGTTTGAGTAAGAGTGCTACATCCACGAGGACAGCTAACGGCAAATAATCTATTATAAATGGAGAATTAAAGTTACAATCACCCATAGGTTTGAGTGTTTCCCAAATCTAGATTACACTCAAGCCCAAAGTGTTTATAAATAAATAACTCGATTGAATGTAAAACTCACAAAACAAAATCACCGTGTATTCAAGAGTTCCCTCTTTTCGTGTGTCCCCGAAGTGCTCTTTGGTCAGCTTTTACTATTTCTCTATGCGGCTTAGTGGGGAAAATTGTCCAAAAAATCCTATACATATTGCATTTCAAAAAACCCTATACATATTGCATTTTGCCAATTTAGTTATGAACATTTTTAATTTTGTTAATTGAATTCTAAACATTTTCATATTTTGTTAATCAAATCCATTCGATCAATTTTGGCCATGTAAACACTAGTCATCTTATATGGCATGGCCTACCTTTACATGGATAATTTTTAGAATTATTTTAATGTTTTTAATTAATTTTTATTTTTATTTTCTTTTTCCTCCTTTTCTCTTCTTTTTTTTTGGCTGCGGTTAGCAAAGGTTGTTGGGCCCTCACCGGCCGCCGGCAAGGACCGTGACTTCCTCCCCAACCATGGGGGAGGGTGCGTGGCCCTCACCCACTGATGCCATGGCCTTCTAGGGGCGGGTCGCACCAGCCTCGCCTAGTTCTGGCTATGTGATTTTTCGGCTTTGGCTTCCTCTTCAAGACGTGAACAATCCTCTACTCAATGGGGAGAGCAATGACGCGCAGCGGAGAGATTGTTTCAATTGTCGCTTGGACGCCCTCACTTATGGCTCTCCTTACCGAAAGGTGGCCGCTCCGGTCGATCTGGTGGGCCTCGCATTCTCGCACGAACTGTTTCACCAGCTCTTTTTCTTCATCATTTGTCTTCTTTGATTTGATCGATTTTTTTTTCAAAAAGGATGAGCATGATTATGGGCAGATACGATGGAATAAGAGATCCTTGATGAGCGAGCCCTTGTTTCCCTTCGGCATTTTCGTTGAAACTTCCCTTGTAGAAGACTTCCAAAATCTCTTTTATTTTGTCAAACCGCTTTTTCACGGTTTCCCCTCGAATCTTCACTGAATTAATTTCTTCAGCCGCGCGGGAAGACTCAATTCTCTACTTTCCCCACTGTTCCTTGGCCTAGAATCTCTAGAATGTGTCCCTTATTCACGTCCCAATTTTGCAAAAATTAACGCCTCAAATCTCACCGTCCTTTGCTCGAAAATCACACCGATGAGAATCGGTTGAACTTTCTTGCCCTATTAGAACGATGACCATATGATCATTAAGGTCGTGAAGAGGAAGCCAAAATCGAAAAGCTACGTGCCTACATCTGCGCAAGGCTGACCGCAACCCTCACCCAAAAGGCCATCATAGCTGCGGGCAAGAAAGTCCCGACCCTTGCCAGCTAGGGCCCCCAAAAAATTAAAAATTATCTACATCAGCGCAATCGTGCTACATAAGACGGTTGGCATTCACATCAGCAAATTCCAATCAAAATTAATAAGATGGACTCAGTTGGCAAAAAAGAAAGTATTTAGTACTTAACTAATAAAATTAAAAAGATCATTTGTGTTATAAAATACATGAATCAATGAAATACATGAATGAATATTCATTAAATTCATCTTATCTAATGTACTTATTATGGTACATTTGTATCATACATTCTAAGTACATCTCCCGTACAATGAACGTTCATCTCCTTATCTAGTACATGTATCATTCGATACATTGATATTAATGATAAGTACATTCTTGTTCTCCTATAAATAGGAGTTTAGTTTTGATGTACAATGAACCACCGTGAACAACCATCGAATAAATAAATCACACCATCTTCTCTAGCTTTCTCTACTATTTCTGGTGTCTAATTCTCTCTACTCAATCTCTCTATTCTTTCTATTATTTATTCGCCACGCAATATTTTACAACACGTTATTAGCACGAGGATCTACCGACTGAGTAAGTAATGTTTGCAAGCACGAAGATCTACCGACTGAGTAAGTAATTTTTGCAAGCATGAAGATCTATCGATTGAGTAAGTAATTTTTGCAAGGTGGGTATTTATTTTATTAATTAACTTATACTTCATCTTCTTCTATCAATTCTTCATTTTTATTTTTTCTTGGCCCGAAGCCAAATTTTCAAATCTAAAAGTATCATTCTGCTCCTGAAGTGGCGGTGGATATTTGGAAATCCTTTTAATTAATAAGGATTTATTTTTGCAATGACTATATGCAAATTTTATGATACTTGACACCTGAAGTTGTCAATATAAATGCAAATGGAAAATACCGAGAAAAATGGAGATGTTTGTTTGCTTGATAGTGCAACAACACATACTATATTTTGTAGTAGATATTTTTTCTCGAGTATGACATTGCGTAAGGCACAAATCCATACAATATCAGGTCTCGTTCTGATTATTGATGGTTTTAGGAATGCCACAATTGTTTCGCCAAATGGCACCATCCTGCATATTGAGGATGCATTTCTAAGCATTATATCAAAAATGAATTTGCTTAGTTTCAAAGATGTACGCCGTAATGGGTACCATATTGAGACTATTTATGAGCAAGATAATGAATACATTGGTATTTCCTCTTATAAGATGGGCTTGAAGACCATCCATGAGAAGCTAGAAGCTTCTTCTATGGGTTTGTATTGTGTCATGATTAAGGCTGTTGAAACCTACGCCACCACATCCTGAAGATTGGTAAGCCCTGATCAGTTTGGACTGTGGCATGATTGCCTTGGTCATCCTAGAGCTTCAATGATGCGTAGGATAATTCAAAATACAAAAGGGCACCCTTTAAAGGAAATAAAGGTATTGTTGTCCAATGATTATAATTGTGAGGCTTTCTCACAAGGAAAGCTCATTATCAAACCTTATATAACAAAGGTTAATCTTGAATCCCATTTATTCTTGCAAAGAATTCAGGGTGATATTTGTGGATCAATACAACCACCAAGGGACCATTTCGATATTTTATGGTACTAGTGGACGCATCCTGTAGATGATCCCATGTTTGCCTATTATCAACGCGCAATGACACATTTGCATATTTATTTGCACTATTATCATATTCCAGCTGCAAATGCTCCAACTAGGATAGTTGTTCCCGAAGGACAAGCTAAAATGGATCAAAATCCCCCGCGCTTGAAGCGTGGTAGACCGATAGGATCAAAAGATATTGCTCCTCGAAAACGAAGGGGAAAGAATCAGGAATCCGCTCCAGAAGAGCCTAGCGTTGTGCTTGCTCCTGAAGAGCTTATTGCCCCTAAAGAGGCGCAAACCCATGAAAGGAACATCAATCCCGGGAATACTGAGAATTCCATTACATATTATAATGAAATTTGGGATCGAAATGAAATCATCGTTGATGATACTTTTGCATTCTCAGTTGCTCATAAAATTATGGATGATGATTGTGAGCCGCAATCTATTATTGAATGTCGTCAAAGGTAAGATTGGCCTAAGTGGGAGGAATCAATTAAGGCTGAATTAGCTTCCCTAATTAAACGAGAGGTTTTTGGACCTGTAACTCGTATCCCCGATAATGTAAAGCCCGTTGGATATAAATGGGTATTTATCCGAAAACGAAATGAGAAAAACGAGGTTGTCAGGTATAAAGCCCGACTCGTTGCCCAAGGATTCTCCCAGAGACCTGGGATTGATTATAATGAGACATATTCACCTGTGATGGATATGATTACATTTCGTTTTCTCATTAGCCTAGCAATCTTTGAAAGATTGGAAATGCGTCTTATGGACGTTGTGACGGCATATTTATATGGCTCATTGGATTCGATATTTATATGAAAATTCCCGAGAGATTCAAAATGCCCGAAGCATGCACTCCCGCAATTTATTCTCAATAAAATTGCAAAGATCCTTGTACGGGTTAAAGCAATCCGGTCACATGTGGTATCAACGCCTAAGTGAGTACCTAATTAAGGAAAGGTACAAGAATGATCCTATCTGCCCATGCGTGTTTATTAAGAAATCAGAAACCGGATTTGCTATTGTAGTAGTTTATGTCGACGATATAAATTTAATTAGAACTCCAGAAGAGTTAGCTGAAACTGCTGAATATTTGAGAATGGAGTTTGAAGTTAAAGATTTGGGTAAAACCAAACTTTGTCTTGGTCTAGAGCTTGAGCATAAAGCAAATGGAATAATCGTCTATCAATCAGCATACGTTGAAAGATTGCTTAAACGCTTCAACGTGGACAAAGCTCACCCATTGAGCACCCCTATGGTTGTAAGGTCTCTAGATCCCCAAAAGGACCTATTTCGTCATAGAGAATCAAATGAAGAGATACTTGGTCACAAGTACCATATCTCAATGCAATTGGGGCTTTGATATACTTGGCACAATGTACGAGACCGGATATCGCTTTTGCGGTAAATTTATTGGCACGATTTAGTTCGAGCCAACTCGGAGACATTGGAATGGAATTAAACATATTTTCCGTTATCTCCGAGGAACCATAGATTTGGGATTATATTATTCCAAAGATTCCACTAACTCTGGTTTAGTTGGATATGCGATGGATATAGATCCGATCCACATAAGGCTCGCTCTCAAACCGGGTATTTATTTTGTTATAACGGCACTGCTATTTCTTGGCGTTCTACTAAGCAATCGCTAGTAGCTACATCTTCTAACCACTCTGAGATTATTGCTTTAGCTGGAAGAGAGTGTGTTTGGTTAAGATCTGTTATAACGCATATTCATAATTCTTGTTATTTAATACCGGTTACAAATTCTCCCACTATAATTTATGAAGATAATGCTGCTTGTGTTGCACAAGTCAGGGGAGGATATATCAAAGGTGATAGGACCAGGCATGTCTCGCCGAAATTTTTCTATACTCATGAACTCCAAGAAAGTCGACAAATTTTTTAAAACAGATTCGATCTATAAATAATCTTGCAGATCTTTTTACCAAATCATTGCCAACATCAACTTTTGAGAAATTAGTATATGGCATTGGTATGCGGCGAGTTCATAAGATGCAAGATTGATTAGCCCTAGAAGTGGCTATATGGCTCAATTGAGGGAGAGATATTATGAACTATACATTGCAGCATTGATATGCGGCGAGTTCATAAGATGCAAGATTGATTAGCCCCGAAGTGGCTATATGGCTCAATTGAGGGAGATATTATGAACTATACATTGCAGCATTGATATGTGGCGAGTTCACAAGATGCAAGATTGATTAGCCCCTGCGGTGGCTATATATGCATTGCACTCTTTTTTCTTTTTGTCCGGTTTTTTTTTTTCCCACAGGGTTTTCCGGCTTAAAGTTTTTAACGAGTCAATTAATGCATCTATAAATGGGAGAGATCATAACATTTGTGCTCTGCACTCTTTTTCCCTTTTGTCCGGTTTTTGACCAACACCCCATTCCTGCTACTGAAAAAGAGTACTTTGTTACTCTTCAGATCCCTTCAGAATTTCCCAGACAATGGGCTCAACAGGGATACACTCATGTTCATTATGGCGCTGTTCGTCTTGCTCTCACTTTTCATGGCCGGAAAGGTTTACCCGTTGTGGCAAGAATTGCATTGTTGGATACCAGATTTTTACAATACCAGCATGCACAGTATCGGCCTTTATTCGGACTACTGCGAATGCCGGAACAGTCTTTGTAACATTGTATCCCAACTTCAACATTGCTCTATCAGATCCTCAGCTGCTTTCCTTTTTAAAAGTTCAAGTTCAGCTCACCGGAGCTCCCAAACTGCTGAATGTAGCTGCAACTTTGCACTACCATATGGTTTATCGAGTACGTAACCATGCTCTTGATCTAAACTTCAACAACGGTAATGAAGATGCTTTGTTTATCTCCATGCGGAATGATCAAGCATCATGCATCCATGTTCCTAGGCGGATCCCGAAGGATACGTTGGCCAAGCTTCTCCCGAAACTTGGATTACCAACTACTGAAAAGCTACATCAACATAACAAGCCTTTCCGGTCTACGGACTCGAGTTTGTCCGGAAAAAAAGATGGAACTGTTTCCATCAAATTTGGCAAGGAAAAAGAAGAAAGTCCTTCTATTTTCCAAACTCTCTTCATGATCGAACCATGTGTTCTGAATCCATTTCGAGCCAGATCCAAAAAAAACTTGTTAGGCACTTTAATAGTGATGGGCATCCTGTCCATTACTATAAAGACAAATATGGACATTGCTTTTGGGATCCTTTTTGCCAATGTTCCTATTGTATGAATTCTCCCCGATGAGGTAAATCCATATGATAGACCTCCACCTAGACGGAAAAAGCCAAAGGATAAGGTGTATCAAAGATTCTTAAACGGAGACCCTTCGCCTGATACTCTTGGGGAATGCGATAAATACCGATTCATGGTATCTTATGCACCACCACCGCAACCAAAGGACAGTCCATCCCAAGCTTCACCAGATCCGCCAAGATCACCGCCATCTCCACCTCGAAAAAACAAGCTCTCTCTCGTTCTATAAGCCAATCCTAAAGTGGGCCAAAAAGCACTCCTACCCACTCGAAGCTCCGGCGAAACACCACCTATTTCCTCCATTGCTATGTTTCACGACTCGGACTTCCCCCTCTTGTCGAGAAGGTTCTAAACTCTCGTTTCCCTGCCCCGAGAGGAATTCATTGATCCTCAAGGCGGATACCGCCATGTTCCTAAAATATCCACCCCCACCGATGTGGATGAACATGGAAGACAAAGAAGACTTCGCCGCCGAAGCTGTTTTAAATTGGCAATCGAGACTCGTTAGCACAAAACAATGCTTTCAAAGCAATTGATTCCAAGATTGGAAGTGTGCAACAAGATCTCCGAAGATATGATGAGACCACCAAGAAAATGGTTTCTGAATTCCAGAAAAGGCTAAATGCCTTAGAATCAGGGCAACGTCTAGGCTACCATTACCTAGAAAGCCCGGAACCGAGAGATAGAAAAGCTCAAGAGGCAAATCCAACTCCTTGAAGAAGGAAGGTTCGGACCTTTTGATCCATTTGCAACTCCGGAAGAACCTGGATATTTGCCTCCACCACCTCAAACATCAATCTTTGCTGCTATTCCACAAGATCCATCCAAGAAGGAACCAGATATACGAGAACGCATCAAAGAGTTGAATCGAATCCAAAAGGAAAGAGGAAAAGAAAAAATTCTTAAAGAATCATGCTCGATGGTCAAAAGAGAAAAGCCAGATCAAATGATGCTAGCAAATCCATTAGAATCCTTTCTAAAGGATTTGAGTGTCCAAGGACATCCTGATCCTGTCCACAAGACTGACCTGACTCCCCCAAATGATCAAACTCTTTTCCCAGCGGAACAAATTGATACTACTACTTACGATCGACTCTAATTCAAAGGTATCATCCTCTTCCTCTTCATCCTTTTCGATTCGAGCACGATCCTCTTCTGTTATACCAGTAACTTCTTCAATAGTCATGGCTGATCCTCCTGATCAAGAAATGGAGTCAATTTACTCTGACCCAGAGGTTGTTAGGGACAACCCCAGAAATCATGTGTCTATGGCATCAAAACAGTTTTTTACCATCGATGATATTCCTTACCACAAATGGCCAGAAAGACTTGAGGAATTTCATACTTGGTTAAACACTCATCCCTCACCAACCATGATATGAATGATGTCCTTTACAATTTTGTTACTAGATTCACGGGAAGTCTTAAACTTTGGTGGAAATCGGTATCGAACAAGACCGAGATCCATTTTCGATGTCACCAAATTTCAGCCAAGCCATCACTATCCTATACCACTTCTTTGTGGGAAAACCCACCGATCTTATCGAAATGAAAAGAAGAGAGTTTTTCGAAAGAAAATGTTGTTCCTTCCAAAAGAAACATCTTGATAAGCACTATCGAATTATGCTCCAGCTCTTTTATCAAATTGGAGCGATTCAAATCAAGCATATTTTCTTGAATTCCATCCCCAAGGAATTATCCCAAATGGTCGAAAGATCCTTTTTTGGGAGACAAAAGAGAATCGGGATATACCCCGGAGAAATACAACAAGAAATCCATCTATGCCTTGAAGAAATATGCCGAAACGCCCAGGATGGTCAAGTCCTATATCAACGGTGATCCAACCCTCGAGACAAACCTGCTCTCGCCACAAGTGAAGATCAAATGTTCCAAAAAGATTGTGATGGTACTTGTGGAAAGTATTCTCGAAAGAAGAAACACTTCAAGAAGTTCTCGATAAATAAGTCCAAATATGGCCACAAGAACTTCCGAAGAAAGAAGAAATGGCGATACCTACGGAAAAGAAAGGATCGCTCAGGTCATAAAAAGTCGAATTGTTGCTACATGCGCAAACTTGAAAGGACACTTTGCCAAAAACTGTCCCCAAGCCAGAAAGGGCCAACATCATTTGATACACCAGATTGAGCATGAAACAGGTATATCTCTTGAAAATGATGATGTTGAATCATTATTCTCTGCTGATGAAGAACAATCGAGCAAACTCTTTGTATCATTCCATGCTACGACAATTCCGGTGAAATTGATTGATTCGGAATCAAGATATTTTTCACATATCACCCACATCTGCAGAACAAAACCTTGACATATTTTCAAGCCAAACCCACTGTCCCCATTTTCCTGTAAAGATCCTCACCTCAAAGTTTGCTAAACCAATCACTGTCATTGCTCTCATTGATACTGGAGCAAGTTGTTCAATCTTGGATACCAAAGTTCTTCCCCGAAGAATATTGGACTCCTTATGTCCGATACTTCAACTCGCCTCGGAGATACTTTCTCCACAAATGTGAGAACTACCCCGTGACCATTCAGTTTTCCCACAATGCTCAATAACCACAAAGATCTTTGGATCCAATCTTCCCAACAAAGACACGATCATTGGTTGGGACGTGATGACTCAAATCTCACAAATTCGTATCATTCTGGAAAAGGTCTTAGGTATAAGAACCAATTCTCTCGAGTTTGTCAATATCCAAAGACTCTTTTCCATTCAGATGAGCTTGTTAGATCCAATAATGCAAAAATTGTTGGAATCATGTTCAGAATCCCATGCAGAATTTGCTCAAAAGTGTTCCCACCCTTTATGGGAAAATCCAGAATTCTTTGTTCGCCTTCCTTTCAAGAAAAATGAAGACATAAATCCAACCAAGGCGAGTCACATGGGAATGAAGCCGTAACACTTGGCTTTAGCTCAAAGGGAATGCTCGTAACTATTGCAACAAGGCCTTATTGAAATCTCCAACTCTCAATGGGCTTGTGAAGCCTTTTATGTTAACAAACGAGCCGAGCGAACGAGAGGAAAAATGAGATTGGTAATCAACTACCAACCTCTCAATCTTTTCCTCCAGGATGACAAATTCCCTTTACCATCCGAGACTCTCTCTTTACTTGGATTAACAAAGGCCCATATCTATTCCAAATTCGACCTCAAAGCCGGATTTTGGCAATTGGGCATCCATCCCAAAGACAGAGATCCAAAACAGGATTTTGTATTCCAAACCAAGACTTTCGGTGGAAAGTTCTTCCTTTTGGCCTAAAGGTTGCACCATCCCTTTTCCAAAAGGCCATGTGTCGTATCTTCCAACCAATCCTTTCGAATGCTTTGCAAGTATATATCGATGATATCCCGCTCTGATTCGGATGAGCAGTCCTGCACGCCAACTCCTTGAACAATTCGCAGAAATTGTCAAAAAGCATGGCATCATGCTTTCCCGAGAGAAAGATGAATATTGCCCAAACAGAAATTGAATTTCTTGGTATGCACCTCAACAAAGATATGTACTATCCAGGGCCGCATATTGCTCAGGAACTGTTAAAGTTTCCTGAAGAGAATTTCACAAAGAAGGAAGTTCAGCAATTTCTTGGGATAATTAATTATCTCGGGGACTTTGTCCCAAATATTGCAAAACTTCCGATTCCTTTGCGATCCATGCTAAAGAAGAATCCCCACCACGGGAAAAACTCAAACAAAAGCGGTTCTTGAGCTTAAGGAGATTATGCGGGAATCTCCCACCACTAAAGATACCATCAACGGGTAAAAGAATTCTTCAAGCGATGCCGGTGACGAATACCGGGCAGCTATTCTACTTGAAGAAATTGATGGTAAGAGACACCTTTGTGCTCACAAAAGTGGAAAGTTTTCACAATCCGAAATGCATTACCACTCCACTTTCAAAGAAATCTTAGCGATCAAAAAATGGGATCAAGAAGTTTGAATTCCATCTCATCGGCCATCACTTCTGGTGGAATTAGACATGGCATCTTTTTCTCGGATGACCAAGTTTAAATGAAGCAGATTCCAAATTCCCAAGCGCTTCGATGGGCTGAATGGTTTTCAAAATATTCTTTTGAAACCAAACATATTCCGGGAAAAAGAATGTTCTTGCTGATTTCTTGTCAAGACCAAAGGCACCAGCCGAAATCAACATGTATATCAAAAGGCCCTTTTCATATGCTCAATCATGGCGTAAAATATAAGATTGAGAAGATCAAAGATTTGCCAAGCTGGAAATTTCCCGAGGAGATTATTGAACAAATCCAAATGACAATCTCACTTTGCAAATCTAGAAAACCTCATGTGGCAAAGCCACACTGATCTGACCGATTCAATGCATGTTCGATTCTTTATCCTTGTGGATTAAATTCGGAATATCCATACATACATCCTCTTATCTGGAAAGAAGATGATTTCCCTGATCAGCTTAAGACGCTATTATGGTACTTAACCAATAAGTACTTGATAGCTTTTGAGATCCCAACCGAGATTTGTTGCAAACCTCACCAGGATATTCTTACTTGGAAGAAATGTCGAGAAAGAAAGTGATCAAAACCTTCTAGACTTTCTCAATTGGTTCTATCCTCCTACTCACTGGAAACATCTCTTGGAAAAGGAACTTAGAACCACAACACCAAATCCAAAGTCCATACCATCCTGTTTTTCCGACGTCCATGGTACTTCCGAAACAATGGCAACATCATCAACGCTCCCCGGAGATAGGAACCACATCCTACAAACCACATCTGGATAGCAAAGAAGCTAGGATTCACAAATCCTATCGAGATCCGTCGCATCTTGCCAACCCCAAAAGATCGAGAACTCCGGAGAATCCTATGCCAAGAAAACAAAACCATTCCGAAAGTATATGGAATTATAATGAACCCACCGTATGGGATCATTATGACCTAGTACCAGAAGCTAGGGAAGCACTCGAGGCAATTCGGACAAGCTGAATCATCTCAAGATAATGAAATGACAAGTGCACTTACATTGTCCAACCTACCCAAGACCCCTATGCACGTTGGGGAGGTCCTCTTTCCCAAGATCCCTATGACCAGGAACCATTGTCTTTATCCCAAATAGACACTTCCTATTACTCACAGCCATTCCATTGGCCTCAGCCAAGCATTCTCGCCAACACCACGAAAAATGACAATACAAACGGCTGAAGAAGAAGCATCCCACCGAGCTCATGAGGAAGCATCCTCATCACATCGTCTAAAACAAATACTCTCGCCGAAGATCTTGAAGATCTTGAATGTAAGTACGAAGCACATCTTCGACAACAAAAACAGCTCGGACGACTCGGACTATGACTACAATGCTCATGACGGACGAGACCGCCGAAAGGCCGATGTCCGTACAATTTCACCGTAGCATAGTACTGTTCACTTTTACTGTAGCACTAGGCTAGGGAAAGTACTGTTCATAGTGTGCGAATAATTCCCTCCCGAAAGTTTCGGATGCCTCTGTTTGTTCCCGGACCCATTAGCTTGGTCCTTGTTCGCTTGTGACCTCTTATTGCCTATATAAGGCAAGGAGGGTGTATTGTGTTGGGCAGAGTCCCTTGAAGTAAAGTGAGTGTTTTATAAAACCTCTATATGGCATTCTAAACTTCTCTTCTTCTCCAGCCTGGTAGAATCCTCTAGGAAATGCAGCTCGGGTAGATTAGAAGCGGTTCCATCCTGGTTCTCATGGTGTCCCTAGGCCCTGAACTAAAGGGCGAGTGGTTTTCTGCTAACAGCCGTCCCTGAAGGGCTTGAATGTCGTTCGCCCAATGTGGGAAGGCATACCTGCAGAAAATTGTCTCTTCCTTCCCTGGTTCGAGGTCTAGTTCCATTAATGAATACAATGAATATTCAAGGGGGAGTGTTATAAAATACATGAATCAATGAAATACATGAATGAATATTCATTATATTCATCTTATCTAATGTACTTATTATGGTACATTTGTATCATACATTCTAAGTACATCTCCCTATACAATGAACGTTCATCTCCCTTATCTAGTACATGTATCATTCGATACATTGATATTAATGATAAGTACATTCTTGTTCTCCTATAAATAGGAGTTTAGTTTTGATGTACAATGAACCACTGTGAACAACCATCAGAATAAACAGTCACACCATCTTCTCTAGCTTTCTCTACTATTTCTGGTGTCTAATTCTCTCTACTCAATCTCTCTATTCTTTCTATTATTTATTCGCCACGCAATATTTTACAATAATTTGGACAGTTCTGACTCTTTTTAAGGAAATCCGCTCCGGCTTCTTCGTGGAACGAACCGTCCGGCCGTGTGTCGGGGAACACTCTTTTTAAGGAAATGCTCTCCGGCTTCTCTGTGGAAAAACTGTTCGGCCATGTGCGACCCTTGCCAGCTGCCGAGGCCCTCAAAAAATAAAAAATAAAAAAAATTATTAAAAATTATCCGCATCAGCGCAATCATGCTACATAAGACGATTAGCGTTCACATCGGCAAATTCCAATCAAAATTAATAAGATGGACTTAGTTGGAAAAAAAAGTGTTTAGTACTTAACTAATAAAATTAAAAAGATCATTTGGACAATTCTGACTCATTTTAAGGAAATCCGCTCCGGCTAGAGCCTAGAACTATTCGGCCGTGCGTCGAGGGACGCTCTTTTTAAGGAAATGCTCTCCGGCTTCTCCATGGAAAAAACTATTCAGCCGTGTGCGACCCTTGCCAACTGTCGAGGCCCTCAAAAAATAAAAAATAAAAAAATTATTAAAAATTATCTACATCAGCGCAATCATGCTACATAAGACGGTTAGCATTCATATCAGTAAATTCGAATCAAAATTAATAAGATGGACTTAGTTGGCAAAAAAAAAAGTGTTTAGTACTTAACTAATAAAATTAAAAAGATCATTTGGACAATTCTAACTTTTTTTTTAAGGAAATCCGCTCCGGCTAGAGCCTAGAACTGTTCGGCCGTGTGTCGGGGGACACTCTTTTTTAAGGAAATTGCTCTCCGGCTTCTTCGTTGAAAAAACTGCTCGGCCGTGTGTCAGTGGACACTCTTTCCAAGGAAATGCTCAGGGGACACCTTCCATTTTTCCAGTACTTGCCCCCACACGCTTTGCTTTTGAACGGTCAAAACTTGGAGAAATATCAATGGAAAACAAACACGCCAAAGTCCTCTAATCAAAGCAATCGACGACCCCAAAATACGTGTGCCTCCTTCATTAGATAATTGGAGAAAAATTCTAATCCAAATAAGAAAGTGAATTTCTTTAGATTCCTCTCACGCGGACTCGAGCTTAAAACATAATTTAACACAAACATGGACGTCACAGGTGGGCTCCATCTTTCTCCTATAAAAAGCCCCTCATTCCCGACATTCTAGAGGACCAAAGAGAGAGTAACCTCTAATCAAGTATATCGAGCGAGTCGAAAGAAATACTAAACATGGCTTCCAAATCTTCAGCCTCGCCAGTATTTCTCATTTCGATCATTTTGGCTCTTGTGGTCGGCATCAACGGCGGAGAAATTGCCGTCTATTGGGGTCAGAATGGCGGCGAAGGCAGTTTAGCCGACACTTGTGCCTCCGGAAACTACAACATTGTGAACCTAGCTTTTCTCACTGTCTTCGGCAATGGCCAGGCTCCTGTATTAAACCTCGCTGGCCACTGCGATCCTCCCAGCGGAACATGTACCGGCTTGAGCTCCGACATCAAGTCTTGCCAAGCTGGGGGAGTCAAGGTGACGCTCTCGATCGGAGGAAGCTCGGGAAGTTACTATCTCGCTTCCGCCGACGATGCTAAACAGGTTGCGACTTATCTATGGGACAACTTCCTAGGAGGCCAGTCCTCATCTCGGCCGCTCGGGGATGCAGTGCTCGACGGCATCGATTTCGACATCGAAGGTGGCACGAATCAACACTGGGATGATCTGGCTAGATCCTTGTCTGCATATAGCAGCAGTGGGAAGAAGGTGTACTTGGCTGCAGCCCCCTCAATGTCCTTACCCAGATGCTTGGCTTGGAGGTGCCCTTCAAACAGGCTTATTCGACTACGTTTGGGTCCAATTTTACAACAATCCTCCATGCGAGTACAGTTCTGGGAACATCGCTAATCTCCAAGATGCATGGAATCAATGGACTTCAAATACCGCCGGTAAAATCTTTTTGGGATTGCCCGCATCTACAGAAGCAGCTAACAATGGTTTCATCCCTGCGTCTGACCTTACTTCCACGGTATTGCCCGCCATTAAAGGATCTGCCAACTATGGGGGCGTGATGTTGTGGTCCAAATATTATGATGATGGATACAGCTCTTCCATCAAGGGATCCGTCTGAGGGTGAATTTTACCTTTAATACTACCATGTAATAAGCTACATGTCTCGTTTACATGTACGTCTTTGTACTCATCAGAAATCACTTTATGTAATCACATATATTGGTCATGGTGTATACGTGTACCGATTAATGTCAAATATAATAATCATGTCATTGTGGGATAATATATATTGAGATCCACTCTTATATCATACTCAACTCGATAAATATTTTAATTTGCATATAGATTAGCCTGGGTCTGTTTCATTTCAAGCACAAATTTCTAACCTAATTCACGCGTCCCAAGACCGTTCATCGAGATTAATTTCCAATCCCTCAAGCCATGAAATAGAAGATGAAAAATGTTGTATGGACATGGTTTACCAATTTTAGGAAGTGGGATCGACGGTAGTCCTTTCTTTTTAAAGGACATCAAATTTGAAATGCAGATCTCGAACAATTCAAATAAGGAGGAGTCCGAGCAGAATCAACCATGTTACTGCAAAGTTCATTGTTCATGGTTATAATCAACTTCTCCAGAGGTGGGAAACCTCCAAGCAACTTCACTATAATAGGGAAGTGTCCTTCCTGAAGATTTGTTCTTAGTATGAGATGATTACATTCGAGCGACCCGACAAGTCAGAGCCAGCCTTTCAGCTCCATGAAGGATAGAACCTGCCGGACCGGGACGACGCAACCAAAGGAAAAAAAATTAGAGGGAAGTGAAAATTTTCGTATATTAAGTCATAAAGATCTACACATGTAATCAACATACGATCTACCGTCAGTAGTCGTACTTCTAATGGTCAAATACGAAACATATATGACCGCAATAGTTTTCGACGATCTGCACCTCCAAACATTCACGCAAAGGTGGTACAGTTCATTGATTTAATGATGGGCACATGTGCAGATTAATCATGCTCCGTGCACTGTAAAATATTCAATGAAAGTTCCAGGGACATGGCCTTAAAAAATGACCTCCGATCATGTACGAGTAAGATGATACTGATTCAATATATTTATAACGGATTCCCTTTCTTTGGAACTTCTTTCTAAGCAGAAAAGGCTGTATACACATTTAACAACAGGAAACCTTATCGAAGAAAACATGTCACTTATCGCATCCTACATGTACCATCGAAATTAAGAAATGAAAGGGCGAGGCTGAGCTGAATGATTGCTCACCCGAAGGCACCAGCGTCCAGTTGAAAATTTAGCAGCACTTTTCAGTATCCGCAACAATCGTTATAACATGTTTAGAACAGGTTGTGCTTTATTTAAAATATGGCTATCAATACCAACACCATGAAGTTCCCTATTGAAACGACCGCAAATGTGGAGCGGAAATGGGCAAAGTAGAGCCATCTTTTGTTATTTAGAATATGGCTATCAATATCAACACTTTTCTTGTCTAACTCAAAGTCAAAGAGCAAACACCTTAGCCATATAGCGCCCTTCACTATAAAGGTCAATGCTTCCCCAGTCAATTGAAGATAAGGTAGCATGATCCTTTAAGGACCCTTCCAACTCTACACTGCCTACTAGCGTCAATACACACCTTGCTAAAGATCTGCACTTATCCAAGTCATTGGCGTGATCTGACTCCGCATAACCTATGATCTCACTACCATTATCGTCCTTTCAGAACACCATATTAACGTCCGATGTCCCCTTTCAATATATGAAGATCCATTTCACACCTTCCCAATAAGTTTTACCATACCATGACACTTCATATAATGGCTAACTACGTGCATAACTTATTAAATATTAGGCCTAGTGTATTTCCATAGCATGTATAATACTACCCATTGTACTAGAATAAAAATGCAGGATATATGCTCCTCCTTCTCCTTAGTTTGTGGTGATAACTTATCATAAAGTTTAAAGTGCTTCGCTAAAAGTATACTCATAGATTTCACTAACTACATATTAAAACATGCCACAATCTTTTCAATATATTTCTTTTGATATAGACATAAAACTACAATAGTCCTATCACGCAAAATCTCTATATCCAATATTTTCTATGTAGCACCTAAATCCTTCATCTGAAATCAACACTCAATTATCTCTTCAACACATCAATATCAGACATATTTTTTGCCACCATCAACGTGTCATCAACATATAATAATGGATAAATAAAAGGCCCATCCTTTAATCTCCTAAAGTAAATATAGTTATCTATCTAAATTTTCGAGTTGTCCTCACTAGCTATGAAAGCATCAAAACGCTTATATCACTGTCTAAGAGATTGTTTCAGCCCACACAAATATTTTTTTAATAAGTAAACATAGTCTTCCTTACCTAATCCATCTAATAGCCTTATGTAAATTAGCTCATCCAATTCACCATGAAGAAACATTGTTTCTCATCTAGTTGCACCAAGTCAAGATCTTATGTAGCAACTAAGGCAAGTAATATACAAATAGAAGTATATCTTACCACAAGAGAAAATACCTTATTGTAGTCAATACCTCCCTCTAAGTATACCCATTTACAACGAGTTTCGCCTTATACCTCGCTACATTGAAATCAAGAATGCCCTTTTTCATTTGTAAACTCATTTGTTTCCGACAATCTTCTAGCTCTTGGTTACCTTGACTAGCTCCCATGGCTGAATTCAATAGAGTGATTTTATCTCTTCACTCATAACCCCTAGCCACTACGATGACTCACTACTAGCTATCGCCTCAATGTAAGATGAAGTCTCGTATGTCTCCACCTCATCACCTATAGTCAATGCACAAGCAATATCAATATAACCATAACATGCCAATAGTTTAACTTGCCTTCTTTGTCTTCCCTCGGCTATTGTGCACTGCGACTACGCTAGTTGATCAATATTGCCAACTTCGGGAACTACAACCTCATTTATAGTCTCCTCATCTGTCACCTCTAAGGTCTCTAGAGTATTAATGCCATGATTTGTTAGCTCTGCTAGTTGTGTCTTAAGACTCCTACGTTGAAGCATAGCAATCTCATCGAAGATCACGTCTCTGCTAATTAGAATATCAGGTTATCAATGCACTACAGCTTATAGCCTTTCATCTTATGCACATAACCCATGAATATGGACTTTTTTGCTCTCGGCTCAAGTTTATTATCACTCGTATGAGCATACGCAAGATATCCAAATACTAATAATATGGAGTAATCAACAAGTTTCATCGACCATACTTTCTCAAGAGTCTTCCATTTAATAGTAGATGATGGAGATCAATTAATTAGGTAACAGATCATGTTCACTACTTTGGCCCAAAAATCCTTACCTAGTCCTACATGTGAAAGCATGCTGCGAGCTTGCTCAAGTAAAGTTATGTTTTCCGTTCTACTACACTACTCTATTGTGGTGTCTTGAATATTGTATGATATCTCACAATCCCTTCTTTCTCGCAGAATGCGAAAAAAAATCTTTACTATAGAACTCAGTGTCATTGTCGATTCTCAAGCACTTGATTTGCTTATTGGACTACTTCCAAATCAATGCCTTAAAATCCTTGAACCGATCAAACACATCAGATTTGTGCTTTAAAAAATATACTCATACATTTCTCAAATAATCATTAATAAATGTTAGCATATATCGAGCACTTCATTTTGAGGGAATCGAAGATGGGCCTAAGACATTTAAATAAAAGTACTCAACTAATCAATTAATTGAATGAAAGGCTGTAGTAACTTTAATTCGACACTTTTCCCCAAAGATGCAATGCTCACACAAGTTCAGCTTCCTTGTCTTCTAACCATTGAAGAACCCCCTCTCACTCAACAGTCATGCATGCTTCACTCATATGCCCTAACCGCATATGTCATAATTGAGTCAAGTTAGAATCCGACTCACCTAATGAAATTGCAACAACTCTGGTCACACAATATATCCTAGCTGATGATAAAGAGTATTCACTCTCTCTTTTCATTACTGTCATAGCACCTTAAGAAATCTTCAATACTATTTACACTTGATATTATTGAATTTCCCTAGAGAACTAAGGTTCTTCTTGAACTCCAGTACATGCCTCATGTATGTCAGTGAGTGCACCACTCAATCGTGCATTCGAATATGAACTGCCCCTATCCCCATGATCTTGCAAGCTATATTACTCCCCATCAAAATTCTACCACCATATACAGTCTGGTAAGTATTAAACTAGTTTCTATAAGGTGTCATATGATAAGAACATGCTAAATCTAGCATCCACTCGTCTCTTGATGAAATAGTAGTTATGCACAAGACAACCTTTGCATCACTAGTGCTCTCCTCAACAACGTTTTTCACACTGTTTGTGGCATTCTGCTTATCACCCCTATTTCTTACCTTCGAACGATCTCTCCTAATGTACTCCAACTCATGACACTTAAAACACTTCATGTGTCCCTTAGACATTCTATGACATGACTTTGATCTGCTTTTACCTTTGCTGCTATTGGACCCTCAATTTTCATCTTTATGTCAAATAACTAGTCTTTGTGCTACATCCCACACCAAACTATCATCTCACACTTTCTCTGCTATTCCTTAAAGAACGATGCAAACTTTACTTCTTTCAAGGTAACTATAGTATGCCCCTATAACAATGAATCGGTAAAGTACTACATGACTATAGTAAAAAAGCCAACAACATGATGGCATGTTCTTTATCATCAAGTATCTTTTTGTCATTCTTCAAATCCATCACGAGTTTATAAACTCATCTAGGTGAGATCTAATAGAAGTACCTTCAATGTATTGAAATTGAAACATCTTGCTCCAATACCCAACCAAAGGGCCACGTATAAGCGATTATTCAACCATTCCATTACATGGAGTATCCAAAGGATTACCCACAACACTACACCATGCTGGCATCCTTCTCCTACGCCACCTCTATTAACACTTCATTTAATAAATTCAACAATATTACACTATTTGCTTTCTCCATTAGCTTTACCTTGTTTGGACGCGTTTGGTAACGTTTCTGTTTCAGGGAACAATTTTTGAATAGAAATAGTTTTTTTTTTTTTTTTTTTTTTTTTTTTTTTTTTTTTTGTTCCTAGGAACAATTTTTAAGTATAAGAATGCGCTTGGTAACTACAAAAATTTCTACTCCAGAATAGAAATGTGTTTGGTAAACTTGTATAATTTTTTTTTTTTTTTTTTTTTAATTTTTCAATATTTTTATTATATTTTTCCTTTTTTTCTTCTTTCTTCCTTTTGGCTGACGACCTCACCGGCCCCCGGCGAGGCCGACCTCGCGCCGTCCGGGTGAGGTCAAGCCTCACCGATGACCTTGCCTCGGCCACCAAGGCCATCGGCGAGGCTCAGCCTCACCTAGGCGACGCGAGGTCAGCCTCGCCTTGGCTGGGCGAGCTCGAGCTCGCCTAGATCTAGCGGCGAGGCCGAGCTCCGAGCCTAGCCAAGGCAAGGCCAAGCCTCGCCGAGGGCCGGTGACCCTCCGTTGAGGTCACCGGCCCTCGACGGCCGGGTCGCCGGCCATGTCCGAGGCCGGTGACCAGCCAAAAGGAAGAAGAAAGAAAGAAAAAAGAAATGTTTCTCGGAATTGTTCCCGGGAACAAGAAACAAGTTTTGTCTACTTCTTGTTTCTATTCCAAATATGTTCCCATGAACAAAAATGTAAACAAACGCGTTTTTGTTCTTTTTTGTTCCCCGAAACAAAATAACATAAATTTTTGTTCCAAGGAACAAAAACAAAAATAAATAAACAGGCCCTTAGTATCTTTCATTATAAACGACAAGTCATCTTTGCCATCCAACACCTTAGCCAAACCTTGGGGTTGTCAATCACGCATCTTGACACTTCATAACCCAAAGTTGTTCCTCCCAGCAAACTTTTCAATATCTACTTTCGTCCTACACATAATTGCAATATCAGAACTAAAGTTACAATCACCCATAGGTTCAGGTGTTTCCCGAATCTAGATTACACTCAAGCTCAAAGTGTTTACAAATAAATAACTCAATTGAATGAGACTCATAGCACAAAATCACCGTGTATTCAAGAGTTCCCTCTTTTCGTGTGTCCCCGAAGTGCTCTTTGGTCAACTTTTACTATTTCTATATGCGGCTTGGTGGGGAAAATTGTCCAAAAGATCATATATATATTGCATTTTTTTGCCAATTTAGTCATGAACCTTTTAATTTTATCAATTGAATTCTAAATATTTTCATATTTTGTCAATCAGATCCATTCGATCAATTTTGGCCACGTAAACGCTAGCCGTCTTCATGGTCGACATTGACATGGATAATTTTTAGAATTATTTTAATATTTTTAATTAATTTTTTATTTTTCTTTTATTTTTCCTTCTTTATTTTTTTTTTATATTTTTTATTTTTGCTGCGGTTAGCAAAGGTTGTTGGTTCTCACCGGCTGCTAGCAAGGACCGTGACTTTCTCCCCAACCACGGGGGAGGGTGCGTGGCCCTAACCCACTGATGCCATGGCCTTCTAGGGGAGGGTGCAGCTAGCCTCACCTAGTTCTGGCTGTGTGATTTTTTGGCTTTGGCTTCCTCTTCGAGACGTGAACAATCCTCTACTCAATAGGGAGAGCAATGACACGCAGCGGAGAGATTGTTTCAATGGTCACTTGGATGCCCTCACTTATGGCTCTCCTTACCATAAGGTGGCCGCTCCGATCGATCTGGTGGGCCTCGCATTCTCGCATGAACTGTTTCACCAGCTCTTTCTCTTCATCATTTGTTTTCTTTGATTTGATAAAAAAAAATTTAAAAACGGATGAGCATGATTATTGTCACACCCCGAACCCCGAACGCATGCCCATCCCTCTCCGGTCGATAATATTTTCCGACTTCCTAGGACGAGTCGCCGACCCTTTCATTTTATTGCACATGCGGAAGCGAAAACAAATCCCCTGACAGTAACCATCTCGGGATAGAAAAGCAGGACAACAATTTCATAAACAAACAAACATGCCTTTATAAACATATGCTGAGTCATGTACAAAAGTCTATGGTCAAAAGACTACAAAAGATTGTTCTCCAAAAAGAAGCGGTCATATCCGACCCATACTTCAGATCACCTCCTCTCTGCTCCAGGTCCTCCACTCGATGACCCTGAAAATGGTTATACAATAACCAGTGAGATAATGTCTCAGCAAGTCTATGCTCTAAACTTCGACTAGGAGGGAAAGACGCTAAGAAGCGTCCTAAGCACGAAATCACACAATCAATGAGACTTACCTCGTCTCGCCCCACCCCGCAGTCGATGCTCATATCACAAATCAGAGCATCACTCAAGCTCAATTAATTGGAACACAATACTCAATTCAACATGCATTCTTAGTTTTGATCTCGGCATATAGCACGGCCTACTCTCTGTTCGGCGGTCTTCCGGCATTGCCAAGCATCGTCTCACCCCATTGAGCACGGCACGTCATTACGTCGACGGCTTTCCCAAAAGAGCATAGGGTCCAGAATCTACTACGACCGGCTTCCTTTTGTCAAGAGGTATCCCATATAGAGGTAACGTCCAACTCAACAGCCCGGGACGATTTCTCTTAATCATTATACGATCACTCAAATATGGCCCAGGGCACCGTGCATTGCACTCAAATGCTTCAATTAAAATTGTGAACCTAGCATTTTTCTTCGTATTAGAAATACGCATGAAAATAGTCATGTATGAGTACACGGTCAACTCGACCCAGAAAAATTGACATTCTTCCTTTTTTTTTTAAATCCCACTATTTTATATAATATATGAAACCATTTTCGGTGTAAGATCCGACACCCAGGATTTTCTGAATAAATATTGAAAATTTACAATTTTTGGAATTAAATACCAAAAATTCAATCATCACTCAATTTGCATAATTGAACACTCAATTACGAAACTAACTACACCATTGCAATCAGCACGAAATTCCGGTCACCTACTATCCTAGCCTAATTTCCGGAAAAATAATTAATAAATAATTAATTTCGAAAATTAATTAATTAATTCAATTTAATTTCTAAAAATACTAACCTATGCCAAATTATTAAATTAAATACCAATACGGACCCGGAAAATTCCCGAACCCTTCTAGATAAATAGTACAATTTAATTAGGCCTTAGCTAAACCATGCTAACCACCTAACATGCTCAATTAAATAATTAAATCACTAATTTAATCTAACTAACCACCTAATTCCTAATTAAATAAATCTAAGCACCCCTTAGCATCAAGAACCTACTAAGAAGAGTTTAGAGTATAAACTCACCGGCTTATTTGCGAAAACCGGTTCACCGCGATGACGACGCGACGGCGGCCGAAATCTTAATTTTCGGCGGCGTCGGCGGACTTGGAACGGGCCCAACAAATCTCAGCCCAAATCTAAGATTTGTTTTCAACGTGGGCTGGGCTTCAACTGACTTGCTGGAATTGGGCCTACTGAATCTGGGCTGCTGCACTTGAAAATGAAGATGGGCTGCTGGACCCAAAAATTTCGCTGGGCTTCGGGCTGAACTGGAAATTGAAGACTGCTGGGCTTGAAAGAAAATTTAATGGGCTGAAGTTGCTGCAGGTTTCCAATGGGTTTCAACGGCGTGGGCTTCTTCGTGGATGAAGTCGCGCACGAAGGAGACGCGGCAGGTGGGGTATTCAAGCAGCTGCTGGCGTGTTCGTCCGCGAACGAAAGAGATGGGCGCTGGCCGCGTGGAGGAGTCAACGGAGGCTTCTGCTGGTTCGTTTGTTGACCGAGGCGACTACGCTGAAGACGTGTGGATGCTTGGACGCGTGGACCATGATGAGGAGAGCTTCGGACGCGTGGTGATGGGGCGGTCAGCAGCTGGATTTTCGGTGGAGGAAGTTGACCAGCGTTTTGCTCGCAGCTTGGAGGACGTGGCAAGATGAGATGAATATGGTGGGGAAATGGGGTGATGGGCTACGGATGATGATGCTGGAGGAGTCAACAATGGAGACTTCTTGGGGGAGGTGTGTTGACTTGGACAGGTGACGCACGAAGAAGACAAACGTGAGTGGAGGTGCAGGCGTTGATTCAAAGGGGGAGGCAGCGGTCTTCGATGGAAATAACGAAGAAGGAAAATGAACGAAGCTAAACAGAAGGAAAGGAGAACAAAGAAAAAGGAGCTGCGGAGGGGGAGGTCGGCGAGCGAAGCTTGCCCGAGAAGGCTGGATGAGAGAGAGAGATGGGCAAAAAGTCCACAAGCTTATCCTAAAACATAAATGCATGGTCCCCCTGAAGCTCACATGTTTATCACAATACCCACTAATACTTTCCAACCAATTTTCCATCAAAATAGTCCAAATTGAAGTCAAAAATTGAAGTCCTTTGCAAAGTTCCGAATTTCCATTTTTTGTTTTTTTTGTCTTCAATTTCCTCACTCAAATTCTCAAATTAAGGTCCAATTTCACGGTAGAAAAATCTCAAATAATTTTCTATAAGTCCCCAATACCATATAGCTCGGCTTGCAAGTTGAAAATCTCTTCAATTCGGCTTGTACGAATTTCCGCTAATTTTTCGCGGCGTCCGATTCGATTTTCCGTAAAAATCTCGGAATCTCCGAAAATTTTTCGGAGGATGAGTCGACGTTCCTAAAATAGCTCATGACATGACAGAACTTTCAATTTCTGAAATCGGATTCAAATTAGCAGTTAATTTCAATCCAGCGCGTTTTTAGCGTGACCTAGTCTATCGGGAAATTTTTAGGAATTTTTTGTGCAATTGACCCATGATCGATTTATCTCGAGTCACATAGTGCATCTTCGACACATTGGCGACTCTCGGTTGTCGTGAAAATCTCAAGGTTTCAATTACGTACACGGGGTACCCAAAACGACGAAAATCAATTTAGTGCCGATCGATGAGAATTTTGCAATCGGTGGAATCACCCACACTTTGATCACATATCTCGCCGAGTCGACTTATCTCTCGATCTCCGATCGATTTTGACAATCTTTAATGACCTTTGCGGAGATCGACACCTGGCCGAGGTCGAGCAGTCGATTCCTAGTCGAATTCTCAAGTCCATTGCATTTACTTCCCGGATAGTCTAGTTATCTCGTGAGTGATCGGCTCAGAGAATAGCACTATCGGCATGTTGACGAAATGCCCGATTTATTTAATCGAAAAAGAAATCTGAAAATTCAAACTGTCACAATTATGGGCAGATAGGATGGAATAAGAGATCCTTGATGAGCGTTTTCTTTATTATCTTTCCTATTCAATCCGCCTATTGATTCCCATAGGTCATTGCTTCCCTTATAGAAAATTTTGCCCACCTCCCACGAGCTTTAGCCCTTGTTTCCCTTCGGCTTTTTCATTGAAACTTCCCTCGTAGAAGACTCCCAAAATCTCTTTTATTTTGTCAAACCGCTTTTTCACGGTTTCCCCTCGAATCTTCACTGAATTAATTTCTTCAGCCGCGTGGGAACACTTAATTCTCTACTTTCCCTACTGTTCCTTGGCCTAGAATCTCTAGAATGTGTCCCTTATTCACGTCCCAATTTTGCAAAAATTAACGCCTCAAATCTCACCATCCTTTTGTAATAATGACTAATCGGGCTCAGGGGACACCTTCCATTTTTCCAGTACTTGCCCCCACACGCTTTGCTTTTGAACGGTCAAAACTTGGAGAAATATCCCGGGCGATGGAAAACAAACACGCCAAAGTCCTCTAATCAAAGCAATCGACGACCCCAAAATACGTGTGCCTCCTTCCTTAGATAATTGGAGAAATTCTAATCCAAATAAGAAAGTGAATTTCTTGAGATTCCTCTCACGCGGACTCGAGAGCTTAAAACATAATTTAACAGGTTTCATCAGAATGCCCCCATGTGCCAAGTCACGCACTCTCCCAAACAACACAAACACGGACGTCATAGGTGGGCTCCATCTTTCTCCTATAAAAAGCCCCTCTTTCCCGACATTCTAAAGGCCCAAAGAGAGAGTAACCTCTAACCAAGTATATTGAGCGAGTCGAAAGAAATACTGAACGTGGCTTCCAAATCTTCAGCCTCGCCAGTATTTCTCATTTCGATCATTTTGGCTCTTGTGGTCGGCATCAACGGCGGAGAAATTGCCGTCTATTGGGGTCAGAATGGCGGCGAAGGCAGTCTAGCCGACACTTGTGCCTCCGGAAACTACAACATTGTGAACCTAGCTTTTCTCACTGTCTTCGGCAATGGCCAGGCTCCTGTATTAAACCTCGCTGGCCACTGCGATCCTCCCAGCGGAACATGTACCGGCTTGAGCTCCGACATCAAGTCTTGCCAAGCTGGGGGAGTCAAGGTGACGCTCTCGATCGGAGGGAGCTCGGGAACTTACTATCTCGCTTCCGCCGACGATGCTAAACAGGTTGCGACTTATCTGTGGGACAACTTCCTAGGAGGCCAGTCCTCATCTCGGCCGCTCGGGGATGCAGTGCTCGACGGCATCGATTTCGACATCGAAGGTGGCACGAATCAACACTGGGATGATCTGGCTAGGTCCTTGTCTGCATATAGCAGCAGTGGGAAGAAGGTGTACTTGGCTGCAGCCCCTCAATGTCCTTACCCAGATGCTTGGCTTGGAGGTGCCCTTCAAACAGGCTTATTCGACTACGTTTGGGTCCAATTTTACAACAATCCTCCATGCGAGTACAGTTCTGGGAACATCGCTAATCTCCAAGATGCATGGAATCAATGGACTTCAAATACCGCCGGTAAAATCTTTTTGGGATTGCCCGCATCTACAGAAGCAGCTAACAATGGTTTCATCCCTGCGTCGGACCTTACTTCCACGGTATTGCCCGCCATTAAAGGATCTGCCAACTATGGGGGCGTGATGTTGTGGTCCAAATATTTTGATGATGGATACAGCTCTTCCATCAAGGGATCCGTCTGAGGGTGAATTTTACCTTTAATACTACCATGTAATAAGCTACATGTCTTGTTTACATGTACGTCTTTGTACTCATCAGAAATCACTTTATGTAATCACATATACGTGTACCAATTAATGTCAAATATAATAATCATGTCATTGTGGGATAATATATATTGAGATCCACTCTTATATTATACTCAACTCAATAAATATTTTAATTTGCACATAGATTAGCCTGGGTCTATTTCATTTCAAGCACAAATTTCTAACCTAATTCACGCGTCCCAAGACCGTTCATCAAGATTAATTTCCAATCCCTCAAGCCATGAAATAGAAGATGAAAAATGTTGTATGGACATGGTTTACCAATTTTAGGAAGTGGGATCGACGGTAGTCCTTTCCTTTTAAAGGACATCAAATTTGAAATGCAGATCTCGAACAATTCAAATAAGGAGGAATCTGAGCAGAATCAACCGTGTTACTGCAAAGTTCATTGTTCATGGTTATAATCAACTTCTTCAGAGGTGGGAAACCTCCAAGCAACTTCACTATAATAGGGAAGTGTCCTTCCTGAAGATTTGTTCTTCGTATGAGATGATTACATTCGAGCGACCCGATAGGTCAGAGCCAGCCTTTCAGCTCCATGAAGGATAGAACCTGCCGGACCGGGACGAAGCAACCAAAGGAAAAAAAATTAGAGGGAAGTGAAAAATTTCGTATATCAAGTCATAAAAATCCACATGTAATCAACATATGATCTACCATCAGGAGTCGTACTTCTAATGGTCAAATACGAAACATATATGATCGCAATAGTTTTCGACGATCTGCACCTCCAAACATTCACGCAAAGGTGGTACATTTCATTGATTTAATGATGGGCACATGTGCAGATTAATCATGCTCGGTGCACTGTAAAATATTCAATGAAAGTTCCAGGGACATGGCCTTAAAAAAAATGACCTCCGATCATGTACGAGTAAGATGATACTGATTCAATATATTTATAACGGATTCCCTTTCTTTGGAACTTCTTTCTAAGCAGAAAAGGCTGTATACACATTTAACAACAGGAAACCTTATCGAAGAAAACATGTCACTTATCGCATCCTACATGTACCATCGAAATTAAGAAATGAAAGGGCGAGGCTGAGCTGAATGATTGCTCACCGAAGGCACCAGCGTCCAGTTGAAAATTTAGCAGCACTTTTCAGTATCCGCAACAATCGTTATAACAGGTTTAGAACAGGTTGTGCTTTATTTAAAATATGGCTATCAATACCAACACCATGAAGTTCCCTATTGAAACGACCGCAAATGTGGAGCGGAAATGGGCAAAGTAGAGCCATCTTTTGTTATTTCATAGCCACCAATTATTAACTGTTTCGTGGGTGCGGAATTGAAAATCCAAACTCTGTTCACGAAATCCTAGAGACAACCAAGGAGCATCGAGGGACTCCTGAGAGTGGGAGAGAAAAATGAGGTAAGGGCTCGTGGTCCAGAGGTCAAGTAGTGTCTTCGATAGAATGCAAAGTATCCTCACCTCTTGAGAGATCCTGAAAAAAATACTATAATTGCTATATAGTATTCTCAGTTAGGACTTTGTTGTATGAGGCAAATGATTCCTTAAAAAAAAGTCATGTCTAATAATCCAACTTCATTGTTCTATCCAAATTCGAAGTTAACATTTTTCCAACATTTATCTCCTTCGGTTCGATTGAAATTTCCAATCCGCCTATTGATTCCCACAGGTCACTGCTTTCCTTATGGAAAAGTCACGCCCACCTCCCACGAGCTTCAGCCCTTGTTTCCCTTCCGCTTTTTCATTGAAACTTCCCTTGTAGAAGACTCCCAAAATCTCTTTTGTTTAGTCCACCCACCAATCACGGTTTACCCTCTAATCTACATTGAATAAATTTCTTTAGCCGCCTTGGACCACTCGATTCTCTACTTTCCCTATTGTTCCTTGGCCGAGAATGTCCAGAACATGTATCCTCCATTCACTTCCCAATTTCCAAAAATTAGCCCTCAAATCTCACCATCCGTTGCTCGAAAATCACACTTTCCTTTAAGAGAATTGGTTGAACTTTCTTGCCCTATTGGAACGATGAGCAGATGATCGTCAATGTCGTGAGGAGGAAGCTAAAACCGAAAAGCTACTTGCCTTGGGTGAGGCTGGCCACAACACTCATTCAAAAGGTCATCGCGGTCGCGGGCGAGGGCTGCGCATCCTCGCTCATGGTTGGCGAGGAAGTCTCACCGGCCATAGTAATAAAAAGAAAATTAAAGAAGGAAAAGAGAAACAAATAAAAATTAGAAAAAATTATTAAAAATTATCAACATCAATATCGGTCATGTTACATAGTATGATTAGTGTGTACATCAGTGAATTCCGATCAAAATTGATCGAATAAACTCAATTGACAAAAAAAAAATACTTAATACTCGATTAATATATTTAAAAAGATTTTTTTGACAATTTTCCTCAGATTTTTCAAGAAAATCCTCTACAGCTTCTTCGCAGAAAGAACCGTTCGGCCGCGTGTCCGGAAACAAAACCTAGGCCTTTTATTTCTTTGACACTGGCCCCACACGCTTCGCTTTTGGACGGTCAAACTTGGATAAACACCTCCAGCAATGAAAAACAAACACACAGAAATCCTCTGACCACAGAAAGCGAAGACCCCAAAATACATATGCCTCCTTCGGTAGATAGTTGGAGAAATTAAAATCCAAATAAAAAAAGTAAATTTCTTCTTGAGTGGAGAGAAATTATACCAAGTGAGTGGAGAGAAACACCGAACATGGCTTCCGAATCTTCAACCTCACCAGCATTTCTCTTTTCAATCATTTTGGCTCTTGTGGTCGGCATCAACGGCGGAGGAATTGCTGTCTATTGGGGTCAGAACGGCAACGAAGGCACTTTAGCCGAAGCTTGTGCCTCCGGAAATTACAAGTTTGTGAACCTAGCTTTCCTTAACGTCTTCGGCAACGGCCAGACTCCTATGATCAACCTCGCTGGCCACTGCGATCCTTCCAGTGGAGGATGCACCGGCTTGAGCTCTGAGATCAAGTCTTGCCAAGCTGGGGGAGTCAAGGTGATGCTCTCGATCGGAGGAGGTGTGGGGAGTTACTATCTCCCTTCCGCCGAGGATGCTAGATACCTCGCAACTTATCTGTGGGACAACTTCCTGGGAGGCCAGTCCTCATCTCGACCACTTGGGGATGCAGTGCTCGACGGCATTGATTTCGTCATCGCAACAGGCACGAATCAACACTGGGATGATCTGGCTAAGTACTTGTCTGCATATAGCATCAGTGGAAAGAAGTGTAAGAATTATTGTGGCCCACATAATATGATTTATGTTATATGGTTTAATAATTATGATTATGCTATAAGAATAATTAATATTGGTTTTGAGGAGTTACGACTCTAATAAAACGAAGATGTACGACTTTAATTGAAAGGGTATATCGCTTTGATGGAAGGCACATTTTCAACGAACGTATAAATAGAGTCCGGTCCTCTCTCCACCCATAATGAACGACAATAACCTAAAGGCATTTGGTATTCTCTCATCCATCGATTGAATACATCAAGTATAGTGGGTTAAGGGAGAGAAATCGGATTTCTTCTTTGGTTCGTGTTCTTCAGGTTTTCTACGACGATCATCAAGTGCAACGCTATGGATAAAGGTATGTCTTCATCTATTTGTGAGAATCATGAAGATCAAAAGATCATTGCGTTTAGTATGAGTTTCCGCATTACAGATTCAAGTAGTAATAGTCTTACAGTTGGTATCAGAGCATAGTTTATGATCTCATGATTTTTCCGTTTATAGAAATATTATGATTTATGTTTGATGATTTGTTAAATGATCCTGTTCATAGTGTTTATTGTTGTTGAAATGTTTTCGGATGGTTACGTTGAAGAAAATCCGAATAATGAATGTTTTCATAAAGGAAAATGTCGAAAATGGTAGAATCCAAGGGGAAACAGAGAAGGAAATGGCGAAGAAGGGTCTTTGTCGCGCGGTGGAAGAAGGCGCGTGGGTCCACGCGCGCGCTGCAATTGCTGGCGCGTGGAACCCACGCGCCACGCGCCGTTTCGCCCGCGCCAACTGCAGGCGCGTGGGACCACGCGCGCGAAACGGCGCGGAGCTTGGCAGGCGCGTGGGACGCACGCGCCTGCGGCAGTTGCAGGCACGTGCGGGGCACGCGCCCGCCGAGGACGAAGGCACGTGCCTGGCGTCCCCGTGCGGTGAATTTTACCTTTTTGCCCCTCCCGAGGCTCCTAATTACCGTTTTGCCCTTCTTTTGATGGTAATTTACAATTATGCCCCTATTTAATTTATAATTACGGTTCTGCCCTTACTGGTTATTTACCATTTTGCCCCTGAATTATAAATTTATGGTTTTGCCCTTATGGAATTAAGATTTTACGGTTCTGCCCTTACTGGTTATTTACCATTTTGCCCCTGGATTATAAATTTACGATTTTGCCCTTATGCTTAGATTAAGTTTTTGTCCTTGTGTGCAATTTGGTAAATATTTATATTTTACAATATTAAAAAAAAATCATATTATGAATGGTTTGTTAGTCACCAAAGTGGCCAAACCTTGAAGTTTTTTTTTTGAATTTTTGATATTGTAAATTATTTTATTCAATTACCCATGATTAATTGATGCTATTTATGAAATTGATATGTTGCATATCATTATTGGTGTTATGGGTATATTGAAGTTCATTTATTATAAGAATTTAGGGATTAACCCAAAGGTTAATTATTTTCTATAATTCATGAACGTTATAATTGATAATTAATATGACTTATTACTTTTATTTGTATATCCAAAGATAGCAAATAAATGTTAATAAGATATATTTACAATTATCAAATAAAAGTTATTAGCATCATTATGGTTTTTATATATTTGTATATCATAGGATCGCCCAAAAGAGAACTATGATGTACATGTGTAGTTTAGTTTGAATCTGATTAGGTGATATTCTCAAGGCATTAATGTATGAGTATTTTCTTGCATATGTTTGCAGTATCTGTACATGTTTCACTCCATTCGCACGCCTCATCTGTTCCCTTATTCAATGGGATAAATTTTCCTAATTGAAGTGAACAAGTCCAATTTCACTTAGGTGTCATGGATCTTGATTTAACACTTCAAGCTGAGAAACCAGCTACTATCACTGATGAAAGTAGCAATGATGAAAAGTCTTTCTATAAAGTTTGGGAAAGATCGAACAGACTGAGCTTAATGTTCACGCGAATGACAGTTGCAAACAATTTAAAGACTTCTCTTCCCAAAACTGACAATGCTAAGGAATTTATGACATTTGTGAAAGAACGTTCTCAAACTGCTGATAAATCACTTGCTGGTACATTGATGAGTACACTGACCACCATGAAATATGATGGTTTCGCGTACCATGCATGAGCATATACTTGAGATGATGAATTTAGCAGCAAAATTAAGGACTTTAGGGATGAACGTGGATGAGTACTTTTTAATACAATTTATACTTAATTCCTTACCTCATGAACAATATGGGACATTTCAAATGAATTACAACACTATAAAGGATAAGTGGAATGTAAATGAATTGGCCAGTATGCTAGTTCAAGAGGAAACAATGATAAAGAATCAAAAGGCTCATTCTGTTCATCTCTCAAGTCATCAAGAAGTTCGAAAGAATTTCAAGAGGAAAGGTGGAAGGAGCAAGAAGAAAGGACTACACGTCCTGAATGACTCTTCAAAGGCTTCTCAAATCCACAAGAAGGAACACAATCTTGTTAAGTGTCATTTTTGCAACAAAATTGGACACTTGAAGAAAGATTGTCTGAAATGTAAGGCTTGGTTCGAAAAGAAAGATAAGCCTTGTGCTTTAGTATGTTTTGAATCAAACTTTACTGAAGTTCCTCATAATACTTGGTGGATTGATTCTGGCGCTACCACTCGTGTCAAATACTATGCAGGGATTTCTTACGATCCAAACTATAAAGCCAAATGAAAGTTATGTGATTACGAGGAACAGAAACAAAGCTCCAATTGAAGGCATTGACACTTATCGTTTGATCTTAGATACTGGGCATTATTTGGATTTGTTTCGAACCCTTTATGTACCTACATTTTCTCGCAATTTAGTTTCTTTGCCAAGACTTGATGTGGCGGGATTTTATTGTAAGTTTGGTTCTGAATCTTTCAGTCTATTTAAGAGTGATACTCTTATTGGAACTGGAACTTTATGTGATGGTCTCTACAAATTTAGACTTAATAATACTTTTGTTGAGACATTAATGACATTACATCATAATGTTGGCACTAAACGAAGTTTGGTGGATGAATCTGCTTACTTGTGGCATAAACGTTTGGGTCATATATTCAAAGAAAGAATGCAAAGATTAGTGAAGAATGAAATTCTTCCAAATTTGGATTTTACTGACCTTGGAGTGTGTATTGATTGTATTAAATGTAAACAAACAAAGCACACTAAGAAAGGTGCCACAAGAAGCACAAAACTTCTTGAAATTATACATACTGACATATGTGGTCCATTCGATGTTCCATCTTTTGGTAAGGAAAGTTACTTCATTACCTTTATTGATGATTTTTCACGTTATGGTTATATTTATCTATTGCATGATAAGTCTCAATCAATAAATGCACTTGAAGTGTATATTAAAGAGGTTGAGAGGCAATTAGATAGAAATGTGAAAATAGTAAGATCAGATAGAGGCGGTGAATATTATGGAAAGTATAATGAATCGGGACAATGTCCAGGTCCATTTGCTAAGTTCCTTGAAAGACATGGCATTTGTGCTCAATAAACAATGCCAGGTACACCACAACAAAATGGTGTAGCAGAAAGGCGTAATCGTACTTTAATGGAAATGGTTAGGAGTATGATGAGTCATTCATCTTTACCCTTGTCTTTGTGGATGTATTCTTTAAAGACTTATATGTATTTATTAAACAGGGTTCCTAGTAAGGCAGTTCCAAAGACTCCCTTTGAACTGTGGACGGGAAGAAAACCTAGTTTACGACACCTGCATGTTTGGGGTTGTCAAGCAGAAATAAGAATTTACAATCCACATGAAAGGAAATTAGATTCAAGAACGACCAGTGGTTATTTCATTGGTTATGCAGAGAGATCCAAAGGGTATAAATTTTATTGTCCTAATCATAGTACAAGAATTGTTGAATCTGGAAATGCTAGGTTCATTGAGAATGGTGACATCAATGGGAGTGAAAGAATGCGTGATGCTTGCATTCAAGAAGTAAGGGTAGAAGTTCCTATACCCGAAGCTTCTAAAGTTGTTGTTCTTGATATTATAGCACAATCTAACAATGATCAAGAACAACAAATTAATAAACAACCACTCCATAATGAAGATGCCAATATTGAACCTCCAATAGCTGAGTCACAAGATATAGCATTAAGAAGATCTCAAAGAGAAAAGAGATCGGCTATTTCTGATGACTATATGGTTTATCTACAAGAGTCAGAAATTGACTTAGGAATTGGAAATGATCCAGATTCATTTTCCCAAGCCATGGGATGTGAAGATTCTAATGAATGGTTTAATGCCATGCAATAAGAGTTAAAATCCATGCATCAAAATCAAGTTTGGGATATTGTTGAATTGCCTAAAGGATGTAAGAAGGTCGGGTGTAAATGGGTCTTTAAGACCAAGCGCGACTCTAAAGGCAATATTGAACGACATAAAGCCAAACTTGTTGCAAAGGGTTTTACGCAAAAAGAATGCATTGACTATAAAGAGACATTTTCACCAGTCTCTAAGAAAGACTCACTTAGAATCATTATGGCTTTGGTGGCTCATTATGACTTGGAGTTATACCAAATGGATGTAAAAACCGCATTTCTTAATGGGAATTTAGAAGAAGAAGTTTACATGGACCAACTCGAAGGCTTTTCAGTTAAAGGAAAGGAACACATGGTATGTAAATTAAAGAAATCAATATATAGACTTAAACAAGCTTCCCGAAAATGGTATCTTAAGTTCAACGATACCATAACTTCATTTGGATTTAAGGAAAACACCGTTGATCGGTGTATATATATGAAGATTAGTGGGAGCAAGTTTATTTTTCTAGTTCTATATGTTGATAATATTTTGCTTGCTGCTAATGATCTTGGTTTGTTACATGAAACCAAGAAGTTTCTCTCTAAGAATTTTGAAATGAAGGATATGGGAGAGGCAACATATGTGATAGGAATAGAAATATTACGTGATAGATCACAAGGATTATTAGGATTGTCTCAGAAAGCCTACATTAAGAAAATTTTAGAAAGATTTAATATGAGTAAATGTTCAACAAGAATAGTTTCAATTCAAAAAGGTGATAAATTTAGCCTTATGCAATGTCCGAAAAGTGAATTGGAACGAGAACAAATGAAAAATATTCCTTATGCATCTATTGTGGGGAGTTTAATGTATGCACAAACTTGCACCGGACCAGGACATCGCTTTTGCTTTGTCGGAATGTTTGGGCGGTATCAAAGTAATCCTGGAATGGATCATTGGAAAGCTGCAAAGAAAGTTCTTAGATACCTGCAAGGAACGAAGAATCATATGCTCACTTATAAAAGATCTGATCATCTCAAGGTGATTGGGTATTCAGATTCAGACTTAGCCGGTTGTGCCGATACAAGAAAATCAACATTTGGTTACTTGTTTCTTCTGGCCGGAGGGGCAATTTCATGGAAGAGTGCGAAGCAATCAGTTATTGCTGCATCCACTATGGAAGCTGAATTTGTGGCATGCTTTGAGGCCACTATTCATGGATTATGGCTGCGGAATTTTATTTCAGGGCTTGTGGTTGTTGACAGTATTGCCAAGCCGCTGAAAATTTATTGTGATAACTCTGCAGCAGTTTTCTTCTCCAAGAATGACAAGTATTCTAAGGGTGCTAAGCATATGGAGATCAAATACTTGTCTGTTAAAGAAGAAGTTCAGAAACGAAGAGTGTCAATTGAGCATATTAGCACCAAACTTATGATAGCAGATCCCTTAACAAAAGGACTGCCACCCAAAACGTTTAATGAGCATGTTGAAAAGATGGGCATTATTGGACGTCATTAATGTTTGTATTATGATTGTATTAAGTTTATGTATTTGACACTTTAAGCTCACTTACGTGTTTTTTATATTTCCTGTTTTCTATTTAGTATACATTATGGAAATAGATTAATGTTAAACAGGATAGTTTCTAAGGAAACATTATAGTTGGACTATTACTGTACTTCTCATTTATGAATCATGTTAAGTAAAGTACTATAGATGTAGTGCATAGAATGGACTATGTCGATTAATGACATACAACCGCTATGACTCGAATTAGTTTTCTTTACTTAATTGTGATTATTATGTGATTGCCAATTTGATGAAATTTTATAGCATAATGTTATTGTGCACATTACAGTCTTTGTTAAACCATGAAAGAAATATCATATGGACCAAGTGGGAGAATGTAAGAATTATTGTGGCCCACGTAATATGATTTATGTTATATGGTTTAATAATTATTATTATGCTATAAGAATAATTAATATTGGTTTTGAGGAGTTACGACTCTAATAAAACGAAGATGTACGACTTTAATTGAAAGGGTATATCGCTTTGATGGAAGGCACATTTTCAACGAACGTATAAATAGAATCCGGTCCTCTCTCCACCCATAATGAACGACAATAACCTAAAGGCATTTGGTATTCTCTCATCCATCGATTGAATACATCAAGTATAGTGGGTTAAGGGAGAGAAATCGGATTTCTTCTTTGGTTTGTGTTCTTCAGGTTTTCTATGACGATCATCAAGTGCAACGCTATGGATAAAGGAATGTCTTCATATATTTGTGAGAATCATGAATATCAAAAGATCACTGCGTTTAGTATGAGTTTCCGCATTACAGATTCAAGTATTAATAGTCTTACAAGAAGGTGTACTTGGCTGCAGCCCCTCAATGTCCTTATCCGGATGCTTGGGTTGGAGGTGCCCTTCAAACAGGCTTATACGACTACGTCTGGGTCCAATTTTACGGCAATCCTCCATGCGAGTACAGTTCAGGGAACATGGGTAATCTCGAAGATGCATGGAATCAATGGACTTCGATTCCCGCTGGAGAAATCTTCCTGGGATTGCCCGCGTCTGCAGATGCTAGTAGTGGTTTTATTCCTGCATCAAATCTTACTTCCATAGTACTGCCCACCATTAAAGGATCTGCCAAATATGGGGGTGTGATGTTGTGGTCCAGATATTATGATGGTAAAACTAGATATAGCTCTTCCATCATGGGATCTGTCTGAAGGTGAATTTTACCTTTAGTACTACCAATTCAATATATTTGCATCAGATCCCCTTTCTTTGGAATTTTTTTAAGCGGAAAACACTGTACACGTTTAACAACAGGAAACCTTACCAAGGAAAACAAGTCTCTTATTGCACCCTACATGTACCATTGAAATTGAGAAATGAAAGGGCAAGGCTGAGTTGAATGATTGCTCACCCCAAGGCACCAGCGTCCAATGGAAAATTTAGCAGCACTTTTCAGTCTCTGCAACAATCAATATAACATGTTTCGAACAGGTCCTGCTCTATCAAAAATATGGCTGTAAATACCACCACCATGAAGTTCCCGATTAAAACGACTGCAAATGCAGAGCTGAAATGTGCAAAGTAAAGCCATCATTTGTTATTCCGTAGCTACAAATTATCAACTATTTCTTGGGTGGGGAATTGAAAACCAAAACTCTGTTCATGAAACCCCAGAAACAATCAAGGAGCAACATCGAAGGATTCCAGAGAATGGGGGAGAAAAATGAGGTAATGGCTTGTGGTCCAGAGGTGAAGCAGTGCCTTCAATAGAATGCAGAGTATCATCGCCTCTTCGACTTTGGAGAAGCAAAAGATGCAGTGGATTGGGTGAGCCGGCAAACGGCTTATGTGGTCACAGTCCCAGTCCGCCATTGGATTTCATTCAAGGGCTTTGCAACGCAAGGCTCTAGGATGAGAAGAGATGGAAAATTCCCAAATATGAAATTCAAAAGGAGGATGGGAAAGAGAGAGATTGATTGCGCCCTGCTTTATCACATGAGAAAATATAGTAGGTTTTGAGAAGGCCACAGTTAATGCCCTCCTCGTGCGAACATTGAAAAACTTCCTATCTCATCAAGCTGGCCAGCTTCATGAGATTGTCCTAGTATTCACTACACGATCGTGAGATTGACAGTATATGCAATAGCAGTAATCCAAGAAGATTTGCAATTGCAGACTTGCAAGAACCGTGTATTCGCGAATCCAGGTGACGCATTTCACAAGCAATGTTGGGATTGGGATAGAACCCACGAAGATCTAACAGCACGGTGACTAGAGCAAGAATCAAACAACTTTCATGATCTCTCTAGTTCTCAAACAAGAATGAGCTTTCATTGGCTTGTTCGTTGGATTCACGTTATTGACCTCGAAATTTCTGTACAATTTCTGGTGTGAACTTAAACACACTATGGCCAAATAAGAAATACTTTCAACATCAAAAAATTATTACTACTAGAGACAGCTGCTTATGTAGGAAGTAGGACAATTCTAATAGCATCAACCATAAAGCAAATTTACATACAGGAGACAACATTAGCTGCCAAAAGCCCGCACATCCGTCGCCACAATAAAATTTGCGACTGCTTCACGATCTTCATTCCTTTTTGGCTTCAAGTTAAAGGATGGAAAAACAACTGTAAATTATTGACCATAGAGGATGGTTTTGTTCTTATCTTAATTAACTCCTTTTATCTCATAAATCGACCAAATAAAGCAGCTAAAACGTAAATCTAATAGTGAAGAGCAGAAACTGCAAGATGGCATAGAGATTGGACCTGCGATCGAGACAGTGGTGGAGGAGGCGAGTTTCTTCAGGGTCGAGGGCGACAAGCGACATCTAGGGTGTCAAAGGGGCCGAGCGGCATTGAAGGTGTCAAGGGTGGCGAGCGGCATCGAGGGCGTTGAGGGGGGGCGAGCAACGTCGAGGGCGTCAAGCGGCGCTAAGGGGAGCGAGCGGCGCCAAGGGCGGCAAGCGGTGTCAAGTCGTCAAGAGGAGACAGCCGAGTCTTTGTCGGAGATTTCAGAGTGACAGAAAGGGGAGTCAGGGACACTGGACAGGGAGAAGAGGGTGAAAGAAAAACTCTGAAACAAAGAGGTGAGTCGGGGATAGGGAGAAGAGGGAAAAGAAGAAACAAATTGAAAATTAGGATTTATACTTTCTAGGGGAGGTTCCGGTTCCGATACCTATAGGAACCAGGAATCGCCGGTTTTGAAAAAAAATAGAACTGGGAACCAGAAATAGAACTAGGAACCAGAACCTCTCTCCTTGGAACCAAGAACCACGCTCACCCCTAGATCAAGCAATCTGGCAAACGGCTTATGAGGTCACAATCTTAGTCTGCCACTAGATTTCATTCAAGGGTTTGGCAATACAAGGCTCTAGTATGAGGAAATGGAAAAGTTACAAAAAATGAAATCCAAAAGGAGGATGGGAAAGAGAGGGATTGATGAAATCCACAAAGCTGGAAAGCTTCTTGAGATTGTCCTAGCATTCATTAGACAATCGCGGGATTGACAGTGCATTCGATAGCAGTAATACGCAAGGAGATTTGCAATTGCAGACTTGAAAGAACCCACACATTAACGAATCCAAGTGAGGCATTTCGCAAATAATGTTAGGATCACGATAGAACCCACGAAGATCTAGCTGCATGGTGACTAGAGCAAGAATCAAACAAATTTCATGAGTTGTTTAGTTCTCGAACAAGAACGAGCTTACATTAGCTCGTTCGTGGGATTCACGTTATTAAACTCGAAATTTCTATACAACTTCTAGTGTGAAGTTAAACACACCACAGCAAATTTAGGAGTACTTTCAACATAAAGAAATTATTACATACAGGAGACAACAATTAGCTGCCAAAAAGCCCGCATGCCGTCGCGCGCAACAGAATTGCCACTACTTCACGGTCTTCTTTCCTTTTGGATTTAAGTTAAAGAATGGAAGAATAATTGTAAATTAATGACCAAAAGAGGATGGTTTTGTTCTTATCTTACTTAACTTTTTTACAGGCCATCTACGTTAATCCGCAACCGCTAGTTGATGAAATATTTGTCAGACTGCTCAGTTGCCAAGTCACGCACTCTCCCGGAAAACACCAAACACGGACATCCTAGGTGAGCTCCATCTTTCTCCTATAAAAAGCCCCTAATTCTCAACCTTCTCAAGCACCAAAGTGAGAGTAACCTCTAATCAAGCATACCAAGTGAGTTGAGAGAGACACCAAAAATGGATTCCAAATCCTCCATCTCACTATCATTTCTCCTTTCAATCATTTTGGCCCTTGCGGTCAGCATCAACGGCGGCGGAATTTCTATCTATTGGGGTCAGAATGGCAACGAAGGCTCTTTAGCCGACACTTGTGCCTCCGGAAACTACAAGTTTGTGAACCTAGCTTTCTTATGTGTCTTTGGCAATGGCCAAACTCCTGTGCTCAACCTTGCCGGCCACTGTGATCCTTCCGATGGAGGATGTACCGGCTTGAGCTCGGAGATCAAGTCTTGCCAAGCTAGGGGAGTCAAGGTGATACTCTCAATCGGGGGAGGCGCGGGAAGTTACCATCTCGCTTCTGCCGAGGATGCTAAACAGGTCGCGACTTATCTGTGGAACAACTTTTTGGGAGGCCACTCCTCATCTAGGCCACTTGGAGACGCAGTGCTCGACGGCATCGATTTCGACATTGAAGGAGGCACGAGTCAACACTACGATGATTTGGCTAGGTACTTGTCTACATATAGCAAGAGGGGGAAGAAGGTGTACTTGACTGCAGCCCCTCAGTGTCCTTATCTGGATGCTTGGGTTGGAGGTGCCCTTCAAACAGGCTTATTCGACTACGTATGGGTCCAATTTTACAACAATCCGCCATGCGAATATAGTTCTGGGGACATGGGTAGTTTCGAAGATGCATGGAAGCAGTGGACTTCGATCCAGGCCGGCAAAATCTTCATGGGATTGCCCGCGGCTCCGGATGCAGCTAACAATGGATTTATTCCCGCATCGGATCTTACTTCCAAAGTACTGCCCGCCATCAAAAGATCTGCTAAGTATGGAGGCATGATGCTATGGTCCAAATATTATGATGATCAGACTGGATATAGCTCTTCCATCAAGCATTCCGTCTAAAAAAGTTAATTTCACCTCGTGTCATACTGTGTAATAAGCTACCATTCTTGGTTGCAAATAAGTCTGGTAATAACTCATGTCATACCTCCTTATGTAACCACATGTGTATTGATCTTTCCTCTCGGTCCATATATTCACCGGCCAATGTCATGTACATTAATCACGTAATCGCCGCATATTGAGATCTACTCTTATTTGTCAATCGACTCGATAATTACTATGATTTGCATGCAAAATAAGTTGTGTTCATTCCATTTCATGTCACGATGACTATCGAGATTAATCTCCAATCCATCAAGTTATAAACGGAAGATGCAAAACGTCGTATCGACATGGCCTATCAATTTTAGGGAGTGAGAATTCGTGAAGTTTTTCCTATTAAAATAACTTAAAATTTGGAATCGGGCGGCTCACATTGCTTTGCCTTCATGAAAACGACCTTTGATTGGTCGGCCCCAGAGAAAGGCCAGGGCTCTTGTCCGCAGGCGATAAATCCCAACGACCAATCGCATAATTTTTAATTACCCGATAATTCTAATTATCCACAAGGAGAACCCTTTATTATCCGAAACGGATTTCCCCCACTCCCCATTTTCCTCCTCCTCCGTCTGGCCGAAGAAAATATCTCATCTCCAGTCGCGATTTTCTCGGGAAAATGTCGCTTTGTCGTTTCACCCGCCCTTGATCCTCCGCACTTTTTTTGATCGCACCGCCGAGCAAGGTCGCCATGGCCGTTCAAATCCTCTCGCCGGAAGTCCCCACGCTCCGCGCCGTTCGGCGCATGGAATTTGCCGCGAATGAATTCCCTTCCCTGAGCCCTAGTCCGAGAAATCTCAAGGTCGTCCCGCGGCTCGGGAGGAACGAGGGTTTGGGGTCTAGGGTGAGAATCCGAGCGCGGACGAAGGACGCCGAGCTGAGGATTTCTTCGGAGTACGATCAGTATGTGAGACTGTACGGACAATTCCCTGCTCCGGTGAAGAAGAGCGAGGAGGAGGAGGAGGAGCAGGATTATTACTTGAATATGGGCTATGCGATTCGCACTTTGCGCGAGGGCTTTCCGGAGCTGTTTTACAGGGAGCTCAATTTCGATATCTACAGGTTTGAATCTATTGATGATGTCCTGTTTGGTTAACTAGCTTCTGGATGAATGAATTACGCGATTGTATCAGTTCTGTGGTCGAAAAGCTTTGTTTTTTTAGAATGTTTAGCTCGTCTTAATTAGTTTCAGTTGATGAGTGACACCGTTGCTAATGCAAATTAAGCATATGGATTGCTTGGGTAAAACTGGTGGATTTTAAGCAAAATGATTATTTGACTAGTGGTAATTTTTGGCCCAAAGTAAAATTCCCAACTTTTTTTATGCTAGACAAAGTTGCAATTGGTGCAAGTACAAGAGCTTGATCAATTATGTTAGTTCAGGTCCCATTGTTCAGTAAGTGAACAGGTGGTTTCGTGTTCGGTTTATAAATGCATGTGTGGTCGATCGTGGTTTACTAAAAGGAGATGTGCCTACTTTAAATTCATAGCCATGCTCGTTGCTTGGTGGTTTCATTATAAACTGATGTAACTATTCATCTGTTACTACGGACTTAATAGAGCCATCAGATGGTTTCTTCAGGAGTTCATTAGGTATGTAAGTGCCTGATTTTAGCTAGAGCCCATGTGTGATTGTATTATCAGCATAAGTTTCAATGTATTAATACACTCAGGAATCGTCAATAGGAAACAGGAATTGAGCTGAACCTGAATGATTACCCAATCCCTTGACATGGAACCAACTGTGAAGTCTAGATATTTGATCCCCTTGAGCTGATTTACCTTGCTCATTGCTCTTGTATTCTGAACTTGGGTCGTCACTAGTGCTTATGCCCAGGATGGGTGCAGGTATAATTTCGTATAATCTGGTATCTCTTAATACATGACAGTCACATTAGGTGTTTTCTTAAGCATGTAAGAATTCGAAATTTATGTGCTCTCATATGCCCAGTACTAGATTGGGAGGGAGCTCCTATATATGTGCATATGCTCTCTTGATGTTCATAAGGAAGTATCACACAGCTGTGGCGTTTTGTTGATGTGCCTTTTGCTTGTGTATGCCATCCGACTACTGGGTGAACGCTGGATGCTTATCTGTGGTGCTAATTATTTTCTATTTGGAGACTTATGCTTATTCATATCTAGTCTGTACCACTTTGAGATAAAACTGTGCTTTTAGTTTTCCAGGCTGTATGCACTTAACTTGGTGTTATGTCCTAATACTGACCATCTAACTAATGACTGTTCTTGATGGTGATGCACATTTTGGAAGTTCCCAAAGCTTGTGGTTTTCCCTATAGGAAAATACTAATAGCCATTCTAAGTGGTGTCTCGGAAATCAATGTAAGATACTCTTCTTTGCTTTCTGTAGCGATGACATAGTCTTCAAAGATCCGCTCAACACTTTCATGGGAATTGAGAACTACAAATCTATCTTCTGGGGATTACGATTCCATGGAAGAATATTTTTCAGAGCTTTGTGGGTTGACATCATTAGTGTGTGGCAGCCGGTCGAAAACGTCTTGATGGTTCGGTGGACTGTTCACGGAATTCCTCGAGTCCCATGGGAGAGTCGCGGTCGATTCGACGGCACTTCTCAATACAAATTTGATAAGAAGGGGAAGATTTTTGAGCACCGTGTCGATAACATCGCTACCAATACACCCCATAAGTTCAAAGTGCTAACTGTGGGTGAGCTGATCCAGTCTCTGGGCTGCCCCTCGACACCAAAGCCAACATATTTTGAGAGTTCATCCTCTTCATCTTCGAGAAGGAACTAGCGTTGAGAAGTTGCCTATCAATTTTGCTATACAGTGCGTCCTTGAGTTGAGCCCCACAGGTTGAACTGTTGGCTGCTTTTTGCCCGGCTCAAGCAACTTGGAATAGTAATGGCAGGCTGTTAGATTGAGTCATCCTAGAAGACAGTGGTACTATAACTGTATACTTGTATAGTATTGAACAAGTGTGAGCTGCCGTCCTTCCCTAGATGGCGTGTCCTGTATGGCATTTTGTGCCACTGAGTTTGAATTCACCATGTTATATATCCTATAAGTCAACTATTTTCCGGTGCCAGGGTGCGTAGAGGTTGAACTCTGCAACGAGTTTGAATGCTTTTTGAAAGGTGATTGAGCTATAAAGATGACGATAAATATAGGATCATTACTCTTACTTATTTTGTGACTTAGATCATCACAGCTCAGGTGAATTACAATGACAAAGCACGTGCATGTTTTTCCTTTTTGGACCACATGACAACATCAGATCACTTTCACTGCTGGAACGAGAATTTACAACGCCAAAAGCTCTTTATTAAGGAGGAAAGCTTTTCAGTTCCTTCATCAAAATTTTGCACAAAGGAGGATTGTTAACCCAATCTAAAGAAACTCTTCCTTTCCTAGAAAGAGTAGCTACCCAATTAGCAACGGCATTACCACTTATTCTAACTATACTAACTCTAAGCTTTTCCATATCTCTGTTGAACATCTTAATGTCCTGAATAACAGGTGCAATCTTCCGTCGCACTCCAGCTTGCTCTTACACCAGTGCATCAGGGACCCTCTAGGAATCAATTTCCTGCTCACATTTCTGATAACTCGTAGTTCGTGCTAATTGTAACCCATCCTTTCGCAATTTATTTCAATGCCATATGCCTAATTTGTGACCAAGCTTGATCAAAAAGACCATCTCATTAAAAGTTAAATTGAAGATATAACCGAATCATAGTCATCAAGAGTTTTTTAACACACATGGCCAAATTTTAAGATGTGTTATCTACAATCACAACCCTCCGATAATGTGAAGCGTGGTGAATGATAAATTGAAGTAAATTTGGTAAATTGATTTGTGATCCACAGGTTAATAGATTTAAATTTAGTAGAATGGAAATTCACAGCACAAATTGGGAAAGAGGGGGGAGGGGGGGAAAGAAGCAGGTACGCAGCTCGCGGTCGCACGTGCCGACCGCAAAATGAAGAAGAAAACGAGAAAAGAGGCCATCATATCACAGTTCAGATCCGACTGTTTTCCCATCGAAGCTGCATCTAACCGCGCAGTCGCGCCATTTGCCCTCGAAAGATCGATTCGCCTCTCGATCTCAATCGCCATCCCCATCGACCTTCGACCTAATCCGAAGCTCGCGCGATCCATCGGAGAGCCTCCGATGCTCGGCCGCTTTCCCAGTCCCCTGCAGCTCGCGAGATTCGAGGCCGGTGTCGCCTCGCCTCCGTCGCACGGGGCGTAGCAGCGGCGGCGTAGTCGCACCGACTCACACTCCATTCCCCAACTCTCCTTCAATTCCTCCGCAAGCGCGAGCAATGTCGTCGTTTCTGCACCAGAGGTCCCTCCCATCCACGCTCTCCTACTTCCGCGAGCCGTCGTCTCCTCGCTCCTCGGCGCTCGCTCAGAAGCACTCCTCGATCTTCGGCCGCGCCGGCCTCCTGGCCCTGCTGGCGGTCCTCGTGGTGCTCGGCGTCTTCATGCCGTGGTCGGAGATGCACGATGGCGCCTTCTGGAGCACGAGGCCCGCGCTCACCAAGTGGCGGGACTACACGCTGGCGCAGGCGGTGTCTGTCGTGGCCAAGAACGGGACGGTGATCGCGTGCGCCGTGAGCCAGCCCTACTTGCCCTTCCTCAACAACTGGTTGATCAGCATCGCCAGGCAAAACCACCACGAGAAGGTGCTCGTGATCGCCGAGGACTACGCCACGCTTTATAAGGTTAATGAGAGGTGGCCCGGGCACGCGGTGTTGATCCCTCCGGCTCCCGATGCGCAGACCGCGCATAAGTTCGGTTCTCAGGTATGCTTGGGTTTACTGGGAATTGAGTTGAGCCAATGCTCATGTGGTCTTTAGCAGATGAGATTGATGGTGCCTTTGCTGCGATTATGTTATGGCCTTTATAGACTTCACCCGAGGAATGCGTAGTTTGTTTGTTGTCAGAGATGAGTAAGTAAGTAAGAAATGCTAGGTGCTGCAGTTGTCATCAGAAACCCATGCTGGATTGCAAGTTAATCGACTGTGGTTGGCTTTTACCTGCTGAGGTGCTTGATATAATCTTAGCCCCGAGGAGTCTTAGCAGAGGCGTAATATTGTGAATCTGAGCATTCCTCTCCCTGGGGGAGTGTCATTGTATTCTGATGTGCTTGTTTATAGCTGTCGATTGGTGGGTTCATGTTTGTTGTCCTGTTGTTTTCGTGATGGTTGTTTGTTTTCCGAGTTCAATGGACAGCCTTCCTAAGCTTGGTTCCCTTTTCTTTCTTTTGTCTCAAGGGGTTCTTCAATTTTACATCACGAAGACCTCGCCATCTGCTGGACATTTTGGAGCTTGGGTATAATGTTATGTACAATGATGTCGATATGGTTTGGTTGGCTGATCCATTTCCTTATTTGGAAGGAAAACACGATGTGTACTTCACCGATGACATGGCTGCTGTAAGTATTCCAATCCTTGGAACTAATGTTTCTCTCATACATAGTATTTTTAGTGGAGTAAAGCTTTGCATGTTGGCTCTATTTCACTCCATCTACGACAAGTGAAGGGGGAAAAGAACATGAAGTGAAGGAACAATCTCTTGTAGTTACAATTTTTATTATGCTATATTTTCTCTGTCACGTTTATTGAGACATTATTCAATGATTTGTAATGGTGCTTGTTCAGCTGGAATGTTGCTTTGATCTTCCTTTCTATTTTCAGTAATATTTCTGTCTTCGTTCTGAAAGTTCATGTAAATTGCATGGTTAGTAACTTGATTGTCAGCATTCATGAGAATTGTGCCGTGCCTTCAAATAGTCTGGAGCATCCAAATCATGTTTTAAGCCTTATATCTTCTTAAGAACCATAGATAAGGCAAACCTTCAATAGTCCATCCAGTTAAAAAAATCAGCAATGGAGAGAGACAAAAACAGAGAGCATGATAAGCACCAAGTGATGTTCTAAGACTAATTGCAGTTTCCAGCATTTATGGAGTCAAAGTCCTGTTGCAATGGATTTTGTGGTCCTGGTCCATCTGCGCCCAAATGTAAAATGTGTTGTCATACTTACGAGTCTTGATAGCATCCAACAATGCTCTTTCAGCAACTCCAGGCAGGGATGCCTGTTTAAACCCCATTATAAAATGCATCTGACCAAGAAATTGCTTTATCTTAAGTCACGCCCTTTTTTCAACATAGAGTAAACAAAAACATTCTGAAACATGGAAACACGAATGCATCTGGAGTTTAGTATGTTTCACCTATTTCTGTCTTTATTTAGACAACTGGAATGAGGTCTCTTCAACCGATGGGCATGGAAATCATGTTTTACAGTCTGCCATCTTATCAATAGTATGCTGTGTGTACCTGGTTTTTACAGTCTGAAAGTATGAATGGAGTCCATTGTTCTCATTATTAATACTCGTACTCATTCTTCTTTGAACAGCCAAAACCCCTGAACCATTCTCATGATTTACCGCCTCCTGGAAAAAAGGGTCGGACTTATATCTGTAGCTGTATGATCTTCCTGCGTCCCACTGTTGGTGCAAAACTCGTGATGAAGAAGTGGATCGAGGAACTTCAAGCTCAACCATGGACGAGAGCAAAAAAAGCCAATGATCAGCCTGCTTTTAATTGGGCACTCATGAAAACCTCTGGACAGGTTTGTTGAGTCTAATTTGGACAGCACATGTCAATTATTCTAATGCGATGGCTTTTGGGAGAATGCATCACTATTCCACGGTAAAGTGGTGCCATGAATGATTGGACTATAGAGCAAAATCACCACAAACACTGACATCTGCTTGTGTTTGTCGTCATTTATACTCATCTTGTTCAAAATATCTATTTTATTCACGGAGTAGGGATCATTTCTTGATTCTGATGGCGACCTATTTATGGAACTTGAGAAACTCCTTAATGCACTTTAGATAATTCTTGGTCATCTGGTCAACCTATTTAGTAGAGAACTCGGTCCTGTGTTTCGCACCTAGTCCTATCAATTGATTATGATTCAGAATGATTTGTCGAGGCATTTGCTACATAGAGATCGAGTGAAATTAATAGATGCTGCACCAACACGATTTGCATATTACTCCTGTCATACTCATGACCGCCTATATTTCTTCCATCTGCAGGTTGATCTCTACCTGCTGCCCCAGAAAGCCTTCCCCACAGGAGGCCTTTATTTCAAGAATCAGACATGGGTACAGGAAACCAAGGACATGCATGTTATAATCCACAACAACTACATTACAGGTTTCGAGAAGAAGATAAAGCGGTTCAAGGATTTTCGTCTCTGGCTGGTGGATGATCACGCCAATGAGTCCCCGCTTGGCAGGTTGTGAGAAATTCGTCGCCACCTTTTTCCTTCAAGCGACGCTCTGCGACGAATTAACCCTTGCTAATGCATGACTTCTGGGGCTGTTTGTTGCTGCTGCCGTGACGTGCCGAGGCAGATGAAGTCAGAGGACTATACATCAAATTCTGCAGCTCATAACACTCCCAGTTTCGATTTTGCGGTTGCTGCTGGCTCTCGTTAGAGAGAAGAGCCTCTGTTTCATTTAGTTACATTATCACCTAGATTAAGATCTTGCCTATCGCAAGGCAAAGTTTTTATTGATTCTTTGTATCACGAATCATATAAAAGGAGAAGCATCAAAGGCAGATCGATTCGCGCATGTAAAAGCTTCTTTGAGTAACGTTGCACTTAGCATCTATGGGGGTCCTTTGAGAGCACTCCATTCTCCGGATAAATGAGCCGATTTTCGAGACTTATCATGGTGCTCGCCGTTATTTACGAAAAAAGATTACGAAACACTCTTTTTTTTCTGGCGTTGATTCTGCAACAAGCAAAGACTTCTTCTTCTTTTTTTCCGTTAGAAAATCCGCGTGATCGGATCCTGAAATTGACAAAACATCCCTCTCCCCCCACAAAAACAAAAAAAGAATGAAAATCCAATATTGCAATATTGCAATATTGCAATATTGCCCCCCTTCCCTGTAGTGTCGGTCGACAGTGAGTGACGGGCAATAGCGATAGGCCCGGGAGGGGAACAAAAAAAGAGTCGGGAAATCGAAATTGTTGCTGAATTTGAAAACGGAAAACGGACAAAAGACGAAAAAGTCGGGTCCAGGGTCATTTCATTTGATTAATTAATTTGACTTATTCTTTTTTATTAAATTATTTGTTGATTCTTCCTTGCCTCCTTGATTGAAGCTGACATACACGGAAGCGAATTTGAGCGGCATAACAAAATGGGATAACTGAACCACTATAATATAAAATAAGAAATAGAAAAAAAAAAAACCCGGTCCGCACTATAAAATAAAAAAAAAAAAAAATAAAAAGGAATTCTCAGAAAATAAAAGTCATCTTGAGGGTTTTTTCCCCAGCACTTGGTTTTTTTTTGTCATTCAGTATTTGAGCAATTATCTATTAATTATTGTTTTACTTTTTGGAGATTGAATTTAGAGCTCAAAACTTGTCCATCCACATGTCTGTCTACAAATCCAGTTGTCCGTCTTGTCAGTCATTGAAACTTAGATCAATTTTTTTTTATAACATAAAATAAGAAAGAAAAAAAAAAAAAGAAGCACTGTAGTATGTGACGATTCCACTTTAAAATCAAAAACTTATCAAGGCTGCAAACCTTATCAAGGCTGCATGGTGATTGCCCCTTCCATAAGGAGTTGGCTCTCCAATTCTGTCTAATTAATAAAACTCGCAGCTACGTCATGGACTTTTAATTATAAATATTCCCGCCTCTAGAAGGCACTCCCAATTACAAAAAAAAAAAAAAAATTAATTAATTAATTAATTTACTTTGAAAAAGAGGGCATTAATTGAATTCACTTACTAAATTACGATTTTAAGGCTTTTATTGAAACCACATAAAAAATCCCCGAAATTGAATTTATGGTATGCGACATACTTTTAACATCACCGAGTCAAAAAATAACCATTTTGAGCAACGCGATCTAGCAGGAAAATGAAACGGATTCAAATATTCAATTATGCAAATCTAATGCTTATCCAATTTATAAGAAGATATACAAAAAAAAAAAAGAATAGAAAAATAAATAGGATTATTAATAATGCATCTACCTAATAAATAGGGCGCTTTAAATTAGTGCAGCCTCCCTATAAACAAGGGATACTGAATTCACGGGGGGGAAAAGGAAAAGCGAATTTCGTAAAATTTTCAGTGACAGTAAAGCAACATCAATTCCAAGTCCATCCCGTTTCTTCACCTCCTCTCGAAAAATTCGGCCACCTATAAAAACCAGCGTCAACTGCGTTCTAACAAAATCTCTCTCTCTCTCTTCATTACTGAGTTCACAAGCTTCTTCACTGAGTCGCTCTCGCCAGCTCGCTCCGCGTCGCATCATTATCCACTCGTGCAAATCGCCATTGCCGCCGCCGCAGCTGCCGCCGCCGCCGCCGCCGCTTTTGCTTGCTCCTTTCTCGCGCGCTTCGAATCGATTCCGGGAGGGGGCCGGCGCCGATGATGATTTGATTCCGGCTTCCGGATGGGTTCGCTGGAGGGCAGCCTCCCGGTGAAGCGCGAGCCGCCCGTCCGCACGCAGTCGTCGGCCAGGGCGGTCCGAGCCAGATCGAGGCTCTCGCGGTTCCTGCTCGTCACCAAGCTAGATTTCCAGAAATGGATGTGCGCGGTGGCCGCCTTCCTCTGCATCGTGGTCATGTTCCAGCTGTTCCTGCCGATGGACAAATCGCTGGCCCCTTCCAAGCGGAAGGAGACGTTTCTTGGCGATTTGGTGCACCTGAAGGAGATAGGGAGCCTAGATTTTGGGAAGGACATCAGATTCGGGGCTTCGAAGGTTTTCGAGCGATTCCGCAAGGAAGCTGGTAGTGTGCTGAGCCAGTCGTACGCTCAGAACTTGACTCTCCGTCGTTATGGACACCTCAAACCCCAGCTTGCATTGGTCAGAATAACTACTTAGTGTAGTGTTGGAATTTTTAGCTTCTACATGGCTCTTTTTTTTTCTGTTATCTATGTCGAAATCTGACGTACTGGAAAATTTCAATATTTCCTGCCGTTGAGTCGTGATTGAGTATCCTGGAAATTGTGTACTGCCAAGTTGTGATTTCTTCTCCGGCCATGCTATTGCCACGTTCTAATGTGGTGTTTTCATTCCGTGCGGAAGGTTTTTGGTGATCTTGTGGCTGATCCAGAGAAGCTACTAATGGTGACTGTTGCAGCTGCCCTCCGAGAGATTGGTTATGAATTTCAGGTCCTGACTGACTGACATTCATATTCTATCCACTTGTAGATGCCATAATGTTTATATTTGGGTAACTAGGTAGAGAAGTATTTGATTGCCATAATTTTTCCTATACTCGTATGGTGTCTGTGAAGATTGCAGTTAATTCTTGGTGTTTCTACAGTTAAGTTCTGTACTTCTCCCATTTCCCAGGATGTCAGAAATTTGTGTAAGGTGTGATGTGGGACATTAAATATTACCGAGCAGGTGAAATTTATTAGGCTCGCGGATTGAAGTGTCTACACTGATCATTTTTCATGCAGCTGAGCAACTAACTGCCGAAGGAGATGCATAACTATTTATCTTTTTTTATTCCCAAACTTGCTTCCGCTGAATAAGAGGTTGTTGTGGGGATCAGGGGTTTTTGTAAAGTGTCTAGACACAGTGTTCTATTCAGTCTTCAGCATTACACTTTGCCACTGAGTTATGTCCTATAATAACCAATAAGTCGAACTTCAAACAGGTATTTTCACTCGAGGATGGTCCAGTGCATGATGTCTGGAAAAGCTTAGGAGCTTCCATTACAATTATTCAGAACCGGGACAAGGCAGACTTCTTTGTTGATTGGTTAAAGTATGACTTTTCATGCTATTCTTTTTTTTCCTTTTCATCAGCATCTTGTTTTTCGGGTCATCCCTTCCTATTTGTCTTCCTTAACAGTATGTAAGTAGGACTTCTGCTTTCTGTATGTGCAGGTGATGTGGGACTTTGTTTCTGTCGATTAACGCAATTGTCATTTGTTGATATAGCTGTCCGTATGTTCCTTCACAGTGGGTTCATTTTATCCTCTTTTTTTTTTTTTTTTTTTTTTGGTGGTGGAACTTGTGTCCCTCTATCTAAGGTTGGGGCAGTGAAGATTAGGACAGGAGATGAAGGTTTGAGGGTGTGGTTTCTGAATTCTTTTGCTTGAAGTTTGGAGCTATCCCTTTATTTTGTATTAAAGGATTATGCTTTTCACCTTAACTTTACTGAAATGCGCCCAGGGTTCTATTGAGCCAAAGGGAGGGTAGAAATGGATTGGGGTCCAAGTGCTATTTCATTATCTTCCAAATTGCTGTCTCAAGGACTTTATATGTTATTAACTCTGCAATATCTGTATGCGTGCTTACATAATAACATTAGTTGCTCCTTAGAAGAAGATTGTAAAAAGCATAACTTTGTTATGAAGGATATTTATATTACAAAAGGAAAGGCATTATCACCTCAACTCATCCTCACTGTTTATAATTTTGCTTACCATGGTTATGAGGTTGATACAGTCTTTGATTTGACAATTCAATGTGAATTTATTGCTGTAAACTCTACAGTTCCTGCAATTTCATCCTTTTGTCTCCATCCTACCTGACTTATATGTACTTCTCTGCAGCTTCAATGGCATAATCATTAATTCTCTTGAAGCTGCGGATGTATTTACCAGGTAAGCTTTGCCTATTTTCGTCTGCTTCTTCTCAGTCAGTAAATAAATTTGTAGCTATTGTCTGTCTTTAGATATTTTAATATTTAGCTGTCAAAGGGATGCCATTGTGCCTTTCAACAATGGCTGATGATCAGATAAGATGCTAGACACTTTCATCTCATTGAAGCAGTCGGTGTTGCTAGTATATCGACTCCTAAGTCTTTTATGTAGGCCTAGTTAAATTAGGAACTTTGTTGCTTCCATGCTTACTTTTTTTTTTTTTTTTTTCAGTTCCCGTGCTTCTATGTTGTATCTCTTATAAATGAAAGTGCTTGTTCTACATCGCATCAGTCATAGTCATGAATTAGGCAAGAAAATAGGATTTATGGTTCATAGGCCGAGGACCAAGAATAGGTTCATTTGGCCATTTTCTGCCAACTATCCATCGCTCCAGTGAGCTTCATGAGGAGTTGACTTAGGGTTCATTGACTTAAGAGTGGCTTGCGATATTCATTGATGCCTTGGATTGTCCTTGCATTAGGCTTGTTCTTGCTCAATGAATATGAATGATTTCACTTTTTGCAGTTTTCTGCAGGAGCCTTTCAAGTCTTTGCCTCTCATATGGACCATCCACGATGCAGCACTAGCTATTCGCTTAAAACAGTACAATTCACATGGGCAGATAGAGCTCACAAATCATTGGAAAAAGACACTCAATCATGCCACTGCTGTTGTCTTCTCAAATTATGTGCAGCCAGTAAGTTCAAATATCAAATACTCCTTTTGATCCAGTAACAGTTATTGAATCTTATCCCATCATGTAAGGAGTATCTGAAATTGAAAGTGTAACAATCAATAACTGCTTGGCTGGGAATAAACTAATATGACAGGACTCGGCTCAAGTTTCTTCATCAAACTGAGTCTTCTCTTTTCCTTTCCTTTTGTCCATTTGTTTACCTCCTTTCTGAACTGGGAAGTAAGATTAAGTTTCTAATGAAGACTGTAAGTAGACAAAGCCTAAAAATTCTTGGAGACCACAAGTGAAATGACAAAAACTTCCCATTTTCTGTTTCGGTTATTGTCTCCCAAGTACCGAAGCCTTTTGTCTGAAGTTGTTTTGATTTTAGTCTGTTCTTCAATGGACAGATGATTTTCTCTGCATTCGACAGTGGAAACTTTGTAGTTATTCCTGGTTCACCAGCTGAAGCATGGGAAACAAACAATATGATGGCATCATACAAAGACAACATGCAAGACAAATCGGGTCTTGGACCTAATGATATTGTGATTGCAATTGTTGGAAGTCAATTTTTGTACCAGGGTTTGTGGCTGGAGCATGCACTAATTTTAGAGTCTATACTACCGCTTTTAGCTGATTTCCCATCAAATAAGGATTCTACTTCCCATCTCAAAATCCTTATTCTGAGTGGCTCACTTGGCAATTACAGCTTGGCTGTGGAGGTAAATTTTTACTTCTCTTGCAGTTAGAGAGGCTCTTTTTAGCTTCGATCGTGTGAAGTGATTATATTGTCTTATTTATTTAGGCCATTGCACATAATCTGAGATATCCTAGCGGAATTGTGGAGTACAAGGCTGTTGACCAGGATGCTGATGCTGTCTTGGGCATAGCTGATCTTGTGATATATGGTTCTTTTCTTGAGGAAGAGTCTTTTCCAGAAATTCTGGTGAAAGCAATGTGCTATGGAAAGCCAATCATAGCTCCTGAGCTCGCTGTTATTAGAAAATACGTAAGTTTCTAACTGTTGGTTTCCCACAATGCAAGCCAACCATCAAAAGTATCCTGTGTGCATGTAATTTGTGGATAATACAGAGACAATGTACGATTGAGGGAGTACATGCATCAAATTTCACTCCATTGAGTGGCTCGCCCAGTGCCCTCTTACAGTAGGGGACGCGTTGATCTAGCCAAACTGCACCCTCTTCTTGTGGTCATTGTTCCTTATGTTGTTTGACTGCTTTGTCTTGGAAAAAATAAAACTAGCATCTTACTTGCATATTGCTATTTTCTTGATTGTTCACTCTTTCTCTACTAAGTAGTGGCCAAAGGTGTAATTGACTGCCATTGTTCCTAAAAAATGAGTCTTAAGACAGAACCATCTAAGGAATGGTGTTAGTCCATTTTTAGTTGTAGTAACTTCTCTCGAATGATGAAATCTGAGTCAGCATTGTCTTGTGGTGGTTATTTGTGGATTGACACAATCAATTTAGTCACGGAGTATTTGGGACAACATTGTCATGCGGTGCTCATGTGGGTGGGGACTATAACATTAGTCAGGGAATATTTGGGACAAAGTGCAATAAGATCCAAAATTTCTACTACTATCCTCAATCTTGAGAGCATTTTCATTGAGCTATCTATTGATATATTGCTGATGATGGTTAGGTTGATGATGGGGTCAATGGCTATCTTTTCCCAAAGGACAATGTCAAGATATTGTCAAAAATCATAAGGCATGTTGCCCCAAAAGGAAAAGTTTCGCCTCTGGCTCATAATATTGCTGCAAGGGGAAAGACTACTGGTAGGGACCTCATGGTATCAGAAACTGTTGAAGGGTATGCATCATTACTTCAAGTAGTTCTGAAGCTGCCATCTGAAGTTGCCCCTCCAAAGGATGTTTCTGAATTATCTCCTAAACACAAGCAAGGGTGGCACTGGGATTTATTTGAAACCATCCCGAGACCAGCGTATCAGAGGAGAATTTTGCGGAGTGACCTTTTCTTGGACAAGTTTGAGGAGCGATGGAACCATACTCAAAAGGAGAGCTCCAGCTCAAAGAATGCTGTCAATGATACATTTTCATATGGCATATGGCAGGAAGAAAAGTATATAGAGGTGGCTGCTGCTAGAAAGAGAAGGGAGGAGCAGGAGGTAATATTTAAACATTTTGATGTGTTCAATTCTCACTTTCTTGTGAAAGTTCATTTGTTGCTTATAATTTAATGCAGCTAAAAGATAGAAGTGATCAACCTCATGGAACATGGGAAGAAGTATATAAGAGTGCCAAAAAGGCTGATCGATTAAAAAATGATCTGCATGAAAGGGATGAACGGGACCTTGAAAGGATTGGTCAGCCCCTTGGAATTTATGAACCTTACTTGGGAGAAGGAGTCTGGCCCTTTCTGCATGTTTCTTCAATCTATCATGGGATTGGACTGGTAAGATGCCTTATGCATGTTAAATTCTCATATTATCTTTCCTCTCATGTTGATCAACTAAAGCCCCATCTGGTTCCTGGTGAGATGCCTTATGCATGTTAAAATTCTCATATTATCTTTCCTCTCATGTTGATCGACTAAAGCCCCATCTGGTTCCTAGGAATTCTTGAAAATTTCTGTTTTAATTTCCATATGAGAATGAAAACATTGGAAACAATGCGCTTCAGAACACTTTTAAGGAAAACTAGGACAATTTCAAAACTGAAGTTATGAACTGAAAACAGCTTTTTGATGTTCTTGTGTTAGCACATATCCGAAGGGAAAGACATGCCATACATCCTAAAGGTATGCTGTAAGAAGATGATCGCAGTGCTGATCCTTTAGTCCGGTGTTTTTTGAACTACTGAGGTTCACTGAGATCATTCGCTAAAATTTTAGTTTATATGTGTATGGTTCTAATCTTGATTAATCTTTTGATGTCTTTGCCGATGAAGGACTAGCTGTAAAAATAATTGGCATTGAGGTTTCTAAAAATTGCAAAGCATATGAATCACAAGGTAGAGAACTCTATTATAAATCACCTAAAGCTTAGAATTTTCAGAACACCAAAACACCCTGGTCGAGGTGTTCTTGATGTATGTCTATAGTGTTTTAATTTGGGCCATGAGTGCGAAGTAACGAATTCCTTGAATTTGACACTTTACCTGGTGATTGCAGTCAACCAAAGGGCGAAGACCTGGAGCTGATGATATTGATGCACCTTCTCGGCTTCCACTTCTTAGTAATCCATATTACCGAGATGCATTGGGTGACTTTGGGGCCTACTTCGCAATTGCAAACAGAATTGACCGCATACACAAGAATCCTTGGATAGGCTTCCAGTGTTGGAGGGCAACAGCGAGGAAGGTATATATTTGAGCTCCATTCTAAACCTGGAAACTCAAAGACAATTTTCAAGTAGTGGTTATCTGTATCTCTCTCTGTGAAAATAGCCAGTTGTTAAGCTAGTGGCATCCAACAACATAAATCTCTGACCTTACTGCGTAATTGTGGTGAGGCAATGCCCAGAACTTATGGAGACAGTGTTTGGTAATCGTCAAAATTATTAAAAACTGTATTATTATTAAGCGTCATATATCAGTCAGTCAAGACATATATTGGACAAAGCTCTAGCTAACCTAGTCATGCCAATTGTTCGAAATGCTGTGTCTATGCTTGGATATGATGAGTAAAGGTCCATGGAGAGAAGTTTAATTTCTTTTAGAAAAGGTCGAGCAGGTCTGACCTATGTCTCCCATGTCTGTAAATTCGAAGGTCAAAGTAGGAAAACAGGGTGTAAAAATATACCTTGAATGATAATTGACTATTCATTGGGTTTAAAGAGCCTAAATTTGATTTCCATGCCCATTGGTTGAAGAGACCTCATTCCAGCTGTCTAATAAAAGACAGGATGAAATATATAAACCTCCAGATGTATTCATACTTCCACTTTTCAAAATGATTTTGTGGAATCTATGTTCGGAAAAGGGTGTGACTTAAGATTATGTAGTTTCCTGTTCAGACGCATTTTAACATGGGGTTGAAACAGGCATCCCTGTCTGGTGTTGCTGAAAGAGCATTGTTGGATGCTATCCAGACACGTAAGCATGGGGACACATTTTACTTTTGGGTGCGGATGGACCAGGACCCAAGAAATCCATTGCAGCAGGACTTTTGGTCCTTCTGTGACTCCATTAATGCTGGAAACTGCAAGTTAGTCTTAAAACATCACTTGGTGTTGATTGTGGTCTCTGTTTTTGTGTCTCTCTCTATTGCTGATTTTCTTACCTGGGTGGATTTTTGAAGGTATGCCTTCTCTGTGGCTCTTCAGAGGATGTATGGCTTAAAACATGATCTGGATGCTTTACCCCCTATGCCTGTAGATGGTGATACATGGTCCGTCATGAAGAGCTGGGCATTGCCAACTAGGTCCTTCCTGGAATTTGTGATGTTCTCGAGGTATGGTCATAGGCTAATTAATCAAGACCCAATCATCAGTCTTGTTTTCAGTAAGCATGTGCTAAAGTATCGGAGTGTGTCATTCCTTGTGCAGGATGTTTGTTGATGCATTGGACGCACAGATGTATGATGAGCATCATCAGACAGGACGCTGTTATCTGAGTTTGTCCAAAGTAAATTGCTTCTCTTGAAATTTGCCATTTGAATCTTCAATTAGGGCTTTCATTGAGTAAACTCTCTTGCCATCTTATCATGCTGCATGCCGGAGGCTATGATTGGTCTTATCAACTCGGCCTCCATTTTAAATCACATCCTGGTTCAAAAAACCACCGTTTCAAAAACAGGATCCTATTAGCGCATCATTGGGATGCACAAATAAACTTGACGAATTTGAGATGGATGAATGACTGGAAGCATACACAATCTGTAGTTTATATAGGTTTGGGAAAATTAGAACGCGGTGACTGTATGTTCTAAAGCATCTGGCTAATTTCACTTTGATGGAACGGTAAGAGGAACCATATCATGGATGCATCTCTTGCAGGACAAGCATTGCTATTCAAGAGTGCTGGAGCTTCTTGTGAATGTTTGGGCGTACCACAGTGCCAGGAGAATGGTATACCTGGATCCAGAGACTGGTGTCATGCAGGAACAGCACAGGTTGCAGGACCGAAGAGGGCGGATGTGGGTAAAATGGTTCTCATATGACACGCTGAAGAGTATGGATGAGGACTATGCAGAAGAATACGATTCCGATAAACCCAGGAGGAGGTGGTTGTGGCCTTCAACAGGGGAAGTGATGTGGCAGGGTGTATATGAAAGAGAGAGGAACCAACGCCAACGGCAGAAAGAAAAGAGAAAGCAACTGAGTAAGGAAAAGCTCGGCAGGATGAAAAAGCGGCATCGTCAAAAAGTGATAGGGAAGTATGTGAAGCCTCCGCCTGATGAAACAGAAACTTCAAACTCGACAATGGTTGTCAAGAAGTCTCTATGATCAAGTCGATCAAACCAGGTTTATAGTGAAAATTCTTTTGTTTGGTACATGCCCTTGATTTTTGATTTTTTTTTCACCCCAGAAGGATGCATCGATCTGAATTTCGCATGCGAGGTTCTATTCTTACTTCGTTTATTTCTTGTTTTTTTGGGGGGTTTCTTTTTTGGCTGTAAATCCCGCATCCTTCTGGTAGCTGATGTACCTAATTGGGTAGATGTACTCATAACCATTCTTTTCTCATCATAGTGTGTCATAGTGATAGATGTACAAACAAGCAAAACTGTGAATTGTAGCATCCTCTCGAGATATCTCTTTTTTTCGGTTGGTTCCTCTCAAGATATCTGATCTCTTGTTTCGTGAATGAAGAATCTGCAGGTGTACCCACCGTAACATTTCGTTTCGACCTCATGATCCCTGAGAACTAGGAAAGTGTATCTTCCTGTATGTCTTGCCAGCTTAATTTCATTAAACGAAGTCCCTCTCTCATCTTGATCGAGTCCTTTGGTTAATTTGGATCTCTTTTCTCTTCAAACTCTATTAGGCTGATGCCTTGCCTCATACATTACGTCCATTTAGGTCAGGCCATGTCGGGTCTCGCTCCTGAAGGGATGGGCAGACATTAATAATAAATTAGTTATACGGCCCGCGCTTGGGCGAGCATATTTTTGTAAACATATCTTGACAAGTTTTTGTACACCAATAAAACTTTGGATTCGAAATAAGATAAGAAATTTGATATCGAGTTGTCTTAGTTTCAATAAATGAAGTGGAATCTCTAATTACAACAACACATTGTAAAATCTCCCTATTTCTTTCTTCTCTAACACAATGATGGCCTTGATCGCGTTCTTGAAAACCTTTAGTCTAGACTTTTGGTATGTTTTCGTCTATCAGGACGTCAAACTAAATAGAGTAGCCTCCTTTTTATAGAAAAGAGGAGATGATCCTTTGATCCTCCTGCTTAAACTTAACTTGGCTTATTCTTGATTTTTTCTATCTGTACTTATGGATGGAACAACTATACAATTTATTGCAAATTTGACTTGGATAAATGTCAATTTGATTTATTTAATCGGTTAATTGTCAAATAATAAACTAATAAATTAGAGCTCGTGTACTTATCTCTTATTTGATTTTTTTCTTAAAATTTATGAGTTTCAAAATAAGTGGATTTTAAAAAAATTATTTTCATTTTCATTTTTTCCTAAAATATTTTGCTGCAAAATGACATAGGCTTAAGTGGAGTCTAAAAGAAGGAAATAAAACTGAGTGAAATGTAAACATGCCTGTTTCAAACAAATTGCAATTTTTATTATTATATTGTAATGTCTCAAACTGCACATTTGATAGTCGATGTGGGATTTCTATGATAATGTTCAAAGATGGTTGCCCCTACCTACCCATTTTTAATCAAAGAAATTTATTCAAACAATAAATGATGTTATCCGTGAAAATATTTAATTTAATTTTTTTTTACATGATATATAATGTATCATTTCATGTAATTAGCAGAATATATGCTTCAAATTATGAGTATTATTTATGTAATAACATATATTTCTATTTTGGTCCTAATTTGACTTTAAATCAAAAAAATATATATTCAAAGATACTTTAACTTTAATCATTTTTTAAAAAAATTAGAATCCATGAGATAAGTCGAAAGAGAAAATTTTGGGAAGGATAATTCAAATTTTATTTCAAGATATTTCGTATTTATCAATTTTAAATTCAATAACTGATAGACATTTGAGGCTAAAAAATCATTAAATTGATATTAAAATGATCGAACATGGTTACATGACATAATTATGTCATGTGGCTTGTCACGTGTTAATCATAAAAGTAAAGTTAAGGGATTAACTTTTGCTTTCTCTTTTAACAACTTTTAGTTTTTGGATCTAATAATTTGACAGAATTTCGAGGAAGAACAGAGTAGATAGAATTATTAGGATTGATTGGTGTATGACCAAACAAAGGCATAAAATGATTTTAGAAAGGGAAGGGGAAAAAAAAAACGAAACTTGGAAGACTGAGCTGGGCCAAGAACGCATTGGGCTCGTTACATCTTTGAGTTCAGCAGATTGTGGTGGTGCAACCGGCAGTCGTTCGGTTTCCCTCCGCCGCCTCGCTTCCCACCGCCACTCTCTCTCTCTCTCTCCGCGACACAAGAGGCGCGCCCGGAGACCGAGGGAACGTAGGTATAGAAGCGCATCATCGTCCTACTCCAGAAGCAAGGAGGAGCAATTCACGCTGAATCGTCGTCGTCGACTAACGACACGCAGGCCACGAGAAGGGTTTTTTGAGGTGAGAAAGAGGAGATGGGGAGAGCCAAGAAAGGCCCTAAATTCGCCGCCATGAAGAAAATCGTCACCTCCAAAGCCATCAAAAAGTAATCTTTTTTTCTCTTTTCGCTTGCCCGTTCGCCTCGTGTGATTATCGGGGGTTAACAAAATTTGGGTTGTTGTTTTGGTGGTGGTGGTGTGGGGGTTCAGTTACAAGCAAGAGGTTCTAAACCCTAACAAGAAGGACCTTTCCAAGGAGAAGCTCCCCAGAAACGTGTAAGCCGATTCCTTTACGCGCGATTCGTCGCTTCGTATGCCTTTTTGTTTCGTAATTGATTGATTAAACGTGAACCCGTTTCGTTGGTACTGTCTTCAGGCCAAATGTTTCGTCCGCGCTCTTCTTCAAGCACAACAGCGCCTTGGGACCGCCTTATCAGGTTCTGGTGGATACCAACTTCATCAATTTCTCCATTCAGAATAAAGTGAGAACTACTTTGCCTGCTTAAATTCTTTATTTTTTGGGGGCATTGAATTGGTGTTGCTTTCTAGGGGGTTTAGGAATTAGGCCTCAGCACTTGCTATTTGTGCCGGTGCTGTTACATTGATTGGATCCAATTCAACCGACCAACCCTTGTGATGAAAAAGCTATATGGTTTAGTTGTAGCTCATGTGCAATGCTGTTTTCCTGCCCTTTTCTTTTAGGATTCATGCGAGATAAATTACCGTTTTCCTGCTTTCCTTATTATTTTGAATGGTAACCAACATGAGTTCTTTATTTTCCGTCAGCTGGATCTGGAGAAGGGAATGATGGACTGCTTATATGCAAAATGTGAGTTCTATCGGTCTTCTACTCATATTTTAATTTCAGTGCCAATTTTCTTATTTTTGCTTGCCAGTTCATTAGATTCTGTGTTTCCGTGCTCCATTCTATTCTATGGTCTTATATGGAGTTCCCCGTCATTTAACTCTAAAGGTACCCCTTGCATCACGGACTGCGTGATGGCAGAGCTCGAGAAGCTGGGCCAGAAATACCGTGTTGCTTTGAGGTTTGTTTTGGTTCTTTCTTTTTGTTATTTCTGAGTTGTTTTCTCTCTTTACTTTCGTAATCTTTACCTCAATGTCTTTTTTCCTTAACCTTTGCTATGACTGCTGATCTGAGGTTTCGTTGCACATCGTTTATTTACAGGATAGCAAAAGATCCTCGATTTGAAAGATTGCCTTGTATTCACAAAGGGACCTATGCCGATGATTGCCTTGTTGAGAGAGTTACTCAGGTGTGTACGCATCCAGATTTTTTGCATTAGTTGGCATTCCCTCTTTTCTGTTCCTGAAATCAGCAGCCCTGTTTGAAATTTTATTTAGAATGGGGAACTCCAGATAAATTTCAGATTGGATTAGATCAAAGTAGGAGTTGTAAGATCTTCCTTTAATGTCGAGCTCTTGTTAGATTTTGTGAATTGGTTGGCTGTGATTTATAACCTTCAAGACCCCGATACTGATAATTATGTTTACTTCGAACATGATGGCATATTGTCTGCCAATTGGTATTCTTTGCAAAAACCGATGCTAAAGTAATGCATTGAGATTGAACGTTGGAACTTAGTAGAATGAAAAGCTTAGCCCCTAGCTTAGCTTCGCCAGTGCGGGACAATGATGCTGTACATATGAAATTTAATCTGCAGTCCCTCTAATCTGTAGTCCCTCTCAAGTTTCTCAATGTCATTGGAATATTTCTCTTCCAATCACTATTTATTTGGCACTGGCTTGTGAATAGGTTGATGATTTGTTAAATTGACTGTTAATATGATTATCTTTCTGTTTTTGCATTGTCATAGAATCTAGAACTCTGTTCTAGGGGGAACCGCCAGATTTATATGCCATTGAATGGTCCTGGTCTTAGTTTGAGCTCATTGGCTTAAGAATTGCCTTATTATGAATTTTGAAGATGGATATCGTTGTATTTGTACCTCAATTGCTGGGTTTCTTTCTTTTTTCTTTCAAGACTCACATAAATTTATGAATTGTACAGCACAAATGCTACATTGTTGCCACATGTGATCGAGATTTAAAGCGAAGGATCCGTAAGGTATGATAACTTGAAAATTCTTTGGTTGTCCATCATAAGAATATATGCTGTGGAAATAGTTTCTGATACCATCTTGTACTGGCAGATCCCTGGTGTACCAATCATGTTCATTACACAGCACAAGTATTCAATAGAGAGATTGCCTGAAGCAACAATTGGTGGAGGTAAGTTCAGCAATTTCAATGCAAGCTTATACAGCATCTTTCATCATCCCCAGTTTCTGTTCTTTCGTATATATGTTTTCGGCACCTGAGGCATGTTAATATTTGTGGTGCAGCTCCAAGATTTTGAGTGTGGCATCATGGCGTTGTGGGGAAGACTTGGTTCCGCCAACTTAAGTTCACTGAAAATGCAGTACCAGATGTCGTTCCAGCTCAATGTTGGACTCGGTGCCGGGGCAACTGGGTCTTCACAAGGAACTGTTCTATGCTGAGCTCTAGACCCTGTGATGTAGGATTAGCCTCTGAATTTTGCTTGTCAAGTTCTCTCAAATTTTGTAGCTTCCTCTTCTTGAGCCTAATCTATTCGTGAATGGATCTGTTTTAGCTTAAGCCATCTTCTTCTTAAAATGGTTGGCCGATAGCCATACATTAAATCGTGATTACTGCTTGGTGTTGCATCTCGCTACTTGGTCTTGTCATTTTGGGACTTGTTAACACTCCTCGATTTGGCAAAAGCCCCAGGTCAAGGTTAAACAAGCTGCCGGTACATATATCCTGACTCCATCAACATTCGAAAATGTTTTTGAAACGGGAGCAGCTGAAGTTATTGCACTTAAGTTTTTCTTATTAATTTGGCGCCTCATCTTCTTCACGATCCTGTATCAAGTCAGCATATAACGATAACCTCAGTGCCTGGCGTTTGATTATTATGGTGGGCGGGGGACTAGCAAACCAGCAACTTAACCGAGTGACAACTTCGTGAAACTACTCCATTATTTATCCAATGGATGTCCAACGATGATCATCGCGTGCTAGGGATTCAGGAACCAAATTAGAGACCACGTGTGTCTGTAAGTGTTGCAGAAGCAACCGATCGAATGAGAAAATAAATCGAATATCAAATTTATATGATTCGGTCGGTCGGTCGGTATTACTTACATCAATAAGGGAGTGATACAATGGAAATTGCAACAACATTCGAGTCACTCAAATATTCTTAACATTTCCCAACCTCCAATTTCATCCAATAACTCATCTTTAGCCTCACAAACCCCTCAAGAAATATTCCTACAGAGGAATTTACAAATCTTCCTATAAGATTTATTGACCTCAACATAATTGAATTGTTTCGGGGTGTAATTTACGAGCAAGCCTCCTTGGATGGTCTTCACGGTGAAGACATTTCCTGTATATCAAACAAGAGTTGATTAACTAACCACTCGTAGGAAATCCACTCTCACTAGTAAAGTTATTGGAACTAGAAAATTTTTGTTCTGGGCTCAAAACTTGAGTCATATTTTCAACATTAACTGGTGAATTGTCAATGACTGGATGGTGGTTCTCGAATGCAAATGCTCTTAAAAATGATCTCTTTTGTTGATTGTCTATCACTTTACCCAGTTCGTAGCAGTCTCTACCATTCTCTCTCTCTCTCTCTCGCAGGGTGCCATTATGGAGGACAACAACCTGACCTGAACCGCGAAAGAAACCGTTAAAAATTATTGCACCCCCTTAACCTCCACCGTCTCTCTCCCCTCCCTTCTTCTTCTCCTCCTCTCTTTCTCTCTCCACTCGCCGGCGGTTCTCGCCGCCATCTTCTAGCCTCTCTCTCTCTCTCTCTCACAAAAACCGCACTAACCCATTAAAAAGATCGATCAAGAAGCTCCTGAAGAACCCGCGGATTCCAAAACCCCGAAGAGAGAGAGGAAAAAGAGATGGAAAGGGATCAGATCAGCGAAAGTGCGATTCTTGAACTCCACCTGATCTCCGCCCAGAACCTGAAGCCGCCCCCGGCCAACATGCGCCGCACCGAGACCTACTCCCTCGTCTGGGTCGACCCCTCCACCAAGCTCCGCACCCGCCTCGACCGGGTCGGCTCCGATAACCCCACCTGGAACGACAAGTTCTTCTTCCGGGTCGGCCCCGGCTTCCTCTCCAGCCACACCTCCGCCGTCACCGTCGAGATCTACGCCGTCGGCTACATCCGCGACTACCTCGTCGGCTCCGTGCGGCTGCTCCTCAGCACCGTCCTCTCCTGGCCCGACTTCGTGGGTAACAGCAAGCTCCCTTATTTCACCGCCGTCGGCATTCGCCGTCCTTCCGGCAAGTGAGACCTCCATCGAATTCCTTCTTTTCTTTTAGCGAGTTTCCCGGCGAAATCATTCCGACTTCTTTAACCGCGCAGGATACACGGAGTTCTCAACATCGGGATAATGCTGACCAACGGCTCCGACTTCACGGCCCTCAGAGGAGCGTCCGCGATCGGATACCGCGATCTGATGGGGCAGTCGGCGGGGCCGCAGAGGAGAGGCGATCGCCGGAGGGAGAAGAAGAAGAAGAGATTGAGTGCGGCGGCGGAGCATGGGGAGGTTTCGGGCGGCGAGTCTTGCGAGAACTGGTGGCCCGACTCGGGCGGAGACGTCTCGGACGGCGGCGAATCGACGACCTCGTCCTCGTCGACGGCGTCGACGGTGCTCAAGGACTGGAACGGGATGAGGGAACTGGCCGGGAAGAGCCTCCGGCGGTCGTCCTGCGGCGGGCGGTTCTTGTGCGGGCTCCCGCTTCAGAAATAAGTCGAGGCCGACGCCGCCGGTGCCGTCGATTCTGTTGACCGGACTGGTCAAAGTGAGGGGAACCGAGACGATTGCGTTGACTTTCTGGTCAAATGGGATTTTACTCTCTCTTTGGCGCTGGGTTAAAAAAGGCCCCTGCATTTAGAGAAGCAGTGAAAAGTTGTCTTTCACCGTATATGTAACTATTAGAATTTACCCTATTAGTATTCATCAGTTGATCAGTTTTGGTTAGTTTTGTCTCTCTGTCTCACAATTTGAAGGCTCCTTCAAATTGGACCTCTTTGCTATTTTGGCAACGGGCCGGGGCTAATAAGGTTGATGATTTCGATTAGAACTCACTCTCGTTGATGTGCGATTTTCTTTCATCCCTTTTTTGGAACAAGAGAATTCCCATCAAATATACGTATAAGTTTATATCATAGTCTATGTCATCGGACCTCTTTCGGTCTCGTCTTTGCCAACACCCAAACACCATATGAGAATTCTCCCCATCGCCCTTTTCCAGGCTTGCACAAGGAAGAACGATCAAATACATCTTTTTTGCTTATTGCACCGAGCATTCGTTTGTCACCTATGATGGTAATTTCGTTAAATGCTCAGATGAATCTCTTTTTCTTTTTTCTTTTTTTTTAATTTGTGAATTAAGCAATAACAACAAAGATGTGTACTTGCTGAACTGATGTAGAACCATAGGCAGTCTATCTCAGTCTCAGCTAAAACTAAATAGTCATGTAATAAGTGCAATCAAGCTCCCCAATGCCCGCATTCGTTATAGACTAGAGGTGGCAATTGGGTCGGGCCTGATGTCAACGGTGCCTAGGCCTTTGTGTTTAAGCTGCTGAAGTTTGTTTCCGCATGAAAAGTTAGGATTGATTGATTAAGAAGCAGCCCACATCCTGGTGTTCTCAGCAAAACAATCGTCGAGATGTGGAATCATATTTAAATCTAATATAAACGGAATGCTCTTAATTTGTAATTTGTCTGTGAAGGCGGTTGAGTTAAAAAGGGAAAGAAAATATATAAATTGTGCCTACACACAGTGAATAACTTATCTAATGCCACTGCGATATTTGAATTAGATTAGGATTCCATGTCAAGTTGCCCAAAAACGGAAAGTTGCGATTCTCACCTGATTTCAGGACGTTTTGGACTAAGTTACCCTATAAAAACTATCTGCGCGTGAATGAGCATGACCTCCAAAGTCTGTTGTTCTTAACCACTGGACCTGCAAAGATTTCGCGAACCTGTTCTTCAAAAATTTTCTTGATTTCTGTCAGGATTTCTCATGGAGGGAGAGACGCTGCCGGCCGATCAAGACGTGCCGCGAGACGACAACAAGCCTCGTGAATCCTCAGCTCTCGGTGAATGCGAATGCGATGCAGAGGGTTCTCCAGTTTCCATGGACCGGTTCCTGCCTGACGACCTATTGGAACAAATCCTAGTCTGCCTCCCGTTCGCAGACCTTGTCAGAGCAGGCGTTGTCTGTACTTGGTGGCGTGGAATTATTAAATCCGAGACTTTTCGGAAGAAACTGTTGCACGGTGTATCCCACAGGCCATGGTTTGTCCTTCACGGGTTTCTTGACCAACCCGCATGTGCTTACGACCCTGTCCACAACGTCTGGTGCAAGCTCGAATTCCCCAGATTCGAATTCAGTATTTACTCTAGCATCCTCGGCTTTGCATCGTCCACTGGCTTGATCTGTGCATACGGCAAAAGTGAACGTGGTGTCGGCCAGTTATGTGTCTGCAACCCACTTACGGGAATTTGCAGACACATTGCACCGGCCCCGAGTGTGGAACCTCAGCCATTCGCCACCCTCGCGATCTCGGTTAGTAGGACAACACCGAGTTATAGAGTCTCGCTCGTGACTTCGAAAATTCCCCCTGGAGCTCAGGTCGGATATGAACTTTCGATTCATCTCTACGACTCCGAAACAAGGATGTGGAAGACTTGCATGACAGAGTTCTTGAGAGGTTGGAGATGCGGTGTCGAGAGTGCAATCTGTGATGGGGTTCTGTATTTCTTAATTTTTTCTCCGTCCACTGCTTCACGTGAAAACAGATATGGCCTGGTGATGTATGACCTCTCCGGACGATGTTCCGATGACCTGTTAGCGAGCTTTGTTCCGGTTCCTCACCCTCACGGATACGGACGTCTGATGAACATGAAGGAGAAGCTAGTCTTGGTCATGAACATCGACGGATATAATGGAGTCGGCATTTGGGTCTTGAATGGCAGGGAGTGGCATGAGATTGCTCGCTTACCTGATGATTATTTTCTAGGATTTGGATCGCATGTTCGGTTACGTAGCTGTGGCTTGAATGATCTGATATACATCTGGAGCGGCGATGGCCACGATCATCCTTCTCCTTACATTGCTACTTTCGACATGAACCAGAAACAGTGGTCGCGGAGCAGCCTTGCCACGGTCCCTTCACAGGACTATAAAGGTTTTTGCTTTGAACCGCAGCTCGACATTGTTCCGTAACTTACTTTCTTGCGACACAAGATTGATCGTCTTGTCACACCCCAAGCTACTTTACTATCCCGATTCTCGCATATCCTCAAACAAGTATTAAATTGAGTAATTTCATGTATCTGAGCAGCTGATTCTTTTTCCGTTTGTTGAGTGATAGTTATTTATTTCTTCTTTGAGCACCATTAAAGTGTCTCCACCTTTTATTGTACTTTCTTGAGAATATATGGTGAATGAAATTTACTAATCACTTTCCTCTTTTTATTTACAAAGTTTAATGAGTATGACTAGTGGATGTTGGCATGGATATAGATAAAAATAAAGGATTTGTGTCGTATTTCAATCAAATTTTTGTGTTCTAATCACTTCGCTAAACTTCGTTAAACTTGAAATAAGTGGTTTGTTTTATGATCCAGCCGCATAATTGGATTGTGCAATTTTCGGTTGTAGCAAATCAAGTAGTATCCAGAGTGCTCTTTATAAAACTTGAATCCGAGACCATAAAAGTGGAGCAAACTAACTTGCTAGTTAAATTAACACCTTGTCGGTTCTTTCAGTTTTTTTACCATTGATCTCATGTCGCGCTACATCAAATAAAACAAATTTATCTTTTCCGTGGGAAACTATGTAAAAGTTTGTCCATGTATCTTCGTGTTTTTGAATTTGCAATTATTAATATGATATCTACTCGCATTTGAATAAAAAAAAAAAAATTGGGAATTTTTCATGTGCAACATTTTTGGGCCCCGTGGGAATTTCCCATCTCTTTAGTATATAGTCTATAACCCAATGCAGTCCTTCAATTAGTTAATAACCATGTTCGGTTTTTTTGACCCTCAATGTCTATTAGTAGATTATGTCGTAGTAGATCGTGCGGCGAGAAAAGAAAATATCGATCTTCCACATTGGAGATTCATACATATTTTGCTGGTTCTTGATCTTTTTTAACTTTAAAATTCATGAGATCCCAAGCAACAATTAAAGTCGCATTTTATTACTAGTCTAATGAGAAAAGAGAATCGCATTTCCCTCTAGATAAGTTATAATATACATATTTTTACAGAAGACAATTTTATGCATGACATATCTTTTCGTGTGACTCAAAGTGTGTTGATGCATAAACAAGTTGTAGGCGCGCACTGTCATCGTGAGATTATACAAAATATTTATGCGTGAAAAAGACTATAATAATATATCGTACATCTTTCCAATTAGAAAAATAAGGGCTTAAGCTGGGCTTAGGTCCAATTTTTTATTACAGGATATGCTTGGAAAAGTCCATAGGATGCCGGCCCACGTGTGGCCATTTATTGGAATGGTTTAGAAAATTTTGACTCGATGGACTAACAGTAGGGCTGGTTAGGGAAGTCAGACTTGGTCTTTCCACTCTCTCCTGGTACACTTTTTTGGTGGGCTTATAACAATTGTTCTCGTGACGTGAACCACTTGTGATAAAATCATTAAAATCATTAAAAATAATAATAATAAATAAAAAGCTTATGTAGTTTTTTTTTTTTTTTTGTCGTGAACCACTTACCCCTAACCACATGTGATAAAATCATTAAAAAAAAAAAAGCTTATGTAGCTTTAATGTTCGAGAACAAGACAGGCGCACAAGGGCACCTTCGACCGCATGTTCTGCTCTTAGATACTCAAGATGTGCAACCGGTGGTTATCGAGGGGCGGTACCATGTGTGGCTGCTCGACATCACTGGCGATGAGAATGACCAGGAGGAGCACACCTTCCTGGAGCGAGCTAGAACCAGACCAACCCCCTCTGGTGGCTCGACAATTGCCCGCAGTCGGCCCTACTACATCGGTGATGAGGTCGGGGTCATTTGGGAACGTCCGATTTGAGACTTTTTTTAGTTTAAGTTGCTGCGAAGAGATGGTGAATTAGGAGTTATTGCTTCTGCACTTTCCATATCGTTTCTTGTTTTTAGAATCAAGGATTACTTCTCTGCACCAAATGATCAAAGAAACAATATCACTTATCAGTTTCTCGAGTGCGAAAGAATGTTAACTAGTCTTATCTTTTATTGGGAGATCACCTTATGCTCTGGAAAATTTGAACTTTTGGCAACGATTATTGACATTATACTAGTTCATTTTCCATACCAGTTCCAGAGTTCGGCTAATAACATGTAAATGAACTAAAAAACATTGATTTAATAATATTTTTGCTTTTTAGTTTGGAAAATCCAATTTAATTTTCTTCCTCGCATTGATAATAATATTTTCTTTTCTTTTTCTAAAGATTGAGTTTTTCATTCTTTTTCTTTTTCTTTTTTCCTTCTTAAACTGATCGCTGGCTAGCCATCGGCCATGGACGAGGTCGAGCTCACCGGCCTTCCACAATGCTCATCTCTCATTTGTGGTTGATCACCAACCATCGCCATGGCCAATGACTAGCAGAGGAAGAAAGATAAATAAAAAGAGAGAAGGAAAAAAATAATTGAAATTTTGATTTTAAAAAAAAAGAATAATTAAAAGGAATGCTTGGTGAAACAAAGCGGAAATCATTTCCCTATTTAAGAAGACCTCTTTTCTATTGATGGATAACATTTGTTTTTCATGTGCTAGACACAGAAAAATCCAAAAATTCCTAAAAATTATTTTTCGCAAAATAAAAGGAACCTTATTATATATCTCTCCAATCATATAAAAGAGGGCTTAGGCCCAAAGATTTAGTATAGGGTATGCTTGATGAGTTCTATGCATGGCCCATTTCCAATATCTATGGAGTTAACTCTGGATTAGCATTAAGATCTCGGATTATCCCTTTTTAATTAGAATGACTTAGGGAGTTTTGACTTGAAAGACTAAGTAGGGCTCATTGGGGAAAATCAGACCTAATCTCTCCCCCTAACCTTTCTTAATGAAGTGGCTAGGTTTCTGTAATCTAATTTATTATCGTAGTATTTAGTTTCGAGCATGCGGCAATTTTGGACGGACTAAGCATCATTTGAAAATCTTAGATGTGTTACCAATTTCATCTTTGTACTCCATGGTGCCCATGACCGACACTAACTTGAGATTTACAACCTCTTATGTCAATGTTATGAGCTTTAATTCATTGTGTCTCCGACTTCAAAATGTCACAACACATTAATCGAAAGACACTATGTTGTTTGTCAATACTTGAAGTAGGAAGGACATCCAATATGGAAGGGAGATGTGGAAGGTTCAAATCTCCACCTTTGGGATGGAGGCAATTTAATTTCGAGATTTTTCAATTCCCACGCCCTTAAGGAAAAGTATGAAAGTAAGAGTTAAAGTAGGAATAGAGTAGGATCGAATAAAAAAAAAATAGAGAAAAATAAGAAGAGAAAAGGGACATGATTTTCTCATAGTATTCTCTGTTTGAACGTCACGCGCACCAGAAATTTACTTAAAACATTTGTTGAGATATGCATGATGAACGAATCTATACCAACACCCACCCATGGGCAACGTAGATGATGTGCGTGCTCTCTCTCATCACCAAGATCGAGAGTTCGAACCCTCTCGTTGCATTCTATGACTTAAGTGGGGGTCCCAAGGTGGATTACTGGACCAATCGTTTTATGTCTAAATAGTGGTTTGCGACGACGCCCGACGGTGCCACCGAGCATTGAGGACGGTGTTGACCGGTGTGACCCTTCCGGCGGTTCCTCCGTCACTAAAAAAACAAAAAAAAAGGGATATGTTCAGTAGAAGTCCTAAAACTTGTCAAATAAGTGCAATTTAGTCCTAAAACTTACAAAAAGTGCAATCAAGTCCTAAAACTTGTCAAGTTGGTTCAATTAAGTCCTAAAGTTAACACCGTCAATAAAGTTAACGAAATTGCTGACGTGGCGCGACGTCACATTTTTAATGATTTTTTTATTTTTTATATGGATTTTTTAAATTATTTTTATTTAAAATCTTTAAAAATAGATTAAAAACTAAAAAGGAAAATCTAAATTTATTTAAAAACATAAAACTGTTCAAAAAAAAAAAAAAAAAAAAAAAGGCACCGGTGGACTTTCGCCGCCTCCGATCGGCGAGAGGGGGCCGGCGACGGTCGCCGCCCTGGCGGGGTGGCCGGCCCTCGCGGGGCCGGCGGCGTCCCGCCCCTGGCGAGTCTTCGCCGCCCTCACGGGGCCGGCGACGGTCCGCCCGCCCTAGGCGAGCCTCGTCGGCCCTCGCTCGGGGCCGGCGAGGCTCGCCGGATCTCGGCGAGGCTCGCCGGCCCCCGAGCGAGGGCCGACGAGGCTCGCCTGTGGCGGCGACGTCGCCGCCCCCTTCGCCCTAGGGCCGGCGAGGCCTCGCCCCCTGGCCGGCGAGGGCCGGCCACCCCGCCCGGGCCGACGACGCGCCCCGCCCCTCCGACGATGGGCGGCGGGGGGAGAAGTTGATTTTTTTTTTTTAAACAATTTTTAAAAATAATTTTGTTTAACTTTTCTTTTTAATTTTTGGTGAAAATAAAATAAAATGAATAAATCTAATTTTTTAATCTAATTTTTTTTTTTTGTAAAAATGAATAAAAATAATTTAAAAATTCACGTGGAAAATAAAAATTATTTATAATACCACGTCGATTTTTAACTAAAAACTAACGGCGTTAACTTTGTGACTAATCAACCAACTCGATGTTTTTGTGACTTGATTGAACTTTTTTGTAAATTTTAGTGACTAAATCGCACTTCCTTAATGAAGTTTTAGGACTTCTGCTGAACATATCAAAAAAAAACAAATCTATACCAACGGAATGTTCTTAATTTTGGACCAAGTCACCACACACGACCATCAGTATCAGCTAGGGTTTTGCTCATCCTAGCTCAAGATTTTTGGGAAGCTCAAGCTGTCGGCCCCTTTCCTTTCCTCCTCTCGTCTCGCCCTTCGCTTCCGATCTCAGGTTCTTCCACTTCCTTTCTCGATCTCATGCCTGCTCAATTCATGAGTTTACACGCACCTTCGCGTTATGTTCGAGCCGAAGCTCCGTCGATGTTCTTTTCTTGACGACTCTTGTCTGAATTAGCTTTGTCGCTGTTTTGATTTCTAAACTGGGTCCTGATATGAATCTGTGGTAGTGTGGAGAAATCACTTTGTGGCCTGTTTCTTCTGGGTAAGGCGACGGGATGAATATGGTGGTTTTCTGTTTGAGAGAGGAAGATCAGGAAGTTTGGCGACGCAGGGTGCTGAATCACCAGCCCTATTGTGAATTCAAGTTGTAGTGAGCGTATGCTTGACAGGGGTTTTGCTCTTTTATTTGCTTTATAGGGATAGAGAGTTGAGTGTGGGTTTTGTGTACACGAGCTTGGATCCTATATTTAGTCAAGCTTTGGCTCTTTTCTTCTGTGCTGGATCAGTGAAGCTTCCTCCTTCGAGTTAATTTTTGTCGTTAAATTTCTTGATGTTTGCCGCTTCTTGTGGATGTGAACAAGACTATACATTATGCACAAGCTAATGACTTGTTGATTTGTGAGGATATGTTGCCATAGCAGAAGTATTGCACAGTTGTTAAAGACCTGGACTTTTTTCTCGCTGATTGTGAGAATTGGGAAGTTAAATTGTGTTTACCAAATGGGAATTGAATGTGGATTTTTCCAATGATGTGTTTGGGTTTGCAGTAGCCCTTCTCAAAATCCATGTGTCTGGCAATTGATTTTTCCGTGGCGGGTGTTACTATTATTTATGCTTAGTCTGTGTCCTTTGTGCAGAATGGATTCTCAGATTAAGCACGCCGTCGTTGTCAAAGTCATGGGTCGAACTGGGTCGAGGGGGCAGGTGACTCAGGTGAGAGTCAAGTTCTTGGACGACATGAACCGGCACATCATGAGGAATGTGAAGGGACCAGTGAGGGAAGGAGATGTCCTCGCCCTTTTGGAGTCCGAGAGAGAAGCAAGGAGGCTTCGTTGAGCGATCACCTCTATGTGTTCCCTGATTTTTGGTATGTCCATAGCAGGGCTTTCTGCAGCTGTTGATCAAATGTGAGAGTGTCGAATTATATTTTCAGTTCACCTTTTGGTTACTTTGTGCAAAGATTCAAAGTTCGGTATGAATGAATTGTAGGAAGTATCTCACTTTTAATGATGCGTTATGAATTTTCATTCTTGGCTTGTGAGATGTGATGTCGGTTTCAGCTTCGTTGGACCGCATGCGCTTGAATGATATTACCTTTTCTTTTGAGGGATCGATATGAACTCTGGAACTTTCGGCCGGATAGGTAATTGAACTCTAGGAGATCTTGTGTAGAGTGTGTTCTAAATGAGGTTTTCATCTGGTTGTTACTTGGCCTTATCGATGCTGTGAACTTTGAGGTATAAGAAGAGGAACAGAGATCCTGCTGGAACTGATGACTTTAGCTAATCCTCTTATAACACTCTGTAGTCAAAACGTTGTCGACTTGGTGTTTTCTCATATTGAATTTATTCATTTGGAAGAATCTCCTAGCACAAATTACATTAATGGTATCAAATGTCCTAGTATAAATATGTGATTTTTATATTTCGTGTTTCAGTTTTAAGTAAATGAGTTTTTCATTTGTAATATATTTTACAAATGAAAAGGAAATTCGTCCATACAAGTAAACCGGTCCTCAGCCCACGTTGGGTGCTCCAGCGCACAAAAAGGCTTCCCGACAATTATCTCTTATAAGTACAGTACAAAAAATCAATCAATGCATCTCATGTTTGCCAGAAGAGTATCGCCAACGTTGTTTACTTATTAGTTATTACGCCTCAAAACAATCCCAACATCAGTAACTTACCGCAACATGCTCTACTTCCAAAACTCTGCCGTGCACGAGATTGCTTGACATGATATCATTATGATCAACTCACCGAACTGTATCGGTAATGAGTTATCGCTCTTGTAGCTGAAAAAAACAGCGGCCTTTCAAGTCATCTCAAATTGAATCTGTAATGGCGCGTTTGATAACCATTTTATTTCTGAGACCAATTTTTTTTTATCAAAAATGATTTTTCTTGATTCTATTCCTAAGAATAATTTCTTAACAAAAGAACGCGTTTGGTAATTGTACAAAATTTCTATTTTCGGGATAGAAATATGTTGGGTAGAATTCTTAAATTTTTTTATTTCTTTTAATTTTCAATAATTTTACTATATTTTCCTTAGTTTTCTCTTTTTCTCTTTTTATTTTTTCTTCATCTTCCTCCTTCTTTGTGGCCAATCATTGGCCGCCGTGGCTGGCAACCGGCTGGGTAAGATCCGGCGAGTTCGCCGAAGCCTTGCGAGGCTAGGGCAAGGCTCCATTGAGCTCGCTGAAGGCTCACACTGCCTGGGCGAGGCCAAATCTCGCCGATGGCCAAGCGAGACCGAGCCTCATCGGATCGCCTGGCCATTGGCAAGGCCGAGGCTCATTGTGGCAAGACGAGCTTCCAATGAGCTTGCCAGAGCTCACCCTAACCTGTCGAGGCTCCAAAGAGTTCATCGGATCTCGCCCCATTAGTTGCCGACCACAACCAACGGCCGGTAGTGGCCAATGACCAACTAGGATTGGAAGGAAGAAGAAGAAGAAGAAGAAGATAGAAGGACAAAAGAAAGAAAAAAATAAAGTTAAACTTGATTCTTGAAATTGTTTCCGAAAATAATAAGCAATTTTTTTCTATTTATATGTTCCAAATCTATTTCCGAAAGCAAAAATATATATCTTTGTTCCTAGGAACAAAATTTTTATCAAAAGGATTTTTTTTTTTTCATTCTGAAAAATAAAAGAATATAAATAATTATTCCGGAGATGATTACCAAACTGGATCTAAATTTCTCATCTCATTGAATTCCTTTCATCCAGGGTCCTCGTCAAATTAAGAATCTTCCCTCTTGAAAGAGCTTCCAACGAAGTCACTTTCTGGTTGACAAGAGGGAGGCTTCTCTCCTATGAAAAGTCTAAGATGATGGGAAATAGTTGGGGTCCATGGTTGCGCGAAAAGCACCAGGTTTGATGTCTATTTGCAAGACTTCTTCAATTTTTTTTTTTTTTTGGGCCGCCATAAAGTGATCTCGAGATTGAATAGTCGGATATAATGAGAAATAATTTGGATAAAAATTAATCTCATCTTATATTTTTACATACCGATCTAACGGCCATTTCATCAGTAAATCACAAGTCTCTTTTCGTTTTCGTTTCGTTTTCACTATTTTTCTTTTGGAGATAAGTGAATCGGGCACAAGTCTTGATTCATGAGTGTATGTCCATGCGATTGATTAGACGAAGTCTCATTAACGATGCATGCTTAGTCTTGAATTTTATGGAGTGATATTATTAGTCGGCCCCACTTAGATCAACTATGGACTCTCAGAACAATCGTGGAAATTAATGGTGTGGGTGGGGTCTCGGTTCGCGATTTAGGGGGCATAATTTAAGTACCCGATAGGAATCTAACGCATGATTTCGTTAACAAATTCAACATTCCCTGCATTATTCTTCACTACTACAGTGGATAATTCTTTCGTGAACAATCATTCGTCAAAAGCCCCGGATCATCATGCCCAAAATTTTTATGTGCCGATGTTTGGTGGGAGCTGCTCCAGCAAAGTAAAGTAAACCATGCTTAGAAAAGCCCACATGACAAAGGAGCAAAACACTAGAGGAATTGGAAACGTTAATTTCAGCTGATCGCATCGCGTTATTAGACGGCAGTTTTGTGGGGACCACAGGAAATGTGTCCGGCCTCGATAAATCCTCTGTGCCGTCTGATCTGATTTTTTTCATGCGACGATCGAACAACAACAACGATATGACACGACACAGCACAGCACGATCCATGCTCTGGGCTCAAAAGAGTCGTCGGTCGACAGCGACTCCTCTCGCTCCTCCAGTGTGAACGAGCTGAAATTTTCAAAGGAATCGGCCGCCGGTAGGGTGGGGGCGGCGGGGGGCACTTCCGTAGATAAGACTCCAGCTGGTGGGCCTTTGAGGAACGCGAAACAGAAACATCATTTGACCCGGTAAAAAGACCCCCCAAAAAAAAAAAAAAAAATAAATGAAAAGGAAGGCGACGAAATTGAAAACCACGGACCAACGGATCGGATCCGCCATCCATTCCCCCGCACGGCATTTTCCGCCCTCGTGTCCACGTCAACACCGGGCCCCACCCTCCACCTCCTCCCCCCCTCGCCTCGCGTTGCGTAAATCAACCCCTAGTGCCTGCAACGACACGTCACCTTGTCGGACACCTCACGCCTCCTCCTCCCTCCCTCCCTCCTCGTCTGACTGATCAGCGCTGGCCGCCTCGAAAATTAAAAAACTTGAAAAAAATATATTAATCTCCCCCTCCCCCGCTTTTCTTTTCTTCTTCTCTCTTTTTTTTTTTTTTTTTTTTTTTTGCGAAAAGTTGGTATGGAAATAGTGCCGACACGTCAGCCTCCCCTCCCCGACCCCCAATCACTCGCCCGCGGTCGCTTTCTCTCCATCTCGCGCCGCGATGCGCGCATCGCCGTTGATCTGCCCCCCGTCCCCCGCCTAACGGGCCCCACCTCGTCTCTCCGGCTGACGTGGATGTTCCGACGCTGGCGTCACCCTCCACTCACGCCTACCTGTCACGCGCGGGCTCGCGGAGCAAATCATGGGTCGCTCGCCGGACCAGCGTCGACGTGTTCCCGGGTCAGTCGATAATATAGGCCTCGCTTTTTAGGAAATTTATTATATTCGTTAATATTTTTTTTGGGGGAGGGGGGGGCCAATCGGTAAAAGGGAAAATATAAAAATATATATCTAATTAAATTATGTTTGGTGGGACTGCAATTCGTTCGGGGCATTGGGAATTTACAATTTTTTGGCCCGAGCGAGCTGACGTAATTACGGAGGAGAAAGGGAAGGCTGAGATGGAACCAGCCAAGCGGCAGAGGAAAGGACGGTGGAGATCCGTTTTTTATCGACGACGCCCACTAGCGGGACGGCACGTGGTGCTGAACCACGTGGAGCGTCGCGTTGGTGATTCGCGGGGCCGGGTTTGGAGATCTCCCCGGAAAGGGACGGGGATGCGCGCGGGGGCGAGGGGTGAGCTGGCGCGGCAACCGTCCTGTCTTTCCCCTGCTACCGTGGGCCCCGCCGGCCCGTTCAGCCCACCTGGTTGCGACACGTCACTGCTCTGACCACCTCCACCGACGCAGGGGAGCAAAAGCCCGTGGGGCCCAGGTGGCAGATGCGTACCTCGGCCGATGAGCGTTTTTTTTGTTTTTCACGTAACCATTTTACCGAGCGAGGGCTAAAATGAACCGGAATTATCGCCACGTGTAATTTTAAAATATCTCCTCTCTTACTTTTTCTTCAAAATATTTTCTTATCCTCGAGAGGTTTTTCTCTAAACTTTCACCTTTTTTCTTGGGAAACCTCCTGAGATTTGCAAAATTAATAAGGATAAAAGGCGTGACATCAATAAAATCCAATCGACGGCAAAAACACTTTTTTTTTTTTTTCTTCGGCGTGGGATCCGCTTTCTATCGAGTGCGGCTTGGCCCGATGCTATCCGTCCGATTGTCCGCTGGACTTAAGTGAGATGGCGTGGGTCCCGCACTCGCCAAAATATCATCGTCGACGGTGCGTTTTCTTCTTTTCTCATCTTCCTTCTTTAGGCGAGGCAAGGCGGCGACACGTGTCCGTCCGGGCGAGATGAGTTGGAAAAGTAGGGAGGGGGGCGGGAGGTGGGAGATTCAGCATCAGCAATGGACGGCCGAGATGGGAGATTCGTTCTGATATTCGAGATCGCAGCGGGGTTGAGATTAGGCTTTTTTTGTCTGACGATGCAAGTGCTCTCCGCGTAAGGAACGTGCGGGCCCGTCCGTCCGCGCGAATTTCACCGTTGCTTTATTATAGCTACGTACGTTTTTTGAAAAAAGAAAAGAAGAAAAAAGGTCCAATTCTGTGCATTTGTCGTAATCGAGTCGTGATTTTTGATATGGTACGATCGCGTCGTGCTTTAAATCCGTCGCACCGGAAAACCCGATGAGATGAGATAGTTGTTTTCTAAGACTGGTATAATTGCGAGGGACTCATCGACACTTCATGAAAACCGTGCCGAACAGCTTCATGCATACGTCAGTTTGCAGATGGAAAATGTGAAATTGAGCTTTGATTGAGAGAGAGTGAGGTGACCATAATAACGTTAATCGTGATGTGGAGAATTTATTAGTATACCCATGTTGACTTTTTGTAATGTACAGACAAACCATAAAAAGGATGAGCGTGGAAATCTTCATTGAATCATACGCGTGAAGCTGAGTAGACGATGTAGTGTGCTGTCACGTCAAGCGATAGTGTTTTGGCTTGAGTCGCTCGACTCGGGCATGAAATTAAATTGATTGTCGAAGCGGCGTGACCGCAATCGGCATAAAGGTTACCTTTTCTTTTGCGTGCTTGCAACATCTTATCTCTTCGATATATATATTTTTTCTTGTAATGGAAAAAAAAAAACAAAAGTGATCTGGCCTATTTAGAATCGAGCATGAGGATGCCTTTTGTTTGGACATTTCCGAACATACACTAGAGATCAATTTTATTTTATTTTTTGTCGCTAGAGTTTTTTGTGGTGGATAGATCCGTCCAACAGGTAGATCGGATCGAAAATGACCCCATCAAAATTGACCCATTTTAATCTACTTTAATCGATTTCTATATAATACAAATTTAGAGACTTATACTCCATTGAGTCATACCATAATTAATACACTTAAAAATTTAACCAAATCTAGAAAACTTGTATCCAAACTAAGGTAAGAGTATTAACATAAGATTAAGTGAGGGTGAGAAGGTTATAGAGGTGAGTTAATTTTAAGTAAATTATGAACCTATTTAATATCTATGTTATTTGGAGCTTACGATTTACCAAATATAATTAATACATATAACAAACTTGGCTCATTGAATATAAATTAAGAAATGGGCGTTATGACCCATTTTGATAAGTCTAGTGGTAGGTAATTTAAGTACCATGATTACATTAGTCGTGGAAATTATATGATGGCGGATTATTACCCACCTAAATTGCTTTTGAAGAATATACATATCATATATTAAACTCGAATCGTTTTTCGATTTAGCTAAACTATCAATCCACTTAAATTGCTTTTGAAGAATATACATATCATAGATATCTTATTGAGTTGCTAATCTCATTCAAAGCCAAGAAACCAAGTATGAATAATGAAAAAATACGAGGTACCGGTAATTTTGTCATTACTAATTTGGAATATCATCGAGGAGGAACAAATGGCCATCGAAATAATCTCGCGTCATCTAGAGGTAAATTTGTATTTTGATTTCAATAATGTTCATCAAGCAACAATAAAAATATTCATTATGAGGCCGTTGTTTTCCTAATTAAGATCGTCCATTGTATAGAGAGAAACGAAATATATTGCCAAGGCATATAGCAGTTTGTCGCGTAATATACAACATTAATTCCCAAATCTCACGGTGGCAGTACTACCACTCAATTTATGATCATTTTACATTTCATTACGACGAATCGTGTAAACATTATAAATTAATATCATGACGCTTTTATGACAGTTTTTATATTTAATTACCACGACACGTCGTAATATTATATGATACACTCAAAAATACTATAAAAGCACTCGTGGGAAGAAGTGTTTATCCTAATTAGACCCATTTCGCACGACAAGAAAACTTGTTCACGTTCACCGACATCCAATTGTGGGTATGCTTGTTCGAAGTGGCGGTCAAGTCTCATAGGTCATCCCGTCTTTAAATGGCATAATTAGCTCGAGATAGCGCCAAGACCTGGAATCAAAATCATCGACCGCGTCGCGTTTTATAATATGGGGGGGCGACAAGAAAAGAAAGCTGGTCGAGCGAGCTCTTTTTGGATCAGCAAGACGACGAGCGTGTTCGCGACTTCATTCGGTGCTTCTTTTTTCAGCCGAGAAGGACTTTTCCTTCGACGGACGATGTGTTCTTACTAAATTGTTCTCGTTTGCTGCTCTCGAGGGTCCTTTCCTTTCTGCATACCTTTGTCGTGTATTCCGGTAATATAAGTACATGGAATTAATTAACAATGTTTAATCGGTATTCCGGAATTTGTAATGCTTCTCGCTTGGAGACATATTCATTAAGATTAGAACGCTTGAGTGAAATTCGAAGAATTCACAGATTTGCTTGTTTGACCAAAAGAATTTTTCACGAATTAATTTTCTGGCCTTTCATACGTTTGGTTCGCAAAACATGATTAGTCAACGAAAAATCATTTACGATCACTTGTCATATCAAGAAAATGAATTCCCTAATCTGAAAAATAGGGAAAACATATTCCTTAAAAATGATTTTTATTTACCTCTAAAAATTTGTACCATGAACTTTGGACAATGATATCAATAATTCTTGAATTTGAATCATTATGCAATGTGACATTTGAATTTTTAATTTGTTTCACGTGGTTCATGAACTTTTAATTTATTTAATGCGGTTTTTGAACTTTTAGTATATATTCAGGCATATAAAATCGTTCGATGTTGTCATTTTCGTATAATTCAAAGATCGAATTGAATATATAGTTAAAAATCTAAGGAATAAATTGAATAAATTAACACTCATGGACGATATTACATATTCGGTCAAGTGTAGGGAACGTTTGGGATGTTTTTTTCTTTTTCTTTATTTCTTTATCTCGACATGGCTAAAAAGGAGACACGTTCCACGACCCTTCTCTAAGAATATGTGCGCTGGCAAAGTAAAGTTGGAGAGAGAGAGAGGGGGAGATTAATCCTAATGGCACGTCCACGTGGAGGCCGATCGCTTGATCGATGCAACAAATATCGAGGTTTATTTTAATTAACCAAAATAATTTTTTAAATAAGTAATTTTTAAGTGGAGGGACCAAGATAATCGTACTCCTCCCGGATTAGATTAGGGTTGATGACATTGGGGACGTCAGAATTATGTGGCGAAGCAGGAGAGGGACGCCGTGGACTCCAAAGCGGCTATTCATTACCGTTAATTTTAGGAACACACTTTCGCTCCTCCTTTTAATTAAAAAAGAAAGGTTCAAATTTAAATTAAATTAAATTAAATTAAATCAATCAATTATCTTGTACAGCATGGACCACGTAAGCCACATGACGGTGGTGGCATGGGGTGGACGCCCCCCGGGGGCGAGATGCATCCGCGGTCCACCACGTGTACGGCCAGCGGTGACGCTGGAATAAAATTCCAATTAAAAAACAAAAAAGAAATTGACCAGCACGATTGTCGAATTCGCCAGCTCAACAACCCCTCCCCCCCTCGGCTCCCGTATATACGCCGTATGCGTACGCTCTCGTAACGATACGACACGTGTGTGGTGACGTGGATGTTGCCTCCCTCTCTCTCTCTCTCTCTCTTCCCCTGCTCCGTCTTCCTTCCTTCCTTCCTCCCTTCGCCATTTCTCTGTCTCCCTCCTGCTCCCTCTCGCTTTCTCTCTCGTCTTCTCTCTCCTCTGCCTCGCTCCGAGCGAGCTCGAATCGTCCGTCGGGTTCTAGAGAGAGAAAATGCGGTTTCGAGAATTGAGATTCCTTTGACTGCCTCCGGGCGCCGCGCTTCTCCGTCGCCAGCTGAACTCCCCTTTCTGCTTTTCTCTCTCCGCCGAGATAATCTGAGCTTCGCGTCCCTTGTATATTCAGGCGCTCGAATTCCGCCCCTCGTTCTCCGGATTCGGCGACCGGAAAGAGGCGGGGCCTCCAGTCGTGCAGTAGAAGGTGCGTTTTTTGTGAGCCGCTGCTGTTTGATTTCGCGAGTCGAACGTTGCGCTCTCTTTCTCCGTTCTGTACTTCGAGAAATGCTCCTGGCTGCTGCTGCAGAAGCGAGGATGGCCGACGAATGCGTGCTGAGTTGAGTCGGGAAGTGTTTGTGTGTAGCGAATAGAATTGCGATGTGTTTGGTGAGAAACGTTGATTGCGGAGAACGTCATCGAGATTTCTAGTATGCAGTGGCGATGGAATGAGCTTTTTTTTTTTGGTAGACAAATTGTGTGCGAATTTTTTCCACGGAATACATATTTCATGCTCTGTTTTGAGAGGTAGTAACAGCAGGAGGGCAACCTCTGGAATTTCGTTTTTTTTTTTTTTTTTTTTTAACATCTCTGTGCTTCTTAGAATTTGTGTTGCATGGAGGTAATGTTGTCGAGTTGTTATTTTCCAGCAAAGAACTTTCTTGCATGGGAAATAATTTTGCTTAAATTGCCGATTTTAAAGTGTGATGGTAGGTGACTGCACAACTGTAATTTTAGATCTGGGAGTTGTGGGCATGAATTTGGAGTCAGGACCATGATTTTGCGATAAGTAAAGAGGACAAGATCTTGAAAGTTCTTCCTGCTTGTTGATTTGTTGTTTTTTCCCTCTTTTTGGAATTTCGTTCTCTCGGTAATCAGTATAACTCTAGCTAAACCTACAATTTTAACTTAATACTGTAATTCTATGTCGGTTTCTTTTTAAAACTCCGAAAGTGGGGTTAATTGTCTTCACTGGCTAGTCTTTTTCTTCTATTTTCTTGTAAAGGTTTCGTTGTACCTTCACCTTACGACTGACTCCCCATCGGAGAAGTTAAGGTTTTTAAGATCTCAAAAGTGACCTTCTCCGTGTGAATTATGGGCCCTCAAAGTTGTTTCTTCTCGTTTATTCTCTTTCTTGGAGTAGAGTAGGTGGTTAACTACGGTTTTTATCTTCTCGCTGTGCGTGAAAGCTGCATCCCACAGTGGATCCGATTTTTCTTTCCTGGTATTTTATAGTTGCCGAATATATAGTATGATTCGGCATCAGATACAAGAATTATGATGCGGTGCCATATCCGTTTTTACCATTTGCTAGAGTAAAAGCTGAAACTTTTTATTTAGTACGTAAAAGAAAAAGTCTATCTTTATGAATTCTTACATGGGATCTTCTCATTAAGTATTAGGTGAATTCAAAGTCCTGATGAAGTGCCACAGATTTAGGATAGTTTACCACCAAATTTTGTGTTTGGGTGTTATCGGCTTTGTCATTCATAGATGGGTGCCAGATGTTTGGGAAAATATATCCAAGGAAGACCACTCTGCAACAAGTTTGATTGCGTACATGCCAATGCTTCATGAGGTTATAATGAAATTCTTCTCTGCAGTTGGAGGATTCTGTGAATCTCATAAATTATCCAATTTCTACCGTTTAAGGGTCGTTAGTTTCTTGGTGATTTATAGACAAAAAATGAGTTGACTTTCTCCAACTACATTTGAGCTTGAGTGACTTGGTCGTTATCTGGTGCGATTGGAAGCTGTTAGTTACATTTCCAATAGGCTCTAAGGATTTTCCTTGGCCATCTTAACTTGACATCACCTTTCCCGGTGCAGCTGATTGCATAATATCATTGCCAAGAGAGGAATCGTCTGAATTTTTTAGTTGGTGCTTCATAATGGGGAACAATGAAGAGACGAAGTCATCCAAATCCGATAAATCGTCTTCACCAGTACCTCCGGTGAGATGAGGAGCCACATCCATTTGTGCTTATTAAGTCTGAAAGCATCTTTCCATTACTACTCACCAGGCTATATGATGATATATACAGTGGGGGAATTCTAGAGTAGCATCTCCTTCCAGATACTAAAGCTAAAAATTTGTTGAGGTCCTGTTTTCAATTAAATGTTTATTCCTTGTGCAGCAGGATCAGACGGGTGTTCATATGTATCATCCTGATTGGGCTGCTATGCATGTAAGTTAATTGCTTTGGCTGAATGCTTTGGAGCAGAGTTGTTGCTCAATAAGAATTTTGACATGATCCATTGGCCCTCCATCTTTACAGGCATACTATGGTCCAAGAGTTGCTCTTCCGCCTTATTATAATTCTGCTGTATCATCTGGTCATGGTCCTCATCCCTACATGTGGGGGCCACCACAGGTAGTGTTGGAAACATTGAAGTAAGAATAAATATATTTTCTTTATCTAGTTTCAGCTTGGAACTTAGTGTCATGTTGATCTCCAGCCTATGATGCCACCATATGGGCCACCTTATGCTGCAATATACTCACACGGAGGTGTTTATGGACATCCTGCAATTCCTCTTGTAAGTGTATCTTTTTTAACTTTCTTTTCCTGATAATTGTTTTAATATATAGTAGGAAAGTGGCCAAAACTTGTGCATACTGGGAGACATGTGCTGTGTTGTGGGTATTCTTTTTCTTTGTCTAAGAGTGCTTTGCTCTTGATGATGCAAGCATTGTGCTTAAGTTTACTGCAAGTTAAGACTGCTACTGATGATTACAGTGATCTGATTCCTTGTCATCATTGTCTGCATCTAGTGCTTTTTTTTTTTTTTTCATAAAGCAAAAAGAACGAGAGAAAATGTTTCTCTCACTGTTTTTGTAAATATCCTGGTAATAGGCACATGTTCTTGGTCCGTATTTCATCTTATTTTTACTCCAGAATTTGTTACCATTCTGAGCTACTTCTCTGATTTTTACCTGAACTATATAACCCCCTGCATGTTTATTGGGCATATGCTTGAATGCTGGTTCTGATGGTCTTGCAACTATGCAGACTCCGACTCCCTTGGCTGCAGAAACTCCTAAAAAGTCATCTGCTAATTCTGATAATGGACTGGTGAAGAAGTTGAAAAGTTTTGAAGGGCTTGCAATGTCAATAGGCAGTGGGGGGGATGCAGACAGTGATGACGATGGGACTGATAAGAGGTCATCACAGAGGTTTGTCGAACAAGAAACTTTTTGTAGCTCCAAATTGAGACTAGTGTGCATACACTTATGATTCCAGAATATATATATATTTTTTTAATTGTATTCATCCCATTGCTACCATTTCCCCAATCGCTATCTTGTTAATTCTTCAATTTTGTGATTTGTAAGCAGTGCAGACTCGGGAGACTCAAGTGATGGGGATCAATCAGGGGTGAGAACTAAAATTCTATTACTCGTTTGCCTCATCTTTCTTGTTGCTGGGAATACTGTGGTCTTAACAACAAGTGATACTAAACTTTGCACTAAATGTGCCAGGCAGATAAAGCCAGGAGGAAAAGAAACCGTGAAGGAACTTCATCCAATGGTATAGCATCAGCCTTCATTGACTATATCATCTTGATAGTGAGATAACTCTGTTTGATCTTGCCATTCCTCCTAGCACATTTTTCTTTTTGGGTGGGTGGTGGGGGCCCAAGGGACATTTCTAGTGTCTACCCTACTACTCCAGGATGTAAAGACTGTCCATTTTTCGTAAGTGGCATCTGATGTAGAACCTGTAGACTCCTGCAGTTATGAGGATGAAGTTCTATGAGATATGCTATGAACTTGCTGAGAAAGTTCTTTCTCTACCATCGTGGAACTATGATTTTTAGTTGCTTTCATGGGCATGTGTTGTAACAAAGTTAGTAGTCATAAACTGTTGCTTGCTGAGAAATCCATGGAGGTGAAAACAGATGGGCTTAGTTTATGTAGGTGGCAGCAAATAAATTTGTCGGTGGTTGATACATATGTCAGGAGAGATCATTCATACATTCCTGGAGTTGAATTTCTCATCACTTTGGGATGCAACAATGCAATTAAGTCTGAATTTGGAGCCTCATATCTGCAGGCGATGGAAAATCTGAAGTGCAAGGAAAGGTTGCTGGGGAGGTGGATGCTGCTTCTGAGAATGTGTCCGGTGGAGCCATTGAACGTCCCAGAGCCAGAGGAAAATTGGCTGCGCCTGTAATCTCGCCCAGCATGTCTTCATCATTGGACCTGAAGGATTCTTGCATGGATGCAAATGCCAACCCTGTGAGCATTTTGCAACCAGGTGTAGTGCCACCTGAAGCCTGGTTACAGGTAATGTCACTCTGTGGTAGGTTACTTAAAATATTTCCCTGGAAGGCCAGTACTTCTGTTCTTTCTGCTGTTTCTTCAAGTTGCTCTCTACAATATCATAGACTTTGTTTCTCAAAATTCGCTTCGTGCAGAATGAAAGAGAACTGAAAAGGGAGAGGAGGAAACAGTCGAACCGTGAATCTGCTAGAAGATCAAGACTGAGGAAGCAGGTATAGATGACGTGTGACAGAAGGTGTTATCGTGCTGTTTTCAGTCTTTCTGTTTGTCGTTTTCATCAACGTGTATGTCGTTTAAAGGGAATGGATTTTCCTCTTAATGTTCAGGCTGAGACTGAAGAACTTGCCAAAAAGGTGGATTCTCTGAATGCCGAGAATAGGGCTCTTAAATCTGAAATTAGTCGACTAACCGAGAACTCAGATAAATTGAGGCTAGAAAATACCACATTGATGGTACCTCTTGCATCCTTATAGCTTCAGCGTTTGATATGAGTTATACATATAATTTGCTATTTTGGTTTTGATGAATAGAAACTGCTCCTACTTACAGGAAAGACTGGAAAATGCACCGGGAGTGGAAAAGGCGGTTGAATCACTGGGTAAATTCAACGACAATGGGCTTCTCTCGGACAAAACAGAGAACTTACTTTCAAGGGTAAACAACTCTGGTGCCGTTGATCGAAGAAGTGAAGATGAGGGAGAAATTTATGAAAGGAAGTCGAATTCCGGTGCCAAGCTTCACCAACTTTTGGATTCAAAACCGAGAACCGATGCGGTGGCTGCTGGCTAACAGCCCTTTTCTAATTTATGTTATATAGTTTGCCTTACTTATTGAGCTTCGGAAAATTTCGAAATCAATGTCACAGCTAACAGGAGAAGGATGGGATAGCTGGGTAGAGCTAGCATCCAAGAATATGAGGACTCTAATTTTATTTGTAGTATAGTTCTCTCATGGCAGAACTGATGGCTTTTTTTTATCATGTTCGGAATGCCGTGATGGTCCCAGAGGCTATGTACATTTGGATTTGGTTCGTAATTGGGTGTTTTTACGGTTATTACTGTGGACTAATGTCATGTAATTAGATCGTGCCACTTGTGAGTAAGCTTGTTCTCTACTTCATTTTGAAGCCAACTTGACAATGTTTACTCGACTCTCTTGCTGGTTCTACCTCAAAGTTGACTTGCGGGTGCACGGTTGCCTCGTTTTTCCAGTAGCTTATGTCGATGGAGGATTCTTGGTGGCAGCTTTCTTTGTTTGCTTGGGTCAAAAAAGCCTTTCCTTTACTTTCCATTCAAAAGCAAAAGAAAAGGGTACAGATTTGTGCCCACATGTCGCTGCCTGGCCCATCTCCTCGCCCTTCATAATTGTCTTCTCTTCTAGTCTAGTCAGATGCGTTTTGTTCCTCCCAAGGTTTATTTCGCATCCTGAAGGGACCAAAAAAAAAGTTCTGTTTCGCATGAAAGGCTACCTTTTGCGTGTGCTCATCCATCAATCTTGGACCTCCGGAGGCCGAATTCTTTTCAGATAGTAGGGTTCGCGGTCCCAGTGATCCACGCAACTGACGAAAGTCTTCATATTCCGCATGAAAAACTGTACTCCCTGTTGCTGACAAGGTAGTTGGTACTGCCTGATTCTCTACTGTTCGGAGCATTGTCGCTTCTTTGTTTGATTGACGGGCAGTATGGTAGTTGGGACTCTGAGTTTGACTGGGTCGAGAGCAGGTCTAAGGGAGCTATAGTTTTGTTACTATTCTGATTGAGTTGACTTGGGATGGCTTCCTTTATCATGTAGGATGAGCAAATAATGAGCAAATTAGATCGAGTTTTCCATAGCATGAGATTTGCTGTTAAATGCTGCATTCGAGAGGAAGGCTTCATTGAGGAACAAAACGGTTGCTGCTTCACTGTCCCAGATTTGCTTGAATCGGAATATAAGCTTTTAGTTGAGCAGTTTCTAGCTCGATGTAGTTTGGGGCGCTTGGAAATTTTTGGAGATGTTAGTTAGTCCATTCTTGGATTGCTGTGGTTTTCAATTGTCCTCAGGATGATAATTATGTCGTTTAATAGTTCGCTCCATGGAGTTGTGCACGAAGATTTGCTTGGCCTGTGGTGGGATTTGCCCCATGTCTTGGAGCAGAAATGCTTATCAATTACAAAATGATTTTGCGACTTTGAAACACTTAAAAAAAGGGGTTTAAAGTCTCGTCCCAGCCACATGATGCAGATTTTCACTCATGACCCACTTTGAAAAATCCTCAGTTTCCTCGATCTTTCCTCTGAATTTCTCTCCATTTTCCCATTAATTTAATCACCGCGGGGTTTCATCGCCCCCTCCGCCGCACGTGATCCTTCCTAACACTCCACTCCCGAGAAAAGCTAGTCATCTTTGACTCCCCACTTTATTTTCATGATGCATTCAACCAAATTCCAGTTGGAGAAACCAACCAAGCCTCACGTGCGTCCACCATGACTTGTGGGGGGGCTGCTCCAGCTTGCCTCCAATAGGCTTATAGCTATTAGCTTTGCTTTTCCTTAGGTTTCTTGCTTCGCGCTCCATCAAAGTGTTCCGCCTTTGTCTCCTCCCACTTGCTCTGCTTCACATGTCGGCTTCTCCTACACATTAGGATACCCCTATCTGGATAAAAGTCATTGACGTTCCAGGACACGGCGGTCTTCAGCTCGGATGCGGCCGAAACATTAAACCCGAAAGCTGGAAATTGGGATCGACTTACACTAGTCCCCATGTCTCGTGACTTGTAATTCGTGCTTTGGAAGAGAATTTTTCCTCAATTTTGAATTTGTTATCGGAGAATAAAACTGGGGGGGTCGAGAAGCTGTCTTAGCAAGCCGAAACTCGTTGGTTTCTTAAGTATTAGACAAGATTATGGACGACCCACGATGCGGCCACCGCCAAAAATACAGAAAAATAAGACTACAGCTTATGAAATTGGGTCTAGCTAGATGTTATGCCTAGCCATAGGCTCTGGTTCAACAACTCTTAAATGCTTAAAAGAGTGATATACTAAGCATAGTACCGTGGCCAACTTAGTTTCTGGGTAAATGCAGTTCCATTTCCTATTTGGTCATAATGTAGAGTCTGTTTCGTGCCCAATTCAACCATAACCATCCGTTTGAATTTTTACCCTTTTTCTTTTCCCACGTTGCAATGATCCTTGGAATTTATCTAGAAAATTTGCTAACGTAAGGGAGGAGGAAAATTACAAAAAAAAAAAAAAAAAAAAAAAAGGAAAAAAAGAATCCACTGTTCACAACGCAATATAAAACGTCCAACTTGTCCCATCTCAAAAATCCCTTCGTTTCAAAAAATTTTGGCTGCTTGTGCAACGTACCTGTACCTCGTATCTTCACGTTTCTTTCCTTACTTCCACATACACGCCCAAGTCCTTCCCTCCTCCCCAGCCATCCGCTCCGGCCCTTTTCTTTTCCCTTCCTCCTCCTTTCGTTGCTTCAGATTTTGGTTTCAGTATTTAGGAGGAGCTCTTGGGCATATTAAATTCTTTAAAGCCAAAAGGCCACTTCATTCAGTGCATGTGTTCTTTGGCGTTTCATTTCAGTTCTGAATGGGCATTGCTTTCGCATTAAATTTCGTGACTTTTATGTTCATTTCTATATATCCAGAGAAGGGCTTTCTCTGATGAATTCCTGCATTCAACCTTCCTCCTCTCTTCCTCGCTCTCTCTGGTTTGTTATTCTCTTGGGGTGTTCGGAGAAAGAATTATAGATCCGTGCTCTTGAACCGAATGCTTCAACCTTTTTGGCATTAAAAGTCTCTTCTTGATCTGCCTTTGGGCTGTGGATTTGCTGCTTTCTTACCAAGTTTTAATCTTTTTATAGAAAGCTTGAAGCTTGAAGAAACTAAAGTGCCACCGATGCTAACAGCTCATCTGATGGCTCTCTCTCCTTTCAGTGTCAGCAATTAATGGTATGTTGACATATGTGGGCAGTTGTTCAAGATTCCTAGGATAGATAGTGGTTTGGGTCTACAGGGTTTTGCCAAATGTTATCATCCTAATGGAGTTTCTTTATGTTTTATGTCTAAGCAATTTGAGGGTTCTGGGGATGTCGGCCTTTTTTTTATTGGATCTGAGCATAAATGCTGAGGAAGCAAGTGGTGGTTGGAAATTAGCTTTTAGTTCACGTGTTCACCGGTTTCTCGCCTAGAGAAGCCTCTGATGTATCTCTAATGTTTCTGTCATAGAGCGAATTCAGTAATTCTTCCCTGTCCATAAGTGCCAGTTTTCTCTGAATTTTTTAGTACTCTAGCAACAGAAGTTTATCTTCCAGTCGAAATGGGGCATTCTGCTGCTGTGTGGGATTGTAAAGCCGCAGTCGAAATGACAAAGGACTGGAATGGGATTGACCATGCCGTGCTTCGGAGTCCACAAGGCGCTTCAGTGCGGGTGGGTATCGTGCATTTCACTATGGGATGATTATGCTGAGATTTTGAATTTTTTGCACTGAGTATTGTATTTTGTATGCCTGGTCGTGCTTGACTTTCTTAAATCCTGTGGGTGCTCTCGTTTTTGTCTGTGTAGATTAGCATGCACGGAGGGCAGGTCACATCATGGAGGAATGAGCAAGGTGAAGAGCTCCTATTTACTAGTACTAAGGTGCGACTCATTTGTTGTATTTGTTGGAATCTTTGAGCTCAATGCTGATTCCACTCTTATAAGTTGCAGAAGTTAATGTGTGTTAATTTTCGGTCTTTATGCGCCTGTAAAGCACTCTGCTAAAAATTGTGCTTTTAGTTGAAGTTAATGCTCGTCAACATTTAATGTGTTAGGTTGTTGTGGATTAATGTTTTCCATTCTTTAACTCATGACATTCAAGGAAATTTGAGAATGACCCAATCCGATCGAGTTCAATATGAATTGCTGCTATTTCTTTGTTTTCTGGGCTAATCTACAGCAAGAATCCCTGCGAGGAGGCAACGTTGTCAATATCTACAAGTATAATCTCAGACTGATTTGCTTGCGTATTATCTTCTACTGCAGGCAATTTTTAAGCCTCCCAAAGCAGTGAGGGGAGGAATTCCCATATGTTTTCCTCAGGTACTCTTCATATTTTGATCCAACATTCATAAAGGACTCAATGTTGAACATTTCTAGCTCAAGTTCTTTTTGAACTTTTGAAGTTTGGCAGTTGTGGAGTGCTGGAGCAGCATGGTTTTGCTAGGAACAAAATTTGGACAGTTGATGATAATCCTCCACCCCTGCCCTCCACTGATTCTCAAGGCAAATCCTTCATAGACCTATTGCTTAAGCCTTCTGAAGAAGACATGAAGGGTTGGCCTCATAGGTATAAGCTCAATCGTATTTATCTGCGAGCTCCACACCCAATACCATGCCTTATGATGCTTGTTCTCTCTTCTTGTTCAATCTATGGCATGAAACATCATTGTTCAAAGGCTCCTGCTGATCCTTTTTAGATCTCTTGTTTCAGTTTTGAGCTTCGCCTTCGGGTTTGCCTTGCAACCAATGGTGATCTGAGCCTAATATCACGAGTCAGAAACATCAATGGAAAGCCATTTAGTTTCTCATTCGCTTATCACACATACTTATCAGTTTCTGACATCAGGTATGGACCATTATTTGCCAATCATCTTGTCATTGGCCATAGATGAGCTTTTTACTACCGTCGGTAAATATGATAATCTAAAGAACCGGCCTGGCATAGGTTCTCTAAGCTCATTTTCCAGGGCAACATATTTTTAATCAACATTTTTCTGGAATGCTTTGATCTTATGAGTTTGAGGCCACTATCTACAGTCACCGAAAAGTTTTACTCTGAATGTCAAATATGAAATAGCTTTGACAATTAGGCAATCATAGGTCTGGAGACCTCTAATATCGTAATGTTTGGAGTTCAAGCAAGCACGTTTTGTTTAGGAACCTGCCGCAACACACTGTTTAGCATTTAAATGCATGAAGGTTTACTATAGTATTCCTTTGCTTCTTGCCCTAGATGTACCCCACCAAATTCAGCCAATTTTTATTTTCCTTTTAAATGATTAAAAAAAAAAAAAGTTCATTCTCCACTTAATAAAGGGATTGAATGTACATCTGTTTCAGTGAAGTGAGAATTGAAAATTTGGAGACGCTTGACTATCTAGACAACCTTCGCCAAAGGGAACGCTTCACAGAACAGGGGGATGCCATAACTTTTGAATCAGAGGTAAACATTTAAGTTTTTCTTTGAAGTTTTTTGGTTCTCAGTGGGAGTCTTCTCCATGCATTTGTACTAATTTCTTCGGAGAGAATGAGGAAATGTGACAATGCCTGTGTGTTGAAGTATTCTGATAGTGCCTCTACCTGCATTTTGATGACCTTGCCTCTATACAGCCTATAATTTGTACGTTTTTCTGCCTCACCCAATTCTGGTAGGTGGATCGAATCTACTTGAGTTCTCCAAATGTAATCGCAGTTCTTGATCATGAGCGGAAGCGAACTTTTGTGATCAGAAAGGAAGGTCTGTCAGATGTTGGTAAGAGCCCTTCCAATTAAGGAAAATGTCTTTGCATTTTATTACGTACTCCTAGAACATTAAGTAGGGTTACTGGAACCTGAGAGATTGCAGAGAAACAGATGCGGCTGCTGGATATTAGTCACTCCAAGTTGAAGTAAATTGGTTATCTTGTTTGAATATGCAGTTGTATGGAATCCCTGGGAGAAGAAATCGAAGGCGATGGTGGATTTTGGCGATGAGGAGTACAAACAGATGGTTTGTGTTAATGGTGCAGTGATAGAGAAGCCAATCACATTGAAGCCAGGTGAGGAGTGGACTGGAAGATTGGATCTCTCCGTGGTCCGCTCTACTTTCTGTAGCGACCACCTTGATTTCCAAACCAGAGGCCTCTGAAGATACCGAAGTCATGGCAGCCGTATTTATGTTTTTCCTGTTCTGTTTCTGATGGCAGAGAGCCAACCCCAGGCATCCCTTTGGACCCGTCCTCGACCCGGAAGCCTGGGGATGGTTGATAGTCCTACACCTAACTCTCCAGTGATAGTGTCAGTGCACCAGTCCGTGCATTCTATACAAGAGGAATCGAGTTTGAGACCTCCACCTCATGAAGTGTGGCCCTCAGGTCACCCTTTCTGTTGGGGACACTGTTGGCGAGGCTGGCAGATTCAGTAGTTTCGACTTCGGAGGTGGTCGGTGCAGAGTGAATTGTAATAATTTTGCGCGAGTGGCTTCGTATGAAAATCTGCATCGAATAAACTGGGAATTGCAAGTTGTAGCGTGGGAGCCTCTCTCTCTCTCTCTCCCTCCCTCCCTTATCGTCGTGAGATTTTACACATCTTCATAGTTCATATAGTCATATGTAGATGTCAACATACCATGTCACGGTTGAAGGGTTTGTGTCTAAATATCCTTTTAAGGTTCAAGCCTTTCCCTTTCTGTAGAATAGATGGTTTAGACGGTGCTGTAAAAGCATGACCGCCGATTCTAGCCTAACCTCAAAGATGGAGGACAGAACTTAAAACTGAACCTTCGATTTCGAGCCGCTCTTTCATATCATTTTCTAATTCTTCATTGACTCCAATGTCAACTCTTATGCATTTTCACGTTGACTTTGGCAACCGAAGTAAAAGAAAAAGGAACAAGAAAAAAAATAAAAAACCCACATGTGCGATCCTTTATGTATTCAAGAGCCAGCCTTAAATGATTTGTCTGTATCTGACAGTAAACTAAAAACCACAGAAAGTGATCCAACGCGATAAACTTGGTGATTTTTCATGGGTTTTACGGATATTCTAGATATTAGATGCATATTAATATGGTTCCTGAAAAATACCATCCTAAAGAAGGAAACATAAAACTCAAATAAATAAATAAGGGTCGTGACTGTTGAGTTGTTATAAGGTTGGCCGAATATTTTTGGCGCTGAGGAAAAATGAAGAGGACAATTTCTTAATATTATAGCTGGACAAGGAGATATCAGGAGGCACGTAGCTGCTGATGCGAATAGAGCAAGGCCAGGTATCAATTTCTTTCCAACTGAAAAAAAGAAGAAGATATTAAGTGATCTGGTGAGATTACATTAGACTATATATAAGTGTCTCCGGCTCTTTTTTTAATTACCCATTTCAGGGTTTCATCTCAACACAACCTTCTCCTATGTACATGGATGTCACGTATGTTTTGCTAGGGCTGGAGAAATATGTACAAAAGATCTTCAACATATTGTTTACCTATTCATTCTTAAATTTTTTTATTGTACCAATTGAGTTATAAATTTTTTCTTATTTTGTCAATTGAGTATATCCAATCAATTGGTTGAAAATAGATGACATGAATGCTAGCCAGTCGTTTTACATGACATGACTAACGTTAATGTAGATAATTTTTTATTATATTATAGCATTTTTTTCAAAATCTTTTATAAAATTTTCTTTTCTTTTTCCTTTTTTTTTATTTTTTATTTTCCCCCTTTTCTCTCTGTTGCCTCAGCAAGGGCCACTCTTGCCACCCTCGGGTGAGGGACGCCTAGGCTTGAGTTGGTGAATGTCACCCTCATCACCCTAGTGAGAGGCTAGCCCATGCTTGCCCAAGGGAGGGCGACCCTCGCCAAGCCAAGTGCAGGTGTTCCTTACCTATGGCTAGCAACTTCTGTAGGCCATTGATGAGGCCCGATGACGGCAGATGGAGGAAAAAAGAAAAAAAAAAAAAGAAAAGAAAGAAGAGAAAGAGAAGAAAAAGGAGATAAGGAAAAATAAAAAAATTAATAACAAGCTAAAAAAAAATATTTAAATAATTTAAAATTATCCATATTAACATCGGCATGTGAGTAGTAGGATGCACAACATCCACATTAGTAATTGTCAATAAAAATTGATCAAATGGGCTCAAATAGCAAAAGTGGAAAAGATTAAGAATTCAATTGACAAAATTAAAAGATTTAGAATCAAATTGGCAAGAGTGTAATAGGTTTAGAGTTTTTAGACAATTTTGCTTGTTTACTAAAAATAAATAATTTGAAAAGCATCCTCGTTAAAGAATAATTAATTAATGTAAAATATTTTCATTATCGGAAACAATTAATATCTAAATATTTTGGGGGTAATGGAAACATAATAGTAAGCAGTCCTAAACTCCCGTGTATAAATGGCCACTTGGATAAATGGCCTCGCATTACGATCTCTTATAACATCTCGCATTGTGAAGCTCGATTTAAGTAGGTGATCCAAGAATCTCATATTTCTCGCTCTCCCGTTAAAGATCTTGTTCCCATCAAGCCACGTAGTGTAAATCCAATGTATAAAAAAGGAAAAGATCAATGCGGGGAAAGCTTTCTAGATTGGATCATTAGTTAATTAACAAGAATTTAGGAGACGCTGGTTAACAAAATCCGAACGAATGTTGGACGATTCAACGGCAAAAACCAGAGAATAACAAGAAACAGATCAATATAGGAAAGGATGGAACAAGAAAAAGAGCAACGTCGGGCCGGCAGAACAAGGTGTCGCGTCGCGTCAGCGGGCGAGCGCCGCGCGTGGAAATCGCGAACGAATTCCTGCCACTGCTCCTCCCCCCGTTCGAATGCGACGTCCCCTGCTTTCCTGTGCCCTCCCTTCCCCCTTCATATTTCTTCACCGCCCCCCCATTAGATTTTCGCTTCAGCTTCCTCTCTCTCTCTAATTTTCTCTCGTTATGAAATCCACCACCTTTTCATCGGGTCAAGATCTTTTCTCCCCGTTGAATTCTCCCAGACCGACTTGGGTTTCCATCGGTTTCGTCGTTTCTGCAGAATTCGGCACTGTTCTGTGTCGAATCGTTTCCATCTCTTCCGAAAGGTCTGCATCTCTCCGCATGCCGTCTAAGATGATGCTTCATGTCTGCTTTTTTCTTATCCGGTCCATAGATTTTCCATCCCTTTGATTTAGGAATCACATTATCGAAATCTTTCGAGAATTTAGACAGGGCAGGCATGCGCCTACGTGATGCCGTGTCTCTGTTTCTTTCCAATGAATCTACACAGAGCTGTTCTTTTCCTTTTCTGAGTGAGCTCGTCCATCTACCCTTTCGTTTATATATAATATAGAAGTCATTTTGTGTCGAGCTTCATTCAAGAAATTACAGAGGTCGCCTTCAGTTACAGAGCAAGAGCGAGAATTCAATTTTTGCTTCCCTGTTTGACTCGGCTTCGTTCATCCGGGCATTGGCAGTGTTGTTTTCTCTTTCTCGATGAATTATTTTACGTTTCAAAGTTCACTTTTTTTCGCGGGCAAGCGTCCGCATGACGTGCTCATTTTGCGCTGATTCTGTTGCTCTGCTTTCAATGTAGAAACAGAGCATCGAACCGGAAGAGACGCCAAATGGCCGAGCCGCCGCAAAAGCCGATGCTCCAGAAGCCACCGGGCTACAGAGACCCGAGCTTCCCGGTCCAACCGCCCCCGAGACAGCCGTATCGCAAACCGGTCATGCCACCTTCGATGTACCCGAGGAAGAAGCGCCGGAGCTGTTGCCGCTCGTGTTGCTGCTGCCTCTGCGTCCTCGTATTCCTCATCCTCTGCGCCCTCATATTAGCAGGCGCCCTATCTTATCTTTGGTTCGGCCCGAAAATCCCGGTCTTCCACCTCCAGTCGCTCAGGATCCCCCGGTTCACTGTGACCGCTAAGCCGGACGGCACTTACCTCAAGGCGCAGACCGTTTTGAGGGTCGAGGTCAAGAATCCGAACCAGAATCTGGGGTTGTACTACGGCGGGACCGACGTGGACATCAGCCTGGGGCGGGACGGGGGGATCGAGCTGGGGTCCGACAGCCTGCCCGGGTTCAGCCAGGGGAAGAATAACGTGACGAGCTTGAAAGTGGCGACGGAGGTGCGGGACGAGCTGGTGGAGGATGGGGCGGGCAAGGAGCTGAGGTCGGGGTACCGGAGCAAGAGATTGGCGGTGAAGGTGAAGGTTCGGACGAGCGTGGGGGCGATCATACAGGGGTGGAAGGTGGGGAGGGTTAGGGTGAATGTGGAGTGTGGGAGGTGACGATGAAGGATGTGGAGGGCGGGGAAATGCCCAAATGCAAGATCAACTTGCTCCGTTGGTAAGTTTGACAGAGTTCGTGTTATAGTTTGGCGGCGGATCAATGCATTTTGTTTGGTTGCATGATGCATTCGTTGATGAGCAAACAGCTTAGTTAAGCCACAGTCGTAATTACTAATTAGGAGGAGTTTGCTTAGGATCTGTGACGTTTAAGTAGAGCGTGACATTACATCCTGTTGTTTTGCATTATATTCGTCTTATCATTTGGATTAGAATCCATGAGTTTACATAGTTTATGAGTCTGAAAAGGGCGTGTTTTCTTTCTAAAAATGGATAGCCTGTCCTCATAGATTATCACACGAGATTTCGATCAAGAAGTGAAGCGGATTCGATCTTTTCATGACATTGTGAAATGTTATCCATGACCTTAAAGAAGGCAAGGATGCTAGTTTCATGCCATGACATCGGGTAGGAATAGGATGCCATAAGTATAGCAAGTCGTTGATTTTGGATGATCCGTGTAAGATGAAACGCGGGCTCATCATTGTATGGATAATGCGTCGCTATCGGGAGAGTACTACGTCTAGATCGAGGGAAACGACGGGTTGACTTACCTGACACGTGATTTCTTTTTCTCCCTCGTGTTGGAATGCAGGATCTTCTTCCAATGACGTGATCAAGGTCAAGTGAAGAAAAAAGAACAAAACGAGACCGATCGAATTTGACGACAACATTTGGTGACCCTTGCTGAACAATGCCGCAGATTCTAATATTACTTCTGACCGCAATGACATCAACACAGCCGTTTAATTTTTCCTTTATGTGGCTCAGCCCTTCGACTCCTTCTGATGTAATTTACTGCACATAGCGAGCTCTTCTACTATTTGTATATTTGGTTGGTCTGTCAATACGGATCCCATTATGTTTTATCTTCTCTATTGTGTTTATGAACTAAAAAATGTTTGGGGGTGGTGGCCGGTGGGGATCGACATCTGGCTCTGCAATCTCTGAACGTTTTCCCTTGGAGACCAAGAATTGTAGCTGCCTATCTTAGGAAAGTGGAAAGAGAGGAACACGCTATCTATCCGCATCTTGCGTGATCCAAGTAAAAGGTGGCCACGGAGAGAGATGTGCAATCTGCATGGCGTCTAATAGGTCCACTTCTCGCTTGGCCGAAAGAAGCTTCGCGTTGCAAACCCCCTATAAGTTCCTAGTCCTCAGACCATTAAAATTTCCCAAGAATGACACGTGCTACATTCTTGCGCATGCGGTCGGCCATAACAATCCTGGAAGGAACTCGAAACTGCAAAAGAAATGCGCCCACTCAACTAATCAGCACCGGTTTGGCAACAGAGCAAAAACCGAAGGTCGCAACATGCCGGCAGAGTATTAGGCGAAAGAAAATTAACTAATTCAGTTGTGAACCGAGTACTTTCATTGAGGTGACAAGCAATAAAGGTTGACACATTTCAATCTTGGCCTCAAATGAGTTGATCATGCGTCGGGTGCTTAAATAGTCTAACGATTTCCAACATGTTGATTGATTTATTCTACTACAGAATAAGTCCTTTTGCAAAGGGCTTTGGGCTTCCAAAGATACTTAGGTCAAAGTTTGGGTGTTTGGGAACAACTTTGAAATTCCCATTAAGCCAAAGTTGGCATTCTCAAGGCTGAAAGCCCAAGGCAGGTGTGAGGGTGAGGGCTTTCAGCTTTCTCGGCATACAAGAGGTACTGTTCATTTTTTTTATTTTCTTCCAAAACCATCCTCACTTACTCTTGATTTTTCTGGTTTTGCCCTTGTCATTGTACTATTCATCTTCTTCTCCGTTGAGGTTGGCTAACGTGTTGCTCGAAGTTGTGAACGGCCGCCGATAGCTCGGCATGGTCGTGGTGGCCCAAGCGAGCGTCACTAGGGAGTGGTGCAACCGCCACCCGATCTGGGTCGTGGCGAGGTTTGGGTCGTGCGACCTCGCCGTGACCCAAAGAGGTCCTCCCGTGACCTCGCCCCAGATCCGAGGTCGCGCAACAAGGTCGCCCGACGTCCGGCAGCCCTCGCCGAGGGTCTTTTGACCCCTGCCCTTGCCGGTCAATTTTTTTTATTTTTCTTTTGATAATTATTTTTTATCAAAAAGTCATTTGTAAATGTAATTCCCCTAAACATCATTTTGCTCAAAGTACTTCACAAAAGGCTTTCAAACTACAATTTACCAAAAGCCTTTGCATTTTCCTAAAGACTTTCCCCAAAAGTCTTCCCAAACGTACCCAATGTCACCCAATGTCAGAGAACTCAAATATTCAATTCTGCCTCAAACTGCCGCAACTCTAGTTTTTGCATAGAAAAAAGTGGTCACTCTATAGATTTATAAACAACCTACTATTTGTTCAATGAGTTGGACTTTGGCTCAACTCAAGGGATGAGCATGGAAACGATATTGAACAAGCTTCGAATGTCTTGCCTCGTCCATTGTTGAAATTACGGTCATAAACATTTGAGTCTGATGACAGAGATGTAAATAAGCAGTACAAAAAAGAACCATAGGAGTAAGAGATTCGTGGATGTATACCAAGTAATGTCGGCAAGTGAATAAATCCAAACTCGTCTTGTCCGGGATTTGATTACGGTTGAGTAGACAATAAAAAACAGTACGGCAGTCTGTAATAAATCTAAATTCTCTTCTGGTAAAAGAAGTTTCACATTCAAACCTTGCAGCAATTTCCATGCACTCTGGAATGCATTCTAGAAATCAATTGAAGATTCACGTCAACGATAACATATCCTTAAATACAACTCAGCATATAGCCGACACATCTCAAGTTTGAACATTGGAACCCCAAGGATCTGGTGACTAAGCATGCAGCGAGATTCTGCATTCTTTAGAAGGTGAACCTTAAGAAAGGAAAAGCAATTACATACCCCAAAATTCTCACCACAAACAAATGAACATTTCACACGGTAAGATCCTGATGGAGACTACACTTACAATCCTCACTCTGGTGCTAGTCAAGCCCGAAATTAATAGGTCGCCATGGTCACTTCTCCAATCCGAGCCGATAAAGTTTCCTGCAACAAACTAGTTTCAGCTCACCAACTAGTACTAGACATGCACAAGGATGTGCCTAAATTCAACAGATCAGGTAAATTTGTTAAATCATGGGTGAGATCCAATTATCTCAGCATCACGGAAAAATGCTCTTTATGAGGGAATCAATAGAATGGATGAAAAAGACAGAATTAAGACTGACAATTGAACCACCCAGCTCTTCTCTTTCTGAAATGCTAGTTGACGTGATGCGGAAATCTTGTCAGCATGTGTATAAATATATGCATAGTTTATTTGCCAAAATGACGCAGCACATATAACTTGTTGCTGACTATTACTTACAGACATGAACAGCACATGACTACAAAGCATACGCAAGTAGTTGGTATGGTGTACACTGGAAGCAAAAACCATTGCAGCTTACCTATGTTTTCATACAGGCTTTTATTCCGTTCAGACGGCTAATTTCGGATCTACAGTTCCCGTAGCATTTCCCTCTCCTGTTAGGATGTGATCGGGATCCTGCTTCAGAGAAACTTACAGGTAAGATCTGATATATGCTCAAAAGTTGAGATAGATAAATGAGGCAAAGTAGAGGATATACCTCCATTCCCCACTTAATGTAATCCGGAGATTCACATGCTTTATATTCGTCAACCAAGCTCTCAATTATGTCTCTAGATTCGTCAAACTCCGATAGATCATTATCCTGTTCATGTGATTGATTGTGTCAATATGATGTCTTGGCATACTAGAAACACCATATGGAGTAGGAATTCTTATCAAAACCGTTTTGTGTTAAAAAAATAATGACAACAGTTGCTTAGACAGCTTTTTCAACAGGACATCAAAAGATCAATACACTACTCATAAATGCATGATCACTTGAACAAGCACTGCAATGCAAGCTAAAATTCCCATTAAAGGTCTATAAGATTATACCGGTTGTATGAATGCTATCTATTGACAACTTACAGCAAACATTGGGAATTTCCGGTAATTGTCAAGGAAGGCCTGCTTCTTTCTCAACTTATCGTACTGATTCAAACACTTGCTAAAGAGATGCCGTATGCTGGTGTGGCTTGCTAACATAAGACCACTGACCTGACAAATGCAACATTCATAAATTTTCATCATTCTCTGAGTAGATTCTCAAAAAAAGGTCACACCTGCCACTGCTGCCAAATTTCTAGAAGCAAAAATTTTCACAAAGCTCCAACCATACCCTATGGGCGGTTTGAACATATGGAGACTTTCTTGATAGGGCAACCTAAAAAATAGAAAGAACAAGAATGCATGAGATATTTTATAACACCGAATAGCTCCAGAAAATAGACTAGCATGACTTAAATTGCTTTTATTGTATCAGAAGACCTGAATACTCGCCGGGCCCCACTCAATGAAATTGACAAGCTTTCTTTCACGTATCCTCTGCAAACTTTCATGAACCTGATTACAAGAACAGGAAAATTTCAATTATATCAACCAAGATTACAAGAATTATACAATGCATATTAAAGTTAAAAGCCGCTATTTGAAAAGGAAATGCAGTAGAGGATGTCCTTAACTTATGTTGGCCATTTCAGAACAATAAAATCTATGTTAAGAATTTTTATGAGGAAAAGACGAGGTCAGTGCGATGGACTTGGTTTTGCAAGAGCTATTAATGAATCATTTGCTTCATCCAAGATGATAAAATGTAAATTATAGCCAAATGACTCCTGAGAAAATATTGTCCAGAAAGAAAACTGACCGTTTCTTTCAGCATTACAAATACAGACACTTCGAGGTTTTCACGTTGCAAATAAAAAGACCAACACCAATGCCTCAAAACAATTAATTGTTGGTCAGATAGCCAGGCTAAGGAAACAGACATGGTCAATTTCTCCACGCATGACTAAACATAAGGAATTCATGCAGCAAAAAAAATATACCTGAGTGGGATCTACTTCTCCTTGAATGATGTTCAATATGGATATGTACTTTGCTTGACTAGCTTCTTTTGTTCGAGCGTAAGATGAAACCATAATATTTTTTGACTGAAACACATGCACACAGAAAAAGAATTAGGAAGAAAAAAGAAAGATCAAAGAAACTCTCAACACACAAAAAAATATACGCAGTAAAATTTGTCACCTGCAAAAGTCGTCTCATGACATCCAAAACAGTAGTTTTCCGAATTACATTTGCCTGCAAAGATGAAAAATATTTGAATTCACACTTTAGTCATTTGAACAAGGTGAAGGTGAGTCAATCAGGACTAAGACTAAGCTGGGTTCCTCAAAAGAATTTACCGAAAGACCTTGAAAATAAGTCCACATTATCCTCCCCTCTGACAACAAGGCATCATCCATGGATGCCACATTATAGAGGAAGTTTCATGCCAACACATTAGGCTTATCTAGATGGTCACGTAAACCTATAAACCACATTTTAAAGAGAAAGGAAAGGAATATCAAATATGTTACCTGACGCTCTACAGTGAGAGGTGTATATCCCGTCATCAGGAAATGGCATCTTGGTGTTGGAATTAAAGAGGCAAGAAGGCCAACTAAGTCATTGTTCATGTACCCAGGATAGCGAAGGGTGGTTGTGCTCGCAGACATGACAGTTGAAACCAATGAATTTGTTTGAGCAAAGGTAGGATTACTCAGATGAAGGCGCTCCACAGCTATTCTATTCAGTGCAGTATTATCAAGAACAACAACACAATCAGCATTAAGGGTTAGACGCTTGAGGGTCAGAAGTGAGTTGTATGGCTGCACCACCACGTCACTTGTCTCCATCTGGTTAGGAAACACGCTATATGTTTGAACCAATTTTTTGCTGTAGCGATCATTCAGAGTTTCCAATAGATATGAGCCCATACCTGCATTATTTTGCTTTTGAGAAAAAATAACCAACATATGTGTAGTGTAAAAAGCGAAAACAATATACATATAGGTGTTTTGGTATGTCGAGCACGTTTGCATGGGGACTATTAAGTAAGAAGATAGCCAATAGAAAGTAAAGATCTGCATTCTGCAGCTAACAGGAAAACACTTCACAGAGTGGCTAAAGAGACAAATAACTCATATAAACTAGACCATCCTACAGTTGGTGCATATTAAGCATGATATATGCCAGCACACTCTGAAAGAAAGAAAAGCCTCAACAAGTGGAAATATTTATATCAGTTTTCACTAAGTCCATCAGTCTTAATGCAAAAAAGTGAAAAATGTAAATAGAAGGAAAGCATGGAAGCAACCTGAGCCTGTCCCTCCAGCAATAGAGTGGCAGAGAACAAAACCCTCAAGACTATCGCTACCATCTGCTTCTCTGTCGATCATGTCCATTATATCTTCTTCGACTCCCTTCCCCTATCACAATGTTATGAAAAGGAATAGTAAGAAAGTCCGGTAATAATGATTATCCTAAAAGAATTTGGTACACATATCACGCAGGAGTCAATAATAGGGTAATTATCATTTAGTTCTGTCACCCAAAATTAAGTGATTACAAGATAACAGAAGAACATTACTTTACATGATGTGCAAGAGATATTAATAACGAGGAGATTTTCTTTCTCAGTACTTCCAATTGTTAAGTGGTCTGGAATCAAGGGCAGAAAAAGGTTCATTTAAGTAACAGTAATCACAATCTAATGTAGTCAACTTTAGCAAATGATACACCAAGAATCTGAAGAAATTAGAGAGATAAAAGTGAAAACTGATGCAGTGGGCTGGTTGATATGACCTTCATTACTAGAAGTAGTACAGACTAAAGTCTAAGGCCGGCGGATAAGAAAACAAGGTACTGGACCTCTGCTACCATCCCGAAAAACCATTTCTCCGATAACTTCCTTATTTAAAATTTAGCAAATACAGCACAGAGACGGTAAAATAGCAAACCTGATGATATCCACTGGCCCAATTATTCCCAGCACCTCCTCCATGATCAGACACGAATATGTTCTCGTGATTATAGAGATTCCGATATTCGCTGTTCTGAATACCATTTATCACTCTCGGCTCCAAATCCATCAATATAGCCCTTGGAATATAGTGCTGATCATCAGCTTGATAGAAAAACACATCTTTTCTGTCGCCTCCCTAAAGCATCGCAATAGCCAAAGTTTCACAAGTTAGGGATACAACTAGAAACACTCCATCCACACCACGATATCGTAATGAGTACATGTGCTAATGATACATATATATTAAAGTCGCTTTGACGAACATTACCCTGGAATAGGCTGATCATCATCGGCCTATATCATTACAAGTTCAACTCCAATTTAAGCTTCACGAGCTAGGAAACAACCTACAGAACCCTAAACCCCAATCCACCCACAACTCTACAAAGTCACTCTACGAACTCTATTAGCGAGTTTCACCGAAAAGGAATAAAGAACCCCACTCCACCACTCGCAAAAAGGCGAAATTTTGCGCATTGCCCAGCCGACCAATCGAGACGCTCGGCTCCCTAAGTAGGAAATCTCCACGAATTTCTCACCAACAACGACTACGGCCTCGCGACGCTCCCCGAGCTAAAATTAGCCTAACAACAAAAGCGCGACGAGGCGGGGGGGTTTCGGACCTGAGTGGCGAAGTCCTCGAGCATGCCGTCCTTGCTGATCCCGTGCTCGAGGCAGAGCTGCTTCCAGAACTCCATCCCAATCTGGTTCCCGCATTGCCCCACCTGCAGCGTTATGATTTCCCTCGGCATCTTTTCCTTCCCTAAATCGCTCTCCTCCTCCTCTCCTCTCGCTTCTGCTGGCGTGAGTGCTCGGATCGGAGGGGAGAATCGAGAGAGAGCAAGGGATCGAGCTAGGGATCGATTTGGGGAGTGGGGCGCCGAATCATTTCAAAAAAAGAAGAGGGAAAAATTGCAGTGCGCAGAGCGAGAAAATGAGGGAAAAGTCGGGATTTTTTTTTCTCGCGTGGGAAGGCAGGAAAAATGAGCAGGCGGGTCCTCGGAGCGTCAACCACCGGGTCAACTCAGTGAGTCAGTACTCAGTAGTAGCGCGCGTGCCGGCGCGTGCCGGCGCTCGCTATCCTGCGCGGCCGATGCTAACGTACGCCGCCCCCGCGCGACCCTTTGGGCTTGGGCCGGGCCTTCCTCGTCGTCGAGGGAGGCCCAATCAGTACGGGCCCAGTTTCGGTTTCGGCGTCTCGTTGGAAGGAGGCAATTCCAGAGTGTAATCTGCTCTATGAAACCGGAACGATGAAGACTAATGATACCGGCCGACACGGCGGAGGCACAACGAAAGGGGCGGTGTATAGAGCGCCGAAGGTGGCGAGCCGAGGTAGTACATCGGAACGCGACTGACTGTGTATTGTTATTTAATCTGGAAATACACGAGTGAAATTAGATGCTTGACTCACTTCCTCGCCTGCCTGTTTAGTAAAGCATTAGCAGAGAGCACACATGACTACCAGACCATAAAGCACATAGCGAAATGCTGCTGTCCTAGACAAACGACAGCCGGCGTTTGCGAGACCATTCCCGCGGAATGTGATCGGGGGCTGAAGGGGGCTTAGGGAGCCAGCTAGTTAGTCCACAGGAAGCACCCCATGGCGAAGTCCCGCTTGTCGTGGAGGCTGCCGGTGGTCGAGAGGCCGTACTCGCGGAGCAGGGAGTCGAGCTTCCACTCGGGCATGACCTCGTAGTCGGCTCGGGTGAACCTCGGGTAGTGGAGCGGCATCTGGAAGCTCGTGCACCGGTTGGCCGCGTGCTGGTGCTTGCCGTTTGCCCTGGCGCTGCCGCCCTCCGAGGCGGGCTCCGGCGTGGTGGCCACGGACTCCGTCCCCTCTCTGCTCATATCTGCTCTTAGTCCCCCTTGCGAGCTCCTGTGCAGGTTGCTGCTGATGGCACTACCAACTTCGTGAACTTGATACAGTATTTATAGAGAGAGAGAGAGAGAGAGATTGCCTGGCCAGATATTCACATCGTCCAGGTCAATGCTTGTGGGGGAAGGTACCAATCGTTCAGATAAAATATATTAAAAAGTATTGAGAAACCTACGTTTTTCTTTTTGTGTTGTCATTCTTTTTGTTGCTTCTGCGGAGGAGTCATATATCATCATCAATAAAAAAAAAAAAAAAAAGCATTATATGGACTCAATCTAGAGATGGACGCTTTACAAATTTTACTTAAATCCTGGAACTTAATTATGGAGACAACTTCTTTATCTTTTGGAATTTACCCTGGAATCTAGAAGTCTAGAACTTACCTTGTCATAGGTTTTATAATCAGTTTCAAGTATTACAATTTGTTGCTATAATTTACTGATCACAATTTATATTTTAATATGAAATATTAACAAAGTAGAAGTTTCATTCATAAGAGGGGAAGTTTATATTAGTGATTTTAAATTATATACTCATTATCAAACGCCTTGAATTACTGCATGATTGAGTAAAGACATAAATTAATAAAAATACAAAAACTTGTTTTAGGTTTTAAAACTAGGTTCCAAGTTTCACTTACCTAAAATCTAGAAACTACCGGTCGAAACAGGTTTTTTTTATTTTTGGAACCTCGAACCTTCCCTAGATACTTTGGAATCTAGAATTCGATAGATTTCCATCGGTTTAGTTCTTTGGTTCCGGATTCTATCTTAGAATCATGTTTACCCCTAACTCAATCTGTCTTTCACTAATATGAATGGGGAAAAATTGTCTAGAAAATACTGAATATATTGTACAACGACCAATTCAATCCTAAAATTACAAATGTAATCCCTCCAATGAATCTTGGTCAAAAATTGCTAACGTAGATGCCGGCTATTTTACGTGACATGCTCCAATGGTATGATTGGCATTGATGTGGGTAATTTTTACAATTTTCTAAAAATTTCTGATTTTTCTTTTCTTTTCTCTCTTTCTTGTCTTTCATTTTTTTTTTCATATTTATCCTATTTCCCTTCACCACCATCACAGAGCCACTGAGTGAGGGCGTCCTGGCCATCACTTGTAGCTAGCGACCTCCACCAGCCACCACCAAGGCCCTAGTAACTGACGAAAGGATATGAACAAAAGAAAAAAAATTCATTTAAAAAAAAAAACAAAATCATTCACATCAACTTTAGTTACGTCATGTAATATAGCCGGCGTTCATGTTAAGATTTCCAATCAAAATTGTCCGAAAATGACGATATTGACAAATCAACAAAATTTTAAAACTAAATTAAAAAGTATAGAATTGAATCGACATTCAACAATAGGTTTAAAACTTTTTAAACAATCATCCAAATATGAATAAGTCGTGCTTGTTTCCACAAAACCTCGGCTTTGTAAAGCGACTTACAATCGTGAAACGCGAGTTGGACTTTTGGAGGGTTTTATTCCATTATTATTCCGCCAAAATATCAGCCGGCTTGCACTTATTACAAAGGACCAGTTGCGGGGGGGAAGTGCTTATTAAACATCAACATGTACGAACCTTTATTTTAATGCGAGCGCTGCTGCACTTGCCATTACGAACAAACCAAAATGCGTATTGAAACGCACGCCCTTCTTCCTCCCGACCGGCTTTCACCCGAGTGACGGGCGCCATCACGGGCAGTCCCGACGCGGTATCGCATGGAGCGTGCATTGGCAAAACAAGGAATCGAAACAAATGGCACACGATGTGCTTTGCATCGAGCATGCAATTTTTCAATATTTTCCAAACGACTTAAACTTTTAGAATAGTTAATCGAGTGCTCGGGCTTTTTTCAACAATATCTACCGCACTGAAGCTCGCATGATGCGTCCTGGGATCATGACGAAAGCAGGCGCTGCTTGTGATTTACAGGCGAATTGTTGCCGCTGTGCTCATCGAGTGTGTCGACCTCTTCAATGCAAGGGTATCTGCATCTTTTGTCCTGGACCTTGGGAGGGATTATGAGAACATATGCCACATTGTGTCTTCACATAATTTTTTTCCCTAACTGCTTTACCAACTTTAGATCGGATCCCAATTTTTATCCAAACTTCTTTTTTTTTTGTCTCATTAAGAAATACAAACTTTAGATTATGTCCCAATTTTGGGCCAAAACTTTTTTCTTATCTCATAAAAAAACATCAATTCTACGTTGAACTCCACTTATAGCCTAAACTTTTTGACATCTTATGAAAAAGCACAAACTTTTAGTTGGTACCCAGATCCGGCTTTTGCCAAGATTTGATGATGCCATCAAAGATTCAATGAGTCATTCCACGTGTACTAAGTGGAAACTTGACGGGGCAAGATTTAGAAGCCAATTCAAAGTTGTTGCTTTTTCACGAGAGAAAAAATAATTCAAGTGAAAATTGGGACACGATCTAAAGTTGTGTTTTTTTTAGTAAATAAAAAAAAGTTTTTGACAAAATTGGGACCCGAGATAAAGTCGTTGTTTCTTAATGGGATAAAAAAAGTTCGGTCTAGAATTGAAACTCGAGTTAAAATTGGAGCTTTTCCAAAGGAGTTGGCTTTTTTTTTTTTGAATTATTTTTTTGCAAAAATAATCTCCTTGGACATGCAACCCAAGTTGCAAATTAGGGTTTCTTCATCCGTTATTCAGTAGCACTAGGACAAGCGCTTCATCATCTATTAAATACTTCAATCGTGAGTAGGTAGCAACAAAGTTGGTGATTTACAAAAAAGAAAATTCCCACCATACAATGTTTCTGGTCCAGGCAAATATGTTGCCGTGGAAGAGAAGGATTCAAGTACTTTTTACTACTTCGTGCAATTCGGTTGGCCACTGGACACGCCACCAATTACTGCTGAGACACAAACTGAGCCATGAATTCTATGGTATGACATGGAGGGAGAGATCTCAAAGAAACCCTGAACCACACGTTCCCAACTTCGCAGACCCTATTTAATGTTGGTAGGGTTTTGGACAGTGAGTGATCGAGCGAAAGCGAGGCCATGTTTCGGGATGGAGTACATAAGGTTCTTGATCATGTCCGCTTGTCGTTGTTAAGTCAATAAATGACAAAGTGACCATGTGAAAGCGGCCCTATACAGGCAGATTTCACTGTCTCGATCCATGGTCGAACCGTCGAGCTAATGTCAGTCAAATCTTCGTCAAGCAAGGCCGAATGAAGACCCTCACGAGCATTGATGGCAACCGTTTTCGGAAGAGCAATGGCATGGATTGCTATCATATACGGCTAAAAACTTGGCTTGCCATGTCCTGCCCATGTTACCAAGCAAATCCAGTATAGTAGCGACTGAGCATTCTCATTTCACAAACTCACTGGTCGCCGGAACTTGAATCAGCACATGACCACACGGCAAGGCAACATGATTATATGTCTCTGACTATCTCTAGACCACAGGATCAACATCAGCATGATAAATAAGTTGCAACCAACCAAATTGTGCTTTACTCATTCTGTCGACCACAAAATATCTTGATGGGGAATGAATCGGGGAGCATTTGGTCGGTGCACTAACCGGCACCATCCTAGTGGCCCTTCATTTCCATCTGTTGAACGGTTGTATTTGATTCCTAGTAAGTGATGGAGATCAGGAAAAATAATAGGAACAGAGCATGAACCTCACGAGGTGGCGTGACTTAATTTTTCCGCACCAAAGTTGGTGTCGGCTAGCTGCGAAACTTGTGACAGGCGCAGGTCGTGATTTCGTCGCAGAGAAAAAAAGTTTACAACATGGGACGAGGACAAGAGACCATTCCCCTGACTTAGTTCGAATAGACATGACCAACTGCATGTCCTGGATCTTACAAAACACGTCCAATGAAGCACGGTTCGAGTCCGCTGAACTTCCGGGACAAAGTTATCTAGCGATCTATGAGTTGCGGTGTGAAGAAATGTCTCTAAAATTTGACGGTCAGAGATGGTATAATATCTCGAGCTTGGAAAAGGAGAGGTGAATGAGGACTGATCCACACGTCATTTGAAATTGGAGATCATAATGTAATCGCTTACATTATTTTGCAGGTGAAAAGCAAGTCCTGCTGTATAGTGAACAAGGAAAGAACTTGATGCATCAAGATATCTCGGGTATCAAAATGGCTACGAGTTGGATTTTCATAATGAAAACCATGGAATAATGTAAAGAACAAAAAAATTACATTGCACACTCTAAGATGGTCCCCGTATTTTCACCTCAAGCTGAGAGCAATGAAGAACTCCACTTGCCGAGCTGAAAGTCTTCCGAGCCAGTCTTTCCCTGAGAAATTTTGTAGCAGAGCTCTCTCCAAACTGGAGCAAAAAACTTAGTGCAAAAAGACATGAAGCGATTGTAAACAAATAGTCTGCCAAAACTCTGTTATCTGACTTTGAGAAATTCGACAGGGACTTAAGTCTGCATTCTTGATGGCCATCTTCATGTATCATCTAATCCTATACCCATCCAATCCTTGGAACATGACAGTATTTGAATGAGATGGAATCATGTAAGTAGGATCACCATTGCTGCTTTTGGATAACCCTGTTGGGGGTCTATGAAATTCCATCCCTCAAAAAAATGTCATCATCACTATACAATTCCAATCATTTCATATGTTCGTCCATGGAGTAGAGGGTGAAGCAAGACTAAGTATAATTAGAGGATCTCAAATTCCTCACAAACGAAGCTTCACTTTTTGAGACATGGATAGCGATGAGTAATTCTTTTCCAACAGCAACTGGCGATGGAAACTTTTCATCACCTTGACCAAAAATTAAGGAATATAGACCGTCACCGATGAAAAGTACTACAAACTGCAGAAGTTCAGAAACAACTCGGGTTCCTTTCTCCTACCATGCTGAAATTTCTACATAAAAAATCAATCATCAGTTTGCGGTGGTTTTTATGATCATAGGTTCATGATATATCCATCTTCACATTAAAGGCCTGAAATAAGTCGAACTTTATAAAACGCTCGAAAGTCGCAACTTGTTGACTATTGGCTTTGAGAAAAGATACTCAGAATTCTTAACTAAAATGACGAGCAGTGAAACAGTCATCTACTGGGACAAAAACCATAATCAATCAAATGATATGAAACTATAGTGACCACCCAGATCAAAGTCTCAAAGATATCAAGTGATGGCATACCTGAGCAACTCCCTACTGCTTCTCATGAAGTAGAAAGAGCACGATTGCAGAAACCAATCAATGACAGATTCATAACACTGCAGCATAAACATAGTCGTCAGATATCGCTTGCTCTCTCTATCACGGAAGCCTAACTACATGCACATTTTGTTGAGCCGCCCCAAGAAAGTTGTAGCTTGTGATTGTGCCAGGATCAGCTGATTAATCACCTCATGCTATCCCACTTTGTATTCCCACGTCATACATACTAACAGAAACTGAGGTGATGCTAGATCAGCTATTTATATTTTCTCTATCTGTGTTCCCAGGACAGCTTGCGTGTCACAAGGCAAACTTACCGCCACAATTGCAGTCTTGGAACTCACCAGCCAATCCAAAAGGCTTGTCTTGAGGACTGTTAAGAGAAAATCATGCTTTCCCCCTCAAACCATCCACTACAGTTTCAAACTTCCAGCAGAATTGGCTGCCACAATCTTATGTCTTCCGTCCCCAGCAAACATAATCAGAGCTACCTTCTTTACTCAAACCATCTGCAAGATCTTCAAACTTCCAGCAGAATTGGCAGCGACCAACATATTCGTCTTTTGTCCCCAGCAAACACTCGAAACGAAATTACCATCATCATTGCCAATCTTGGTTCCAGAAATAGGATCAGAAGATCCAAATGCATGAGAAGTGATTGGCATCGGTAGGGATCTATGGTAACTATAAACCTGGTAAAACAACCGATTGTATTTAGTCAGTTTATTCTTTGTTTTCACAATATTACACTAGATTATTTTGGAGATTACCAGGAGAATGGCAAATAAAGGAAACATTAAAATAAGACCTGGGTTTAGACAGTTTAGACAGTATAGACTTCTAACAAGGAATCCAATTGGTTTGTCGATATCATTCCTTTTTTTCTTCCAAGAAATCTCTTAAAAAAGGATGACACTTTCTTAGGTGGCATATCTTTGTCTGGCCGAATAAATTTCGTCTTGGTCCAGTAAGAAAAGTTTGGGTATTCATAATAAGTGTACTATGAACACGAACGAAGTAAAACAACACTACTTATCATTGATAGTAGCAGAAATACCAAAATTTCCATCCCCTTTGCTTTTATAATGGTCCACAAATAATTAGAACAACATATCTAAGTCTCAAGCACTGTAACAATTGACATCTAACTTGCAACAGCTTATTGCTGATTTTGAACTTTTCATGAAATTTGGCAGTACAAAACAAGCAAACTTGTAACCAATTTAACCACGTGTTATCTAAGAATAACACTGTACACAAAAAAATGAGACCAAAGTAGTGTACCTCATTAGTCTCTGAGCCGCATGCTATGTATCCATCCAAAGTGGACAAGCCAACAAAATTCTGCAAAACCAGAGGCTCATACTCAAGATAATGGAACGAATCGTATGCTTCAAAATGTCAATACATATAGTGAAGAGAAAGCAACCTTCTCATTAGTATGACCCCTATATGTTGAGGTGCAAGCATTTGAGGAAAACTCATCTGAATTTGCTTTCTTTAGATCCCATAGCTTTAAGGTGTTGTCCGTGGATGCAGAGACAATGCTTTCAGAATCCAAAAACTTAATATAGCTGACTGTTTTACCATGTCCAGCTAAAGTGCACCAAGGAATTTGAGTGCGTCGAAGATCGTAGCAATAGATTAAGTTATCAGCACATCCGAAAACCAAGAGATTAGTCGAGTGAGGAGAAAACTGAACACAGCAGACATTGGCCGGGTTCCAAATGGTGCTGACTGAGTTTTTCTGCAGACAATCACATTTATGACCTCATTCTTCTTTTTTGAACTAAAAAAATTCTCACATCAAATTCCAAGACCATAAATTAACTAAAGGTCAAAGCAAGAATCTGTGTCTACCCTACTTGAACTCATGGTTAAAGCTTAAGTTAATATTAACGGGGCTTTCAAAGACCAAAAATGATTCATAAAGTCTACTGAGTTTCCTTGCCAATCTGATTTCCTCAATGTGACTCAGTCCAAGCTTCTTTTCTATTGACGCTTCCATGCATGCATAAATTGTAACTAGGGGGAAGATTATGTCTCTTTTTCAAAAAGATATTATACTACTGTATGGAGAAAAGAGTGTTAAAATAGATACAAGAGATGGCATGCCTCATTGATTGCCCACAGCTTCAAAGAACAGTCATCACTGCCGCTTGCAAACTTTGTAGGGTCTGCCTGAGAGAAGTCAACAGACCAAGCCCTCTTTTGGTGCTCCATATGTTGTGAAAATCCTTGAGCGGTGACCACATCCCATATCTAGGTTCAAGCAATGTTAAAGTGATTATATGCAGAATTAGGATGGCGAATAACCAGGACCAAACATTTTGATTGTTGTTCACGTGAGTTTTCTTTGGAACTCACAACACTAAGTTTTGTAAGTCAAACAACTAGAATCAATAAAGTAATAGCAGGTTCACATCTGGTTTTGACAGTAATTTGCTGCTTCATCAAACTCCCCATAGACAGACATCTCAACACTAAATTGGTTCCCAGAATGGGATGTCATTTAGATGTCCGTGCATGCACACAGTTCCTAGTCATCATAATTAAGAAGGAACCATATAATGATATATTCTGTAGAATCTAGTCAAAAGACTGGTCAAACGAGAGAATAGTATGAGGTTCATAGATAGTTTTTACAGTAATTTGATGTTGCAGGGAACTTTCACGAGACAGACATCTCATCACGAAATTGGTACTTAAAACAAGAGTTCACTTAGAAGGTACCACGAATGCATACAGTTCCTAGTCATCATAATTAAGAAGGAACCATCCAATGATGCATAGAATCCACAAAGACTGAATTCATTATACTTCACACACCTTAATTGTGCCGTCATAATCAGTTGAGGCCAGGTAGTTTCTCATGTAGCTGTTCCAACAAACACAGCTAAGCTTTGAATTGTTTGACATCTCAACTGCTGGATAATGAAGGTCAACTGAGTCATCTAAAAGAGCAGCAAACTCGTAGATTTTTATCTTCTTGGACACACCAGCAGCTGCAATATAATCCTCGTCACGGTTAAAACCTATAGATCGAATCACATTTGCACAATTCAGAACATCTCCGCTTCTCAATGTTCCCCGTGCTTCAAACTTACTATACCGAGCAAACTTGCATAAACCATCAAAAAATTCTTCTTTAAGATCAGATGCCGTTTGCTTGACACTAAGGTCCTGATTTACATGCCATACCCCAGACCATCTCTCTCTATTGCTTAGCAATCCTTTTTCAGGATGTGCCACTGAAGAGCTTTTTCTAGTTTGTGACTGAGATCTCATTAAAAAGTAAGCATCCTCAAGCTGCCTTAAATTTCTTGACAAGTTTGTTCCAACGGTTGAGAGCGAGTACGGTCTCCTGAGAAATCTGGAAGTCATGACATTTTCTGAAAGGAACGCTGTGGGCACCTCACTAAGCAAAGAGGAGGTTAATGAAGAGGATCTTCTCTCTATTTCTTTGATATCTTCTTCGATTTGTCCTATATCTTCTGCTAACTTTGTGGCGTCCTTCAATTTTTGAGCTTTAAGTGAAACAAAAAAGCGAAGCAATAGCTCTAATTCTGCATCATTCTCACTGGTAGATCTCCCTGGATGGTCGTTCTGGTGCAATTCATACGATTTTGATGGACATAATAATTCCGACTGCAAGATTTCCCTGTTGAGACAAAAAGAGAAAGAGAAAGCTAATCGTTTTGATTCTCAATTTGTAGTTGCTTATTTGGTAATAAAAAGTAAATATCACAGCCTAGAAGGTAAGAGAAGAAAAAGGTTTTGAAAGCCAGCCAGGTCAAAAAGCCTTTCTTGGGTGGTCAAGCAATTTGAGATTAAAATTTGCATTTACCACCGAAGAAGCTGCATCTCCCAGTGCATATTTCTTGAGTAAATTCATGGATCAATTTAGAATTATTTACCTTCCCGTAGGACTAGGTCAGTCGAAGGTGATCAACATATTCACCAAAGAATTCATTAAAACAAAAGCATAAGCTTCCTTTCCTTCCCCTTCCAGCCATGGAATAATGAAGCAAAAAGGCAGACATTAATAGGCATGCAGAGTGTCATGATGTGAGCTCATATCACTTGCTCACAAAACCATGTGCAACGTCTAATTGAGAGCTAGATCAAAATGGGAGCGTTTCATGAATTTGCAAGATACTCAGTCACGACCACTTAATCTATAGGGACAATTTAAATTATAGCAATAAAGATGTGAATGTCATTGCTTTATTAGGGGCAAGATCAAAATTCTTATTGGTTCTGAATCTCTAGATAACAAAATATTTTGAAACACAGGTGTTGGTTCCTGGTTCACTAGGACAACATATGTAAGGACCTATGACATATACATGATACCTCAAAATATTACTTAAACATTTATGAGAATCCATATACATATTGCAGAGAACAAAGCAGTATCTGGAGTTTACCTAGTCTTTGGACGGGAATCATATTCAGGATGAAGAAGCCAAAGACAAAACCCAGCTTCCTTTGGGTTCTCTGAAAGAAACTCTGGCGGCAGAATCCGGCGACTCAAGTCCAGCATTCTCACACACTGAGCTTTCCATGACTCAAAGTAACAGAGCAACTGAGAAAAACAGCAGCTAAATTTAGCACGGATTCTTATGTGCCAAAATAGCACCCCTCAAAAGGCATGCAATCTGACATTTATCGTAGAACAGATTCACAATGACTAAAAAGCAAATGGGGGAGATGTTCATTCATTAGATGGAAAAATTTTTTCTGTTGATTGATGTCAGGCCGAGATCACACATAAGCTGGTCATAGAGGAATTTTGTAGGGAGAAGAAATGCCTACTATTTTTTTCTTACTGGAGAGAATATATTTTCCTTTTCCCCTTTAAGCTAAGGCAACTCAATCATCGACAAAAGCTAAATACTCAAAACTCAAATAATGTGTATTGACAAATATGGGTTCCCAAGCAACCAAGGTGATCTCTGATCCTTTGTCAAGTAAAATGACACCACTATGATCCGTACTAGGTGCAATCTCCAACAGGTAAACAATCTTCATTAGTTCAACCAAGACAGAGAAGTGTGTGCTAGGGTCACTCAATGCATGAATAATGACTGGATGAAAATTTACGGAGCTATGTGCCAGAAATCGAAAGTGCGCGAGCGTTAAATGACAAAGTATTATCCTTACCTCAAAAAGTAGGACACCAAGGCTGTATATGTTAGACGCAGCAATGCAGCCCATTTCAGTGAGCTCCTCTGGACTAGTATACCATCTCTCCTCCAACTGAGAAAGAACAGATTGAATTTGGTGGCTCAAGTTTGTATTATGTGGCCCAACAGTATGTGCTGATTCTGGAAAATCCGTAACTTTAGTATCTAACTCAGCAAGTATCTGGCTTCCAGAACCTTGACTGGAGCTGAACTGCTGATATAAAAGAGCTTTTGTGTCTTGACCAAGTTTCTGTTGCTTTTCACCTGAGACACAAAAAGCAGGTTCACCCTGCTTCCACGGCCTTTTCCTTTTTAAATCCTGATTAAGGACAGTCGCTGCCTCTCTGCTGGCCGATGAACCAATATAGCTGATTTTGTTCGATGAAAGCAAAACAAAGTGGGAAGGCCTCAGATCAAGCAAAACAACACCTTGTGAATGAGCAAAATCCACCAATTCTACTATCTGCCTGAACAACTGCAAGCTCTCGAGTTTGTTTCTCTTGCGGTACCCCGGTTTGAGCAACTCTCTTAAGTTAGTCCCATCATGCGAAATTTCCAGTCCTGACTTATCGATGCCATGCAGTGAAGGCTTGTCAGTACTTGAGATCGCTTCCAATGATGCCGGAGAAGCTACTTTAGCTTCAGACATCGGCTTCTCGGGTTCCCAGTTTTTAACCCCATCAGCGGAACAGCTGAAAATCCCCTTTCCCTTCATGATTTTCTCAGCCTCCCTAGATTGTTCATTGGATAACATCCGCTCATCAATTTCCCGAATCAGTAAAGGCTTTTGAACTGGTATACGTGACGGCATTCCCACATTTTCCTCACCGAACCTTGCCAGCGCTGCAGAACTATCTTGGGAGCCAAGAATTTCACTCGGCAATTGAGGGAGATGCTGGAACTGGCGTTGCCTGAAAACATGATGGCCGCTACTCAAAGCTATCTGATGCATATTCTCCACCGTTAACTCTTCGACCACGGGCCTGGCATCCTGAACACTGAAGTTGGCAGTTGCAGTGGCAGTGGGATGCTCGGAACAAGAGGAGGTCACACAAGCACTCGGATCTTTCTCATCCATATTATCCATAGAAGAGTGCGAAGAGATCGGGGGCCACTTGCTGTTCATATACGAATAAAAAAAACGATCCTCCAGCATCAAAAGTTTATCAGATTGTCTCCTCCCGGGTTCTCCAGTCCCAGAAACAGAAAATGCAAATCTTTTCTCCTTTGGCAGTTCCATACAGCCCAATTACTCGGCCTGATCTTCGGCGCATTCAATATACATGATTCCTCATGCAAAGCGACCTATCAAGACCCGAAATCGCAACTAAAAAACAATCCCAGATGACAGTGTACAGAGAGGAGAGAGAGAGAGAGAGAGAGGAAAAACATGCCTGAAATGGGAAGATCGCGAACAAATATCCCACCAATAATATATTGCATATATATATTAAGAGGAGGAAAAAAGGGAACAGAAGAAAAAAGAAGCCTGAAAAAGGGACTGTCTCTATCAGTGCCTTAGATATTTATCTCAACTTTCTTCTCAAGCAAGTGAACAGAGTCTCTCCACATCATTCGCCCCTTGCGATGCGAAAACTTTCTGACAAGGTGTCGGATATCATGACCCTTTTCCCGTTCCTTGTTCGCATTATATATTTTCTGCACCAAAAGTTTGTCGAAACAGGAATTCCATGCTCTTTTTTTTCCGTCATCTTCTGCAGATGGCGAGGGAGGTCAAAAGCGCGAGTGCCGCGTCGGTCTTCGTAAGGGCAAGTCATCCTCTATTTTTTTTCTTTCCCTTTTCTTTCTTTTTGGCGTTTAATAAGCTTGCAGAGCACGCCGCTCTGCCTCTTGGGATCTTCGAAGCGCGCACGGAGCTTCTCGGGCGGCAGAGAAAAAAGCGGCGGCGGCGGCTCGCACTTCCCAGCGCCGCCAGAGACCGCCACCACAGCGCGTAGCCGACTTTGCTCCGACGTACGGAAGTCTCTCGCCGCCGTCTGAGACACTGACTGGCACGTTTCCTCCTCCTCTGCCTCCTCTCCGCCTCTCGTTTCCTTTGTCCGTCTTCTTCTACGGTGCAGCCATTGAATTTGAAGGAGCTGCGCGAGATACGCACCAGTGGCACCGCTGTAAATAAGGCCGACACGGGTGGCGTTCTGACAAGTTCGCCCTCTCTTGGTCCGTTGTCTAATTGGAGGACGAGGTTTAGACACGTCGCTAATTTAGTTAGGCTGTCTATTCTGACAAGAACGCATGTGTTGTAATGTTCGCGTGGGAAATAAAAAAATCCATTAGCATTAAATGCATGGATACCACGCGTTGAGATTTGTCCATTTGTCCAATTCTCAAGCCTAATCATCCTTGAAGTTCCTGTGGATGACAGGATTTCATGCTAACAATATTTTCAGTCGCTCGTTTTAAAAAATAAATTTATTACTATCATAAGCGTTTGTCTCTTTCACGAAAAATTCAATACTTCAAAATTATTTTTTCAAAAAAATGATCATTTATATCACTTATGAAAATGAATGAATAAAAAATATTTTCATCGTTCACAAAAATGATTAAATATAAATTATTATGGATGACAAAAATGTTTTACATTAACTAAATTTTTAAAGCAATATAACCAATCATATATTTCGAAAAATGTTCTCCAAATCTTAAGTTTCCAATTAAGTAAACACACCCTAAACACTGATTGGATTTTTTTTTTTTTTTGTCCGTAATCCTACTCTAACACTCACTCTCAGACTTTTGTTTTGCCTCTTTGCAGGGCGTGGGAGTCGAAACCCACTCTTGAAATGAAATCGTCCCCACCCCAATCCCCTCTGAGAATGTAGGGATTTGAACCCCCAACCTCCCCCTTCCAAGATGGATGTTGATTGAGTAGGCATTGTGGGTACCTTAAAGTTCCATTTATTTAGCGGAAAATAAATGATTCGGAAAGTATTTTTCTAATTAAAAATATTTAACTTATAAATATTTTCATTATTGATAATAATTTATATTTAAATATTTTCATGAATAATAAAAATATTTTTTATTCATTCATCTTCATTAACGATATAAATAATTATTTTTAAGAAAATATTTTTCAACAAGCACATCCAATTTTCATGGCTTGGCCTAGGTATCTCGTATCTGCGACTTGGGAGAAAGACCACGGGGGAGGGGAGAGATGGAGGGCGAGCACGTGGGAGGCTAGGGACGATTGCTCTCACCCGGCATGGCCCTCCACGAGACCACACGATGCACGATCGCCGCTGATTGGGCAGCTCACCTACTTTTTGTGCTGTTGCTAGCCGTTTGATTGGGATAAAGGCACGGTGATCGCTTGATCAGTTTCGCCTCACACTCTATTGGAATGATCCCATCGAAGCATTGATCGTATCCGAACAACACTATTCCTTATATTTAATGCGATATATGGAATTGGCGACTAACCATTTTGATATGATCCGACTTTAATGTTGTGCTAAGTAGAGATTGGATTTTGAGACGTGCGGTTTCGATTGTTTCATGGACTACTCATGTAGAGTTGTTGGCAGTTGGTCGATGTCCGGATGAGTTAAGCTCCGTACGTAACTGATAATTGCTCATTCAACATTCGTGTTCGTGTGTTTAACACCTTATGCATCATGATATGCCTAAGGGGTAAAATTAGCTATGCCAAGCTCACTGATAAATGATGAAAAAAGAAAGAACTGATGTAATTTGTCAAAATTAGGGTTGAATGGGAGTTGAGATTCGTAATAAAGGTCTGTATCGTTTAGCAAACAACTATAATCCTCCCACAAAAAGGGCAGCACAATCAAAAGAAATATGGGCCAAGACCCATGTCCAAGCTTCGGCCCATTATCAGGCCTCCAGTCCGGTTTCCAAACGAGCCCAGCCTCTGTAGTTCCTCAACAGGCCCAACTTAGTTGATATATATCGTCAGGGTTTCGATTTTGGAACGTGTCAACTCATCTTCGAGCCTGCACATGACTATCCAAACTCCGAATTCAAATCCACGACGTTAGTAGCGTATTTCATTAGTTCAGGATCCGTGGTAATCTAAAAGATCGAGAAATTTTCATTCTCAAATCAGAAAAGGTGATTTACTTATGGTCAGGATATTCGGCTTTAAAGTTAAACCAGACAATAGAAAGAGCGAAATATACGTAAAGCATTTGATCTTTCTTATCGATTTTACCATTGGCTCGTGACAGCCTGCGAGACTGACCAAAGTCATAAAAAGGCGGCGGGGGCGCGGCATAATCTGACCGGAAAAGGAGTACGTGGGGTAGCTGATGTGATGGAAAACGGGAATCGGGAAGGATTCTAAGCATGCACCGGTTTCGGCCGCTGGGAAGGTCAATGGAATCGGTCATTTCCGAGGAACCGTCAGCGTGGACGGGTACGATTGCGTAAAATGGATATTAACTTTTGCGAATGTGTCAACGCCAAATCTGGACTCTTTCTCGATGGAGAACAGGGACGTAATCAACGCCCCCCGCGCATGCGTGTTCTGCAAAGGAAAAGGACGTCTTCGTTTTTACGTGCCGAACGGGTTGCTCCATGTACGCATCGCTGTGGACGTGCCGATATTGCATTCCGCCTCTTTCGTCTCTTCGAACGTTGCCATGCCGAGACGTGACCGGGGACCAGTCAGCCAACCCGAGTGCGGCGGCTACATGCTTGAACTTGGAGCCCCGGCCGGCCCGACCCTGTAAACGCTAATACCCTTTGATTGAACCACGTTCAGGATTGGTAGCTAAGCTACCAGCCATGCATGGAGTCGTTTTAAGGCATTTGTGTGGTTGATAAGAATCGATATCTAATGTCGGTCGAGTCCAAGTAAGCATCTAATATATAATTCAATTGCGGAAATCAGCATAAATAAATAAACGTCAGATTTTTCTCTCTCTCTCTCTTTGTGGAGAGCTAGGGCAAATATATCAATGGAAAAAGTATTAAATAAGTCATAAACCTATTATATTTGTGTCAATTTAGTCCTAAATCTTTCAATTATATTAACTTAGTCCTAAATATTTTCACATTTTTCCAATTGAGTTCATTCGGTTAATTTAAGTCAGAACTCATTAATGTGGACATTTTTTTTATTAATAATTTTTTGGGTTTTTCCTTTTCCTTCTCTTTTTACCATTGGCCGGTCACCGGCCATAGGCCATGATCGGCGAGGGTTGGCTTCACCTGAGTGAGGCCTAGGCAAGGGGCCTTAGAATGGGCCTCCCTCAAGACCAACCCTCACCCATGGCCTTTGGTCACCACTTGCAAAAAGAAAAGGGAAAGGAACAAAAAGGAAAGAATATTAAAAAAAAAAAAATCTCAACGTCAACGTCAACATTAACACAATTAAAATATTTAGGTTTAAATTGTTATAAATACAATAAATTTAAAGACTTTTTTAGTGCTTTTCCCCCTAAATCTATTAATTTATTAGGCACGAGCACCTCACAAGATCAACCACTTTGCCCCCCCTTAGAACAATGCGAAAAAGAAGATTATAAAGATCTAAATCACCTTTTTATTCCAAAGAAGATGATAAAAAAACGGATTAGCGTGTCCATCTCAGTCCTCCCTGTGCTCTCTATGATCTCTAGAAGGGGCGAACGACCCCATCTTAAAAGCAACACGAAAGTGCACAACACTTTCTCCTTCTTTCTTTTAATGCTTTTCTTATATTGGGTCGTGGAAGACGATACTCCTAGAAAATGCCCGACTACCTATACAGTCAAACCTAACAAATATTCATATACATATATTTATAATATGGTCAAGAAAAGGGGGGAAGAGAATTCTTCTACCTTCCATAGAAAACCAACAGCGGCACCTTTGAATGACCCCCACGAAAGAGTGACTTCTAGCTCACGGGCATAAAATACTTAGGGCTAAAAGATAAAATTAAATGCATCGTGGAAAGACAAGGCATCAAAAGTGCGAACGAGAGAAAGGTTGTAAGGAATCCACCACTTTTTTGCCTTTTCACGTGATGGTTTTCCATCGCTCCCACTACTACATTGCAACCGACGGTTCTTGACATGATCCGTCTATCATCATGAACATTCACATTCAACATATAAACAGACTTGAATGATAAATTGAGACACGTTTGTCATGACAGGACATAAATCGTATCTTTCACCGATTGATCCGCTTAATCCGTTTAGACACGAATCGACATATTAGAAGTAACACATAACTTTTTTTTGTACTTGATATTATTGCTTTTCATGTGATAGTTTTCCATTGCTTTCTCCATCCTCTTAACAAGTCAATGATGTTATATTGCGATCGGTGATTCTCGACACGACCCGTTTGTCATCATGAATGTTCACATTCAACATAAATTGACTCAAATGATAACTTGGGGCACGTTGGTCATGACATGACATAAATCGTATCTTCCGCCGGCTAATCCGCTTAATCTGTTTAGACACAAATTGGCAAATTTAAATTAATGCGAAACTTTTTGTAAAAAATATTATTGCTTTTCATGTGATAGTTTCCATTACTCTCTTCGTCCTCTTAAGGCGCGTTTGGTAACGATTTTGTTCCCGGGAACAAATTCTGATTAAAAATGATTATTTTTTATTCTATTTCTGAGAACTAATTCTGAGTAAAAGAATGCGTTTGGTAATTGTACAAAATTTCTGATTCTGGAATAGAATTGCGTTTGGTACCGTATTCATTGATTATGTTCCAAATCAATTTATTTTAATTTTTAAATAATTTTTATAATTTTTTTTTTCCTTTTTTTTTTTTTTTTCTCCTATTCTAATTCTTCTTTAGGCCGGTTGCCAACCCTCAGCGAGGCCGGCCCTCGTCGGCTCGGCCTCGGCCGACGGTTGAGCAAGGCCCGCCTGGCCACCAGCGAGGTTGGGCGAGCCTCACCGGTGGCTAGGCTTGCCTCCAGTGAGCTCGCTAGACCGGTCGCCAGCGACCGGCGGCGGCAGTCGCAGGATGGCGGTTGATGAAGAAGAAGAGTTTTGATTCTCAATTTTGTTCTCGGAACAAAAATCAATTTTTTTTTTTTTATTCTTGATTCTCGTCCCAAACTAGTTCTGGGAACAAATTTGTTCTCGGGAACAAAAATTTTACCAAACGCGATTCTCGTCCCGAATTGATTCTGGGAACAAAAAATTAGAATCTGGCACTATTTGGATGGTTACCAAATATGCCCTTAGCACGTTGACACTAGTACATTGCAACCGACGATTCTCGACATGACCTGTCTATCATCATGAACATTCACATTCAACATAAACAGACTTGAATGATAAATTAAGGCTCGTCGGTCATGACATGACATAAATCGTATCTTTCACCGATTGATCCGCTTAATCCGTTTAGACACGAATCGGCATATTGGAAGTAACACATAACTTTTTTTTTTTGTACACGACATTGTTGCTTTTCATGTGATAGTTTTCCGTTGATTTCTCCATCCTCTTAACAAGTCAATGCTGTTATATTGCGATCGGTGATTCTTGACATGACCCGTTTGTCATCATGAATGTTCACATTCAACATAAATAGACTCAAATGATAAATTAGGGCATGTCGGTTATGACATGACATAAATCGCATCTTTCACCAATTGATCCACTTAATCCATTTAGACACGAATCGGCATATTGGAAGTAACGCATAACTTTTTTTGTACACGATATTATTGCTTTTCATGTGATAGTTTTCCATTGCTTTCTCCACCTCTTAACAAGTCAATGTTGTTATATTGCGATTGGTGATTCTCGACATGACCCGTTTGTCATCATGAATGTTCACATTCAACATAAACTGACTCAAATGATAAATTAGGGCATGTTGGTCATGACATGACATAAATCATATCTTCCGCCAACTAATCCGCTTAATCTGTTTAGACACAAATTGGCAAATTTAAATTAATGCGTAACTTTTTGTACAAAATATTATTGCTTTTCATGTGATGGTTTCCATTACTCTCTTCGTCCTCTTAGCATGTTGACACTACTACATTGCAACCGACGGTTCTCGACATGACTTGTCTATCATCACGAACACTCACATTCAATGTAGACAAGCTTGAATGATAAATTGAGGCATGTCGGTCATGACATGACATAAATCGTATCTTTCACCGATTGATCCGCTTAATCCGTTTAGACACAAATTGGCATATTGGAAGTAACGCATAACTTTTTTTGTACACGATATTATTGCTTTTCATGTGATAGTTTTCCATTGCTCTCTTCGTTCTCTTAACAAGTCGATGCTATTATCTTGCGATCGGGGATTCTCGACATGACCCGTTTGTCATTATGTTCACATTCAACATAAATAGACTCAAATGATAAATTGGGGCACGTTGGTCATGACATGACATAAATCATGTCTTCCGCCGGCTAATCCGCTTAATCTGTTTAGACACAAATTGGCAAAATTTAATTTAACACATAACTTTTTGTACACAATATTACGCCTTTCACATGATAGTTTTCCATTACTCTCTCTGTCCTCTTAGCACGTTGATAGTACTACATTGCAACCGACAATTTTCGACATGACCTGTTTGTCATCATAAATGTGAACATTTGACATAGATTGACTTGAATGAGAAATTGGGTACTTTGGCCATGATAGGACATAAATTGTACCTTTCACCGACTAATCCACTTAATCTGTTTAGACACGAATCGGCATATTTAAATTAACGCGTAACTTTTTGTACAAAATATTATTGCTTTTCAAGTGATGGTTTTCCATTGCTATCTCCGTCCTCTTAGCACACTGAAGCTACTATATTGCGATTGGTGATTCTCGACATGACCCGTTTGTCATCATAAATGTTCATATTCAAGTTAAACATACTCAAATGATAAATCGGGATATGTTGGTCATGACATGACATAAATCGTATTTTCCGCTGGCTAATCTGCTTAATTTGTTTAGATGCGAATTGGCATATTTAAATTAACGTGTAACTTTTTATACGATGGTTTTCCATCGCTCCCACTACTACATTGCAACCGACGGTTCTTGACATAACCCGTCTATCATCATGAACATTCACATTCAACATAAACACACTTGAATGATAAGTTGAGACAAATCGATCATGACATGACATAAATCGTATCTTTCACCGATTGATCCGCTTAATCCGTTTAGACACGAATCGGCATATTGGAAGTAACGCATAACTTTTTTTGTATACGATATTATTGCTTTTCATGTGATAGTTTTCCATTGCTCTCTTCGTTCTCTTAACAAGTCGATGCTGTTATATTGCGATCGGGGATTCTCGACATGACCCGTTTGTCATCATGAATGTTCACATTCAACATAAATAGACTCAAATGATAAATTGGGGCACGTTGGTCATGACATGACATAAATCGTGTCTTCCGCCGGCTAATCCGCTTAATCTATTTAGATTGACTTGAATGATAAATTGGGTACTTTGGCCATGATAGGTCTTTCACCGACTAATCCATTTAATCTGTTTAAACACGAATCGGCATATTTAAATTAACGTGTAACTTTTTATACACGATATATTGCTTTTCACATTACAGTTTTCCATTGGTCTCACCGCTTTCTTAGCATATCAACACTCTTACATGGTGACCGATAATTCTTGACACAACCTATCTGTCATCACGAGTGTTCACATTTGATATAAACACACTCAAACGATAAATTGGGACATGATATGACATAAATTGTATCTTTCGATCAGCTGACTCGCTTAATTTGTTTAGACATGAATCAGCATATTATTAACGCGTAAACTTTTATATGCGATATTATTAAATATGTTTTTATCACTTTAAAATTCTTTTCATCCTTTTAGGAGTTCATAAAAGCGACACTCACATAAAAAATAATGATGGGTAAATTAGAAACGCAGTTGCGGACACGTAGCTCATGTATTGTGGTATGCCGACTCCCGACTCGGTCATGCGTCTAACAATCATGCTCATCGTGCTGCATCGTACGACCCGCCTCGTTAGGCGTGTCGTTTTCATGTCGAGGAAGCTAAAGATTCATCGAATCATTAAACATGACGTGTTCAAGCTAGTTTCGCTTCTTCTTGATTATAAACTATACATACGATTTTAGTATTATTGCTTTCCGTTTTTATTTTTTATTTTTTCAGGGATTGATTTCCTCAAGTTATTAATGAGATAGGACCTAACGCAATACCGAGTAATCCGTTTTTTCAATGCTTGAATTCCTCACGCAAGTCCAATCCATCATACTTTCGTGATCTAACCGTACGCACACAGTGATCAAAACGCAAGCATTACAATCATTGTGCTGAGGAAGAAAGGGGAAAGAGGCGAAGCGAGTCGTCGGTGCATACTAAAAATCAAAGACCCTTCAACGCCTTCCCCCCCCACGTTTTCATTTTCACGTGCGCCTCGTGCCGCGCTACCTTATTGCGCTCCGGCGGGATCATGACCTCGTTCATGCATCTTCCTTGTTTTCGTTGCATGCACTCGCGGCAGTCCCCTGTGAAACTCTGCTTTTGTCCCGCGCATAACGCCGCCGATGTCGGTCGATCTGCTCGGAATTGCGGGCGCTCGAGTTTTCCCATTCGGACGGCTTTAAGACTCGGTCGATCTCGAAGGTCCAAACCATGATTGCATGGCGGAAAACCTAAATGCCATCGTCCTTCCCTCGCTCGACAGAAACAGTAGAAATGCCAAAATCCCGATGATCGTGCTGAGAACGGCTTTTATCATCGCCTTTTTGGGTCTATTCATCCAATTTTCCGAGACCGAAAGGCGCCACGAGATTAGTGCCCCATGGCAACTCGAGAATTCAATGCCCATCTCGCGCTTGTTAAAACATGCTTCCCGAGGGAATATTTGACTTTGAAAACATCGATAGGTCACGAGACAATCTATATGTCGTTGACCGTAACATTTATACGGGAAGGTTTTTTATTTATAAAAATGGTTAATACCATGAAAACTCCCTAATTGGTATATTTGTGATAAATTTACGCCAAACTAATTTTTTACCACAAAAAAATCCAAAAATAGTACATTCGTGACTAATTTATTTTCATTAGTTTCCGTTAAATTAGGTTAATGTCACGAACATCTATAAACTGAGGTAAAATCCAAAACCGATTTACCCGTTAATTGTCGTGTATTATTTAACTCGATAATTTGATAGTAAAATTTAATTGAAATTAACAGAGGCTAAATTTATCTCAGTGTATAAATTTAGGACTTTTTGTGATAAATAATTAATCTAGAATAAATTTATCATATAAGTATATAAATTTAAAATTGTTAGTGATATTAATTTTTTATTTTATAAAATCCACAACTTATTTGCTCTGTCTTTGTAGTTTTACTAGCTATTTATAGGTTAGATTTTACTCTATGATAACGACTTGATTTAACTGGAAAAGAGCCGAAAAGGGCAATGTCAACTTTTCCCAAAAAATGGAGAGAGAAGTGGGGGGGTTTTACCGATTCGGGTCTTAATCTGTCACCTCAACTAAAGATCGAATGGACGTGATTCGTATGCTTTACCAAACAGCAAAAGCCACCTATTGACCTTTGCACTCCCCGTGCGGATCCTTCATGATCCGAGCAAAAGAAAACGCTTGCGGCTGTAACATAATCTACATATATATTTATTTTTCTTTTTAAGTAAAATTAAAAAAAAAATAGTATATCACCAAAAAAATGAAAACCCTTCCGAACATGGTGAAAAATAAATAATTTAAAAAATATCATCTTAGAAATGATTGCTTGTATCGTTCGAGGCAATTTGTTAATAAAAGTTACTTCATTATCGATAATAACTTAAATCGAAACATTTTCATAGATAATAATAATAAAAAATTCGTTCGTTAAATTTTGTATGCAACACATGTGATTATATTCAAGATATTATTTTCCAAAATCATTTGTTTCCGCAAAACCAACGCACTTAATGCTCTAATTTGTTTCGTTGAAAATGAATGATTTATAAAATAATTTTCTAAAAATAATTGTTTGTATCGTTCGAAACAAATAGTCATTAAACATTTTATTTCATCGTCAACAATGATTTACGTCTGAACATATTCACGGATGATGAAAATATTCTCCATCTATTCGTTTTTACGAGTGATTATTTTTAGAAAAAAAATATACAATTTTTAAATCCTCTATTTTCTGCGAACTAAAAGGCATCCTAAATTATCTAATTTTCAGTTAACAATTAGAGAATGAGGTTATATATGTTTCTTAATAAACGTCATTATTTTTTTTTTTAAATAAAGCACCCTGAGTAGCTGAAAAGGCAAGGTCCACTTGTTGCTTCAATCCAAAATGGAGTAGACTCCCATGATCCAAAGCAAGGTGAGTCACTGGAATGTTGTGATTCAAGTGGCATGAAATGCTTGGGAAAAGAGAGTCCACTTTCGTGTCACCACTCCTTTGTTGATTGAAACTCGTCATCCCTTTGGTGTTTGCTGATGTTTCTTCCCACACACTCACTCAACCCAACATTTTTTTATTTTATTTTATATCTCTATTTGTTGTGATAGATAATCATATCCTTTTTAGATAAGTTATAGTGGATTATATATATATGCAATATAATACTTTCCTGTTTGATCTATGGTAGGCGACGCATAAGATTTGACATAAAATAACCGTCGCGTGCATTTGAATACGAAATCTTGTGCTTCTTTTTTTGACGTGAAAGCATATCGAACGTTTTCTCCGACTAAGATAACCCCATTATATTAATTAGTTTTGCGCTTTTCCTTTTTAATGTCATGAGTGGCCTCATTGTTTTAATCCGACTCGAGTAAGAGCGAGTTGCACGTAATGCACACACGACTTAGGGTTTATCGCAAAAAAAGCATATATACCACTTATCACTTAAACTCGCCAAACGGATAGGTCAAGTTGAAAATGGTTCGATCCAAATTAATCCATTTAGTATGTTTTGATACATTTACATGCAATACAAATCTAATGATGCATATCTGACCCTCATCCATTTTGTTAAAACACTTCCATATTGAACCTAAGAATTCATACCCAAACTAAGGTAAGAGTGTGGAGTGAGTAAGTATGAGATTGAATGATGATGGAAAAAAATAATAGAGAATCATAAATGTTGGTTGGGTCTAAATAAGTTGTAAACCTATTTATAAACATTTAATACCTCGTTTAACACCCATGTGGATTAAGAAATGGGTCAATGACCCATTTTGATAGGTCTATGACTCATCTTCTAAGTGGTTTTGACAACCACTGGGTTTGCCCCAATGGCCACCCTTCCAACTTGAAAGGGGGATGGGGGGTTCGAATCCCCACCTTCTCAGAGGTTAGGGTATGGACGATTTAGTTTCGGAAGTGGGTTTCGATTTTCACATCCTGCAAGGAGGCAAGACAAAAGTCTGAGAGTGAGAGTTATAGTAGGAATATAGTAAGATTGACAAAAAAAAAGAAGAAGTGGTTTTGACAACAATAAAAAATCCTCATTGTAATAAGTTTTAGTTGTTTGTTTGTAAAATAAACAAAATGACACCTTTCATTGTCCCATATAGAAAAATTGGAAGGATGTGGACCACTATATAAGTGTGGGTGTCTTTAGGCTTGCTCAAATGAAGACAATGAATTGTGGGTCAGATTCACAATAACCGCGTCCAGGTGCATGATTATTAGGTGCACGCTCGTGGATAATAATTAGCACTAATCCTCTATTTATTATTATTATTATTATTATTATTATTATTATTATTATTATTATTATTATTATTTCGTGCATCTATTTTGCTAACATTTATTAGTCATGTCACGACTTTTGAAAAGTTGTATTTATTCAATCAGTATTTTCAAAAGTTATGAAATTTAGAATTAAAACAAATTATATTATTTTTTTATTCTGGATTTTTAATATATCTTTCAAGGTAACCCATATGAACGTATATGTTCACTTTGCAATATTTTCCGAAGAGTTGTCTCTATTCATTAATACTAAGATAGTACGTTGGTTTTGGAATGAATGATAGTCAAGTCTTGTCGAATTTTCTTTCCAAAAAATTACAGCCATTATATTAATTATTTCATTTGAGAAATCTTAGAGAAATACTAAAATTGTTAATTGGTATTCTCAATCGAGACTGTATTGTATCCTGAAATTTTTTTGGCCAGTATTTATTAGCAATATCGGGGTAAATAATTCCTTAAAGAGAATATTATTACAACTTAAAGTCGATCCCATTCGGATCATGTTTCTCCCTATAATAAGCGGTTTGATCAGCAATTACTTTATGTCACATCAATCACCTTGTTAAATTGGCTTCTCTTCCATTTACTCAGTCATATGTTACTAGGGCTATAAATCTTACTCCGTTTGGCAAGCAATTTTAAGTGATTGTCAATTTTAAAGATATTTAGGATAATTATGACGGTTTTCGGTATCTTTCAAGCTTGTGCGGATATCTCTATTTGATTGTGTATATCTTGATTGATATGTTATCTTATTTTGTCATTTCATAAAATTCATAGATACGTTGAAATCTAAATAAGTTTCACAATTCTGTCTTCTGCTTTATTATTCTTAACTGTCGATGCTCCTGATCAGAGATTGATTAGTCTCATCTATGCTCCACAAATGGCAGCTAAGAGTTCCTTCAAAGCATATATGAAGCTTTCTCTAAGCGGAAATACATATGTTGATTCAAAATGGTATGCGGGTAACGGGTCAAGGGATGCGATTGCTTGAATGTAAACATAAAAAATTATTCATAATCTAGGGACGGAAATCAGAAAGATGGTTAATTATGCAGTAAAAGAATATGGGTTATTGGGGCCTGGGACGAGCAAAGGCAATTTCGTGACGTGCGCAAAATATGCGCTAGACTTATAGTACCTGCTTTTTAGGGACTTAGGTAGCATTTGGTTTGGTAGACATGGACTCATAGTACCTTACTTTGTCCCATGTATGTTTCGTGAAACGTTCAATCCCAGGAATATTTTGTGGGCCAAAAGGTATTGTGACAAGGTTTGGATGGAAAACTTATCCTTTCATAGGGTTTGGTCTCGCTAGGTTGGACCAACCTCTACATATCTTGTAATTCATGAAGACAATAGTACTTCTCTCGTATTATCATGCGAGAAAGTATTTCATATAACGTTCATACCAAGAAACATGTGGATGCATACCACTCATCGAGTGGTGCTTATGTTTACTATTATATATAAACAATGAGTGTTTATTAGTGATATTACGTCATTAAAAAGCGTGAATTATATATATCTTGATTCGTTACATCAAGTCATTACATTCTGAGGGCATGCAAAAGGACGTGCTTTTCTCTTCTGGGATATAAAACCTCATTGGCATCTGGTGCATGAAAAATGCGCATGTATTGCTGAGAACCTACATTGGCATGTGGTTTTGGGTTAGGGTTCGGGATGTGGATGGGAATGGAGATGGAGAGTGACCCCCCCAATTTGTACGTTCGTGTGCACTCATGTCGTGGTACCTCCTTTCTCTTTAAGAGAGATAAAATTCCATTTCTGAACCAAAAATATATGGATTCTTTTCCTTATTGGTGAATTTCAATGAGCGTTGTGTTGACTAGTGTCGACAATCTAACGATCAGAAATAGACCGCCAATCTTTTCTCCGGACGACTTGCTGGTCTCATGATTGATGAGACATAAATATGTAAATATCATCCACGTGCAAATTCAATCATGTACTTATATAAACATTGACGAATCATTTAGGAGATTTGTTAGAGAGAATCTTCTCCTGTCATTAATGGAGAGAAATATAACCTTTGAAAGAAATATGTCATGCATTATTCGAAAAGCGACGAGAAGAAGAGAAAAGTAAAAGAAGAGGGGATATATTAGAAATGCCGATGACAGAAAAAAATAAAAATGATGGAGGCACCAAACACGGCTGAGGATGGCTCCATTACAAAAGATGCAATACCCAGAAAAAAGCTCCCAACTCCTCCAAATAGCACTACAGATTCTTGGTAATGGCAGATCTTCATGCTGGATTTAGATGTTGCCCACCCAATTCCAGCAAGCGCACACGCGCAAAAAGCTACGCACATAAAGGTTGAGAGAGAGAGAGAAAGAGAGGGGTGGGATCGCAGATAAGGCTATTTGCCTCTAGCCCATGTCATTCTCAAATGAAGGAAAGCTCCGGAATTGATAAGAAGGATGAAAGACATTATCGTCCATCCCATCGTTATCGCATTTTCCTTCTTGGTGTATATTAACCGTGCCCCCCCATTTAAATTAGTATAAATTAAGATCCTCTCGATCTTCATAGTCAAAATTGAATTGACCTAATTTCAAGATTAGCCACACTGTAGACTCTTAACAACTTTGCACCGTCATTAATAATTGCACCGTCAAAATTGAACTGACCTTATTAACAACTCTGCACCGTCATTAAGAATGAGTGAATAATTGCACCTCCATATTGGGTTCTGGATTCTAATCTCGGGGATGGTGTTTATGACAGAATTGATGATATTATGCAATCGAAAATCAAGGAAAAAGAGGAAAACATTTCATGTGATCATATTGAAAGAATAGAATTGAATTTGCATCTTAATCTTTTGTTGTACCTCAGAAAGAAATATATAAATGCATGAGATACATTGCCCAAATGGTTTTACTTACCTGAGCTACCGTTTGAGTGTGCAACTGAATTTTTCGATCATACCAATTTCAATGCGATGAATGTTATTTATGGTAAGGATGTTTTTGTTTGAGTGAAAGCATTTCTGTGAATTAATTTTCTGAATTTTCACGATTTTAATTTGCCAAAGATGATCGATCGATGTTTACGCTCAAAGAAAACATGCTTTGCTTATTATTAGGAAAATGAATTCACTAACTGAAAAGGTGGAAACATTTTCCTATAAAATGATATTTTACGAAGTGTTTTCCTTTATTATAACCCTAAACGATGCTATGGAATTAAGAAAATCAATGTTCTACTATTAAACCCATTTTAGTGGAGGACGTGCTATTCGTTCACATCCCTTAATTCGAATGGATTTGATGCAGACTTTGGAGGGATCGAATGGCTGTTCATGTACCTTTTTATTTAACTTTCCAAGGCCCGCCTCATGACATTTTAGTCAAGAGACATAAACCGAACAAGCATGGCCGTCCCTTATAAAAACAATAAGGAAGTTTGAAAGTTCAGCTTATAAAAAGAGAGAATGGATCTGATTGGGGGATGGGGGGCCTCCCATAATTGTTCTATACAATTTGATGAAATATATATGTGGATGATCCACTTTAAAATAATAATAAAAACGTTGCATGTATTTGAATCACGCTCACGCATGACGTTTCCCCACATTGATGATATTTTGAGCTCCTCATTTTCAACACAATCCTGCTTACCATAATAGAATACAGGATGATTGTCGTGTTAATTTCTTCAAAACAAAATCTTTAATTTTTGCTTATCCAACGTGAGAAGGGACGTGCTTATCCCTGTCCCCTTCGAGACAAACCAATGGAAAAAATCCAATTTAATTGGTTTTTTGTCAGCAAGTATTACATTAATTCGAGTTGGTTCTGCTGACGCGCCGCCGCACAATTCCAAAATTTGTTTATTTTATCTAATACATCCATTTGAGTTGGTTGTGCTGACGTGGCACCATTTCGGGATTTGCGAGTTTAATTTTAGCCTCCGTTTTATTTCGTGAAAAAAAGAGAATAATTTTTTTTTAAAAAACGATCCCTTAAAATAATTAATTTATGAAAAGTATTTTAATTTTTTTTACAACAATTTTTACTTAAAACATTAAGCAATACAAACAATCATTTTACACTTTTGACCACTTTGTTCTTTGACTTCGACCAAATGTGCTGATCTTACGTAATTTTATTTCCTTCTCTTGACCACGAGATGCATGCGAGGCAAGAAAAAGACAGTTACTAGATAAAATGGATGAAGTGGGGTGATTATTCAATACAAATGGGGTGGACACCAAAACTTTTGAGTTTGTTTTTACATATGACTAGCCCTCGAGCACTAGCTCCGCTCATGTAGTTTCTTCTATGTTTATGTAGCTTCGAATCCCCACATTCTCGGGAGGTTAGGGTGGGAACGAATTAAGTTTCAGGAGTGGGTTTCGACTCCCACACCCTGTAAGGAGGCAGGACAAAAGTCTGAGAGTGAGAGTTATAGTAGGAATATAGTAGGACCGACCAAAAAAAAAAAAACTAATGGGCAAGCGACACGCATTTTCCTAACTGCTCCAATCTTTCGGTGAATGATGAGAATTTGACGATTCATAATGAATTTCAACAAAATAATTGAAAATAGGGAAACCAACAAACTTTTTTTATAAACATGGGGGATGTATCGGTGACTTACAAGTTTCTTTTTCTTTTTGAATAACGACGAAGTTACAAGCGTCAAATGTTTTGTGCTTAGCTTATGCGTGACATTGGGGCGTGTGTCGACATTATGACCATCTATGTTCGCTCGTCTTCGTTTTCGCTTCACGCCATGAATTAAATCCATAATTTGTATAGGGTCGCATTCGAAAAGATATTATGATATCGGGAGCAATTATAAACAAGGCATGTATAAAAGTTTTGTTAATTGTCTCTCTCTCTTGTATTTAAGTGAATCAGCACTGTATAAATATTAGGTGTAAATATTTTTGGGTTTGGGGTGAGATGGATAGCCAACTCTGAAGAGATAATGTTCAAAATAGGTTAACAATTGCAGAGAATCAGTCGTTGCCTGATTTTCCGCTCTCGCATGGTGCCAGCCGAGCGAATCTCCACTCATTGAACTCTCCCTCTCCCGCTTGACATGAAGAGGCCAAACAATCAAACCAACAGTCACGACACACATGGAGACCAACAAACAACCGATGGCAACACGATCTCTCTCTCTCTCTCTCTCTCTTTCTCTCTGTGTGTGGAGTAAATAATGCAGAAGAAGACAAGGGGTGTCATCGGAGTCGGTGATGCATTTTGCAAACATTGGCTTCGTTTGTCCCTGTTTGGCCTCGTCTACATCGAGATTTACACACCCAACTCCTCCCCAACCCCCCCTCTCTCCCCCCAATAAAAACACCCTCGTTTTGACTGCAATCGGCCTCCTCACAGAGTTCTGGCTTCCTCTGGGTACCCTTCCCTCCCTCCCTCCCTCCCTCTTCCTTTCCATTCACCCTTTGCTCGTGTTCTTGAATTCATCCTCCTTCTCCGCTTGCTAGTCCCCTCCTTTTTCTCTTGTAGAACAAGTTAAACGAGTTCGTTTCCTTCTTTAGTTGACGGGTACTGCCCGCCTCCGCATGCCTCTGCCTCTGTGCGTGCGTGCGTTCGCGTTGGTGCCTCTTGTTGACCTTAATTCTCTCCCTTTCTTTTCTGCTTTTTTTCCATTCTCTGTTTGTGTTCTTGGGTTGTCAATTCCGAAACTAATCTTCGCTTTTGGCTTTGGCTCAATATATACAGTTTGGACTATTCGCCAACTCTGTTAGTCGTTGATCTCCGTTTTCTCGTGCTTTGCAGCACCGCCCCGGTTCATTGAAGCGAGTATTGGTGCAGCTTCCACGAAAATTCTGAATGGTTGACTGAGTCGACCGCTTCCAAACGGAGGGAAAGAAAACGAAGGACGTTGGAATTCATACCGCACTTCTTGCTTTTACCAAACTTGGGCTGAGGAACTGGTTCTTGTGGCATGTAAGTTTTTCATGCTTCATTAGTCTCTGGGAGATTATTAGTTTTCGTTTCTTTGAGATTCACCCCATAAGTTCGTCTGGCTATATTCCATGGTTTCTTATGTTGATCGTTGAATGAGTAAATTCTTCTACTGGCCTTTCAATTATGAAGTAGAGCATATACTTCTTTTTACTCTTTTTTATTGAACTTGGAGATTTAATGGGAACTTTGAATCTGCTCTTGTTAAGCTCGCTCTTCTGGGCTTGAGGAAGTCCCAGAAAGTCAATATGCCAGCTGTTTATTTGTTTGGTCTTTCTTGGACACAAGCTCCTACAGTGGATGTTCTTTGCTCATGCATGATGCCAAATGTTTGTTTCTATAGAGATTCTAACTTCTGTCCTCCACTGTTTCGCCTTAACATAATTTACCATGTTTGACTCTCTCCACCGAAGAAATTCAGTTTGTTGTATGCCTACGTAATCTGTTTTTTTTGTTTTGCGTCTGAGTATGTACTACTTGGCCCTCTTAAGGTAATTGATCACGTTAAAGGGAATCACATCACATCACTACTTTCACTGTTCTATTCATCTTTGGTGATACTTATATTCATTTTCTTTTTTTCGCTTGTGTTGCAGCCGAGGGATTTTGAAGATGTTGGACATGACGGGAGGCATGAATTTCGACATTGTTATAGAAGAATTTGAGGCTATGACTAAAGACGCCAAAAGGGTTCAAGAAGAGACCTTGAAGAAGATCTTGGAAGAGAATGCTGAGGCAGAGTACTTGCAGAAATTGGGGCTTAAGGGAAAAACTGACCTCGAGAGCTTCAAGACTTCTGTTCCTCTGGTTACTCACCAGGAATTGGCACCTTACATCCAGAGGATTGCGGACGGTGATTCGTCCCCGATCCTCACGGGAAAACCCATAACCACCATATCATTAAGGTAATAGAGCTTCAATGATTCTATTACTATGAAACCATAATGAATGGACTCTGTAGCCTTAATTGATTCTTGCATGACGTTGCAGTTCCGGTACCACTCAGGGAAGGCCAAAATATGTACCCTTCAATGATGAGCTGGTTGAGTCAACCATGCAAATATACAGAACCTCTTTTGCCTTTCGAAACAGGTATACAAGAAAAGCTTCTTGCTAGTTTCAGGGCTGTGCGACTACTTTCAAATCAGTTTCAGCATAATATTAACCTTTTTGTTTGTGATCTGCACCGTCCTTTTGATAGATGACTTAGGATGATCTACACGAATTTAAAATACTGTGTTTGGGGCGCAATTTATCATTTACACAATCCCAGATTTCTAGACAAAGATTTGTGGAATTCTAGAACACTAGACATCATCTTCATCACTGTCTTGAATTTTTTATGTGTGCTGCAAAGTTTTATTTTGAAAGTCGATTATCCTTCACAGAGAGTACCCTATTGGGAGGGGAAAGGCTTTGCAGTTCATTTATGGCAGCAAGCAGTTTAAAACCAAAGGCGGCCTGGCAGCTGGTACTGCCACAACTAATGTGTATCGAAGCGCACAGTTCAAAAATACTATGAGGGCAATGCAGTCTCTTTGTTGCAGTCCAGATGAGGTGATTTTTGGTCCCGATTTCCCCCAGTCCTTATATTGCCATCTCTTGTGCGGGCTCATCTTCTGCAACGACATCCAGTTTGTGTTTTCCACATTTGCTCATAGCATCGTCCATGCATTTCGAAACTTCGAATTAGTTTGGAAAGAACTGTGCCATGATATAAGGTATGGGGATCTAACTAGTCAAGTCACTGGCACATCGATTCGAGCGGCTATGTCAAAGTTGCTTAAGCCAGACCCTGAGTTGGCTGATCTCATACACGGTAAATGCTCCCGGTTGAGTAATTGGTATGGAGTAATACCGGAGCTTTTTCCTAACGCCAAGTATATTTATGGGATCATGACTGGGTCAATGGAGCCGTATGTAAAGAAACTGAGGCACTATGCCGGGGATCTGCCTTTATTAAGTGCAGATTATGGATCGTCTGAAGGATGGATTGGAGCTAATGTAAATCCTAAGTTGCCGCCGGAGTTGGCCTCTTTTGCCGTTCTTCCTAACATTGGCTACTTTGAATTTATCCCTCTCAGGGCGATGACTGAGATCTCAGGGAAAGACAATGAATCATCAACTTTGCTTTGTGTCGATCCAAAGCCAGTGGGTCTCACTGAAGTCAAGGTTGGTGAGGAGTATGAAATTATTGTCACCAATTTTGCAGGTATGCTTGTTAACTTTATGTCTAAATGAGGACAGGTTTTCTTCATTGTCATATCTTGCAGTATCACACACACACACACACGTGGCTGAAATTTCGACTTCCGGACCATGCATGAGGTGTTCCACCGTGTTTCTTGTCTGGCTGTTTAACTTTTAAAAAAAGTGCAGAACTTTTCTGTTTCCAGAGGGAAACAAATGCTGACCTGTTGAGTGTTCCGGTGTATGGAGGTAGATCTTTATGGCCAACTTAGGGTGGTTAAAACCCGTCTGCTAATAGGAGTAAAACATACCATTTGTTCTTGCGGTTAATTAGACAGAACCAGCAAGCATGATCTATAAACTTTAGCTCTTTTGATTAGCGGAATAAGAATATGGAATTCGAACATTGAGATCAGCCTTATTTCTTCATCTGAAGCCATTGAGACGAATTGGTGGCATATCTAGGTGGTCCATCATATCTGTTACGAGATGGACGGCCTGTCCTTGTAGAGGATCCACGTGTATTCTGTCGTATTTTTGCTGTGTTCCGTGGGATTCTCATGGCACCACCTCAGAGATTCCTATGTCCTTTTACTTCTGTTTCTATCCCAAAGTTTATTTCAGAAGAGAAAATCCAACGGTCCTTCCAATTCATCTGTCAATATCGGTAGCTATTCGTGGGTGTTCTTTTAATGGGCTTGGGGTTGTCTGTTTCTCTGTGCTTGGCCGGCTCATCTTGTTTTATCCCTCACAAACAGAGCCCTACATCTATCTTAGCTTTTGTTTTCATTGCAAGTCCATTTTCATTCATTTGATATTAAAAAAAAAAAAAAAAAAAAAAAAAATCCTTTTTGAGGTTGGATTTGGATGTTTAGTGAAATGTTTCCCTCGTGCGGAGACTTCTTGAACCTTATATTATCTTTGCTTTGCGATTGTTCACCTGGAGGATAGGTCACCTGTAAGTGGTGACTCGAGTGGAAGACTCTTTGCCAGTGCAAAGAGAAGAGCATATGCTGGCTTCCATTAAGGACGGACGAGACTTTTGCAGCACTTAGAAGAAAGTCAGTGGACTAGTTTCCATACACGAGAGAGAGAGAGAGAGAGAGAGAGAGAGAGCGCTACATCTTTTCTTTTTATTTAGGATTTTGTTCCACCGGAAAAGTGATAAATTTCAATTCGCGGCATACTTGAGCAGCAAGAAAATGTGCAACGTGAAATTTATTCCTCCACCACTTCCGGTTGGGTTAGTGGCCACTCTTTTTGCAGAGAAAGTAGAGCAGAATTTCAGTTGAAGGTTATGCCCTAGAACTAACTATTCATGCATCCACCACAGTACAAGATCACTAATTGCTTCTGTAGAAGGAAAGTTTTGAAAATTGACTTAAAAAACAATCAAAACACGTCTGCTTCTTCAAGAAACGAGCCGGAATAGATTTATTTCGGTCCCCACCAGGACCGCATTCAAGTTCTGATTGAAGACAAACAGGGGTTAGGTGAATGCCTTTGTTTTCTTATTTTAACATCATTATAGACATAAGTTCATATGAGTAAACATCGAATAGAACCTGAGGTCATCGCTTCTTTAGATATAATAAATTTTTCCGAACCAGAATAAATCCACGATCCTCCAAATTGGATTTTTTTTATTATCTTAATTTTGTTGCCTGCTGGAAATGCCAGTTTTTGTTTGGTGAGTTATGCATCGATACGTGTGATGTCGATCTATGCAAGCTCTATATGAGGACATTATTCTAATAGTTCTTTTCTCCCTTTATTGTTTTTATCATCATCTCTATTCCGGTTATTTCCTCGAATGGTAATTTTCTGAATTTAAATTTTACAGGGCTGTATCGATACAGGCTAGGAGACGTGGTGAAGGTTGTAGGATTTCACAACTACACCCCTGAACTCCAATTTATCTGCCGAAGAAATCTCTTGCTTACCGTCAACATTGACAAGAACACTGAGAAAGACTTGCAGTTAGCTGTCGAAGCAGCAGCCAAGTCACTGGGAAAAGAAATGCTCGAAGTCGTAGATTTCACCAGCCATGTGGATTTCTCGACGGAACCAGGTCACTATGTGATATTTTGGGAGATGAATGGCCAGGCGAGCGAGGAGATCTTGAGAGAATGCTGCAACTGTTTGGACCGCTCATTTGTCGATGCAGGGTACATTGGCGCGCGCAAAGTGGGCGCGATAGGGGCCCTCGAACTCCGAGTTGTCCGAAGAGGTACGTTCCAGAAGATCCTAGACTATTTCTTAGGACTAGGAGCCGCCGTTAGCCAATTCAAAACCCCAAGATGTATAGGGCCTAGCAACAACATGGTCTTGCAGATACTGTGTAATGAAGTCACTAACAGTTACTTCAGCACAGCTTTTTGATTGGAAGTAATTGATATTCAGGTTGTTTTGCAGTTCGTGGTTTCAACAATTTTCTTGTTTTTTAGGCAGAGATATTTGGCTCATGATGCAGAAAACATAGTTTTCTTTTATTGGACTTGGTCAAGTTTTCTGAGATTTGGCTGCTGAACCTGTGACATAATTGAAAAAGACGAGACGAATGTGGGCAACAAACATGCCTGGACTTGCAAATAACGCAAAAGCGATGGCATTCAACCTTGAGCTTATCCATCTTTTGAAATAAAGTAATCTGATTAAAACGTTGGCAAGTTGTGGGAGAAAGGTAAAGCGGAATGCGAACAATGCAAACGACAGAGACATGAGAGAAATAAAAAGGCAAGGGCTTTATTTTGCATGGATAGTTGTGTAGTGACGACGCGGATATTGGAACCTTATGTTTGGATTTGTTCTAGGAGCATTTCTTACCTAATGACCAGGTTAACAAAAGGGACAATGCCGTTTAATATTTGTTTAACAGGGCGATGGCATGTGATGAGACGTCCAATGATCTTGCAATGATGGATCGAAAGCCAGCCTCCACAGCTTAGCATGAGAAATAATCCTCTGCGATCGGAGAGGCCAGTTTTCATAATGACACTGACAAACACCTCCTTTTTTAATGTCGTGCGGCCTTGTGCGTTAGTTGATCATTCGAGTTGACCGCGAATCGACCCGACTTTGCTCTCAAAATTTGGAATGGTCTGTCATGAATTGATGGAGCAACAAAAATGGGGGGTGGTTTGCTTGTTTATTGATTTGATCCTAACGTGCATGGCATCAAGGGGCACAGACCTCCTAACCCCCTTCAAAGATCCTTTAAAAGAATGCTTATCGATCTTGGTTCCTCATTCATCAAATCCCATCGATGACTACCCATTTCCTAACGGACAGCTTCCTAAGTTTGCGGGCATTGCAAATATTGTGATTCGTTCATTCACTTAAATTCAACCCATTTCGTCGGTTTGATAAAAAACAGATTACCCATAAAGAAATTCGATTCGAAGATTTAGAAGGGATTACATTCTCGCAGTAGCTTTGCACGAATCGCTATGCGCTCTGCTTGTCAAAGGAGAGCTGTCGATGTCACATAACAATAAAGGTTTAAAGAGGTGGTAAGCATCCTAATCAGGCACCATTTTTGACAAAGAAGAAGCAGCCAAGATCAAAGAAGAGAAAAAGGAGATATGGAGAAGGTCCTTCCCTCCGAAAGAGGCTGTTCAAGTTTTGTCTGAGGAAGTGGGCCGCGCCTCAGAAAGAAAAGGGTCCACGCGCCCAAAAAGGCAAAAGCCTTGTAAATGCTGCATCGATGACTCGTTCAGCTCCCCCTCTCATAAAAGGCAAAAGCTCGTCTCCTTCCTGTCAACCACTTCGTCGCTTCCGTGAGCTCCGAGCTCCTCCTTTCTCCACCTCCTCTTCTTCCGTTTGGCGTTGGCTCCAATGAGAAACCGCCAGGCTGGCCACTTTTTTCCTGAGAAAATCGCACCACTGTCCGAACGTCCGACCGAACCTCTAAAAGTCAACAAGAGTGCAGGTGGGCCCCGCCCTACTGCCTCGTTCGGGGGTGGGGGTGGGGGTGGGGCCCCGGCATATCTCAAGGCGGGTGAGAGCACCGGTCAAATTCTCAGGAAATCGTCAGACTTGTAGTTTTACGCGCCTCCCTGTCTGTCTCTCTCTGTATCCATTGCTCTCGCTTTTCCAACTTTTGCTCTTTCACTTCTTTTCAGGCGAGTCCAAAACAGTGCTTTTCTCTCTCCCCCTGTCATTTCCTCTTTTCATTTCTCCATGTTAAAACAAAAGAGCGAATAAAGCTGAAAGCCTAATAAATTAAGGAAATAAATTGACTCTGAAAATAAAGCAAAAGCGCCACTTCCTTCCCATCAGTGCCATGGAATCTCGCTCAGGTGATAGAAAAGCAGTCACGCACCCTTTACTCATCGCCGCTAATCCCGAACGAATGGATTACGGGATCTAGCCATGACGTTTGAGGAGTTACTAATTACGCCAGACCTGCTTCCTCCTTGGCTTAAAAAGAGCCCACTCATAAACCCAAGCTCACGATCTTCTCCTTGAGTTCGAGACCATGCGTTGGTTCTGATTCGATTCGATAAATGGAGGTGAGTCCTCTACTCGTTGAAATAACGGTTTATAGAATGAAGATTTTGAATTTTGGACATAACATCGGATAAGCTCAGAAAATAAAGCTTTTTTAGATGGTGGGTGCACGACAAGCTCGGCACCCTTTTGTGATATCAATAAAATAATGGCACTTGAGTCATCTTTATAGTCACGAGATCAAGTGCTGAACAAGCAATTACAGCAACAGGAGTGGACATAGCACATAATTCTTGTCCTCGCACATTTGTCCTCCTTATGTTCGAATCCTAGTCACTCCCCGACACCGAGGAGCATCATTGGCTCGACGACGACGCTGTCTCCCCTCCTCTGCACGACGTCGTCTCCTGTCTCTGTCTCTGTCTCTCTCCTGTTCCTCACTTGCATTTTCCTTTCGGCACCAACTTTTCCGCGGCAACGGCAATGGTCTTTGGAAAATGATCCTTCCCCCCTCTAAAATCTGAGCCACAAGCTTCCATTTTCTCTGCAGATTCCCACGAGCTCGAGGGTCGTTCGTAGATTTCTACACCAATGTCCTCAATTCCATCCCTCCTCTCTCTCTGGGTCGTCGTTGCTTGCTCACGAATCTGTAGAGTGGACAATCTCAAAAGAGAAGACTTGGCAAGTCTCGACTTTTCACGGACCCGCGTGTGACTTTCGCTTCACATTGCAGACCACCCAAAGGCCTCAGGATTCCAGCTAAATGGCCTTCTCTGCCCTCTGATTTTCGCCCATAACAATAAAAGAAGAAGCTTTTTTTATTTTCTGCTTAGACTTGTCGCTCTGGTTCTCGGAGGTTCTTCTTTGAATGGCGAGCGCGGAGAAAGTTCGTCTGGTTCGGTGTCCCAAGTGCGAGAATCTGTTGCCGGAGCTCGCCGATTACTCTGTTTATCAGTGCGGTGGTTGCGGAGCTGTTCTTCGGGGTAAAGTTCCTTTTTTTTTTTTTCCTTCGTCTTTTCGCTTGTTTCGCGCTTGCTGGGTAATTTTGAGTCTTGCTTGGTTAATGGGAATGTTGTGGGCGGTAAAATGGAGATGAATGGTTCGCGATTTGCTGAAAAGTCGAGGCATTGTGTTAGATGCGTTGGTCGGAACTTTGATGCTGTTCCGCAGTATGATGATTCGTGATTGGGTATTGTGAATTCTTTCTTTTCGAACTTCGATACATCCCCCGGTTTTAAAATGATGGCTTTGCCTGTGCTTGTTCATTGGGATTGTTGCTTACGGTCTGATAGAGGGCTTCTTGTGATTGATTCGATTGATAAAGGAGGAGAATGAGAGAAGAAAAAGTATATATTTTTCACTTTAACATGAAAAACAAAGCCAAAACGTAGAAGACTAGGGAGGTTTAGAGGACATTAGAAGTACCTGGTCGAACTCAAAACCCTGGTACTTGTCATTTCTGCTGCAGTCAGAAGATTTGGAACTCGATGTATGTGGAAACCATAAGGTGGGTAAGTTAACTATGTTTACACATAATAGAAACGTTGATCTTCAAGCTGAACTCTTTCTTTTCTTGACATGCAGCAAAACCTATAGTCCAGGGATCTGATTGCTTATCTGAGAAGTCTGATGAAGAAAGGATTGGAGGAATTTGTGAAAAATCTGAGATTCTCTCAGAAAAAGCAACAGCCAACTTGTGCAGCTCTTCTGCTTCGGATGTCAAATCCAATGTGGGATCTTTGAGTTTTGATCGTAGGGGTTTGGAGGGAAATTGTACGGTAGGCAGTGAATTTACTAATTATGATCCCAAAGACGCAACTCCGAACTGGCTTGTTGAGAGTGGACTCGATCAGAATGATGCGGGTAAGGGGTTTTGCGCTCAAAATGTTTCCACAAGTGGGCCTCAAAGATCAGGAAAAATGGTCGATCGGCAAACTAGGGAGATGGGTGGCAAGGTTGAATACCCGAAAAGCACGCATGGTGATTTCCATGGTGTAAGGTTATCGACTTCTAGGTATCCTGATGAGGGTCCTTCAAATTACCAATTAGATTCTCATTACAGTCATGAAGCACCATTTAAGAAACACAATGATCTTCATGAAGGTAACAGAGTTCGTTACCTGGAAGGTGATCGAGCTGAACTCCTTAGAAAACTGGATGAACTTAAGGATCAACTTGCTCGGTCCTGTGATGTGGTTGATAAAGCCAAGGATAGTTTTCCTATAAATAGAGGGACCGTTGCTCCAGATACTCATGCTGGTCCAAATGCATGCTTTCCCGTTGGCTCTTCAGATTTGAATAAAAACCCATTTGGGTCCTTTGATCCTTATAGACATTCTGCAGGGCTCGCTTATAAAAGTCAGCAGCAAAACCCCCTCTCTTACACCAACCGGCATGATGTTATGCATAGATTTTACAGCTCAATGCAGAACCCCCATCATTTCCCTGGATACAAAGATACTTATGCTTCTCATGTACATGGGACAGCTCCAGGTGAATATCATCGACCGCCTCCTCACATGTTCTATGCAAGAGAGTATGCTGATGCTACTTCGGATCCTTTTAGATCGTACAACAATTCAGGTCTTCATCAGTCTGCTTGCCGTTGCTACCATTGCTGTGACAACCATCGGGAGGTTTCCACAGCAGTTCCACCCACTGCATTCTACAATAAGAAGTTCTCTGATGTCCCACAACATAATGGTTTGTATCATCATGAGGATCCAGGTTCACTGGGTTATCATTCGCTCAATCCTAGGTTTGCAGTCCCTCCGTTTAATTCTCACAAGCCACAGCCCCATATTAGACAGCCAAGTGACTTGAATTATGCAATGGGTGGCTTGGTGCAACGCCAACCTCCAAGGGTTGTTTTAGCTGGTAGTGGTCGTAGATTGCATCCCATAGCTGGTGCTGCCCCATTTGTAGCTTGTCACAATTGCTTTGAATTGCTGCAACTTCCCAAGAAAGTTCTGCTCATGACAAAAAAGCGGCAAAAGGTTCGATGTGGAGCCTGTTCTACAATGATTTCATATAAGGTTGTAAACAAGAGACTTATTTTTTCTGATCACATGGAGGCAAAAGAAGCTAATGCCGATTGTGAAGACAGCTCTTATGAGGCACTGAAAGAAGATTATGTGCATTCCCATGGCTATGTCAACAGAGACAGCGCCAATTTCTCTTCTGATGATTTCGATAATTCTGGTTATGAGTTTCTTTCAATGGACAGAAAGCAAGCTCCATTGACAACATGCCATAACTTAAGCCTGAGCGACTCTCAAGAGATGGAGGGCCTGCATTCTACCTCCCCAAGTATCTCGGATGATGAGCATAGCCCTGACGATTTGATTGGATTGAGTGACTCGGCGCAGCAGCTGATAAGTGCCGCACGGTCTCCACCACCTGCTGGTTCACCTCTACAAAAACATTTTGATCGCTCTTCCCATAATCATGCAGTTAACCGGTTTGGTAAGGGGAATCGCAGTAGTCGATCCGATCACGAAAAGGTCTTACCAAATAAGGCTATCTTGCGGCAGAATTCTCTACAAGAGGCTTCACTTGCAACCGAGATGGAAGTATCATTCAATGAGTGCTCTGATACTGCGGTATCACAAGAATCTGGAGATGCAAGCAGGGAACATGATCAAACAAGGGGTAACAAGGGGAACGAATCATTTTTCATGAACATTATCAAGAAGAGCTTCAAGGATCTTTCAAGGTCAAATCAAAGTGACGAGCATGGCAGAGCCAAAGTCTCAATAAATGGGCATCCCATATCAGATCGTTTGATAAGGAAAGCTGAGAAGCTCGCTGGACCAATACAGCCTGGAAATTTCTGGTAATTATCTAATCTCTAAAAGTAGCTTTTGGTTTCTTGTTCTATCGGTAGATTGTTCTGCGTCATTTTTTTTTTATAGGGTTTTACTAATATCTTTAGTACCATCCCTTTAGTTAAGAGAACCTTAGACTTTTGGCCTATTGAGTTATTTGTGCATGCTTTTCCCTAAGGGTGAAGTGCAAAGTGTTTTATGTATGAATCTCGCTCCCACTTAGAGCTTAGGATTACCAATTAGTTTGAATGGGGATACTTAATTTGACCAGACAGAATGTTTCTTTCAAACTCATTCTCCTCTTGATGGACTTTTGTTGTGTGTGGAATCATCTATTGTGCACATTTGTTAGCTATATGCATTTCCCTCACAATTTTGTCCTTAATGTACTTAAACCAGGTATGATTATCGAGCTGGTTTTTGGGGGGCCATTGGTGGACCTTGCCTTGGCATAATTCCGGTGAGGCAGCAAATACAAACTTGTCTGACTAAATGCTTAATATGATGTTTATGCATATTTTACCTTTCAAATGGCTTATTTCTGGTTATGTTATAAAGAATCTCCCTCTCTCTCTCTCTCTCCCCTGCAGCCGTTCGTTGAAGAATTTAACTATCCTATGCCCGAGAATTGTGCGGGAGGAAATACGGGCATCTTTATTAATGGTCGAGAACTTCATGAAAAGGATTTAGCTTTACTTGCTTCCAGAGGACTTCCGACTGATAGAGATAGGTCATACATCGTTGAGATCTCCGGACGAGTCTTGGATGAGGAAACTGGTGAAGAGCTGGATTGCCTCGGTAAACTTGCTCCAACGTAAGTGCTAGTAGGATTTTCGCAGTCTAATTTATTTAGTCACGTTTGAGGCTAATGAATCACATGTCTGAATTTAGCCACAGATGATATTTTGGACTCCCTACCACAGTCTCTAAAAGAAATTATGGTGATTTACCAATGAAATAACGGTTAAAATGATGTTTAAAGCCATGAACAAACTTGATAGCAATAATTACTCTCATTTCTCTCCTTTCTTATAATATTCATATAGCCAGGACACATTTATTTCTTCAACTTCTGATCATCGTTTCTAGTAAAAATCTCTATTATAGCAAGGTCTATGTCAAAGTGACATAACAGAAAGTAAAGTTTACATCTAAATTATAAAACTGCACTGTTCTGTGTTGAAACTGCCATTTTCCTGACAATGAAGGTAGATCACTTGTTAAATTTAATGCTTGTTTGATTTCCTCATTTTTTAACAGAGTCGAGAAAGTGAAGCATGGGTTTGGTATGAAAGTTCCAAAAGCAGCTGATTACTGATTTGCATAATGAGCATTTCAGAATGCCCAAGTGATATTATGATGTTATCAAGTTGTACCTGCGGGAATCCAGACTACAGGGAATTCAGCTTGAAGAAGTCTTGCAATATGCTTGTTCATTTTACCATTTTTTTGACTTTTGTGATTTCTGGGAGGTAGTTGTTTGAAGCTTAATGCGCGATTCATTTAGAACTTGAAGATGTGGGGCATGTGCAGAGATTTCTAACTCTAGCTCGCTTGCAGACACACTGTATGTCGTGTATTATTTGTAGACCTTAGAAATTCAAGGATTAAAATGGAATTTATAGATATGACATCGGATGAGGATATTCATTTGCTGTACTTACAAGTTGCTTTGTATATCGTGTATTATTCTAGTCTATATGTATTGTGCTTGAATTGAAGGTATTTTTCCTTGCGTTTGCCTCTGATCTCATGCACTTGCTGGTATACAGTAGGGTTTTTTTTTTATGAATGTGACAACCTGTAGCAAAAAAGGATGTCATGTGCAGCATGGATATTACGTTTCTGTGAGGCGTTGACTCTAATCCAAGTACCGAGTTTTGGGGTGTGGGGTGTGGGGGGGCTGGCTCGCACTTCTAAGGAGATTGGGCCAATCATTGACTTGTTCAGTACGAGAGTAGCAAGACATCCGCTCTGTATGCATTGCCTGGCCCTTCATGAGAATAAGAGGACAAATTCAACCCCACATGAAGCGTGGTCTCTGAACTCTCGATCTCATTTGAATCCTTATGCTTTTTTCGCAGTGGGCCATCAGAGAATCAGTGTTGTAGAGAGTGGTTTCGACTTATCAGGTGGTGGGTCATCCGGTGCTGGCAATTCCAAATCATAGATAATACCTTTAGTTTGAGAGGGGATATATATACATAGAGAGAGAGAGAGAGAGAGAGAGAGAGAGAGAGAGAGAGAGATTGTACCTGCTGTAGGTATATTACGGCCCTTTTTGTTTCAGAGGGAAATTCGTACTGGAATCCTCAGACTGAGTTATCCAAGAAAGAAACTCATTCTAGTGTGTGATGACATGACAGACACAAATGGCATCAGTGTTAACGGTTGCATTCAAAAGAAGATGGCCTGCCAGAAGTTAGAAACGGCTTCATTTTGGTCGGTCAGCCGCATGGAAAATCATTCTGCCACTCCCCCTTTGTTCACCTCTTTCAGAGTTGTAAATCGATTTATTAAATTAAGGGGAGTTAACATGTTACACCTAATGAAAATAACAAAAACTTAGAGAAAGTGAAAAAGCTAAATCAAATTGAACTTGTCGTGGATGTCGCCATTTGAATTCGTGATAACTGGCTTACAAATTGTTGTTTGGACTGTGCCACCGTTCCAAGAAGATGCGAGAGAGAGAGAGAGAGAGAAGAGAGAGAGAAAGACAGAGACGTCCTGACAGGACCACTCTCCCTCTGTCTGACGCTGCCAATGCTTTAGGGTCGTTGATGGTTCCCCGCCAGCTGTGCATGGTCTTTCCACTCATTACCCTTGTTAGATCTAAGTTCTTATTATACCTCCCTTAAAACCGAAGCATGTTCTTTCTACCACCCCAAAAGGAAGATACGAACATCATTATTACCCATTAAATTTTACATCCAAGACCAAATTAGTTGCGAGAGTGACATTCGTGCTTCCTCGATCCTGTCACTGTCCGTAAATAAAAACAGAGAACCCATTATTCAATTGGTACTATATTCCTCCTCCTCCTTTATTCGACGACAAGTTTCAATGCGCAGTGCACAATTGAACCCGCTCCAGATCTATCATGGATTTGGATGGGAGCTCTGGTGCAACCCATCTACCACCTTCATGCATTCGATTTTTTAATCTCTTTCCCATGCTGCAACCTACTGGTTTTTTGTTCCTTCTCTTCTTCTTTTTTTCTTCCTCTGTTGTCTGAATTTCACTGCATGTTTTTTCAGGTCTGTGTCGATAGTTTCCATGTGCAGTGAAGTGGGTAAAAGGCGATATGACACCTTGCCTCTCTCTTTTTCTGCGTCTCTCTCATCCTCAAACCGTCCTCTCTCTCTCTCTCTCTCTCTCATAATTAAACTTCCTGGTTAAACACCGCTTGGGTTGTTGCGAAAAAGCTTGTCCACACTTCAACAAGTAATCGCTAACCACCCTCTCTCTCTCTGTCTCAAACCTTGCTATGTCTTGATCCTTTCTTGGTCACGGGGAGTTGAGGGAAATGAGGCCTGAAATCAAGCCATTATCCCTCCACAAGCAAAATTACGTCTTTGCCAAGTTCGCTCTGTCATTTCTATTGATAGGTCTCGCTTTTCGCCTCTTCGTCTCTGATTCCATCAGGTTGCCGTCGTCAGTCGTTCAGGAGCCACCCGTCTCAGAATCAATAACCGAAACTCAATCGCCTCTCGCGTCTCTGCCTATTCAAAAGCCGGGCGAGGTTGATCCCTCGGCTGCTTTCGCGGCCAAGAATGAGTCCCTGATCAATCGGACAGGTGGGTGGATTTCTACGTTCTTGCTCTGCACGTTCTGCGATACAGGGCTTGCCAGAATGACAAAATGCATTGGCGAACGCAATGAGAGAAGTGAATTCTTTTTTGCCTGTGGAGTTCTTTGATTGATCTGTTTCTTGCTTTATTTGGTTTGTCTTCCGAAGTTTTCCAAAATTCGCTGTGAACGATGCGGCGTCAAGTTAGATCACTCTGGGCTAGCAAAATCTGATCTTATTCTGAAATGTTCGGAGATGAATGCCGGATCAAGGAGCTCTTTTTGTGGCGTCTGCTTTTATGTTTTGGAATTTTCACATTAAGTTGTCTTTCTCTTACTTGAGTTCATGAATTGGTGGAAATTTTTTTAGATTACATCATGCGGCACTCTGCTTTACATACTGATCCTACTTTCGGACTGCATTGCTGATTATTCATGGTAGTATATCTCTATATCCTCTGTTTTGTTGACTTCTTCGATAAGGAAATAATTTATGGTTGGAATTTTGCTCAGGATCTTGTTTGAAATTAAGATCCTGAACGAATTTCTGACCACATATTATTTCCTTATTGAAGGAGTCAACAAAACAGAGGATATATATATGTGTGTGTGTGTGACAGAAAATGAGAATTCATCTTTGATAGATGAAGGTCGGTTCTCTACAATCTAATATGAAGCTTACTCAGTCATTGAATGCAATCAACATAAATCTCAAAATTTCCCGAAAATATAAGCATTTTTAATTTGCTGCACCGATATGTATAATGCAGCATGCATAGAACAATCAGACTTGATTTTTCTTTTGCATGTATTAATCTTCTCTTCCAATTTTGATTCTTTGATCGAATTTGATGGTGTGCTGTGTTGTATCGTTAATTGCTCTTTCGCCCAATCTTTTGCAGAAAGATGTGATATCTTCGTTGGAGAATGGGTACCCGACCCATCCGGTCCCTTTTACACCAATGAGAGTTGCCACGCAATTGAATCTCATCAAAATTGTATGAAAAATGGACGTCCTGATTCTGATTACCTCCACTGGAGGTGGACTCCCCGGGACTGCAGGCTGCCCAAGTTTGATCCTGGGAAATTTCTTGACATGATGAAGGATAAGTCATGGGCGTTTATTGGCGATTCCATCTCTCGTAACCATGTTCAGTCATTGCTCTGCATCCTCTCTCAGGTATGTGATCTCAGCATCAGCCTCATAATATCTACTGCCGCAATTGTTCTGTCACTTCCCATGAGCTCTTGTCCAGTCAATGTAAACCCAACGGAGAAAGAAATTGGTTTTAAACAGACTCATAAATGTTCATTTCAAGTGCCGTACTAGAACTATTTGCTTCAAATGACTCTTGAATACGAAAGTGAGTGGAAGGTCGTGAGTTATTCACGTGGAATTTCATGATGGAAATTGCGTTATGCTCTTTCCATTGTTTCTCTAGGACTCTTTCTTGCGGATTATTTGCGGGGCACGATGTATTTTGGTACTGTTTGGCAGATTTTGGCTTGATGTCACAATTGGTTTAATTTCTTGACGTTGCATCACTGACAGATTGGTGTTTTAATAGCTTATTTTATGTAGTGGATACCTGCAACTATTTTGGTTGGACTACTGCCTTTGAAGAGGCTGCCAAGATTTTTTTCCTGGCTGTCTGGTTTTCCCACCACCATTTTAGGGAGTTGATTCTTTGTTCTTTTTATAACCACCTCGTTGTGCAATAATTTGTGATGTTTTCTTGTAATTTTCCATAACAATAACAAGACCTGTCAGTTCTAATTAGGCATTAATGAAATTTCCATGCTGTGACTAAAATAAAAAATTTGTGACGGATTTTCTTCATCTTTTCTGGTGCTCTTGCTGTTTTGTCGACTTCTTCCTTGAAAGTTAGCCCCATTTCCACCATATGGTAATGGTAGTTCTTTAGATTCTCGTGCACACACTCAGTTTTGCATGTGGCATCCATCAGCCAACCAAAGGTTACTTTATTGTACTGGTGTGGATTTTATCCAATTGAGACAAGGTTTTTCAGTCACTTATGAATAGAGCAGGTTTGACCTTCGTGTTCAGTTTGATGTTTCTGAACTCAAGCGTATCCTTGTCGTCGTAAGTATGTGCTTTTTAGTATTGGGGTATTTTCACGACAGACTTCCAATGCACATATCAACAAGAAACTCAATAAAATGGTGGGACATTTTAGTGAAGCACCGATATTAGACTCCATCCTTGTAATCAGGTTGCACATTTATAAGATTCTTCCACATAGTATTAATTGGACCTATAACAGCTGCGCCATAAAAAAATCCAGCTGTCCCCAATGGTTATCCTCAGGCCCCATAGCAGTTGGTGAGGTGTAGGTCCGTGAGGCATATCAATCTCATTCAATCTTTACTTTATGATCATGTTGTGCAGACTGAGGAAGCCATTGAGGTCTACCATGACAAAGAGTACAGATCAAAAAGATGGCATTTTCCAGCTCACAACTTCACCCTTGCGGTCATATGGACTCCTCTCCTCATTAGAGCAGATATATTTGAAGATATAAATGGAGTGTCCTCATCAGAAATCCAGCTTCATCTCGACAAACTCGACAAGATATGGACTGAGCAGTACAAGAACTACGATTACGCCGTGATTGCCAGTGGCAAGTGGTTTCTGAAAACTGCCATCTACCATGAAAACGATACAGTCATGGGATGTCACAACTGCCATGGAAAGAACTTGACAGAGCTAGGTTTCGAATATGCATACAGGAAAGCTCTTCAGCTAGTTTTGAACTTTGTCACTAATTCTGAACATCAGGCATTTGTTTTCTTTAGAACCACCACCCCGGATCATTTCGAGAATGGGGAATGGTTTAGTGGGGGTACTTGCAATAGAACAGTTCCATTCAAAGGGGGGGAGGTGGACCTGACGGATGTGGATGCAATCATGCGCGACGTCGAACTGGAGGAATTCGAGAAAGCCGTGGAAATAGGATCCCAGAAGGGGGTCACTTTGGCATTACTTGACACAACGCAGATGTCGCTGTTACGGCCTGATGCACACCCAGGTCCGTATCGGCAATTCCAACCATTTGCTCAAGACAAAAATGCCAAGGTCCAGAACGATTGCCTGCATTGGTGCTTGCCAGGGCCGATCGATTCTTGGAATGATCTGGTAATGGAAATGTTGGTGAAACTTTCAAAAGGAAATCTTCACTAACATGATTTTGGGCAGCATAAATTATTTGCAAAGAGATGGTTTCCATCTCCGAGGGTACGGAGAAAAGGTCGTAGCATTGCTATCCCAATTTGATCAGTGGGGATAAAGCTTGTAAAGGGATCAATTACAAATACTTCATCAATTACGAACACTTACATTCCTACCCATTCTTCAATTCTTGAATTGTCTTTGAGGGAGCTACAGGATAGTGTTGCTTTAAGGTAGATTGCTCATCGAGTGCGTTCACTTATTATTTCTTTGGCCGTGGCAGGGCAGCCCTTCTTGTAAGTTCTTTTCAAGTTACTTGGTAACAAAATTATTCGTATGTGGGAGATCGTATGCAAGCTTTGAGATCACCCGTCTGTAAATGGAGACGATACCTAGTTCTGCCTTGAAATTGTTCTCATGCTCCAAAGGAAACTCACCAGTTGACGGATTAACGACCTCATAACATTTGCGACACTAAAACTATACTTATTCTATAGAGAAAGGATTCCCCTTCTTCGCTCGCTATCTATAAGATTGTGCTGAAAACAATCATCAAGAGGATTGTTGAGCAAGCAAATCATTAAGCTTTTTGCGCCACGGATGCCATGATAGAATCAGCCAACTGCCGCTCGAGTGAAAACTAGGCCTAACCCAGTTGTGATACATTTGGGGTGGAAGTGTGTGTTTTGCAGTGTATTTAGTGAAACTAGTTCTAGCTCTTAGCTAGCCCCAATATTCCCTCTTTTATGGGGAAAATTGGCAAAGTGATGTTCAAATGCACTTATGCCCTGTTTGGTTCGAGTTTCAGAAGAGACTTTGGGAAAAGTCTCTTGGCCAAATGCAAATGCTTTTAGTTTTTTTTTTTTTGGACGACTTTGGCAAGATGCAATTGCATCTCTAAAGGACTCCAAGGGCCTTTAGCCCAATGTAGCTCCGGAGGTGCTTTGCGAAGTTGCATCTTAGGAATGCAAGTCTTTGGTGCTGTTCATCTTCTCCAAACCACCGTCGATCAAAGGCCGACGACCGCCAACCAAGGGGTCACGCGGGCCGGCGACGCCCCGATGACCATCGCCGGACCTTAGGCGACGCTTGGGTTGCACGACCTCAAGCGGCCGACCCCAAGCGACAACCGCCTGAGGTTGCACGACCCCAGGCGACGGGGTCACCCGACCTCGGCGACCGTCTGGGGGCCAGTTCTAGCCAGACCGCCAGATCCAGGCGGTCCGATATATATATTGAATTTAATAAAAGTCATTTATAAATGCAAATTTTACTAAACAGCATTTTAGCCAAAGTTGTTTTTCAATGCAAATTTTACCAAACGTTATTTGCATTTCGGAAAACCCCTTTACCAATTTGCATTTTTGCAAATGCATTCCTCAAAAGCCGAACCAAATGGGCCCTTAGTGAAAACCCAGGCACAATGCCTGGACTTTTTTGGGGGGGGGGGGGTGGGGGTGGGGTTTAATGGGGTTTAAGCTTGGAGACTTGTCGCATAGATCATTGACATCATTTTAACTTAGTCTAAAATAGAGTTAGGTGCTGCTACCTTCTAGTTACAAATACTACTTGCATAAAAATTGTAATCTGCATTTCGGTTGGATGAATATATGATTTGAGAAGTTTGGTGCTTTTAACCTTCCAAGCAGCAATTCAATTGAGAGACGTGCGTTGTATTTGCCTAAGTAGCAAATAGCCTCAAAACACAAAACTAGATGAATAATAGAAAAGCAATAATTAGCACCTACCATGAGAGAAAAAAAGATTTCTAGATAAGAAAAATAGGAAAGTACTTTAGAATGACGGTAGGTAAATTAGAACATAAAGACCATGAAGACGTAATTAAGAAAATAGCAAACATCACCTCAAGAGAAAATCTTGGATGACTAAAAAAAATTATGTGAACTTCTAGAAAAGTAAAAATGTGTGACGATACAATTGAAAACTCCTTACGAGAAATAAATATAGATCAATATGCTAAAGACGCCACTTAAAATTTAGATTTAAAGATTTAGTATTTTAAAAACAGTACTTTTCTATGTATTTCCTTTGTTCTATTGATTTGGTCACTTTTTGCTATTTTAAAAAAAGATGCTTTGATCACCTTCGATCGCAACTGGGGAAGCACAGTTTAATATTGTTCCAAAGCCGGCCTTAAGTTTGCTAACAAGTCACATTGATATTGAAGCTCTAAATCACTATTTCAGAAACATCAGCATGACAGTTCATTATTTCTGCCACCAATGGGAACATTTGCATCAACCACAGTGTTAACTGGCCAAATTCAAAACAACTTATTTTTGGCAGTCAGGCAGAAAATTGAGACAGAGCAGCATTCAACAAAAGAGAATGGCCAGGTACATTGGGTTGAACAACAGTCCGCAACTAATATATCAAGATACAACTTTCTGTTCCCATCTTAAGGTTCAAGAACGCTCAAAACCCAGCCCAAAGATGGTCTCACATTCACTTGAGTTCTGACAAGAGATTCCAAGTTATTGGCATGTCTGAGCAAAAATCCAACAGAGATAATGACCAAAACTTAGGAAAAAGGAGATTGCTTACACATCACCAGGTCACTTGGTAGATGATGGTGAATACTCCTTCTTTGGCTTTGGCTTTGGCCAACGGAATGGATCCTATAGATACGACAATGTATAAAGCAGGTAAGAATATCGAGAACAAAAGTGACAAAATATGACTTTGTGACTCAATTGCATGCTTATCCAGAGATATCTTACATAAGGGACAGTGGAAAAACTGCTCAATGAACTGACTGAAGTTAATTGGACCCTAGCGTGGTTGTTGCAATTTCGCTTTTTCAACGAGTGTTTAAGTGGAAGGTCGGCACAAGCCTATACAATGTACTTCCTATTCTAGCTCAAAAGCCTTGGCAAGTGAGATAGCATCGCCACTTGTAATAACAGACAAAAGCTGAAGTCTAAGTTATACGGGTCATCTACATGTATTTCTTATCCTAAAGCAAGACGTATTTCCATGGGAATGAACAAACAATAAGAAACCAGCCAGACCGGTCAGAAGGAAAGTCCAAGAATGCACATAAGATATATCTCTATCGAATCCATCTTGAGCCATGTCTGTCCAACAACACTGGATTCTCATAACTATACCAACAAAAGTAGGTCTTTCAGTTTCATCCTACAAGTTCAACTCTATCTCCCAACCATCCCTTTCTTTCGAGCATCAGTCCTAGTACTCCTCCTCTTCCACTAGATCGAATTCCAGAAAGAGTTCCGTCACGATTATGGACACCTACTCGTGCTGAGAAACAGCAAATCCGTGGCACAAAACAACGAATTTTCCTAGCTTAGGATTCTAAAACCACCGCCCAACCAACGTGATAGAAAACCTTTCATAAGTCTAGGAAATGTTCCCATTACTGAATTCCCAAGCTACATATAGATTCACAAGCACTTCTTTTCCTGTAATTCAATCCAGTAACATCAAGCATGAAGCTTTGCGACAAAAACAGAACTTCCCTTAAACTATCTCTATAGCATCGAAGAACAAGTAAGCACCAGAAATGACATACGCAAAATCATCCATCCGATTCAGTTAGAAACATATCATCTACTCGTTGTCAACTCACGCTTGAGTCAAAACCAATTCCATGCGTATGAGTTCAACTTGGAGATGGAAGTCCTCTTTCGTTTCTGGACGGTCGCTTCAGGCATTCAAAAAGCTCAATCTATCGCGCGCCAACTCCCCCCCGCGGGGGCGCAATCGCCACCCGCAAAATGACCAGATCCCACATCGCCACCCGCGTAAAGCTCATCAATTGAAAGTTGCGAGCCAGAGAATCCGGCGGGAGGCACCGGCAACGATGGAGCCAGAAAAACGAACAAAGAAAAGAACATTTTTTCTTTTTTTCCCCTGAAATTAGGGGGAGAGAGAGAGAGGGAAAGAGATGATTACGCCGAGGACGATGTAGTTGGCGACGGGGAGAGCGGCCACGATGCCGCCGAGTATAGCGACGGGACCAGTCAGGAGACTCCATTTGCGGTAGATCATCTTCTTCCTCCTCTCGCTCTATCGCTCTCGATCAGTCGCAGGCAGTGTTTACCAGCGGTTTCGTTTCAGCTTCTTGACTTTTGCAAGATGACGGGGATGGCGAGGTGGGTTAGCGTGGAGCTCTCGTGTCCCTATTCTGTTGGGCCCTTTTGCTTGATTGGGCCTGGGCCTTGGTCCCATGGCTCGCTCGATCCTCCCTCTTCCTTCCTTTGTTAAATGTCAAGCCATGGGGCCCACATGAGCTGGCCCTCATCAGTCATCACCATCATCCTTGATTTGTGTGGGTCCCACATGGACTCCACGTGTCGAGCTCATATCATGATCCGCGATCGAGATGGACTTATAGGATAGGGCGCGTCGCTTCCTCGCTTGTGACCTGAGCACATGCGTCGTTGTTGTTGCCGAAAGTAGGCATGCAAGAGAGGAGATCTCGTTCATCGCCACATTAGAGTATGAAAAAGTGATCCGGGCCATCACTTTGTCAAAAGTTGGTTTGGTTTCGATTCGTAACGGAGTAAATCATAATATAGTTTGCACACTCTTTTGATCTTTCGGGTTATTTTGGTTGGAAGAAAATCGATACGCTAAATGATGTAGTGTGCTTTATCGAGTGTTGAGTATGACTTACCCATTTAAAAATTCAGTCATAACATTTCACATCATCAAATATGCTAATTAGTAAACGTATTACTTGAGTTGCATATGAGTACGATCTAATTTTTTTGTACCAAGTAAAAACAAAAAAATCATTAAGACTGAAGGGTAAGCTAAAAACATACGATCCATTAACAGCTTAACAGCTGATACAAAAGGATTCTAGCTGAGGGCCCCAATGCCATTTTGATTATCGTAGCCCCGTTTGACAGGTTGTTTCTTCTGTAAACAACACTAAATGAGATGCAAGCATCATATGGTTGGCATTGGTGACAATTTGACCTGCCGACGCGAAATTTGTGTGCACTTGTACATTTCTTAACCCGACATTCGATAATAGAAGGGCTCGAATTGTCAAAAGTTGAGTTGAAGGAATAAGTTTTCGACCGAACGCTTTCACTTTGGTAAGAGACAGCCTTGTGGGAGATATTGACATTTGAAACATGCGTGGGGGGTGAAACATGCGTGGGGGACCTGTTAGGTCTTTCTGGGCCTTTGCAGATCTGACCAGTGTAGCATCATCAACTTTGCCCTTTTCGACAAAGAATCTATCTACCATTTCAGAAAGTAAAAGATCACTCTCCCAATCCACTGAAATCTCAATGACAAGTTACCAACTTCAATGTTCCAACTCTAACCCATTGAGAATGGAAAGATTTGAGTCCTGCTAACCGAGTTATAAACTGGGAGGGAACAAAAAAGATCACAGCATGCTATCGCCTAGCTTTTACTATCTGCCTCGACTGTATATGGATGATATATTATTTTGCCATGTTAATTGGCAACAGGCTCAAGATGCAACTTTGGTAGTCCAGACTACAAGATTGCATCGGGAAAAAAACTCGGGGGATGACAGTGGGAATGGGGAAAAAAGAAATCCATCTCGTGAGGACGTATCTGTGTGAATGCAAAATGACCGTATTACTTACTATACTGTAGCAATCTAGCAGCAAATGTTTCATGTGGTTAAGGCATAGCACGAGGAAGCAGAACATCATGAATTGAATTGAACCAGAACCGTATATTTTTTCCTTCAAATCTCCCTTTTGTGAAAGATTTAAGAAAGTGACCGATCGACCATTTAGAATTGAAAAGCTTACTGGTGGACCACACACCAACTGAGAAAAGCATATTAAATGATCGAAATGCCCAGAATCTTTGTTTCTTTGGGATGGATTTTGTCCCTACTCCTGTCGTCTTCTGAGAGTGCCAATTTGCATAGTTTCGAGAGCCCAAATGTTCCGTCTCATTAATAATCTAGCCAAATGGGAATGTCACAGCCACAGGTACTTTCAGTTTCATCCAACCCAAAAAACCTTGTGACATTTTACACATCTAATCTAATCTAATCTAATCTAATCTAGTCCGAACTAATCCTAGGAAAAGGAGAGAAGCTACAGATTAAGCACCCCAAAAAATAAGTAACGGAGGATAGAGCAGAGAGAAAAAATCTAGATATCTAGAAATCTGATGTTTTAGAAGGAAATTGGCATTTAACATCAGGACTTGTGTCTTCTCAGCTGTCTCCTTCTCTCAGCAAACACCTCTCCATGTCTCATGATCCAAAATCTCTCAATTTCCTCAGCCTTCCGGCCCGGAATCCGACCCGCAATCAACGCCCACCTGAGAAGTACATTGCCATTTCTTTTTATTCCCATGTAATAAGCAACCGAAAAGACAAACATGGTCTACTCAGCCATAAACTAATTCTGCACTGAAGTTAAATCACCGAATGATTAGCATTTACAGTCACTAGAGATTGATGGGCGGTCTATTCTGAAAAATGAAATACTTAGGCCTCTGTTCTAATAGGCGCTCAATGTTCCGCTTCTAGGTCCCTGACATGTTGAAAGACACTGCGGAACAGCCTTTTGCCAAGACTCTGTGCCAATATACAATGTGGCTTATCAGGTGGGCCTGACTTTACTTTGTCCTAAAGTCTTCACAGAAAAAGAAAACCACATTGCTTTGCTTTAAAGCTGCTCTAATAATGCAAGTCGAAGAAATGAAATGGATGAAGAAAGAAAGCAAATTCAAGCTTTACCTGTCGCCGACGAGCTTGTACATTCTGTAAATAAGGTCTTCTTCTTGCTCTGACATGTTTATGAACTCCCACTCGATGCTGCTCACCTCTGCCAAAACATTGAACAGAAAAAAAAAAGATTATAATCAGACCCTTCAAACATTTATGCATAAATCCAAACAGAAAGAGCAGAGAGTTATTATACAGAAACGTGAAGAACCAAAGAAGACGCGAAGAAAAAGATGAGGAGCAAAGGAAAAGTGACAATGGCAGGAATAAAATAAGACGGAGACATGAACAGATAAAAAAGAAAGAGACCGAGAAAAGAATAGGCGAAAGAGAACTCACCGTCGGAGCAACAACTGCTGGTCCTGGCTTGCTTATGGCGGCGTTGTTTATCCATCTTCCTAGGGACGAGACTGTGAGTGTCTCTGTGTGTTTGAGAGAGAGAAAGAGAGAGAACAAGAAGAAAGAGTTTGACGGTGGCACAGCAAGAAGTGGCTAGTGGTTATGGGGAAGAAGAAGCGAGTGATATTTAATAGTTTCTCAAGAGAGGGATTTGCTTGGAGGGAAATGAAAAACGAATAAAGGAATGAAAAGAAATTCATATCCTGAACCAGGTTTTAACGGGTTTCTCGATGTCCATTTCTTGACACAGCAGAGGGGGAGAGAGAGAGAGAGAGAGATGATGCTTTGCAATTTGCAGACTCGAGTCTCGGTGAGAGAGGAGCGAACGACAGGTCCTACCAAACGGACCTTTAAAACCCGGTCGAGTTGACTTGTAGTTGCTATGTTGACGTGTACTCTTAGGTCAAACTCACAAATTCGTTGCCCTCGCCTCCAGGACTCGTCCCTTTTCTTTCTTCCCACCTTTTAAGGTGGGATCTGTCAAAAAGCTTCCCTCTCTGGCCCAAAGCATGGTGTCATTTCGTCTTCTCTCTGGCCCTCTCGCATGTAAATTACCATCGAGAAACCTCTTGATCATCTCAAGAGCATCGTGTGACGGTATTCCTACATCGTCCACGGGGATTTGCTCCACTCAATTTCGGGCCCTGCCACTTAAGAGTTCATGGTCCTCGTTAGCACTACTAACATCGTAAGTCAAAAGTAAATGAGAGGGTCGAGTCAAGAATGGCTACGAGATTAGAAAATACCATCACCAGCAAGTATGCTTTCAAACGGCATGACTATAAGAATAAATTCTGGGCGGCGAAGACAGTCATTCCTTGGGCTATGCACGGTGCGACTTGGGTTACTCTCATCATTCCAAAACTAGACAGCTGTATGCACATACATGCATGCATATATTATGTGAGTGTATTATAGGTTTTCTGCACGCCTCGGAAATGGGGTTGGTCTCGTTGTGAGTAGGAGATTGTCATGTTCATCATAGTCATTTAATAATCAGAATTTCGGTACACCGTGCAGCCTAGTACCTGAATTTTACCTGCTCGTAGGTTGTTGATGATACATTAATTCAAGCTAGCTCTATGTACCTCTATATCTATTAATAACTGATAGTTGATGGTCAGGCGGATTTTTGAGATTAGGGATGGCATGTGAAGTACAAGTTTCAGAGAGAATGGGATTATTTGCATGAAGGGTAGCTTCAGAAAATTGGAAACGGGATTTGCAATCAAGTATCAGAATCTTTTTGGCAGTTTTCACCTTAATTTTAACTTTCTTTTGAATCCCTGCCATGGAGCAGATTAAGTTGAATTTGAAACCCAACCAACCCACCGGTCTTTGACTCTTGAATAAAACGTTGCTTCCCTGTTCTTTTTCCTTACGTGTGAATACATAGAAAATCAGCATTTTCTGTTGCTGCCCTCTTCTGTGAAAACAGTAAAAAAAACATTCTTTTAGGTAAAGATAAAGAACTCGAGAATGAAGCATTTCCTTTAGTGGCTCTCTGTGAGGTGGATAGCATGTCGTTTTCTCCTAGATGCGCCTTAATCTTATCACCTTCACATGCTTGTGCTCGCTTGGTCGAGCCCCAGCATCAACTCCCTTTTTATTCTCATTTATCCTGCTTAAATTAAATTTGCTTGAGAGCGACATCTCCCGATTAATAAATGCATTCCGTGTTCGGAAAATCTTTGATGTGAGCCTTCGTCCTTTTGTCTCTTGTCCAGTAATCTACATATGCAGAAAATAGAAGAAGCTAGAGCGTGTGTAGTTGGATTTGGTTTTAAGATGCTACAACCCACAGATGCAACGTGCACGTACGATCATCGCCTATTAATTGCATGAAGCTGTACAGTCACATTGCTTTTTCAAGAGAGCGAATCGACCCATTTCCTAAAAGTCTCATGACTAGTGAATCTGTTTGTAAATTGAAAATTACCTCGACTTTAGAACTTCCACAAGAATTTCCAATCTGAGAAACCTTGAAAAGCTCGTTACATGGCATGCGGAAAGATGCATCTAGCAAGAGTTGATGATCTCTATAACTTCTGTGGATGGGTTTTTTCTTTTTCTTTTTCTCTCCAATTAATGACTTATAATGTTGTGTTGGAAGTAGAAACCCTACTAATGTAGACGTTATCTGCTTAAGTAGTTTCACTTGGTAATTGTCTTGTTAAGCTAAGAAGATGGCCGAAAGAGAAGAATGTTTGGTATGAAAATAAGGATCGACAGGGTCAAAAAGAGAGGACGAAGTAGCTTTTACGTGCCTTGTGTCAGCGATCTCTTTCCCACCTTATCCAGGCCACACAACTCAATAATATATGCATTTTTTCTCTAGTCTGCTCTGTACCCAATGCATATCTATATATACACATAAATATATTATTTTGAAGCTATGTTTATTTTTCTATTAATTTTTGGATTGAACAACCTGTGTAGTTGCCACTTGCCACAAGAGAGCCTCACATCCAACACATTTTGGCAGCTTTTGGCAAGATGTTTTGCAACCCACTTCTGAAGTCTTTTGGAGGGGTATTATCAACTTTTTCAAGATTGGATTCCTCTATGGCTGGTCACACATTGGTATGCATGTCTTCTTCTTGACCTGTGAACTTTATGTTTTATTTAATTGCCTAAATAAAAAATCGATAACATTTTTCATTTTTTTCATTTATTTATTAGTTCTCAGTAGAGCTTCATGCTTTGATGTTACGTTGGGTGTCCCTAACCAATGAAAATGCACTTCGGCAAGTGGAACAATGCCAAATATACCTATAACCGGTTCGCGAAGTTTATAGATAATTATTGCGACGGTCTAATAGATAGGATTTTGAATATGGTTCACATGTTCAAATGTCAACTTGTAAGTTTGACATGCAGCTTAAGTTGTGCATAACAATACTTATTGGTTGGGGAAGAGTTTTTTTTTTCAGAAATAAATCTTTTTTATTTCTATTCAGGATAATAATTTATGAGTAAAAAAACCCGTTTGGTAACTACACAAAATTTTACTTTTGAATAGAAAAAGAATAAAAATACGTTTAGTAACGCAATGATTCTTTTTTTGTATTTATTCATTTTTATTCTTGCTCACTGATTGCTGACCGCCAACTACCACCCCCACCGCCCGCCGCCACCCCCGCCGCCGCACCGCCCGCCAACCATCAACGCAATCGCCAGCGCCGCACAGCCCCATCGGCAATCGGCGGTGGCGGCCGACGATCGTGGGCGGCCGATGGGCTGTGCGGCGGCGGCGGCGGCAACGGGCGGTTGGAGATGGCCGCGGCAAGAGAAAGGAATAAAAGAAAAATAAAAAAGAAAAGTAGCTTATTTCTAAAAAAAGGAATAAAATAAAAATAAAAAAGAAAAGTAGCTTATTTCTAAAAGTTGTTTTCGAGAATAGAAGCAATTTTTTTTTATTTCTCGTTTCTATTCCAAAACCATTCTAGGGCTAAATTTTTATTCCGATGAACAGAAAAATAAATTGGCGTTACCAAAACGGGTTTTTTTTTTTTTTTAGGAAACAAAAGAACAGAAATTCAAAGAAACAGAAATGTTATCATGCGCTGGCTTAGTATACTAACTTTTTTGTAATAGACTATACCTAGCGTCACTCAGAGCGAATGTCTTTATTGGACTTCAATCTATCCAATCAATGCCGTTCAGATTTGGATTTAATCATGAATCGTAAGTCCTGGTGTACTGCCCATGAATCCTAGCAGTCAATCATGACGTACTCCCACCTGCTATCCTGCCATTCTCAAGTTTTTATTTTGTGGGTCGGAATCCTGCCATCCTCAAGTTGAAATGTACCAGAAGCTGATACATATCCATTCTCATCTACGGCAGACACCGGCGTAGAAGATTCGGTGGGAGCCGAAAAAGAATGGAGAAAACAGTGTCATACTCATGCAAGAGACAACCAACTTAGTACAGACAAATGAGAATCTCCAAGAACTAGTTTTAGCTACAAGCAGTACCTTCAGTTCCAAGAGTAGAGAATCACAATACTTAGAAATTAAGAGAAATTGATCTATGTAGGCGACATACAGAATTTATTGACGATCTCTAACTTTTCTTGTGATGGTAACATGAAAAAGGATCAACACATACTTTTTCACAAGAAGACCCCGAATGAGACCTCAATTTTATACTCCAAATAGAGCTAACACAGACATCTACCAGAAATCCAAAGCTAAAGTGCCTCAAATTTGATTTTAAATGGTGACACGATAACCATAAATTATGACAACTCAAGGAGGAGCTTTGCTAAGAGGGTACCCAATGCCACCCCGAACTTGAAAATCACTCTCGACTTATACTTGAGAAGTCAAAAGATGTGAATTACCAGCTATGGTTGCTCAGGCACGGATGCTATCATGTGGGACTTCCTCAAAAATATATCTCATGGCTGCGATGGAGAAGGCGATGTTGGAGGCTTGAAATCTGGGTACTGCAACCAGAAAATTAACGGGACATGAATCAATAAAAGATCTACTATCACATATAATCAAAATTGGTTGGATAATGTGAATCTTAAATAAGTGAAATAGATCAAAAGATATTGAGAAGTTCCTGAGAAACCTCGCTGTATTGCCTGTAACAAACTTAATGATTATTAACTCCTACGGGAGATGTCAAAAGAAATTGGGGCTCTGGGTGAGTTAATTAAGAAACCTTAGAAGGATGAAGGACACTAATAGGTTGTGCCAAATGCATGTAGAATAGATTGGATAAATCTAGAGAAAGAAGGAAGTGAGACTTACATATGGATAAGGAGAGAGAGCTCTCATAAATCCTGGAAGTGATTCGGCTGTTACTTCCTTTTGGGGTACTGAGTTTACTTCAACAGGAGGTTCTGCAGCTGCTTCTACTGTCAGCTCCGGGATTGGTGCAGCAGGTGTTTCAATCTTCTGCACGGTATTATTGGTGGAAGCGGGCTCTGAGCTAGTTTCTGTCGGAGGAGGAAGAGCTTTGCCACTAGCTGTCGTTGGAAGAAGTGCCCTTCCAATTTGCTGAAATTTTGAAATAAAGTATAAATGGATAGAAGCATGACTCACTGGAACTGCTTATAAGCTTGAGAAATCACATGTACTCAACCATCTCCAAAAATTGTAAGTAACAATATTATATGCATTTTGTACTATAGATTGCAAAGTTATCATCATCTCTCCAGCTCAAAGATTAGGTAGTCAACAAGAGTACCTTTATTTCATCGACCAGTTCCTTGGGAGCAACTTTAGTGTTCAAGAACTCATCAACTTGTTGCAGTGTCCCCTTCCGGTCCTGGAATTGACAATGGTAGGGAACTAAGACTTATTATTTCACTGCTTAAGAAAGGCCGGAAAGCAATTTCTTACTAAAAATGTCATTTTTTAGCAAATAAGATTGATAATCTCAGCGGTGTCAATAGGGTTTTCAACATAAATCGTGTGAAGCAGTATCTCAGAATCCCTTTACATCAACAAAGAGACATTTCTACAAAGTGCCTCTTATCTGGCAACTTTAAAACATAGCAATCCAAGAAAAACAATGTACTGGAGAGTGGAGCCTTACCTCAGCAAAAAGAAGTTTCTTGCTGACAAATTGGACAATTGCAGCAGAGCCTAAAACTTGTAGGATTGTCTCTACCTAAAAGAAAAATTAGATTCAATTTTATGCTTGGGTGGAGCCAACAACAATGGAGCCAAAGTACTTATCAATTAGTGCTATAGGAGAAAGATAAAATATGGGGTTTGAAAAGAAGAATCAAGTGCAATGGACATAATGAACCCACCTCTGAGAATGCCAGCAGACCTAATCCAGCAGCTGCTGCGACACCAAGGGCAACCGACAAGCCATCTGAGCCATCCTGCAAGCACATATTCACAGTAACTTTTACTGGAGAGACAACTTCAGAAATCAGAAACAGCGCCGAGCGACAATGGACAGGTATACATACATTGACTCCAAAGCATTATTCAAGTTCTACTATTAATTTGTATCAACTAAAACCTGTAAAGCGTGTTTCTGTGTCCACTAAGTAATAACTTTTACATTTGGAAAAAATAAAGCTAAGAAAAGGAAGTTTCTTCCCAATCTGAAAAGGTAAAAGAGTTAGTGCTATAGCTGTTCTCCTAATGTCATGAACTGATGCAATGCCATTATATTTGTCAGCTATATCCTTTGTCCTCGAGCTTCACATTGGTATCACAAATTCAGCAAGAATCTTTCTTTTAATTCTGATTGTCTTCAATTCTGAAACATTCTATATCTATAAAAATCCATGGGACATGACAGTTTGTGCACCATTATCTCTTAATCATTCTATAATTAGCCATCATCACAAAACTAGTATATCAAAGTAAAGTGAAAAGCTCAAATACGCACGCCAATTGCTCCGCTAATAGATTCTGTGAGATTGCTAAGATCAAGACTCAATGCTTTCCTTGGAGGTATCCAAGGGAGATTGCTATTCTGCAATTTCAAAGTCCACACAAATAATTGTGAGAACCCACACAAAAGGTCCAAAGATAAGTTAAAGAAAAAGTGAAATGTGGCAAAGACCATCCATCCTCGGGGTCCTTCTGCCCCATCTTTAATTGCATAGGCTGCCTTGAAACCATTCACAGTGACCAGCTCTGCAACAAGTTCAGAATTCCCATCGAATCTGGCTTCCAGCAAAACAAAATAATGTGAGCTTCCACAGCTTTGCTGCAAAAATAGAATATTTAAAGCAGATTTATCGATTTTACTCTCCGGAATTAACGGATTAAACATGCATAGATACGTTTTCCACAACAGTTCTAAGGTGAAAATAGTAAAAATTATACTATGAAACCAATTGGTTTACTGAATCGAGCCACATTTGAATGGTTAGCACAAAAGGCATTCAATAAATTTCTTCTATGCACCTTTTCTTCTGCAATGGCAAATTCTAGTCTAATTTCAGGATATTTCTTAATCTCAGAATATGCTGGATCATAGTTATGCTTGGCATTTGCTGTGCTCCAGTTAAGAAAGTCTTTGGTCAAGTGAATAGCTGAATGCTAACATACAAACTTAGAGGTCATGTTTTAACTCGATATTGCCATGTACATGTCCCTCTAGCTAATTACGCAAGCCATGCTGCTTTCCAGAAAATCCTGGTTTGCTCCCAGGATCAAATTCAAGTGAGGGTATTAAGGCTGCAAATATGCCTTAGCGGATATATTTAATTATATGATTACTCCAGTAGTTATACTAAGTTGCTAGGTGCGAGGTAATGCGGTCCCATGATTGAACTGAGAATATTCCAACCAAGTGTACAAAGAGATCAGCTATATGCTACAGATAATGGCATTCTGATCAGTTAACGTAATCTTACTTGTCAAGAATGAACAAGATAGTGTTTTCTGGCTCCTTGAACTTCAAGGACAGCTTCTTCAAGAAGCCTGGCTTATCATCTCCCTTATACACAATTGAAACCGGTTTCTTGCCCAAACCGCGGACATCTGGACTACCCACTTGTCTGAATTCTACAGGGGCTCTTATATCAAGCAGTTGAGCACTCGCATCATCACCGAGCTTTGCATAAGCATTCCTAGCAGAATCAACACCAAATGGCTTTGATGGCTTGAGAATTAGAGACAGAACCAACGGAAGCGCCAAAATAACAGCACCGCCCACTATGACCACAGGGTTCTCGGTGGCAAAACTGATGACATTATCAAGAACACCGCGCCCATCAAAGTCGAGGCCGCCCTCAGGGACTGAGGCGCTTACTGACTCTTGCAGCGCCTCTTCATATGTCAAGGCCTTGGCAACGCCAGTGCTGATAAGAGACGATGCAAGAACAAGACCTCCATGGAAGCCCCTAGACACAGGCTCTTGAAAGTTCGGTGAAACGTTGCTTGAAGAAGAGGAATTCCATAATTTGAGTGGAGAATTTGAGGGGAGGGACAAGACTTTTCTGGGTTCTCTTTTTCTGTCACGAAGGACTGAGATTGGTGTCAAGCCTGCTGCATTGAGGGCCTCCATGGCATAATTCTTATGACGTCGAGACGCTTGATGGGGTTCTCAATGAACTGATGAAAAAGCTTGGGACACCATCAAAACTCGGACTTCATCGCCAATACGGTGGCAGTCGACGGACTGAGGCAAAACCTTAGCTTCAGTCGACTGCGATATGATTGACTTCGCATCGAGTGGAAGGAAAAGATGACGTGGCATGGGCGGGGGTGGGAACCGACCAGTTGCAGGGCGACGCGTGGCAAATGAGGATGTGGTCACCTGGGATGGGGTTAGGCCGCTTGAGTGTTGATGGTTTTGTGCATGTGTGGCTGAGATTTGAGAGAACTCCGTGAAAGGTTTTGGAACACTCGAGAAAAAGTACGTCATCAGCTGCAGTACAGGATCGCAGAAGTGCATTGAATTGTAAAACCCAACACGTACGTCCCGGTCTCTTGCATCATTAAAAATGGTTTGAAGGACTGGAAGTTGCGCATAGAGCCTCAAAACCTTTTTCAGAAATTGATATCTTCAATGATACCGTACTTATAGTGGAAAACAAAAGGTATTCACGAGAGACAACATCCACCTAGAACAAGTCATCGAATGAAAAAAAAATCACCTTGCCTACCGAAATCGCCACTTAAGAAGATGAAAGGGCAAATTCGGGACACAAGAAAAAGAAGAGCACCACCGTCTTTAAAACTGCAGACAAAGAAGCAAAGGGGAAGGCTTTATTCAGCTAGTCCATGAATGTTGTCATCAGCCCAAACAAAAGCGAGAGCGATTTGTGGCGATCTAGAGCAACGTTTCATTATCGATGCTGCAAGCAGCTGCTGTGACCTGACTCCTTGCTTTCCTTATTTTTCGGTCACAATGACTGGCCTCTTTCACTAGATACATAGATAGCACTAGCAGAAATCAGTCATCTGCGCATAATCCGAAGCAACAGCACTCGCTTAGCAATCACACAACTAGAACAGTCACGGGAAAAATTTATGAGGAAAGAATATTGCTGGAATAAGGGGAACTCAATCTTAAGCCATTGTAACATTATGAGCTTGCACATTGAGATTGATGATCCTGTCATATCTCTTCCCGGTATTTGTGCCCTTCCGATTGCAATGGCATGGTTGTGAGCCATCACACCTCTGCAAATTATAAGACCAGACATTCGACTGGAAAAAAGACAATTCCTTCGGAGTCAAAAAACCGTCGAAAGGCATTTTGGCAGATTTCTATACCTTCCAAGAATCAGGACAGAACACCGTGAAGCCAAGGTTCTAAAGAAGATTGTAAAAGTAATCAAGTCCTTGCCCTATTTCCCAAATTGAGATGCCAGCTCCCCAATGACGTGCTTCCTCTAGGCGGCGGAATATTGACATCAATGATGGGTAGAAAACTGCATGTTTGGCATTGTTTTGATCAGTGTACATGAAGAAGTGCTCCTCACTGTTCTTTTCCCACCGCAGTAAAGGCTTGTGCTTTTCCAGCAGAGACAAGTAATCTGCTCCGGTAATTGCTCCACCACCTAAACCAGGAATTCAACAAAAATCAAACCAGAGTTCACCTGAATATGTGAGTGCTTCTTCTTGACACTTTCTTGAGAAACTTTGGAGAGTAGAGGAATCCCTAGGTGACTTGGAGAAAAAGTTATGATACAAATAGAACAACCAAAAAGACCAAGATACTACCCAAAAATAAAGAGGACCAAGATGATAAATAACTTGACAGGGTCTGTATCAGTGAATCATGTCTAAAATTCACCAGGGATGATACCCCTGAGATCAATTTCTAGATAAAACAACTTATGAAACTGGTCCATCTGAATGATGTCACAAAACCATTTTTCCTCAAAACACTAGCACTTTAATCCAAATCACGGATAAGTTCAGATATAGAATGAGCCTAGCCCATCCATAGTACCTACCAAGTCTTGGAAGTCAGACACAACAATTTTCTCTGAAGAGGTACTGGGATGCAAATTGTCACCTCATGCATGTATCTCTTTCAACACCATTAGCAACACTATACTAATTGATTGAGGAATATTAAGTACCTCCGGAAAGGTCAAAATCATTTCCATAGAAGTTGAGACCCACAAATATTTTGTGGCCAAGTCCTTTATCCCCACCAGTAACTAGAAGCAGCCGCATTATGAAATGAATCCACTTCAAAGGGGCATTAGGACCAGGATTATTAGGGCCTGAGAAATCATAAGTCATAAGAGAATAGCCATCTACAGCACCATCCAAGCTTTGAAGATCTGCTGGCCCGAAGTCATGCATTTCTAGCTCGTTCGAAAGTGGGGGACCTATTACATAGACCAACTGCAAGTTTTGTCCCCCATTCCTCTCCAAGCTGACAGAATGAAGTGCACGTCCAAGTGCTTGTATGAATTGGAGTGCCTACATCCAAAACAGCAGATTCTTCAAGACAAAAGGATCAGAATACTGTATTGTTGGAGCTCATAGGGACTATATTGAAAGATTTATCTAGCTAGAGTTGAAGCAGGCTACATCAACTCAGCATTACAAAATAGACAAATCATTCAAACTATCAAGTATAAACATTCTGGTCATGAGAAATCCGAAATTCTGATACACTGGGACAGCTTTTAGAAAAATCTGAATAACTGCATAATCAAGATTGAATTCTTGATTCAAGCGCAATTTCATACCATACTCCGCAAATCTGGATCATCTAAGATCCCATAAGCAGCCCACCTTGACCAGGATTCTAGCACAATGCCATCATAACCCATTTCCCTAAAAGACAAAGGGCAGTTAAAGAGTTAATAAATGCCAAGTATCAGCATCGCCAATATTTAAAAACATCTAACTAAAAGGGCCCTTCTTTATATTAGATTGGACAAGGGAATTGACAGGATGATGCTGAGAGAGGGGAAATTGTTCTACATCATGTTATATAAATCACCTTCCAGTTGGTAAAACCTCAAATAAACTGCAAGGTAAATTTCTTACAGATATCTAATTCAAGACTTAACAAGTGATGGGACCTTTTTTTTTTTTTTTTTTTGAAAAAAAGTAACCCACTGAGTCCAAAGGAAATTTACTTGCACTCTGTTACTATCAGCTGAATAGCCTTAGCCCTCTGCTTCTTCTTCCTGAGCAGCTCTGTAGGAAGTACCTCCAGAACAACTCTAGGTAAAACCTGATCACAAAGAGACCCATTAGGTTGAAAGCGCAGAGTACAATACCCTAGAACTTAGAATATAACAAATTAAACATAAATTATGGACAGGTTTCTGGTCAAAGGTCCCCTGCAGATTATAGTACGACTTAAAGTGGCAACTCAAAAGTAGGCAAAGGTAGAAGGTACACCAGTTTAGATGCCTCAACTAAAACCATCTTTGCCAGCACTAAGTCTAATTTGTAAACATCCAAGCGAATTCTCAAGCAAGCAATCTAAGAGATTAAATTATCCAACTTGTCAACCTTAACCTGAAGTCTTAAATGATAACATTACCATACCTGAGCATCCCCTTTCTTTCTGAGCTCTGAGATCCATTCCACATCAGCATTATGTCTCCCATCCAAGGTTAAGCTGCTTCCGCTGTGGGTTGAGAATTTACAGGTGAGTGGGTATCATTATATTGCCACTCTAGATTCCAAAGTTCTCTTCTTATAGTAACATACGATGAATTCTAGCCTCTGGAGACATTTATGGAAAATAAAAATATATCTTCACACACAAAATGATGCTTCTCCAAAATACCTAAACATGGTTTTCTAACATCGGTTCTCAATGTTACTTTTAAGAGGATATGCAAAACCAGGCAATACCACACTCTAACCTCTCAGGACTTGCCGCTTCTAAGGAAAGATGAGATCAATCTGTTTTGTAGGCAGCTGAGAGACCAATAGAGAAGTAGACTTCTTAAATTAGCAGACATAGCTTGTTAGAATGTCTAAACCAAAAACTTAAGTTATTAGGTGGAGTGAGACTACATGTATATAAGGCACATGATGACCATGTGTTTAAGTGATGCATGATTATACTTGTCACTCCTCACATGCAAGCCACTCCTTTACACATGCTCAGGGCTCTATATCCAAAATGGGCATGACCCTTATTGTGCAAGGAAGTTGTTGTAACCCACCACAAGCAATGAATTTGAGAGAGGACCGCCAGAATTTCAAATATTGACTTAGACTCTAATGCCATGTTTGAATGTTTGTGACCCAAAAGCTTAAACTATTAGGTTAAGGGAGATTACATGTAAATAAGGCAAATTATAACCTCGCACTTAAGTGATGTGGGTTAGAATTAACATAGCTAATGTCTGAACGATATCTGGGAGTTGGGCATACCTCTTGAGTTCATACCACACAGGAGACAAATGTGTAAATTTGGAGTTGAACTGCTTTGCTATCTCATAGCCCTTTGAGTTCCTGCAAAGTACAGATTTTTTTAATGTTCAGGATCTCCCTTAAGCAAAAGTCATAACATCTCAACATTCACAAACACCACAAGAAAACGATTGAAGCACCAGTACAGTAAAATCCAATCCAAAACTTGGGAGGCAACCTAAGTTGAGCTAGGTGCATTGCTCCAAAAAAGCTAAATGACAACAACAATATCCTACCCATGCTAACAGGAACTACATTTGTCGACCAAACGCAAGCACAGAATTTTCTAAGCATGCAATTTTATATGAACAGAGACCAATCTCTTACAATTCATCAAACCATTAGAAACAATTCCAAATTGTGAGATTTTGTGGAACCACTTCCAACTGTTCTATAAGCACAAAATCTCACACCAATCAACTGATACAAGCTCCACGCTAGAAACAAAAGCAATCTCTAGCGGAACTTATCAACACCACGTTACAGATTAAGCAAATCCGGATTGGCAATAGGACCTACCATGGGGTGATGTAAGCAAGCACTGGATTACCGAAATTCCGCCGGGAGGCATTCTCGGAGACCCTAGAATTCTCCTGAATTTCTCCACGAAATTACGACACGGGAAAACTCAAAACTCCCCTCTCTGCTTTTTTTACCAAAATTCAACGATAAAAATGAAAACTTTCCCCCCTCTCACGGAGCGGCACTTACAGCGAGAACTTCCTGGTAAGTCACATCAGTCTTGACAAGCCCTCCTCCTCCTCCTCCTCGTGCAGAAGAGCCTGGGGCCTCCGCAACCGGAGCGTATTTGAGACGGTACACGAGCACCGCGACGGCAGGGGAGAGTACGAAGAACACGACGAAGATGAGGAGGAGCTTGCGATCCGAGGCCGAGTCACCCGGCACGCCCTGTTCGGCAGATGCGTCGGGTTGTTTCCGGTTCTGCGCCGCCGCCGGTGCGGCTTGACGATCCCGTCTCTTCGCCGGCTTCGCCATTCGCCTCGGATCACCTCTTCAGCTCCGGCGACTGAGTAGAGCTCTCGGGTTGACTCGGGCGACTGTGAAAATTCTTGTTATTAATAAAAGGGTTAATACGCAAAACCCCAACCCAGATACATTTGTGAAATTTACCCCAAAATATTTTTTTGACCACCAAAACCCCAAATTGGTACATACGTGACAGATCTACCCTCCGTTAGCTTCCGTTTGATTTTTCCGTTAATTTTCTTGACGTGGTTCTTGACATGGCAAGTCATGTGGAAATTCATAAGTTTAATACCATTAAAAACCTCATACTTGGTATATTTATGACAAATTTACCCCAAACCCTGGTATATTTATGACAAATTTACCCCAAACCCAGTATATTTACGACAAATTTACCCTAAATTAATTTTTTCGATCATAAAAAAACCTAAATTGGTATACGTGCGGCACATTTACCCTCTTTCAATTTTCCCAAATTTGACCGAGTTGTGATGTCCAATCAATTTTATTTTATGGATTACTCTAACATTCCCTCCATATCATTAATACTTGATTTTTTTTTTCTTTTTATTGGAATCATTATTAAAAAACTATTCAAAGGCTACCAAATGTGCACTTCATTCTTGTCTTGAGAAGATGCCCATTAACTAAAAGATGGACAGATCGCTTTGCGCACATATACAAAATAATCACACTCAAAGCACACCTCAAATTAGCGACAAACATAAGTGATTTTGGTTCTGGCATTTCAACGAGCATGTGATGTACGAGTCACTCATACCATGCTCGTTGGCGTTACGTAGTCTTTCCTACCTTGAATCGTAAGTGTGTCAAAATTTTAACATGGAACTTGCATGTGAATGGTATGAGTGACTCGTACATCACATGCTCATTGAAATGCCGGAACCAAAATCACTTATGTTTGTCGCTAATTTTAAGTGTGCTTTGAGTGTGATTCTATTGTATATGTGCGCAAGCGATCTGTTCATCTTTAGTTAATGGGCATCTTCTCGGCACGAGAATGAAGTGCACATTTGGTAGCCTTTGAATAGTTTTCTAATAATGATTCCAATAAAAAAAAATCAAGTATTAATGATATTGAGGCAATGTTAGAGTAATCCATAAAATAAAATTGATTGGACATTACAACTCGGTCAAATTTGGGAAAATTGAAAGAGGGTAAATGTGCCGCACGTGTACCAATTTAAGTTTTTTATGATCGAAAAAATTAATTAAGAGTAAATTTGTCATAAATATACCAGTTTGGGGTAAATTTGTCATAAATATACCAGTTTGGGGTTTTTAATGGTATTAAACTTATGAATTTCCACATGACTTGCCACGTCGAACCACGTCAGCAAAATTAACGGAAAAATCAAACGGAAGCTAACGGAGGGTAGATCTGTCACGTATGTACCTTTGGGGTTTTTGGTGGTCAAAAATAATTTGGGGTAAATTTGTCACAAGTGTACTGTTTGGGGTTTTTTAGGGTATTAACCCTTAATAAAACCAAAAGGGACGAAGAGTTTTCGTATGAAATGCGGCATAATTACAGCCTAAGTTGGGGTGATCAATTCCTAATTCGAACCGATTTTATTCAGAATCGGGAATGAGGTTGGGAGAACCGGTTCTCATCTTTTTGGGACCGGAGGTCTTGGGATCGGAAATCGGACCAAACCGACTAGTCTGGCTTGATCTGATGGAACTAGACACTTAGCAAAAATATTAAAAAAAATTAAAAATACTTGAATTATTATAATTTTATGGTTTATTGCTATTTAAATATATATATATATATATATATATATATATATATATATATATATATATATATATATGTATGTATGTTAAAGAATAGGTTTGGTTCCACCTCAAAACTAGAAACCAGACCGAAAATCACAATTTCATTTTTATGGAACTGAGAATCGGGCCAACACTCCTGGGAACTGTGGTCTCGTAAGCATAGGGGACACTTATGATGCAAATGGTAATATTTCTTTATGAGAAACAATTTTTTTTAGAAATATTTTTATTTTCTAATTCTATTCAACAAAATAATTTTTGAGTAAAATAACGTATTTTGTAATTATATAAAATTTCTATTATCATAATAATAATAATAATAATAATAATAATAATAATAATAATAATAATGCATTTGGAGAATAGGAACATGTTTGACCGCCATTGCCGTTGTTGCTGCCGCCAACCGTCGCTGCGTAGCGATCGGTGGCAATGGTCCACAATCGGTGGTGACAATGGCTACAGTTGGCGACCAGCGGACGGCATCCCACGAGGAGCGGCAAGGAAGAAGAAGAAAAGAAAATGAACAAATAAAAAAAAAAAAATAACTTATTTCTAAAAATTGTTTTCAAGAACAAAAAATTATTTTTTTGTACTTCTTATTTATATTCCAAATCTATTCCCCAACTACTTTTTTTATTCCGAAAATAGAAAAGTTAGTTGATATTACAAAACGGATTTCTATTCTTTTTTTTTTTCCGAGGAGTAAAAAAAAAAAAAATATAGAAACAGAAATGTTCCTATGCGCTACATTAAGTGCTAAAAGTAACGAAAGGTAAACACAAATGCCACTTTTTAAAAAAAATTGAGACATTTTAGTGCCAATTCCGACAAAGGGTCTTGGAAATCCTACATGGCATTTTTTAAATAATTTAACTTGCCTATGTAGTTCGTTGGAAAGTTGAGGTAGCAAAGAAGAGTTAAAACGACATCAATTTCAACTTATCTAGTCACGTCCATATGCAAAACAACTTGTTTTCAACTTATCTAGTCACGTCCATATGCAAAACGACATTGTTTTACATTTATCTCGCCGAAAAAATGCAACGTTAGAATTTCTCATCGTTGGCACTTAAGTGATCAATTTTTCTCCGATTTTTTTTTTTTTTTTTGATAACTCTGGAACCATCGTATAGCTAGTAACCGGCGGCGCAAATCGGGGAGTACTAGCGTGGGGGCCCACCTCCCACGGCACTCCACTTCGCACAATGGGGGCATGGAGTTTCAAACCCCTCCCTTTCCGAATGAGGGAGCAAGATGCGAACCAGCGCGTCCACCGTAAAATGAGTATACAATTCTAAACTTTTGGACTTAAGAGTGCGCGATTTTGTTCCCGAGAATAATTTTTGATAATAAATGATTCTTTTTTATTCTATCCTCGAAAACAATATTTAAATATTTAAAGGTGTTTAATAATTACCCAAAGTTTCTATTTATATAATAGAATTGCATTTGGCATCGTTTTCAAAAATTTTAAACCAAACCATTTTCTTTTAATTTTTAATAAATTTATTACTTTTTTATTCTTTTTTTTTTTTGTCTTCTTCTTCAAGCTTTGGCCGACGACCTCGCTAGCCCTTGGCAAGGCCGTGCCTCATTGGCAACTAGGTAAGGCTCAAGCGAGCCCTGGTTGGGTGAGGCCGAGTTTGCCCAACCGTGGCGAGGCTTGACCTTACCGAGTCATTGTGAGATCAGCCTCACCTTGGCTGAGCGACATTAACCTCACGGTGGCCCAACGAGGTCGAGCCTCGTCAACAGCGGGGCAAGCTCGACCTTGCCAATTCTTGGTGAGGTCAAACCTCATCTAGCCAAAGCTCGGCTGAGCCTCACTCGAGCAAGTGAGGCTTGCCAGTGGTCGGGGGAGGCCCAAGTGAGGTTCGGTTGGCTACTAGCAAGGCTCAGCCAACTACTCACGAGGCTTGCTCACCAGGCCTTGCCCAATCGATTGCCAACAACCAGGGACGACGATGAGGAGCGATGGCGGCAATGGTGGAAGAAGAGAGAGAAAGGAAGAAGAAAAAAACAAATTTAGATTTGTTTGATTCTTGAATTATTCTTGAGAACAAATAAGTAAATTTTTTTTTTTTTTTTTTTTTGATTTTGTCCAAATCTACTCTTAGAAATAAATTTATTATTGGGAATAAAAAATTCACCAAACGGTTTTTTATTCCAAATCTACTCACGGGAACAAAACAAAAAGAATTTATTACTATTTTGCAAGTTATCGAATGCACCTTAAGTGTCCCCCGTGTCGAGTTTTGGTACTCCAAGTATTCACACCTCCATGAAATTCCTTAATTTTTAATAGTTTTCATGCCATTAATAAAATCAAAAGAGTGGAAAATATTCTTATAAATTTCTTTTTCTAGAATATTTATCATTATCCCTAATACATTAGGGAAAATGAAATGAATAGTTTATGAACTTTAATTTAATTTACAATGTAGCACTTAAACTTTGGTCTAATCTGCGTTCCCTAAATTTTTAATTTGTTTGATGTGAATCTCGAACTTTTGATAGATATTCAATCAATAATTCAAAAATTTAGAGATCATATTAAACAAATAAAAAGTTCAAATATTATATTTTACGAGGGTCAAAATTCAAAAATTATTTGTATGGTTGTCCCAAAAAATCATTGAAGACATCCGTAAGCATCCTAAAATTACAAGCTGAAGTAAAAACATTCTTGGAAATTTCTTTAATTACAAGAAATTTCATCATGAGTTCTCACTTATTTCTAAAATGAAATCCGAATCACGTGTTTATATTACAGCAAAAATCTATTTGTAAGGATTAATCTCATCGGCTGCGGCTCCTCGCTCAGCTCAGCTCAGCTCCCATCTCCGGAAATTTCCCTCCAGCTCAGTTTGGGAAGTGTCTGCATTATCCCTTTCCTTCGATGAACCTGACATGGAACAGAGACTGCTGCTTCAGCCCTCAACTCCTCTTCCTTTCTCTCTTCTCGAAAAACCCAGATTGCCCTTGAAACCACGCGCCTCATGCTCCCCGTATCATCCGGAAAAGACTCCATTTTTGGGCAAAGCTTTGATTTTGCGAGAGAACAGCGCGAATCCGGGACACCCAGTAAGAACTTCTTGTCCAGTGAGGGCTGGGGTGAAAAGAAGGAAGGAGCTCTCGTTTGATAATGTGATACAAAGAGACAAGAAGTTGAAACTGGTCCTCAAGATTAGGAAGATTCTTGTGAGCCAACCCGACCGGACAATGTCGCTGAAGGAACTGGGTAGGCACAAGAGGGCTCTTGGGTTGGATAAGAAACGGCGATTGATCGCTTTGTTGAGGAAGTTTCCTGGTGTGTTTGAAATTTTGGAAGAAGGGGTTTATTCTTTGAAGTTCAAGTTGACCCCTGAAGCAGAAAGGCTTTATCTTGAGGAGTTGAAAGTGAGGGGTGAGATGGAGGATCTGTTGGTAGTCAAGTTGAGGAAATTGCTCATGATGTCTCTGGAGAAGCGCATTTTACTCGAGAAGATTGCGCATTTGAGGACTGATCTGGGGCTTCCATTAGAATTCCGCGATACGATCTGCCACGGGTATCCACAGTACTTCAAAGTCGTAGCGACCTCGCGAGGCCCGGCTTTGGAGCTAACTCATTGGGATCCCGAGCTCACAGTATCTGCTGTGCAGCTTGCTGAAGAGGATAACCGAGCACGAGAGATTCAAAAGAAGAATTTGATCATTGATAGGCCGCCGAAGTTCAATAGAGTGATGTTGCCCAAGGGTCTGGTCTTGTCTAGGGGTGAGATGAAGAGGATTCATAAATTTAGAGATATGCCGTATATATCCCCTTACTCTGATTTCTCGGCACTGCGGTCAGGTACGCCAGAGAAAGAGAAGCACGCCTGTGGGGTTGTCCATGAGATTTTGAGCCTCACTGTTGAGAAGAGAACTCTTGTAGATCACCTCACTCATTTTAGGGAGGAATTTAGATTCTCGCAGCAGCTGAGGGGTATGCTGATAAGGCATCCGGATATGTTTTATGTATCTCTAAAAGGGGACAAGGACTCGGTATTCCTGAGGGAAGCATACCATGGATCCCATTTAGTAGAGAAGGATCGCCTGTTGCTTATCAAGGAGAAGTTTCGGTCTCTTGTTGCTGTCCCTCGATATCCAAGGAGGGTTGTTTCCAAGAAGGATGACGATAGAGCAGACCTAATGCCAGAGCGAAAAGATGCAAGTGATGAGGAGGGTGGTGAAGACTGGTCGGATGTTGGTGACTTGATGATTGAAGGTGAAGATGGTGATGACAGCGAGGATTATGACTTTGATGGCAATTATGAGGATGATTGGACTGAGGAAGATGAAGATACACCGCCAGATTTTGATGAAGATGGCAGTGTCGTGAAGGTTGGTATCGCCAAGCCAATTCAGCAGACTGGTAACTCCACAAAGAATGAAGAAAAGCTTTATGTTCCCACGTTTCCTGATGGTCGTCCTAGAGAACGCTGGTAGAATTTCTATGATAATATATGATTGAAGAGTCTATTTACAGAAGGTGTGTCCTGGAGTCCTTTGAAGCAGGATGCAGTCCACAGTGTCCTCCCACCTATAGGTGATTTACAAGGCTCTTACTGTCAATTACTCTCCTTAATAGTCTATTTCAAAGAGATTACGTTATCGTCCAAAAATTTTTTGTAATCAAACCAAAGACCTCTCATACTTTAAAGAACATTTATGAGAGCTCAAAGAAGAGAAGAGTTGCATGTCAGTGTTCATCATAAATGAACACGAGCAAAGTCTCTGAGCATGGCCTATGTCTTGTCCTCGAATTTTATGATGATGCCTGGTGAAGTAACATAATTATTGGTAATCAATAACTCTGTCATAATTCTGTGTTGATCAATACCAAAGGACAGGAAATTTGTGCAGCCAATTGCTCCTACAGGTTTTTCATGAGATACAGCACTGCAGAATTTATATATGAACATGCAGTAATCTTGTTAAGTGGCCTCTTTTGTTGTGTGTCTTTAAGGTGTCAACCCAAGTTTTTTGTACACAACGATTTACTACTGTCTTTTGTGATTGACCAACACTAAAGACTTTCTAGTCATAGGAATTCTTGAACCTGACAGGAAAAAAAAAAGTTAAAGAGTTCATAGTCGTCCGATCTTGATCCAGGATTGTGATTCCAGCTGGGTTATGCACAATGATTTTGATGATGGTTATATGGTTGATATGGTGCATGCACCCTATGTTGTGCCTAAACCCCTCACTAAAAGCCACTGCATTATCAAATTGGAAGTTTCAAAGCCACATTATAATTTGGCCACTGTCAAACTAATTAGAAACTAGCATACCTATAATTTTTGGGATATCTGAAATCTTTTGGTATCTGATCTTTTTTAAAGTTTTGGCACAACTTTTGTTCCTAAATAATTTCTTTTTTGACGACGACAATGACAACTTTGATTCATTCACTTTTTCCAATGGACTTGCACTGTGTTAAATATTAAAGCTTTGTTTGTCCCAACCATCATTAGAATGTTAGATATGCTTCTTCCATAGTTGTTTGTCCCAAGCCCAGTGGATGAATATGGCAAGACCTGGGCCTCAAGTTTTTTCTTGTGGAGTCACCACCTATAACTATTAGGAAGGAATACAGGGCGAAAAGACAGTTGTGTGACTAGATAATCGTTAATTTAGGGAGGCTGGACGCTCACTTTTCTGTGTGTTTTCTACTGACAACTCAATTTGTTTCCTTTATTATTCTTTCCAGTCTCTCTGGGAAGAGGAAGGGCTTTAAGACGCTGCAGATAATTTCCCACAACAATTTCGCATTGCTGGGGTCAGTATAATCATGGGCTGCTCTGGCTACTAGGAGATAGTCATGACTGAGACATGACAAAAAATGTTTTATGGCAATTTTTTCATGTAGGGAAAAGCCGACACGTCAACATAGATACTTGGCGCTACCAAAAAATGTTTTAAGGCAATTTTTTCATGTAGGGAAAAGCCAACACGTCAACATAGATACTTGGCGCTACCGAAGTTCAGTGTTCTGGTGGAATAGCAGAAAAGAAAACTGTCGTGAAGTAAGAAAGGGTTAGGTAGGAAGAGTATAACAGCAATTGGAATCAGATGAGGTATATGGCAAATTTTGAGAATTAATTGAGCTTAGACAATCTTTGTTCTTCTGATCAATTTAAGTTGCATACTAATGTTTCTTTTAAGCTTGTACATCTTGGATTTGATGCAGTTGAGGCAAGCTGAATAACATGAACATGGATATGGGGCGAATCTAAGAATATGGGCAGATTACGGATGAAACACATGATCAAATATAATCCCAACTTGAGATTTGTTTTTGCTGGATATGGAGAATTTCTTTATCCATGGAGTTGAAAGAGGTAATGGATGCGGTTGAGATGCTTACACTGCTTTATTCTTTCTTCGGTTGGATTGATTTTGCTATGGCAATTTGTAAACTGTGCTTGGTCCATGTGGAATGGGACTGACCCACCATTTTGCAGGAAGGATCTGATTATGCCACCTGCATGAATTGCCCCAGATTTGTAGGCCCTAGCCCGCCTCTCTCTCTCTCATCCACGTCCATACACAGACATATGCATCCACGTGCTTATTGATGGCCTATAAAGAGGACCAGCCCTCCTCCAAGTCAGTATGGCCAAGAGAACTTCCCACGGGTACTAGAGTCTGTAGCTCTTATCAAGTTGCGTGAGACGAGTCTGTTCACGGATGAAAGCACAATTTTGCCTCAATGTACGGTCTGCGAGGCAGTGGTTGTTCACTCCCCCTCAAGGGCTTCCAACTTGACCTCCCTTTTATGGGCTCAACTAACTAAGCAGGCTGGTGGCTCTTGAGGGGGTGTAATCAACCGATTTGCCTCCCTCCCTCTCTGTGTGACTGTGTCTATCTATGCATCAGTTGACATTTTGCTGCCAATGATTCAAACTAGAGCTCTGAAGCTCTTATAAGAGCACACTGGAAATCTCTTATGGAAGACCAAGCGCAGCCGGTAAGAACTGGTCTAAAGTTCCTTCTATTAAGTACTGTTGTGCTCCCAATTTTTCAGCTTCACGCCAGCAATTTCCCCTGTTCCTGAAAGTGGTCTTCTTGATATATTCTTCGATTTATTATAGGTGGTAATCTATGATTATGGTCTAGACGAAAAAGTTACACGTTCTCAATGGCTGAGCCAGCTGTCAAGCTGTGCCAATTATAGTATGTTCTTGTTAATAAATAATAACAGTCAATGCCAAGGATGAAAACAGAAAATCTTCCACCAATAAATTTAGTCCAGCAAGATCAACATGCTGGACAGCTAATAAGTGGGTTTCTCTCTCGATGGATCTTCGTACATGTTTCCTTATGGAACTATGCATAACCTCTGTACATTTGAAGGAGACTAGGTTCATAAATTATACCGAGGGACAACGCCTGAAATCATGAGCTTGGTTCTGGAGATGTCGATGCCAAATCGAGTACTGCATGATGACACTTATCATCAATTCATCTCTGGATTCTTACGGCAATCATGGAGAGTTTGAATCGAGGAACGTCTACAAAACTCTGATATGCCTACTTCACTTCAGAAGCTTTTCAATTCCCACAGTATGTACGGCAATCTTCTATTGAATTTGTCAATTCATCTCTGGATTCTTCCGGCAATCGTTGAGAGTTTGGTTTGAGGAACGTCTACAATACTCCGATATGCGTACTTCACTCCAGAAGCCGTCCTCAATTCCCACAGTATGTATGTCAATCTCCTATCAAATCGGTCGTACTTGGCTTTACGATTAGGCTGAAAAACCTTTGTGATATCCTTCTTCCCAACTCCATTCGTTCCCCAAGAGGAGCTCAGAGAGTTCTTCTTTTCCTTTTTTTGGTCAAAGAGCTCAAAAAGTCGACTTATCATAACCATCTGGCACACTGGCAATAGAGAAAGATGCTGCTACTTTGACACTTTCGTTGACTTTTGAAGAACCCAAGTCGAGAAGAACATGGAACATGCCGAGATTAACGCAAAGAATCTTAATGCGTCAGAACATTAGAATACTCAACTGTAGCCGTATCAATAATTCAATACAGCATGGCAAAACGAACGACTTCATCATGGAACTGGGTTGCTGGAACTAATCTATTTCATTTTTCAAATAAAATTTTGGTAAGAGGACATGATCCTTCTCGACCATGGACAAAGCTTCTTGCTCGTAGCCTAACGGGTGTCAACAGGGAAGTCGCGCAGTAATAACATCAAGTGACTATAACATGATCAAATACTCGCAAGCTAGTACAACAGCCTCAAACGAAGGACTCTGTACTGCTGACCTGAAAGGTGTGAAATCACATATTCCCATAGAAAATAAGGGTATCTGATATTGATATTTACATACCATTGCATAAGCACCACAGAACAAATACCTAGTAATATTCAGGGCAAAAAGGAACCATCCACTCCATTCAACAAATGCATACAAAAGCCTTTGTAGGACTCTAATCTGCAGATAACTGCAAAGTGAGAACAACAGACTGGCAAAGCACAAGCTCACGAATAGCGTAACTATTTCCAAAAGACATATAGCAGCCATCGATGCAACCGGCACTTCTGACAACTTGGATGGATGGTTTAACATTAGGGAGCTCTCAGGATCCAAACTCTCCGGCACCGCAGCACTAGCCATCTAGTTCAAAACCGATCAATGGGTTCCGTCCGGTCCTGCACAGCCATCCTCTCCGAGACATCGGCCAGAGATTTCAGATTGCACCTGATCAAGGCCTCGACGAAGTAGCACGTCTCATCCCTCGTGTTCCCTTCAGGCACATCTACCACAAAAGATTCAATTACCAGCGTGCCTGGTCTCCCATCGATGACCTCTGGATGGACCGTCATTATTGATGAATAATTCTGCGAGGCAAAAAAAGTGTAAAGAACTTGCAAGCTATGTATTTCCATTTAGACAGTGCATGATGAAACCGATGCTTTGTATTTCCATTTATCACTAGAATCAATATACAAAATGAGAAACAACGCTAGAACAAACACTTTTATGTCCATGCAGGCATGTACCCTAGACTATTATTGATTCGAGCATGGCAGTAGCCCTGCAAATTTACTTCATTCATGCCATAATCCTTCATGAGAGGCTCCCCTTTGGTCAAACAGATTCAATTCCGCCTTTAAAAGAGTAGCAATTCTTTAGTGAGGAAAGTCGGCATGAAAACATGGCAGGGCATAGCCCCTGTAAAAGGCAGTTTTCTGTGAAGCTGAAACCAGAGGAAGAAGGTCACGCTCTACAATTTGAACCGGTCAGGAAATTGTCCCAGAATACAGAGTCAGATTCTTCGAAAGGATACCGAATGAGGCAAAAAAAGGCAAAAGAGAAAATGAAAGAATGACAAAAGGGATCAGATTTAGAAAGCCGCAGAACTAACAAAAGACAAGAGAGAAGCCGGTGTCATGTCCTGTCCAAACCACACGGTGATGAAAGACCATGCATTTGCATCGAAGGCTCACTACCAAATCATAAACTTCAGAAAACGTGGATAGCAACGAAAATGCCCAAGAGAAGCTCGAGGTCGATGGCAAAGAAGTATTACCCTTAGCCTGTGATCGCCGCCGACAATCCGAACGCCGAGAATGTGCTCCTCATCATCAAGGAGCTCCAACCTCTCCGTGCTGGTGGTGGCAGGAAGACCGGACTTCACATTAACTTCGCGCACGCTCCCGATCCCGAGCTCGCCCCTCATGGTGCATCGGCTGATGAACGGCTTGTACTTCTGGGGCTGGTCGAATCTCCTCACCAGAGACCACACCTGACGCACACCAACGCAAGAATCAAACAAAGGAATCCCCAAAAACAATCAACACGTGCCGCTCCCCACTCTCTAATAGCAGAATCACTCGAATCGGATCATCATCCATCATCTCCCGGAGCTCGTCATTCGATTCCGAGACGAACGATCGAGACAGCCGCGATTCGGCCCAAATCCTTCGAAATGCTCGAACGCGTCAGATCCACACCGTCCGCCGGCGGCCGGCCGGCGATCGGACACGGACAGAGGGGGAAAAAGGGAGGGGAGGGGCGTACCAAGTTGACGGGGGCTTTGATGTGCTTGAAGAGGGCGGAGGTGCACTGGTGGTCGCGGGGGTCGTGGCGGTGGTGCCTCTGTATGTACTGCGCCTCCATTATCCCCACCGTCTCCCGCCCGTTCATCTCTCTACCAATCTCTCCGCACCTCCCTCTCGCCGACGAAGAAGAAGAAGAACAACGACTGTAGAATCCTCCGCAGTTCAAGAAGAAGGCGCAGAAGAAAGCTTGGCTTAGCGAAAGAGAGAGAGAGAGAGAGACCTTTTGTACAGCTCTTCAGCTCGAGTCGAGAACCCGTCAAAAATCTCCGAATTCACCGACATATCTAATTTTGTATTCCCCATCGATTAATGACTCCAATTATAACCAAATAAAAAAAAAAAAAAAAAAAAACGACTCCGAGTTTTGTCTAGAGCAACACATTTTATCTTTTTTTATTTTTCGCGACACCCAAAATTCCAAAACCCCAGACTCTTTTCTGTACACAAAAAATCTAAACTTTTACCTTCGTAACACATTTGTCAAACGTCTCAAACTTTTTTCTGTGTGTCAACAAAAAAAAATTAGGGTTACAGTTTGAGATAAATATATGAGATATGTGGGTACAAGTTTGGAGCTTTTTAGTCATAAAAAAATTGGAATAAATGTATTACGATGGGTATAATTTGAGAGTTTCGATTGCCTTTTATCCGAATGAGAAATTTTCTGTTTTTTAAAAAGAAAAAAAAGGAAATATTTGGGAAAGTCGCTTTAGGGAAGGTTGCACTCGTTTGGGTGGGTGGGGAGCGGGGCCCACCACCGCGACCCGCTCTTAAAAATATATAAAATAGGAATGCTTATCTTGTGACGATTAAATTCCGATTAAATTAAAATTTGGGTTTCGCACCCCCTCCCCTCCTTTCTTTTTAATCCTAACTTTGCTTTTTCAGCAGTCGGCTCCTCCGATTGCGATCGCACCCCCTTGTCTTCGCCCTCTTATTATAATCGCAAATGCTCACCCAACCAAAAATAAATTAAATTAAATAGTTTGTCAAATTATGTTATCGATGATCGAGCTACGTCACCCGTATATATTTTTTTTAAAGAACGAGTGCGTACAAAGTGAAAATAAACAAAAACGACTCCGAGCGCTTTTCCTCGATCTGTTCGAAATTCGTAATAAAAAAAAGGGAAAGGTCGGGGCAAGCGAATCGCCCTCTCCCTCATCGTCAAATTATTGGAGGAAAAGTCTGTTCGTGATTTATATATATTTTTTATTGCCGCAATTACTCTGTTTTAACTTTTTTTTTTTTTCTTTTTTTTGGGAACTGCAGGAGTGCCAGAAGTTGGCAAGCTCTTTTGAGGATGCATGTTTCTGGCAATCGGGAAAGGGGGTGTTGGCAACTTGGCATGGCATGTGTAGTAGGCAGAGCACTAGGAACGGTGGTGGTGGTGGTGGTGGTGGTGGTGATGGTCGTGGTGGTGGGGGAGCTGTTTCATGCTGTGGACTTTTTGATGAAGTGGGGATGACGTCGGCATGACTTCATTCGATTTTCCTTCTTTCGAATGCCTATATGATCACAAAACGCGTACCGGGTGTTCGTCAAAATCGACTCTTTAGTGAACCCGATCGAGGACAACAGAGAGGGAAGAGAGAAAGAGATGAGTGGGAACGGCCCGAGTTATCTATCGAGACTTCATTGGAAAATAGCTAATTTTCTAAGTTGATTTTAGCAGATCCATGGCGTGGGCGCTCCATGAATGGACCGAGTTCGCGAACCAGTCCAAAAGCTCGAGACTTTGGGACCACTTTGGAGCGACCAATTAGCATCTCTTCTCAGTCGAGAACCCCCTCGTGTCCTCCCTCGACCTCGATATAATAAAATACATGGTCTCCTCCGAAGAACGGAGAGACCTTTTTCCAAAAAGTGCCAATGCTCCGCATGAACGGACGCGGGATGCCATGAAAACTCTCTTTCTGCACATGTTTCGCCAGGGCAGCACTGTACCGTTTCCCCCTCTCGGTCACCCGTTCCGCCTCGGCGTGATCCTCACGTTGTGGTCGGAGTGTTACAGCATTTTCTGGAGATTTTTTTTAATCCCTTCCAGAAAATTCGAGCTAAAAACAAGACGACATAGTATAAAACGAAAATGACATCAGCGGCTGATGGCCGACCACTTGTCTTTCTTGCAGAGGACGGGAGTAATTTTAACCCTCCACACACGAAAAACAACAAAAAAGGAAATGATTTGTGTGCTGTGCTAGGGCCACGTCTGCCTATTCATCTTGATCTGTACTCTCTCTATTGAGGGTAAAGTGGATAAGGTCCACGATTCACCGACCGCGACCGAGACCAAGAATTCCGCGGGAAATTCAGAGCACAATGCATCGAATGCAGCACCAAATTATAAGTAAAGTGATCTCACTGGCAATTTAGATATTTTGGGTTGAGGGAGTAGGTGGCCGTGCACCGAACTAGCATTCATTATTTTCGAGATAGAAATGAGAAGTTTCCGTCCCGGTGTGAGTTCGTGGAATTGACCTGGTTCGAGTCTTGCAAGTACGTCCGTAGACTTTACTCTTACTTCTTCCCTCGTTCATCCGTAATTCGAGGAAGGAAAAAAATGGACATGGGCTTGAAGTTTAAGCAGAGCTCGAGGCGGACCATGTGATTGGCGAGTTACTATCGAGAGAGATTGTCTGAACTCGCGTGAGACTTTGTTCGATCGACATGGGAGTCGCCATCGCATTATGTCAGGGGTGCATGACATTTGAGCGCATTGCTAAAAGAAATCGAAGCTAATTGGGTCTTTGACTTTTTGTGCCGAGTACAATGGTTCCACACATATTTTAATCGTTTCTTAAGATGGTGGGAAGTCCTACTAATGTAAAAAATGACTATGCATGATGCACTCACTGACCCTCATTGGGAGCTGCAGGAAAAGGAAAGCGAAAAGAAGAGAAAAGAAAACCATATCGTGCTGGGATGGACAAGAAAGAAATGAACTTTTGCTCCATCAGCTTTTAGCCCTAGGTCATCAACTTAAGCTCGAAAACTCAAGATAACGTCTTTACAATGACTGATACTCTCATGTTCATCCGTGAGAACTTGCCGGCTTATTTCAAAGACGAATTGACCACGAGTGATCGAAAGATTTTGGGTTGTGTAAAAACTGGGGTCAGTTTCTTCTTTACCTCTCACGAGATGAGCTTAGTTTTAGTGCAACAAATTGAATCCACCTTTCCGATCCTATTTGAGTTAGGACTAGAAATTCATATGGAATCGCCTCTCTTTCATACGACCGGACGAGTATGTGCCGAATGACAGGAGTTAAGACGATGGGATTGAATTTAACACACCATTTATTGGGAAATCTCTCCATCTTTCTCATGCAGCCTGAATTGAATTGACTCTGATGGTGGGGGCTGCCTTTCTCTTTAGTCTTTCCGTGTAGCGATAACTATATGCGTTGATAAGAATCTTTACACGATACTGCTTATAGCAATAAACTAGCATCAGGCAAAAACCCAGAATAGATATCACGCCAATTATTCTTGCTCGAGCCCATAAATGGAAATTTGACAAACGAGTCATTGCCATCATCCTTCCTTTTACTTTTGACCCTTTTCCGGCTAAATGTGATGAGTCTAAAATAAGATGAGGTTTCTCTATATAGAGTGGATGAGCCTCAATGATACCTCGGTTAGATGCTGAATATTGGATTTAAAAGAGGGGCTTTTCTCCAAAGTAGGCAGAAAGGGAATGCGAGGCGCATGTGGATCTCATTTAATACGTCAAACCATCTTTCCTGGGCCACCCCATCCCCTCAAAGTTTGGGACTGTGCATGCATGTAAATGAAATGCCCAACACTCAAAAAGGGTTCCATCCAATTTAATGGATGACGACAGCTATCGAGCTAATTATCTTGTTGAGCGAAGGCTCGAGTCTCTTAACGATCCGATAACTTGCCCTGGAGTTCATTATCGGCTTGTAGCCGCTGCACTCACCATGCCCCGCAGCGGAGGATGCCGATCAGACTCAATTTATAAGTCGATGTGAATTGATTTTTCGCGAGAGCTAGGTTCAAACACGTCTAGATATTTAGCTATAAACGAGTGAAGGACGCAACGCATTTTGTGGATCCGGTTCACCCGGTTCCAATAAATAGGCCAAAAGTACATCTGAAAATCTTAACCCCTGGACTTACAACAAATACATTCACTTGATGACCTGGTGAATTGTAGATCATTGAAGAAACTCCAGCCCCTGCATTAGTCTTCTATGAGAGCACTGCAAAATTGCCCTATCAATTCGGCTGCACAAATGTAAATCAAGAATCTATCTAGATCGAAGGCCGGGCACATTCCTGAGGCCCATCTTGCCCAGGACGAGTTTAGGAATGGCAGGAGGGTTATCGAGCCCCATGCTACGGCTGAACTCATTTGCCAGCTCCACAAGCCTGAACTTGTCGCTGCCGATTTTCTTGTTCGAATTGTAGTAGCCAAGCCATGCCTGATAGGCTGATTCTTTGCTTTTCATCTCCACATGAGATAGAGCTCTTTCCACCTGTTCATAACAAAATAATCAGTACTTCTCCATTCCTCCATCCCCCTATGCTCTGAGTAAGAATTTTTTATCATGCTACAAATATAATAGTGTGCTTAAATATGAGAAAAAGAATATACCATGAAATGAAAAGATGGATCTACAGAAAAAGAGAGTAAATAATGAAAGGGCTCATCTAAATTACCATTTTCTTTGTATCAGGATCTACAGTAGGCACAGGGGCCTTTGTGATTGGTAAATCCTTTAAAGTTGACAGAAAGAATTCCTCCCATGGCGCCAGTAACAAAATACCCTGCCCTTCTTTGCCTTTGCGTCCTGTCCTACCAAGCCTATGTATGTATTGTTGTCTATCTGAGGGCAATCCCACCTGCCAAATGGCAAAGAAATCCAATGATTATTTCCGCATGCTGAGCCACCCAACTTCATCCTTAAATCTCCAACAAGCTCAAAAAACAACACCAGAAGTCCAGAACCCTCTTTGAGAAAAGAACAAATGCTAACTTTCACAAAAATTAGATCAAATTATTAAAGATAAGAACAAGTGAGGAAAAGAAGGTTCGTAACAGTTACAGATGAATGCAGAATAAGGTTCTTAGCAGTTACAGATGACTATGGGAGGAACCCCATAGAACTTCCCAGTGAGATAGAGATTGCAGCAATATATAGTGCTCAATCTTGTTTCCATATTGCCACCTATAGGAGAGAGAACTGTACATTGACTTTGCAAAGGAAGGAATTCGCATTATGATACCTGTATGACAAGGGTGACATCAGGATAATCAACGCCACGTGCAGACACATCTGAAGTTGCAAGAATAAGACCCTTTGACTTCCGAAACTCATCAGAAACCCTTGTTCTATAAGACTGTGACTTTCTTGAATGAATCTCTCTAACATTCAATTTCAGCTCACCAAGGACATCAGCAACAAGTTTGGTCACCATAGCAGTTGTGCAGAACACAATAACCTGAAGAACTAATTGCAGTTATTATCCATGAATGAAAAATTGAAACAAGTTCACTTAAAAAAAACAAGATCATTCTCAATTGGAGCAAATTGTTACTTCCAAAAAACAACCTTAAATCGGTGCTACAATGAATAAATTGCAATTATGAAGTGGAAACTACTCGAGTATGCCTGTACCTTATAATTGATATCATCTGCAACATGCTCCTTTAGAAGAGCATAGAGCAAAGAAAATTGCTTGTCTAAAGGAGCGGCTAGATACATCTGTCTGACCTGAGATTTCCAGCCAATCAAGAATTCTAAGCGACCAAGCTAATTAGAAAAAAATTGAAAACTGAAGATGATTATTCAAGATATTAAGAGAAACTACCTGCGAGTGTGTCTCCTCGCTTCCCTCTTGAACGGTGTTAATGAATTCATGATCTCGTTTCAAAGCAATGTGGCACATTTGTTGAACCTGAGAAACAAAGGGTACCTTTTAGGATTTTGATCATATTTACGAGACAAATCAACAAAAGCTTGGAATAAAGAAGAAAACCTCTGCTGGAACAGTCGCAGAAAATAGAAGGGTCTGCCGCTGCTTTGGGACAGCCTCGATTATTTTCTCAATATCTTTGCGGAATCCCATGTCTAACAGACGATCAGCCTCATCGAGTACAAGAACTTTCACGCCCATCAGCCTGGTTGCAAATCCTGCAGTATTTTGAATATGATCTTTGAGCCTTCCAGGTGTAGCCACAAGTATCTGCATGGTGGGGGGAAACCATTGAATAACTAGAGAAATTAAGTCTCCACAGAGGTAATTTGACATTTTCCGAGATAAAATCAACAAACAAGGATTAAGGAAAGCAACTTCTTGATGTATTCTATGATTAAAATCTTCTCAAGAGTGCGTATACAGAAACAACATAAAAAGCTTGTTGGTTCATTAATCTAGACCAGTAGCTACATCTTATGATTAAAGTCCCTGCAGTCTCTTTTCAAGTTTCCCAGAAGTAGATGAAAATGAATCCAAAAGCCTTTTGGATCCATTCCCCACAAAGTAGTGAAAACATTCCTCATTGAAAGAAGTTCTCTTCCAACTGATGCCAAAATAGTTAACTTCCAACAATTAGTTAAGTATGACACTAATTAAGTAGACTCACAACATTCTTCTAGCCTTTAAAATTCAATGATAATTTTCGTCTAAAAAGGTGATGACAACGATGATGCATTATACAGTTTGCCTAAGTCGAGCTTTTCTAGGGGACGCAATACCACGTAACCTCCAGGATTGGAATTTGACATACTTTTCTTATCTCTGGAGCTTTAGATAACATCTTAGCTAATTTTAGATGGTATGTCGAGTCTAGAACTTTTTAGCAATTATGTGATTTCCCAGTTTAAATTTTACATCTTCTCTAGGAATCGCTAGGGTTGGCAGATTATCTGTTCATCATGTTTCTAAGTAGGACAAGATTTGCCTCTTGAACAATAATGTCAAAAATTGACTTTTTCTCCGTTCTTGCACTTTGATGCATGCACAAAATTATGTGGTGTTTATCTAGTGTGATCCAACATTGGTTTATCCAGCCTCCATTGCATCAAACAACCTCCAAAATGATTTTCCAAATTTTCATCTTCAGGAAAAGTCTTCTGGAAATTTTACGAGCAGTTCTCAGCCTCTTGCACAGCAATTACCTCCACTTTAGACTGTTTAAATTTTCTAACTACAGAACATGATATCAGATTCAGGACAATGAAACAATTTCATATTTCCTCATAGAGACAAACCTGGCAAGGATTCGCTTGCATGCGCTTCTGTTCTAGAGCAAGTCGTGTCCCTCCTATAACAACTTGAACACCAAAAGAAGGATGATACTTCAAAAGGGCATTCGCTTCTGCAGCTGCTTGTACTGCAAGCTCCCTAGTTGGACACATAACCAGAACGAGAATTGGTGGTCTCTTTTGGTCACGAGCAGGAGCCGATGATTTTATGACAACTTCAATTGATGGAAGCTGAAAATAACTTCAATTATTAGAGAAACTGTAGCATATTCCAAACCGAAGTAACACCAGTTCATAAATCAGAACTTACAGACTCATTTTTTGCTACTCTCGAATCTTTCTACTTTCAAGTAACCCCAAATACAAAGATGGACAAGAAAGCCATTCAACATCTGATTTTCTAGAACAAGCGACGGCATACATTTAGAGTAAAGGAAAAACTTTGTCACTTTTTTCTGCTAAGTACGAGAAAGGACACAAAATTGAAAAGCCTAACTGACTATTTTTTTCTCACATACTCAACAAGGTATTCTGACAAACAAACTCCCTAAGACTAGCAAGTAGCAAGAACTCTCTTCTCATTAACAGAAAGCAAATTTAAATGCATGTTTCTCTGTAAGCATGATCCTTTGGACGCCAAAAAATGTGCCCTCGGTTAGGAGGTAAAATGTTGCACAATTTAAATATCTTACAAGAAACGCAACAGTTTTTCCAGTGCCTGTCTTAGCCTTGGCCAGAACATCCTTACCTGGGGGGAAAAATCGACAATACAAAGTTAAAGCTCCAAGCATTGAAAAAAAGAAAAGAAAAGGAAAAGGGGTGAGGGGTGAGGGGGAATACAACGTTATATCAACCTACAAACTAAAGTCAAATTACCAATTCTCAGCCAAGCATAAGAACACAAAACCAGATACAAATTCTCAACTAAATGTTTAAAAAATAGTAAATTCTATTTCAGTAAGATGAAAAGAGAAAGTCATAGTCTCCCTTTTTTTTTTTTTTTTTTGGGGGGTGTCATACATATCCTCTTCTTGAAACATGTGATTTTACTGTTCAGACTAGGAATAGCCAATGGGCTGCACCATGCCGAATTGGGCCCAGGAAGGGCCTGTTAGGAAAAAAGGTCATGCCATGCATGGCCCTTTTGCTCCTGGGCCACTTGCCTTGGTGAAACTAGGCCAACCAGGCTCATGGACTGGGGATGGCCAAACTTTGGTGTTCTCCTAATCTTTCAATGGTGGCTCATGACATGCTAGCCCACTGTCATAAACTGTGCTGTCAGAGTCCACCTTCAGCACTAGAAAGGACTGTTGTCCACACATCTTGGCTCTAGGAAGAAATGAAGCCAGATCAATGAGCACAACACACACTGCGATGGACAAATCATTGTAGTCATGGCAATGGGGTTATTTACATCGCTATAGCAATGGATGACAAGGTGCACAGCAGGACTTGGTTGTGCTTTTTTCTTTTTTTGAAGCATGCACCTAATTGTACATTTCTCGAGTTATATTTTTCCGCTGCATTCGTATTTTATCTATTTAAATTGGTTTGATGTTATTTTAATTAAATTTTCGATATACTGATTTTTTTTTTCATTTTTAATTTATCAGTAGGATTCCCGTGAATCTTTCTGAATTTTTAAATTTACTAAAAATTGTTTAAATTATTAAAAAAAAAAAAAAAAAAAAACGAACGAACAAACTAGGTCCAGGCATGACGTTCCTGAGCTTGGCATGGCCCATTGGCCTTCCTAACTCAGACCAAGTGCTTGGCTAGTAGAACAGTGCATTATCAGTAGCATTTCTTTAAAAAATAGTCAGCTCAAACCTCCAGAATCTGTTTTAGATAGTGCCACAACTCTAAGAGAAAGCCCCACCACCTTCAAAATAATTAAACTCCCCGCAAGACTATCGTTATCGATTCGACTAAATTTCAGCAAGAAACTTGAGGTATCCAAGCAACTATATCTTCATATGCCTGCGCCTAAAAAATTGTTAGGTTGGGGACCATACCTTTGAGTATAACCGGAAGTGTGGCCTCTTGGACCACAGTCATCTTTTCATAGCCAGCATCCTTAATTCCTTTCAAGGACAAGGGAGAGATTGAACATTGATCAAATCTGCAGACATGTGAACTAGAGTGAGACATTTACCATATTTTTACGTGCTATATTGATCTAGAGCTGAACCTAAGTACCAGACTTTTTTTGTTGTCCCACCCAAGCATATTCATAGTTGATGTCTCATAGGAGCACGAGATGTATATACTCTTCTTACCGATTATGAACTCACGGTATCTTATCAGACAATTTTCACAATTTCGCTTCACAAGGAACTATACAAGACAAACATTGGGCTACCAAAGATCTATGCCAAGGCATAATTGAAGCACACGTACAAGTGGATTCGGTTTTAACACATTGGAATCCGAAAGAACTTGGATTTATGGCTGCAGAACAGATTTCAATGAAGCTGAAGAGTTCCTAAGGCAAAATGGAGAAGGAATGGTGGGGAACATCTTACTCATCACCAAATACAGAAAAAAAGTCACATTCTATTTGTACCCCCCTTGTCACTTGGCAAGCAGGGCTCATAATTCCTGCCTTTTCAAACCACAAATGAAAGCTCCACAATAGTAACTACAGAAGAAAATGCCTCAGCCAAAATGAAAGTTAAGGAAACATTTAGAAGTTCTTGCTAGGTGTCAAAAGTTCTTTTCCCTGGCCATGATGGATGATTAATTGGCACTAGAAACTACTTATTTTATCAACTCTAGCAGCTAAAATAAATATAGAAGTACAAGGCAACGAAGATGGTGTACCTAGTTTCACTCAAGTAAGAATCAGAACTCTGCTGCGAGATTCTCTTTGAATTCTCTACAGCAGCTTGTTTTTCCTCGCCAAACAACGAATTCGTGCTCTTCTTCACAAATTCCTCGTCGTCATCTGTGCCATCTTCTTCGCTATCCTCCTCGCTGATCAAATCATCAATCCTCCCCATGAACTCCTGCTTCTCCTCCTGCTTCTCCTCCTCCTCATCCTCCTTGTACTTATCCAACGGACCTGCATTCCTTCGAATAGCATTTGCATTTCCTCTACCATTCCGCACAAGTCGTGAATCGGAATCTTTATCGCCCCTCTTCCATATTGAAGACTTCGCGCTTCTACTCTTGGACCTATCATCAAACCTCTGCCGCGGGGACGAGAACTTCTCACGCTCTCCCAACTCATTCCCATACCTCCTCCTAGAATCCCTCGAATCAATCCCCTCCACATCCCTCCGGCCCTTCCTCCGGTCCGGCCCAGAAAAATCGTCCGACTGACCATACCTCTGCCGCTTCGCCCCGAACGAATCCTCATCCGCGGAGCTCCTCCCCCGGGCTCTACCCGGACTCGCCTCCTCGACTAAGTCGTCCTTCCCCAGCCCGCTGACCCAGTCGCTGAGCTCAGCCTCGTCCTCGATCAAGCTCTTGGAAGACGCCGGCCGCGAGCCGGACGAATGCAGAGAAGACGACCGGGACGAGAGCCCCCGCGCGGCCACGCCGCCGCCGCCGCCGCCGTTGGGTCGGGAGGCGAAGAGGCCGGCGTGGCGGAGGCGGAAAGGGAAGGGCCGGAAGGGGGCGGCCGGGGAGCGAGAAGAGTGGAGGGACCGGGAGAGCTTCATGGAGGAGCGGAGAGGGAGAGGAGGAGGCTGGAGGAGGCGGAGGTTGGCGAGGAGCCTCGCCGGCGTCATGCGGGTCGCGACGGAGATGGCGATTCTTTTAGGGTTTAAGGCTGAAGGTGGGAGGAGTGAGATGTGGATAAGAGGCTTAAGAGGGGCACCGGCAGGGTTTAAGGACACGGAAAGAGGAGGCGCATTGTACGCACCGTTTTTGGTTTCGTCGGGTGCGAAATGGGCCTTGGCGCGCTACTTCGTGTCGGAAACTTTTATTTTTCTATTTTTGGTAGGAACGCGGCTTGGAATTTTTGAACTGATCGTGAGATGGGCTTGGGCCTTCCATTTTTAGCATGAAAGCAAGTCAGCTAACCATTTTTACCTTTCTTTTTTTTTTTTTTGAAAGAATAAAGATCCGTTTATTTCGAGAAAATTGAATGAATGATTGTTTATATTACTTGAAATAATTAATTAATGAAAATGATTTTTTTGTTATCGACGGTGATTTATATCTAATTATTTTTGTTGCTGATAAAAATATTTTCTGTTCATTCATTTTTGTAAGCGATACAATCCATCATTTTTAGGAAAATATTTTTCAAATCACTCATTTTTCATGAAACAAAAACACTCGGACTGTTTGCTTCTTTAGCTTTCGAAAGCGAGAAAATTAATTTTCGAGAACACTGATTGAAATACTATGGAAAAAAATCAATTAACTTAGAAACAAAAAACCGAAGTAATTTATTATTTGGGAAGTAGAAAAATTTTGTATGTCATATTCAGAAAAGTGGTTGCCATGATTTCTGATTTTAGATCGAGGGGAGGAAATATTGGCTGAAAAATTCTATTTTATTTAATAACCCGTAATTTGTACAGAATTGAAAAGAGGTGTTAGTGCCTTAGATACTTTTTGGTGAATGGTGAAGTTGCAAACTCAATCGCAATTCGTTATTAATACCATCACTGGTGATCCATTTTATATTATTTGATTAGAGCCGGCGCATTTTAGCTTTTCGTTTATCTCTCAACATCTTTCAACAGTTGAATTTTATTTTTCATCTTATAAATAGGAATCACGTTGCTTTGAATTGAGAAACAGAGCAGTTTTTCCGTCATCGAGATTGTTGTTTTTTGTTAGACATTAACAAGTAAATTAACAAAAAGTGGAACTAGCACCTTAACTATGACAACTATTGATCAGTGAAAATAATATTAAATAAACATTTGGCATGTGGTGCAAACAGGCAAAATATTTTGTTGAGAAACGTTTTTAATAAATTAATAATAAGTAAATGATCTTGTTATCTATAGATGAAAACAAAAACAAAAGATTCCAAGGGGCATCTCAAAGCGAAGCCACTTGTGGATTTCTTTTTAGCACTTTATTCTTTCTTTTCTCTTTTTGGTTGGAATTGCAAAAGATTTATATTAAATTCTCGACATAAAAAAAACTGACTAAGGGTCCGTTCGTTTCGCGGAAAATGAAAGCAATTTCTGGAAAATATTTTTCCGTAAATCATTTTCCAGGAAAATAACAATATTTTAAATGTTCGGCTAAAACTTGAAAATGTTTCGGAAAATATTTTCCGATGTTCGGTAAGAAAAATATTTTCCGCTCCCCATATTGGCGAGCGCGAGCATCAAGCTCGAGGCTTGCTAGATCGACAAGCACGAGTTTGAGATCGACAAGCTTGAGCAGGTTCAGATTTGAACAAAAACAAACAAAGAAAAAAATGAAAAATAATTCAAAAAAAAAAAAAAAAAAAAAATGAAAGAAGAAAGAAAAAAAGAAAAATAAAAATAATTCGAATTAAAAAAAATGAAAATTAAAATTAAAAAATAATTCAAATGAAAAAAAGAAAATAAGAAAAAGAAAGGGGAGGAAGTCAAGATTTGTAGAGGTGTGAGATAAAATTAGTTTTAATTTTCTATTTCTTTTTCTTTTTTTTTTTTTTTTCTTTTTTTGTTTCATCTTCTTCTTTCTTCGACTGAGGAAAATATTTTCCACTTTTCAAAATATGGAAAATATTTTCCTTTTCAAGTTTTACTTTTAGAAGATTTTTTTCCTTTGATGGAAAACATTTTCCTCAAATGAATTTTTTCCATGAAACGAACATCCACTTTTCAAAATGGAAAACGTTTTTTTTTCCTTTGATGGAAAAACATTTTCCTCATTTTCCGCGAAACGAACGCCTGAAAATCTAGAAACGTTTTCCGGAAATTATTTTCCTAAGTTTTTGGTTATTATCGACGAGTGGCAAACTTAATTAACTCCCATAATCTAATCCCTACCATTAGATTTTTCATTTTTTTGGCGAAAAATATTTATTAATATATCGCACGGTTATAAGATATACGTCGGTGCTACGTAAAACTAAAAAAATTAGAACATATAGGACCAGGTTGAAAAGAGAGCAGTGACGTCAAATCGAAATGGACCTTAGCAACTATGTAGCACGGATACTCTCTGGAAGCCTTCGTGTCGTGTCCGACACTTCGACACGTGTCCAACACGCTCCGACACGCGGTCAACGAGACGTGGTCAACTCTCTCCGACACGCGATTCCGACACGCGATTCGCACGCACGGGTCAATTTTAAAAATTTCTAATACTTGTGGGGTTAAACTATAAATATACACAAAATAAGTAATAAAATGCTAAATAACTATACACGCACGGGGTCAAATTTTTTTTTTTTTTCAGTTTTGTTTTTTTAGAATTGTTTTAGTTTTTAAAAATTCTTTTACTATGAAAGAAGTAATAAAAAAATGCTATATATGATAAATAAATAAATTTAAAAATATCATTTCAACATTTTTCTTTAAACAATGTTTTTTCCTCTAAGTTTTATGTATTATTGTGTAAATTAATTATAGGTTATTATTATCATTATTATTATTATTATTTTCTCTAATTTAATATATAACGTGTCGGAACGTGTCGAAATTCTCTATTTTTAAGAAATGACGTGTCGGCGTGTCGTGTCGCGTGTCGTGTCAGTCAGGTGTCGGTCTTCATAGCTTAGCAATCACGCGTTCCAAAACGCGTCGAGACTGAAAGTAGAGTTATCTAATTTGGATTTCGGGTTAGACCAAATAGCCACGCAAACCATGCGTCCTCCTCTCACGGTGCAAAGGTGAAAAAACCAAAAAAGCAAAACACCTGCGTCACGTCAGGGGCTTCGCTTCAATACTATCCACTAGAGCTCCATCCACTGCTCTTTATCATGCGGGGCCTTGGCCTGTATTCACCACTAGCTTAAAATGGAAGAAGCCACCCGGTCGATTCTAAATTTATTACGTATATATCGATTTAATTATAAACTCTCCAATCTTACAGATTGAATCGAAAATCTTCATGTGAACTTTTAATATATCATTTCGACGAATTTTCGTTATGAATCGTCAACATAAAGGGTTATATTGAAATTTTGTGTAGAGATTTATAACTCGATCGACAAAAATGAAAAGTTCAAAACTGACATGGTATTCGTAGTATAATTGATAGGGTATTTTTTTCAATTATCCTGCAAGTGCCATGACATGATTAAAAAATGATGGAGAAAAAAAGAATGATCAGATAGAGGGGATGAAATTGATACGGACACCGCTTTGACTTGAACCCGATTAGTCATTATTACATACTTCGTATTTGGCTCCTCATTTTATTCTGGAAAGATAAAGAAAATGAAAAACGTGGGAGACTTTTCTCGTGGAGCATCGATGTCGGGTAACCTCCGAGCAGCCCGACGTCCTTTTATTTATTTATTTGGTCGATGGCATCCTTTTACTGACTCGTGAAATTTAACATTAATTTCTCTATATCGTTTAGAAGTAGAAAGGTCATATTTAATTGGCTTCGCTTTGCTAATTTTTTTTCTTCTAAATATTCTGCTCGGCTCAAATGAGGTTGACATTAGAGTCGGGCTCAAAGAGTCGACCAGAGCGCCAATGATCGGAAGGCCTTATCTTGAATTTTTAATTGCTGGCGTTCCTTTCGATTGCAACTTGCTAGCCAATCCATAAAGATGGGAAAAAAAAATCCTCCAATTTGTCGTTGAATTATTAAAGATTCAATAGAGATGAAAAAAGTGTCGTCACGACTTTAGGTCCGTAAGAATCTGAGACTATTCTCGCCTGCATTCCATGCATGTAAGAAGGAAAGGATCACATGTACTATGAGCCAATAAAAATCATGCACCTTCGTCCTATAATATGCACATTCGTAGATATTTTTCAGGACGGAGACGGCTAAGGGAAAAATGGTTATGTAAGACCGAATCAAAGCAAACCTCGAGGGGCGTCGTCCTTTCAGATGTAAATAAAAGGAGGGTTTCAGCTAGGCATATTTTTGGCTTTAAAATAAAATGCTATTTGGTCAGACTCGTTCAAAATTACCTTGGAAGACGCGTCGGGTCGGACCGGCCTGTCCGAAAAGCACGTCGTATTAGCTGCTACTTAAGCAAATATTCTACAGCTAATGATATTTTATTGTGAGAGAGAGAGAGAGAGAGAGAGAGAGAGAGTTGAGTTGACCAGTGAAGTCAATCTGGCAACAAACGTCCACTCTCTCTCTCTCTCTCTCTATCTTTCTTTCTTCAATCCCGGTTCTCCTCTATTTCATTTTGGCCGTTAATTTAGTAAGTTTCCTAATGAAAAAGATACTAAAGGAGCAGCAGAACAACCGTGTGGGGCGGGAAGTCTCGGTCCAATCCTTTTCTATCCTCATTTCTTTTTCTGTGGGTCATGTACAGTACAGCTCCATTCGAAACAGGGACAGGGAAAAATCTGTAGATCCTAAAATCCATTCCGCGAATTCGTAAGCACGAGCCCACTTCTCGGTTTTCGGACCCTACTTTATGACCGACCTGACTCTCGATGGACGGACGGACGGACGGACGGGTATTGTACAATCGCAATGAATATGAGCGAGATGGATAGCGACGCTCTATGCAAGAGCTACTTGTAAACGGGAACTCGCTCGGGTCGTGAGGAATTATCAAACATGACATACTTGACCAAGTCATGTTGCGGAGATTTCCCCAAGGGGGGGCGACTCTCCCTTCTTTAAGCTCTCCTTCCGTGGTCTGCGTATGGAGTTAACGTCAACCGGTCAAGTCATTCGCTCGGGCCGATCCCTGTGTTTGAAACGCGAGACGCACTCGAACGACTCGAAAAGGTTGATAAGGGGGTGTCCATCCACGAACTTTCTCCTGAAGCTGCCATTTTGAAGTCTCTACTAATCCACGAACTTTCTTCCTCCCTTTTTGGCTTTTCGCTTCTTATGGGAAGACCCCTGCTGAAGAACTCGATGATATTCAAGCTTTTCTTCTGATAGAGCAGAGGTGAGGATTCATGTTCGTTCACCACGTGCGTGAGCGGACAATTCTCTACGGTTTCATGTAGGCCCTGCGGTCGCACTTTCTTCCTTATCTTCCCCTCCTGCTTTCCCGCCATTGATGGGAGGTAGAAAGCTCATAAGAAGGGAAGGAGGCCGGGAGGTGTAGTTGCCGAGGCAAAAGCAACAGAGTTTTTGAAGCTGGGAAGGTGGGTTTTTTGTTGTCTTCCTAGCGTTGTGTTTGAATCTGTTTATCGCATCACTGCTCCGTATTTTGATGAAGGCATGTCACAGGACGGGTTTCCTCCATATTCTCCCGAGTTTCTGTCGCTGGGTCTATCTGTGTGAGAGGCTCAAGGATATTGTTGTTAGAAACACTTTACGACGTTCGAATCGTGCTGATGATAATTGTTTCACTTACGGTTCAGATGAACTGTACCGAATTGCTTTGCTTATCTTAGTCTTTATGGTTTGCTTGCACTTGTAGGCTGTGGTAATTCAATAATCAGTCTTCAGAGAGCCTCATGTGGTTATATTGACTGCAGGGCTTAATCTTCGATACGGATATTTGTTAACAGAGTTCATCGAGTTCGAGGAGAGACTGCGAACTCCATCAGTGGAAGAACATGAATTTCGGGAAACCCAAATTCGTGAGGTTAGTCCTGCCGATGATCTGCTTATTGGTGTTGTTATTACTCGTCTGTATCGCTTGCTTGCATTTCACTGTATCATTTTCAGCCTCTTACCTGAGTTCTGTCGGAAGATAGAGCCTGTATTCGTGAAAAGCGAACAATCACGAGCATTACCCATCTCTATAATTCTGAGTTGCATGTTCTTTGGGTTGCCGTTGTAACGAAACATAGTCATGGACAGTCGTCTGCACTTTCGCTTCGTGATGTTGAAATTTTTAACCTGCGAGCGGTTTTGATGCCTCTGTCGTTTCCAATAAGTTCTACCAGAAGATGATTTCATCTCTTTATTGTGTATATCGTTTGTTCAGGTTTGAAGATTGCAATTCAGAGAAATCGTGGAACTCGGAGCAGCAATATGCTGCTAGACACGGGGTTCGACCAACCAGATTCAGAATGATCGTGAACAAACTTTTAGATGGATTTCAGGGAGGATGTGAGAGTTTCAGCGAAAAGATAAAAAGCATGAGAATGCCATTGAAATCCTCGCTTGTATCAGATAGAACGACTAAAGCTAAAAAGTATCACCCAGAGAAGAAAATTCTTGATCCGCAAGGGCCATTTCTTCAAAAGTGGAACAGGATATTCTTGATCTCGTGTGTTATCGCGCTGGCTTTGGACCCACTGTTTTTCTACATCCCTGTGATTCACGTTGATAAGTGCCTTGATTCAGACAGCAATATGAAGATCACTGCATGCCTCTTTCGAACTGTAATCGATGCGATTTACATTTTCCACATAATCCTCCAATTTCGTACTGGGTTCATAGCCCCTTCTTCGAGAGTGTTTGGAAGAGGGGAGTTAATTGATGATTCATCAGCCATATCACGAAGATACTTATCGTCCTACTTCTTCCTTGATATCCTAGCGATTCTTCCGATCCCGCAGGTATGAAACCCTACTCCGATTCCATTTAATTTCTCTAGTGGAACTTAATTTGGAGCATTCTTGAAGTTACTATTCGTCCTTCACTTTACAATCCCTTTATTTGATCGGCAGCTCGTAGTATATATAATCATCCCCACACTCCACGGGCCAGTTCCTCAAATGTCGAAGGAGTCACTGAAGTTCGTCATTTATGGCCAATATCTACCGAGAATTGCTAGGATCTATCCCCTGTACCAGGAAGCGACAAGAACTTCTGGTATACTTTATGAAACAGCCTGGGCTGGAGCTGCCTTCAATCTCCTGCTTTACATGTTAGCCAGTCACGTAAGTTTCTGTTTCAAGTTTTTACCTTTCGTTTTCTGAACTTTTCTTCAATCAATTTAATTTGTGTTGGAACTGTTGTGTTATTTTCTGAATTACCAGGTATTTGGAGCTTTTTGGTACTTATTCTCGATCGATCGAGAAGTTAGGTGCTGGCGCAAGATGTGTCGAAAACCAGACTGTGACCCCACATTTTTATACTGTAACCCAGCACAGAAAGGGAACATATTACGTTTCTTGACGATGCTTGTCCTCTGCTTGAACCCGATGAAATTATGAATTTGACGCAGTTCAACTTTGGAATAGCCATCGATGCCCTCAAATCTGGCGTGGTGGAGACAAGAGACTTTCCAAAGAAGTTATTCTACTGCTTTTGGTGGGGATTGCGCAATCTTAGGTACGTCTAATCTCGCTGCCGCTTTCCTTTGGGTTAAGAGGATTAACTTCTAAAGTCACTCTCTGTGCAGCTCTTTGGGTCAAAACCTAAAAACTAGCACCTATGTGGGGGAGATTTTCTTTGCTGTCAGCATAGCTATAGCCGGCTTGGTCTTGTTTGCATTGCTCATTGGCAATATGCAGGTATTCTACGATCCTGCTCCAGTTCGAATTTGCAATGATTCTGGAGCCTACTTTTGCAATATGATTTAATTTGAGAACTCAATGCATAAGAATGAAAACTTAAGCAGGAAATGAAATTAAGAACCATAGTGGGCGTGTTGAACTAAAATTCCCGGAAAAACCATATTGCTGTCACAGAAATATCTGCAGTCCACTACAGTTAGAGTAGAGGAGATGAGAGTGAAGAGGCGAGATGCAGAGCGATGGATGTCACACCGTATGCTTCCAGAGGGTTTAAAGGACAGGATTAGGCGGTACGAACAGTACAAATGGCAAGAGACGAGGGGTGTCGAGGAAGAATCTTTGATCAGGAACCTCCCTAAAGATCTCCGTAGAGACATAAAGCGTCACCTTTGCCTGGACCTTCTAATGAGAGTGAGAATCCTTTCGACTTTCTCGTTGTCTGCTGATGCAAATGGACCTCTTCGATATTGATCAAAAGTTTCAGATGCATTGCCTGACTCATAATTTCTTTCAGGTGCCCATGTTTGAGAAAATGGATGAACAATTGCTGGACGCAATGTGCGATCGCCTCAAGCCAGTCCTGTACACAGAGAAGAGCTCGATTGTGCGTGAGGGGGACCCAGTCGATGAGATGCTCTTCATCATACGAGGCAAGTTGGTGACCATGACCACAAATGGTGGAAGAACAGGATTCTTCAACTCAGTCTATTTGAAGGCAGGTGATTTCTGTGGAGAAGAATTGCTTACTTGGGCCTTAGATCCAAATTCCTCCTCCAATCTTCCCACCTCGACGAGAACCGTAGAAGCTATCACGGAGGTAGAAGCCTTCGCGCTCACTGCCAATGACCTGAAATTTGTGGCATCTCAGTTTCGGCGTCTTCACAGCAAGCAGCTCCAACATAGATTCAGGCAAAGCTCGAAACTCCCCTTTCTCCATGTGGTATCATGTTCACTGTTTGTCTACACAATTCCAAAGACAATCTCCAGCCACGCATAGTCTTAGAAGTTTTCCTTTCCATTTTATGGTACTTACGTAATTATATAAAGAGGGAAGGGTTTGGTCATATTTTTCAGATATATTTGCCTTCAGGTTCTACTCGCTACAATGGAGGACGTGGGCAGCTTGCTTTATACAAGCTGCTTGGCACCGACACTGCCAGAGGAAGCGTGATGAGGCTTTGCACGATGCAGAAGACAGGTTACACGATGCTTTAGCAAAGGATGGCGGCGCTTCGCCGAGCCTTGCTGCTACTGTATATGCATCAAGATTCGCAGCCAACGCATTGAGGAATTTAAGGAAAAGTGGTAGCATAAAGACGCCGCAGAGGTTACCTCTGCTCATGCCTCGAAAGCCAGCTGAACCTAGTTTCACAACCGATGGCAGTAACTAAAGATCCTTCCAAATCTTTTGCTCAAATATGGCATTGTTAGAGGATGTTTCTACTCAGATGTGATATGCAAATAGATAACTTAGCAATATGATGTACTTAGATGTGATATGCAACTCTATCGTTGAGCAAAGGACAAAGTTACACCTAGCAAATTAATGCCTCTTTGAGCAGATAACTCATGTCTCGATTATCCTAGTTTTGTTTCGTTGCCTTCATCTTTTTCTCTTGAGCTAGAGGCTTGAGAGAATTGCTGCAATGTAGAAACAGGTGAAACTGGTATCTCAGGAACTTTGACTAATTTCCTGACCCCCGGCTGTTGTACCACCGCAATAAGTTGATATATACACAATGTCATTGCAACGAAGAATAAGATCCCATGGTTTGACAACTCCTGTCCTCAAGACCAGCCTACAAAATATATGAAGTGCATATTTAAGCGCTGCAACTTAACCGTTCTTGTCTAATATATATATATGTCTACATATTCAATAATGTTTAGATGGACAACTACCATCACTTTTGTGGTTTTGGCATGATTAACGCCAATTTAGTACAATCAGAAGGTCAACCCTTGCCATACACGATTGGGCCCTTCACTATCAAGAAGCTTAGCACGACAGTGGAACGGGGAGAGCAATCCATACATGAAGCCAGAAGACAATACCATTGCACTTATTTGTCCAAGGGTCCCTACCTTGCATCTGACACTATCACACCCCAAATCCTATAGGAATGGGGGCAATGATACGGCCATCTTTCTGTTTGAAGGACGCATAACCACCCAAAATCTAACTCTCAAAAGTCCCTGCGATGATGCTTTCACTCTAATGGCCACTAACCGAGAGACCTGAAGAATACAAAAGATGAATGAAATGAGCAACCACAACCCAGTAAGTAGTATTCCTTTTCTAAGCAGATCAAGCACCTATTATACACTTTACAAAATAATATCAAAACTCATTTATCTCAATTCTAGTACATAATACATATATAAGATAAGAATGATATACACATCGGAAAACATTCATCAAATTAATAATATTATGATAAACATCAATAGTCAAGTCTATTGATCAGTCTCGACATAATCAAATGCCAATGGTCCATTCCATTGGCCAATCTTGAATTATACGTCAATGGTCCATCAATTGGCTAAACTCCTACTCACGTGACAAGGCGATCAAGCTCTCTCCTTGACAAGGTCTCCATCTACATTGATGGCGGTTAGTCCACAAGTATATCCTTACTAGCATGAGCATACCCATAAGCCCTTTATTGGCCCACAACGATATTGGATATCAACATTAATCCATGACAACATCCTCTACAGTCCACAAAGCCAAATTTAAAAGCCATTTCATATGTTACAATGCATTTCCCAAATTATTTCAAACTCCATTTCGTAAACAAGTTAGTTCGCAATGTAATACATACATACATATATATAAACTTTCACAATACCTTTCATAACACGTTTCTCGAACCATTATGAAATAACCAAAAAGCAATAAATGCGCGATTCAAATTTTTATGTAGGAAACATACTTATTCATATATCAAATCTTTATCGCTTTCAAGACATGAGTTTAGAGATTTATAAAAGAGATATCACTACTCGCTTGGAATGCCCAAAAAAAAAATAATAGCACTCACTTGAACTGACGATCTCGTAATTCTAATAATTCAACAAGAATCGACATTAAAACCAAGGAAAACACTACCTTGACTACAAAACAACTAAACCGCCAAATGCTAACTAAACAACTTCTAAATACTAACAAATCGCTTACACCAAATGATTATTCAAACCTGTAGAATTTGTATGCAAAATCCTAAAATTTTGCTTCGACTAAATTGTTGCTAAAAAACCATTGGGGTTTGCCTCAGTGGCCACTCTTCCAATATGGAAGGGGGAGGTGGGGGATTCGAATCCCCACCTTTTCAGGGGTTGGGGGTGGGAACGAATTAGTTTCGGGGAGTGGGTTTCGACTCCCATGCCCTGCAAAGGAGGTAGGGCAAATGGAACGAATTAGTTTCAGGAGTGGGTTTCGACTCCCACGCCCTGCAAAGGAGGCAGGGCAAAAGTCTGAAACTGAAAGTTATAGTAGAAATAAAATAGGACTGACAAAAAAAAAATTATTGCTAAAAAAAAATTGTCGACAGACCCTACAACTCCACAACTCTATAAACCACAATTTCCATGAAATTTCATAGCTTGACAACTCAAAAATTGGACTTCGCGGCTCGATTTTCACAAAACTTTAAATTTGAGCCATAACCCTGAAAAATACTTTGATTGGAAGAACGAAAGATATGAGCACTTACCGAACATTGTGAATTAAAGTTGAATCGACTTAACAGGGTCTCCATGGTGCAAAACCTTCTTTCTTTCCTTTTCTTTTCTTTCTCCTTTCTTTCCCCTTTCTTTTGCGCGAGCTCTCGGCCTCAATAAGCTGAGTGCACCCCTTTCTCCTCTTTTTGTTGACTTGTCAACTTTTCTTTTGTTTTTTTTTTTCGGGGCTCTTAATTTTTATTTTTTTTGACCTGGTCAAAATCCCGAATATTGCAAACACAGGGTCCTGATCGCAGCAGCTCAAGAATAAATGGTGACCAATTTCACAGGGACAAGGAACATGAAAAAAGCATATCAATTGTATTCCCAGAGACTATGGAAAGCAGTCCCTAGATATGAATATTCACCAAGTTTGCAACTTATTTTCTAAAGGCAATTCTAAAAGTGGAGTTCTGTCCGACCTCTTGCATTCTCTTATCTCTTCTTTTTATGGAGGGAGGGGGGGTGTGGTGGTGAGGGGATATAAGAGTGAATGCCCCAATTAGGAGGACTAACCTCACCCAAAAGCAAGGGAGAATAAGTTGGAGGTAAGCCATTACCCAAATATCGCTTGCAATTGAGAAAGGAAAAGAAGACCTGATCAATAAAGGTCAAGAGTTAAGACCAGAAGAAAGGAAAATTGACTACCAATATACTGATCAGTGATCAGTAACAACGAACAGCTAGAAGTACAAGCAACCAGTTAGAACTATTGGAAAGAGAATCATTATTCACGTGATAGATGCAGAACATAATTCGACGACACTTGGCAAGTAGGTGCTCCTTATCCATGCCATATAGGTCATTGTATACGTAGTATTGAAGCTAAACATGAAGTCTTCCGTTGCATTGTGAACCCCTTATTGAATTAAAACAGAAAAAAAAAAAAAAAAAATTAGAAATTTAAGAAAAAAATTAGAAATTAAATTTTGAGTAGTTTTACTAGATTGTAGTGTTAATTCTAATTTAAAATTAGTTTAGCATAAAAAATGTGAAAATCGTTCAATGAAAATTGGATTCAAAATTAAATAAGCTTTTAGGGCTTTATTATATGGATTTTTTTATGTCATTTTTTTTTTCAGACAATACTAAGTTGTGAAAGTTTGGCGACTCCGGTCTTCTTCCCTTGAGATTCTATTTGAGATATCCTTTAAAATCATTTGCAATTCTATTTTAATAAAAAAATTAAATGGCTTTGAACAAGTTTTTTGCATTACCATTTGTCTCGTGTTTGTAGCAGTCCAATAAGCCTATGCTCCATGGGTTTCCGATGTCATTTACATGAAAGTTTGATGAGTTTGCTCCAAAAATCTCCTCCATCCTTAATTGTTCCGTCATTGCCTAATTTAGCAAGCAACGCTTGCGCTTCTTCTTGCAGCTAAAAATGCTCAGAAGGTCTATAAATTTGTTTATTGTAATGCCCAAAGATTTACTATCAACCATCTCACATTGTGAGTTTTAAACCAGTGAGATTCTTTATTGCCATTTCTAGCCATCCATCTATGATTAACTATTACGTTGGATTTTCTGAGGCTATCTTAGAATATTTTGATCAATTAAACCCCTACAACAGTCTAGTTTTATTCAAACATGAATTGTTAAGTCTTCACTAACATTTTCATAATTAAATGAAAATAATAAGGAATTGAAATTTTTGGGGCCGTACCAAATGTATTTATGTTCTTTTTCTATTTAGGGAAAAAAAAATTTTGTAGTTACCCCACACATTCTTCTGTTCAGAAACTTATTCAGGGTATAGAAATAGAAAAAAACTATTTCTTAATAGAAATTATTTTTGAGAATAGAAATGTTGTTAAATGCTTCCTAAATCATGTACTTTCATCCTCTGCCATGTATTTCCATAGATATTTTTTAGCACGGGAAGAGCTAAGGGAAAGAGGGTTATGCAATACCCGAATCAAACCAAGCTTCGAGGGTGTTGTCCTTTTGGAGGTAATCAAAAGGAGGGTCTCGGCCAGGCCCAAAATTCATAACCAACTCATTGTTTAGATATTTCAAGTCTAGGGCGAATCGGGCTTTACAATAAAATGCTATTTCATTGGTTTGTTTTCTAATAAAATATACTAAAGAGTAGTAGAAAAACCATGTGATTGGAGTCTCGGTCAATTCCCTTTTCCAATCTGCATTTTTTGTTCTTTAGATGGATCGAGGGTGGATGTGTGTTTAAAAGGCGTGCCAGCTTCTTAGAGCAAAATATGACGTAGGAAATGTTACCTCAATCTAAATGACAAGGAAACTAAAGTTCTTGAAAAGTAAATTGCAAAGATTGAAATTGAAGAAATTCGAAAGGAAAGTGTTGGAATCAAGGAAATCAATGGAAAATTAGAGTGATGATCATTGAAATTAAAATTGAAGTGCAAACATAGGAAAATAAATCATTGAGAAACTTCACTGAAATTGAAATATCCTCAAAGTTACGGACACATTGATGCTTGACTGCAAACATTGAAATGAAAGCTACACTATTATTCACAATGCACATGAAGATTAACAAAATTTAAAACTAAAATTGAAATTGGAAGACCTTGATTCAAAATGGAAAATGTTTCGGAGGAAAATTTGGCAGTGTTTGGCGCCCCTCTTTCTCTGTTTTCTTTTTATTTATACTTTTGGGATTTCCTTCAACAATTATTAGAATTCATGTGTGATCCCCCTCTCTAGCCGCTCCATATTTCCATGATTTGCTTTATTACCACGATTTTAGTAACTCCCAAGGCAATCGTGTCTCCTACAATAAATTGTCATTTCATTTAAGATTTAATCTAATTCTGTCACCATTCTAGCTGTTAACTCAAATAGCTCGAGGTACCCTTTCCTTAGTCTGATAGAAATGGTAACCAATACCCCTTAGATCGAAGTCAGGTCACACAATCTTCAGTCAAAGTTAAACTAGATAAGCTCCCGATCGAAGTTGGGTTTAGCATAACTTGACCACTAATACTTCGCTCAGCTTGCCTATCTCATACTAATGATTCAATCTCTCCTCAATATCTAGGCCATAAATTTTCACCACCGACGGGAGCTGCAAAATAATGTTGTGAAAATCTCTAAAAGAGGTAGCCTCGAAAAATGAAGAGCACCGGTGAGAATAATATGAGATAAGAACTATTAATTTCATATCTCTGCTTTTACCGACACTTTATCTTACTGCATTTCATATCATATTTCCATGGATGAAATTATTTCATCTTTTGATTGCCTGCATCACGTGTTTCATAAAGCTACTTTTAATCTTAAAGTGAGCCAACCGACAAGGACCAAGTCAGTCTTGGTCATCTTCACTTTTCTGCCGGTGAGGGGTGACCCACTCACTTGGCTAAGAAAGCCTCAGTTCATTTCTTCGCTAAACAGAACATTTTTACCATTCCATTATTGTCTTCTTTCTTTTTTTTGCCAAGATTGCTAAAAGATACATAAATAAGAATAAGAACTGCTTTCACTTTCCACAAAATGAGAGAAAGTCAATTAATTCCTACAAAAACGCAATTGCTTATTGGAGAAAAAAAAAGCAATGTGGTCACTAGAGTGCGAAAAGACATGGAAATACCACAATTTCTTAATTGGTCATCCAGCCCTGAAGCATTTAAAAGAGAAAAAAAAACTTAACAAACAAGCTAGAAACATATTAAAAAGGAATAAGTGCACTAAAAGTCATAAAATATATTTCGAAAGTGAATTTAGTGCTAAAACTTTTAAAAAGTGTAATCAAGTCCTAAAACTTGTCAAATTGATTCAATTAAGTCATTATGTTAACACCATTAATTTTTTAATGGAAAATGCTGATGTAGCATTTTTAAATTACTTTTTCTCTTCTAAGTGGAATTTTTTTATAATTTTCTTCTTCAAATCTTATTTTGATTAGATTAAGAAATTTTAAAAATATATATATTTTTAAAGTAAGAAAACTGAAAAAAAAAAAAAAAAAAGAAAATGGCAAGGCAGGACCTTGCTGGTGGGCGTTGCCACCGCCCATCTCGAGAGGGTCGACGGAGATTGCTGCCCCAGGCGAGAGCCCACGACCCTCGCTAGGCCCGGGCAAGGACACCCAGAACTGGACGATGCCGGTGCTCTATTTTCAAAGGAAACACAAATTTGAAAACTCACGAAAAATAGGAGTAATGGCGGCTTGGAGAAGGAGACGACGTGCATAACCCTTCTATTTATCGACTTGTTTCCTTGTTAATAAGATATTCGGCCACCAGAGAAACGTTAAAACAATAGGCCTAAAATATTCATTAAAGCTCACGTTTGCACATACCTGCATTATAACGCTCACCATTTTCTTCACTCGAAGTCAAGCTTAAGCTGAGGTGAAATTTTTCGGAGACTCCAGCTCCCTTGCGAGCTCGACTTTTTGATCCAGAATCCTGTGAACGAATTTCTCATGTCCAGCCATCGCTGCTTTATGTAATGGAGCCTCATTTAAGACCATGCCACGCAATACATCTATCAAGAATTAGTGGATCATCTTTGAGCAAATCAGGCAAAGAAGTAGCATCTCCTTGAGCTTCTGCTTTTGTAAAGCCTCATCTCCATTTTCACTCTGAAATATACCCAGGCTTCATAATTGCGTTTTGCTTGTCGCATTTGGCTTTAAGATGGCCACGAAGGCTAACCCTTTCTGGATCGAACTACAATGTCCTTAACAGGATCCATCGCCTCGTTGACATTAGAAGTTCTTTAAATTAGTTGACCAAGTCATCAGCCCAAAACAACAGTATGACACGATTAATTCATATATAGGCAAAAATGATATAATTTTGAGTGGTGTATATCTTGTGCAGATAAAAATTTATGCATTTTAGTCCACGGGCGTGCTGTTACTGGTAAAAATAAGTATGTTTTAAAGCTATGTATGTGCTGATTTTTTCTAGCATCCTCTGGTTCATGGATTACTGCTGCTCATGATAAATTATTATACACATAAGTGTAGTATATATACTAAAATGAATTTTGGGCACCACCAAATCTGATAGCCTGATTGAACTTAGTGAACGTATTAGCTACTCGAAATAGTTGCTCATTGCTGGTCAATGCTGCTTTCATTTGTCATCCTTGGAATTCAATTATTCATCCATCACGTGATGTTTGTGCTCGTTTGTGGAATTTATAGTTCATCTTTGTCATTTTGTACATGGTGGACTTGTTAGTTCCACTCCAACTTTTCCAAAACAATGAATATATGCGGCCCCTTCCTCCATTGTTTGTGTACCTCCTCCACTTTTGTGCGGGGCCATCGACAATGGTCGGCAGATAAGTCATGAAATCGGAACGCTTGAGGATGCAACTCAACTAATATTAAAATATGAAATGATTTAATCAATCAAATCGATATTTTAAAAATATTGATATTTTAGAAGCTCGATTGTTTAATGATGATGCTATTAAGAATTGAGTCGACATTTACTCCTAAGTCATGCATAGACATGTACGAATCACATGTCTGCGTCAGTACAGCTACACATCACTGGTTTGAGGAGAGAGCCACTCCAAAACGCGTGAAGGATGAGGTGGAACCCCCGAAAGTAAATGAATCAAGAAGGGGGGTTCGAAAGTCATGCACATCACTTGCGTTGCATTGCTTGACCTTGAGTTGTTCACGCTGTCATCCATGGCCATTTAAATGTCTTATGAACTAGACTTAAATGTTTCATTTAAGAAGTTCTTTTTTGTCAATGTTTGCAATAGGAATGTTGCACAGATCGCTAGTAATTTTCAATCTTTTTGATACCTATAAAATGTCTTTAAAATATAAGTTTCTTTCTTCATTTTCATTTCAATACTCTACTAGATTTTTTTTCATATTTTTAATTAACTGAAGCAAATAAGTCACTGATATGTTACGGGGTAGTTAGAAGTTATTTACTTGACTATTTGCTATAGTGATGGATGGTAGTGACAATTTTTATCAATCAAATGCAATTTCGTAATATTCAAATTGTTGGTATAAGCCTAATTTGAAGCTATTGGATTTAAAATAAATCTATGGCAAATCTAACGAACTGGCAATTGCAAAAACAAACCAAAAGTTATTCTCTAGTTTTTGCTCGACCACAAAGTGATCAAACTTCCACTAAACAATTTTTTCAAGATGGATCGAGTGTGTGTTCAAAAGGCGTGCCGGCTTTTGAGACCAAAATATGATGTAGAAAATGCTACTTCAACCTAAATGATAGGAAACTAAAGTATGTGAAAAGTAAAGCACCAAGATTGAAATTGTAGGAAACTGAAAGGAAAGTTGTCAAATAGAAAGAAAATTAGAGCGGTGACCATTGAACTTAAAATTAAATTGCAAGCACTGGAAAAGAAATCATTAAGAAACTTCACTGAAATTGAGATATCCTCAAAGTTATAAACACATTGATGCTAAATTGCAAACATTGAAATGAAAGCTACACCATTATTTACAATGCATATGAATAATAACAAACTTTAAAACTAAAATTGAAATTGAAAGACATTGGTTCAACATAGAAAATGCTTCAAATGAAAATTTAGCAAAGTTTTGGCACAACTTGAGCGACCCCTCTTTCTATGCTCCCTGGATTACCTTCAATGGTTATTGTAATTCATGTGTGATCCCCCTCTCTGGCCGCTTCATATTTCCATGATTTGCTCTATTTCCACGATTTTAGTAAATCCTAAGGCATTCATGTGTCCTGTAATAAAGCCATTTTAGCTCTTAATTCAAATGAGTCCAAGTACCCTTTTCTTAATATGATCGAAATGATAATCAACACACCTCAAATCCATGTGAGGTCACACAATCTCCTGACGAAGTAAAACTGGATATGCTCCATATCAAAGTTGGGATTAGTATGACTCGACTCCTCATTCTTCGCTCTGCTCTCCTAATTCATAGAGATAATTGAATCACTCTCCAGTATTGCGGTCATAAATTTTCACCAAAATAGAAGCTAAAGAATAATGTCGTAAAAAATTTCTAAAAAAGATAGTGCTGAAAAATTAAGAGCACCGATGAAAGTAGTGGCAATGAGACGACTCCCTCACCTTTTAATGCTAGGTAAATGCTCATTGGTGAGGATGATTGTGTGTATATTAGAGTTAGAGGAGAGACATGTGCACTATTTATAGAGTTTTCAATCAGTCACTCTCAATATGGGCCGAACTCAACTTGGCCCACATTAATCAGCTTCCATATTAGAATTAAGAAACATTCTATTTTGTCTTAGATCAATCTCGTAAAATAGTAAATTACACTATCAATTAATGTGGCCTACGTTAGGATAATTCTTACACTTGTGTGTGCAGTGGAGAATTCTCTTTGCTTTTTTCATGTTGGCAGCTTCTTGTTTTTGTCACACCCCAAAACTACAAAGGATGGGAATGACATGGCCGCCCTTCCACACGAAGGACGCAGTATCAAACACAACCAATAACCTGATATCAATTTATATAGATCTCAAACCATATATATACATATCTGATAACCAAGAGGTTGGTTTCAACATCAGAATTTCTATAATCCACCAAAAAGAAAAATACAATTAGAACTTAGCTAACCCAACCACTAGCAACAACTATGTATACCATTTCTTAAACCATACCCAAATATAGAACTCCCAAAAGTTTCCCACCGACGGCACTCTTGCTCTATTCCCCGCTAACCGAGGAACCTGAAAAGATTAAAGAACGAGTAGAATGAGCAACAATAGCTTAGTGAGTAGTACATATCTTCTAAGCAGATCGAGCAACCACTATGCTTGTATACAAAGCAATACCAAACTTCATAATGCCAACTCAATATATAAAATACATATCGAATCATATAAGAATTATTTCTTATCATCAAAGCTTTATACTAATATGAAGAAATCATTTAAATCACTATCAAAAGTCAAGTATCAATGGTCAAGTCCATTGAATAATCTCTGTCAAGTATCACATATCAATGGTCCATCCATTGACTAATCTATCGCTCAATATTCTACCATAGTCATGACACAACACCTAGTGACAAGGCGACCAATATTTCTCCCTTGACAAGGTCTCCACTTACAAAACCGGTGGCTCGGCTTAAAAGGATATCCTAAACCTGATATGCATACCCCAAAACCCCCTTACAGGTTCACAGTCATATTGAGCATAAATAACCATTCTCAAATACCAGAAATCCAATCCATAAATCAATATCTTAAACCAAGCAAATAACATTTTGCACCATAGCCCATCATCAATTTCCTATCCATTTCTCAAATCATCATAAACCTTTCCATAAATCAGTCACGGAGTAATTTCATATATATATATATATATATATATATATATATATATATATTACTCCATGAATTTTGTATAATACGCTTTTCAAACATTCATAATTAATCAAAGAGTAGCAAATGCTCGATCCGGCTTTTATGCAATAAAAATGCTCATCAATTCAATATATATATATACACACTTCAAGACATGGTTTTACAAAACCAAAGAAGATATAGTACCACTCACCTCGTCGTCTGTGACCAAACAACAAACGATACTTGTATTATCGAACTCACGGCCCTATCAAATAACCGAGGAATAATATTAAAATCAAATAAAAATCTATCTCAACTACGAAACGACTAAATTACGCCTTAACTCTAACAAAAGGACTCCTACGCTCTAACAAATCACATAACCAAACGATTGTTCAAGCCGTTCGTGACGCGGAGTTTAAGCGCAAAACTTAGTTACGCTTATAACTTCCTCCTCCAAACCCCGTTCCGAACGTATTTATAGTCAAAAGAAAGCCCTTCAAACATACCATAGGAATCCCAACTGATCGTCCCAAAATCAAGCCAAAAATGACAAAATACAAGCCCAAAGCTGCTGGAGGGGTACTGTTCATTGTGCGTGGGAAACTTTGAAATTTTGTTTTGGACAAACCATAAACTCAAATCCGATCCGTAAAATCCTATGGCTCCACAACACTCTAAACTATGATTTTTATAAAAATACGCAACTCAACGACTTCAAAATCGGACTTCGCCGCTCGATTTTCCAAAAATTCCGAATTTGAGCCCTAAACTTGTAATCACTTCGATTGGACGAACGAGGGGCCTAATCTCTTACCGGCGCTGCGTTATGGAGTCGAGTCGGCTTGGCGAGGCATCCACGGCGTGCACATGCCAAAACCCCTTTCTTTTCTTCCCCTTTCTCTTCTTCTTACTCTTCTTCTTCTTCTTTTCTTTCTTTTTGGTGGAGGGAGCTTTCAGCTTCTATTTAGCCGAGCCACCTCCCCTTTCTTTTTGGCTTTATCGGCTTTTCAACTTCTTTTTCTTTTTCTTCTTTTGGGCCCACTATCCTTTTTTGCTTTATCCACTTTTCAACTTCTTTTTCTTTTTCTTCTTTTAGGGCCACTAGCCTAATATTACAGTTTTCCTAGTAGGTGCTAACTCCGACCGGAGGTGTCCGTCCACGAACTTTCTCCTGAAGCTGCCATTTTGAAATCTCTACTACTCCACGAGCTTTCTATCTTTCATAAAGCTCCCTCCTTTTTTTTTTTTTTTCGCTTCTTATGGGAAGACCTCTGCCGAACTTCATGATATTCAAACTTCTCTTCTGATGGAGCAGAGCCGAAAATTCATGTTCATTCACCACATGCATGAGCGGACAATTCCCTACGGTTTTATGTAGGCCTGCAGTCGCACTTTCTTCCCTATCTTCCCGTCCTGTTTTCCCGCCATTGATGGGAAGTAGAAAGCTGGTAAGAAGGAACAGAGGTTGGTAGGGGTAATCGCTGAGGCAAAAGCAACGGAGTTTTTGAAACTGGGAAGGGGGGTTTTTCGTTTGGTCCTTTTTCTTCACAGACAAGAATTGAAACGCCAGGCTTTTTTTGTCTTCCGAGCGTCGTTTTTGAACCACTTTATCACATCACCGCTTTGTATTTTGATGAAGTCATGTCATAGGATGGATTTCCTCCATATTCTCCCGCGTCTCTGTCACTGGGTCTATCTGTCTGTGAGGCTAAAGGAAATTGTTGTTAGAAACTCTTTACAACTTTCAGAGCATGCTAACGATAATTGTTTCACTTGTGTTCTGATGAACTATACTAAACAGGTGAATTTTGCTTATTTTAGTCTTTATGGTTTGCTTGTACGTTTAGGTATTAGTTATTCAATAACCAGTCTTCTTAGAGACTCATGTGGTAATATTGACTGCAGGGCTTAATCTTCGACACCAATAGGTGTTAATAGAGTCCATCGAGTTTGAGGAGAGACTGCAAACTCTTATCAGTGGAAGAACATGAATTTCGGGAAAACCAAGTTCGTGAGTTTGGTCGAACTGCGGATGATCTGCTGAGTGGTGATGTTATACTCTTGTCTATGTCGCTTGCTTGCATCTCTGTCATTTTCGGTGAGTTGTCAGAAAATAGAAGTTTTCCTCATGAAAAGGTGGTTCAATCACGAGCATTATTTATAATCCTGAGTTGCTTGTTCGTTGGGTTGCCGTTGTAAAGAAACATAGTCATGGATAGTCGTCTGCACCTTCACTTTGTGACGTTACAGCTGTCAACTTACAAGCGGTTTTGATGCCTTTGTCGTTTCAGATTCTAACAAGCTCTACGAGAAGTTGATTTCATCTCCTTGTTGTATATATCGTTCGGCTAGGTTCGAAGATTGCAATTTGGAGAAATTGGGGAACTCGGAGCAGTGACATGCCGCTAGACATGGGGTTCGGCCAACCAAATATAGAATAATTGTGAACAAACTTTTAGATGGATATCAGAGAGGATACGAGAGTTTTTGCGAAGATCAAAAGCTTGAGAATGCCATTAAGCTCCTCGCTTGTATCACTATAATGACTAAAGCTAAAAAGCTTGAGAATAATTATTTTAGTCCGCAAAGCCCATGTCTTCGAAAGTGGAACAGGATATTCTTGATCTCGTGTATTTTCGCACTAGCGCTGGACCCGCTGTTTTTCTACGTCTATGTGATTGACACTAATAACGGGTGCCTTGATGTAGACAATAGAAGCAAGAACATTGCATCCTTTCTTCGAACTACAATCGATGTGTTTCACATTATCTGCATAATCAAATTTCATACCGCACACACAATAACTTCTTCAAGACCGTTTGGAAGAGAGGTTTTATTAGCTGATCCATCAGCTGTACCACAAAGACACTTATCACTGTGCTTCTTCCTTGATATGCTAGCGATTCTTCCAATCCCGCAGGTATGAAACCCTACTCTGATTCTATTTAATTTCTTTAGTGAAACTTAGTTTGGAGCATTCTCGAAGTTATTATTTGTCCTTCACTTTACAATCCCTTCATTCGATCGGCAGGCCCTATTATATATAATCATCCCCACACTCCACGGGCCATCTCCTGCAATATCAAAAAAGTCACTGAGGTTCGTCATTTATGGCCAATATGTTCCGAGAATTGCTAGGATCTATCCACTGTACAAGGCAGTGACAAGAACATCCGGTTTACTTCTTGAAAAAGCCTGGGCTGGGGCTGCCTTCAATCTTCTGCTTTTCATGTTTGCCAGTCACGTAAGTTTCTTTTTCAAGTTTTCATCTTTCGTTTTCTGAACCTTTTCTCAGTCAGCTTAATTTGTGCTGGAACTGTCTTGTTATTTTTGGAATTACCAGGTATTTGGAACTTTTTGGTACTTATTCTCGATCGATAGAAAAGTCAGGTGCTGGGAAGCGGTGTGTCGAAGACCAGACTGTGACTCTTCATATTTATACTGTAGCACAGCACAGAAACAGAGCTATACGTTTCTTGACACTGCTTGTCCTCTGATTGAACCCAGTGACATTAAGGATTCGAAAGAGTTCAGCTTCGGAATATTCATCGATGCCCTCCGGTCTGGCATGGTGGAGTCAAAAGACTTGTCAAAGAAGTTATTCTACTGCTCTTGGTGGGGATTCCGCAATCTTAGGTACGTATAACTTCATTGCCGCATTCCTCTTTGGTTAAGAGGATTAGCTTCTAAAGTCACTTTTGCTGCAGCTCTTTGGGTCAAAACCTACAAACAAGCACCTCTGTGGGGGAGATTGTCTTTGCTTTCAGCATAGCTATAGCCGGCTTGGTCTTGTATTCATTGCTTATCGGCAATATGCAGGTATTCTACGATCCTGCTCCAGTTCGGTTATTGTTCTCTACTAGGACATGAGCCCACTTTTGCAATATGATTGAATCTAAGAACTCTAACACATAAGAATGAGAACTTAAGCAGGAAATAATTAAGAACCTCAGTGGGTGTGTTGAACTAAAATTCCCAGAAAATATTGCTGTCACAGAAAAATCTGCAGTCTACTAAAGTTAGAAGAGCAGAGGAGAGGAGAGCAAGGAGGCAAGATGCAGAGCAAGATGCAGAGCAATGGATGCTGCGCCGTATGCTTCCAGAGGATCTGAAGAACCGAATCAGGCGGTATGAACAGTACAAATGGCAAGAGACGACGGGCGTCGAGGAAGAATCTTTGATCAGGAACCTCCCTAAAGATCTCCGTAGAGACATAAAGCGTCACCTTTGCCTGGGCCTTCTAAAGAGAGTGAGAATCCTTTCAACTTTCTGTGTCTGCTGATGTAAATGGAACTATATTGATTGAAAGTTTCAGATGCATTGCCTGACTTATGGTTTCTTTCAGGTGCCCATGCTTGAGAAAATGGATAAACAATTGCTGGACACAATCTGCGATCACCTCAAACCAGTCCTGTACACAGAGAAGAGTCCGATTGTGCACGAGGGGGACCTAGTTGATGAGATGCTCTTCATCAAACGAGGCAAGTTGGAGTCCACGACCACAAATGGTGGAAGAACAGGATTCTTCAACGCAGTCTATTTGAAGGCAGATGATTTCTGTGGAGAAGAATTGCTCACTTGGGCCTTGGATCCAAATTCCTCCTCCAGTCTTCCCACCTCGACAAGAACCATAACAGCTATCAAGGACGTAGAAGCCTTCGCATTCACTGCCTATGACCTGAAGTTTGTGGCCTCTCAGTTTCAGAGTCTTCACAGCAAGCAGTTCCTAGATACTTTCAGGCAAAGCTCAAAACTCACCTCTCTCTCTGTGGTATCATGTTCGTTGTTCTTCTACACAATTCCAAAGACTACCTCTAGCAACGCATATTCGCAGAAGTTTCCTTTCTATTATATGGTACTCACATAATAATATAAAGAAGGAAGGGTTTGGTCATATTTTTCAGATATATTTGCCTTCAGGTACTACTCACAACAATGGAGAACACGGGCAGCTTACAGGATACAAGTTGCTTGGCGCCAACACTGCAAGAGGAAGCATGATACGGCTTTGCATGATGCGGAAGACAGGTTACATGATGCTTTAGCAAAGGATGGTGGCGCTTCGTCGAGCCTTGCTGCTACTTTATATGCATCAAGATTCACAGCCAAAGCATTGATGGATTTAAGGAAAAGGGGTAGCCCAAAGGCGCCACAGAGGTAACCTCTGCTCATGCCTCGAAAGCCAGCTGAACCTGATTTCACAACCGATGGCAGTAACTAAAAATCCTTCCAACTCTTTTGCTCAAATGTGGCATAGTTAGAGAAGTTTTTACTCAGAAGTGATATGCAAATGGATAACTTAGCAATGTGATGTAGAATCTTGATATCGGTAAATGATTCGGACAGTGCTGTAAAATACCATGCCTCGCCTCGAGAAAAGACGCCCACTGTTACCGTGATGTTTAGCTGAGTTTCTTTTGTCATTTCAAAGCAGCATAATTGAGTCGTATACCAAATCACAAACTTATTAACCAAAACCAGAGCACGGTAAATGTCCACAATTTTCTCTGACTTCCATTCCAATATCAATATGCTGTTACAAGGCATTGAAATAATCGGGTTCACCACCTTATCAAGTACATCACACTGTCGAAAGCATCATAGAGAGGACAACTTATTGAAGATTCCCAGGGCAGCAATTTAAACAGCCTAGAATTCTTAGGGATGCGAATGATTATATCAAAGAATTCACACAAACCGACCGACTGTTTGATCTGCAAGCGGAAATGCATCTCAATTTAATGAAGATGGAACTTTTTTACTTCAAAAGGAATATTGCATGCACTTTGTGTGCTTATTACATTTAAAGCAATGGCAGCTCGACAAAGCATACGACACCTCAGGAGTGCAAAATTCTGCTGAAGCAATATTTGCATAACATAAAGCCAATAAGCTTTGTTTCTTAGCATGCTCACGCTTGGTCACAAGAATTTAAGAGAAGATCGATTCCAAGTTCAATTGATAAACCTGATAGATGAATGATTATAAGCTCCGTAGAGGCAGTGAAAAGTTCACTAGATTCTCTACAAGCATAGAGAATGAACTTTGATAATTTCAAGCTAATCCATAGTGACTTAGAAGAACAGCTTAAACACCAAATCACGTAAATGACCAAGGAAATTTCTTATCATCATCGAGTTTTCCTTCCAAACCTTTTTTTCGATAATACTCCGGTCAAAATGGTTCATTGTTGCTCTAGATAAAGAGTCACAACAATTTCACTCAACTCAGGTGAGGGTACACACCACACAGCAAATTGTAATAATCAAGCAATTTCCTTTTTTCCTCTAAGTAAGAATTTGTCAGAAAACAAATTGCCTTGGGGTGGGGACTACAACAAAATTAGAGTTTGTCGTTGAGTAAAGGACAAAGTTACACCTAGCAAATAAATGCTTGACTGAGCAGACAACTCATATATCTCACCTATTCTAGTTTTGTTTCATCGCCTTCATCTTTTTCTCTTGAGCTAGGGGCTTGAGAGAATTGCTGTGATGCAGAAGCAGATGAAACTGGTATCTCAGGAACTTTCAGTAATTTCTTGACCCCTGGCTGTTGTATGACTGCAGTGAAATAGACACAAAGTCATTGCAACAAAGAATAAGATCCCATGATTTGACAACTCCTGTCCTCAAGACCAGCCTATAAAATACATTAAGTGCATATTTAAGTGCTGCAAGTTAACCGATCTTGTTTAATGTGATATATATTTCTGTCTACATATTCAATAATGGTTAGATGAACATCTACCATCACTTTTGTGGTTTTGGCATGATTAATGCCAATTTACTGCAATCAGAAGGTCAGCACTTGCTGTAAATGATTTGGGCCCTTCACTGTCTAGAAGTTTGCAAGACAGTGGAATGGGAGAGCAATCTATTATACATGCAGCCTCAAGACAATGCCATCACATTTATTTGTCCTCTAGAGTCCCTACCTGGCATCCAACATAGAGTTCTGATTCCAGCATCTCAAGAATAAATGGTGACTAATTTCACAAGGACGAGGAACATGAAAGGAGCATATCAATTGTATTCCTGGAGGCTTTGGAAAGCAGTCCTTACTTATGAATATTCACCAAATTCACAACTTATTCTCTAAAGGCAAACCATCGGACCTCTAGCATTCTCATATCTCTTTTTTGAAGGTGAAGGTATAAAAGTGAATGCAACCATCAGAAGGACTGACCTAATCCAAATGCGAGGGAGAATATGTTGGAGATAAGCCAATAACCAAACATTGCCTGCAATTGACAAAGGAAAAGGAGAACTATCAGTATACTGATCACTAAGAACAAACAGCTAGAAATACAAGCAACCAGTTAGAACTATTAGAAAAAGAATCATGATTCCCATAGTAGACACAGAACATAATTCGAGATCACTTAGCAAGTAGGTGTTCATTATTCAAGCCAAATAGGTCATTGCATACATAGTATTGAAGCTAAACATGAACTCTTCCCTTGCATTGAGAACCCCTTACTGATTTACCTCAAAAACATAAATAAAAGAACACTGTTGCCATCAACTCAGCTGCTACATGCTTGAGAAATCTCAGATTTGCTTTCAGGTGAACAAAAGACTATTCTTATGGGCAGAACCATGAAAACATATTCTTAGGCATAATACCTTTGGGAAACACATCATAACTGGAATTGAGAGAACAGTGAAGACCCTAAAGAACTTTTTCAGGGTACCAGCCACAGCGGTTCCATCGAGTCCTTCTTCCAAATGGAACTGACAAAAGAAAATTTTATTTCAGTCAAGTCTATCAGACGAAAATCTATGCATGCAAGCAAAAGAATGAAAAAAGAAAATCGTCAAGTGAATTTCCACATGCTAGCTGAGACGGTGGTCAATGCACATCAGATCGACATACAAGTAAAGTGAATAGCTCATGATTCTAAAGACTTCATACTACCTCGTTGGATAATTGATCCAAGATCTTTAGCTTTGCAGAACTTAACTAAACAACAATGAAGTGCTAACCTCCACAGAAATCCAGAAGGTCACAGCTGTCAGGATTGGTAGGATGTAAAGGCTATCTGGAGTTGCCAGATTGACAAACCAGAGAGTTCCACCAGTTTGAAAAGATGGAATTTTTTCAGCCATGTTTCTTATCTATATAGATCAAGTCAGTGTAGGAGCCTTGTCAAAATCAATTGCAAATCAAATATCCTGCACAAACAGCATGAACTGAGGCTTGGATCTTACAGCAAAGAAAAAACTAATGAAGATGGGACCTCGAATCAGGAGTCCTTTCAGAGGAGTGAATGGACTGATGCCATATCTGCAAAGACCAAGGTCACAATCAGAATATTCTAAGGAAAACTCAAGACAGGAAAAAGTCTTTTATGGGGACAGGCTAGCAAATCCCCTTAGAACCAGAAGTTCAGATAAATGGATTGGCACCACATACACACTCTCTCGCTCTCTCCCTCCCTCCTCTCTCTCTCTCTCTCTCATCACAAGGAAAGTTCCACCTGTCTCCCTCAGCGTTTTTAGTACATAAGAGACTGAGCTCAAGCTCTTTCCTGTGGCTAATTAACTTAATTATTTCTTCACTGTTGTGTCTTCATCTCTTTCCTGTGTCCATAGCAGTCAGTCTCATCATGCTTTAACTTAAAGCTATAACAGAGTTCAATTGCTCAACTTCACTTTTGCAAGTGATTACAATGAGAATCAAAAGCTTGTGCTCTCTGTTCAACCACCTCTTTAACTAATGTATGTATACTTATATAATGCCAAAACGAACTCCACACACCTTCAGTAATCAAAACACAAAATTTACTAGAGGAATAGTAATTGACTTACAGATTGTCTAAACAGAAATAAGAAAAGCTTACTCCTTGAATAATGATGTGAAACTTTGCAGGTATTTGGACGCAGCATCAGGAGCATTTGCCTGCATAGTCAAAATACAGGCATAAGGTGACTAAGGTCATTCATTTCAAGAATATTTATTATTCTCATGCACCAAAAAGTAGTGAGTTCTCACAGTTGATTATTAAGACAACCAGACATCAGAAGTTGTGCTCATTGAGAGACCTAGTTCTGCTGTTCAAGATGATGGATTCTAGATTAAAAATCTTTACTTTAAGAGATTTTCTTGTGTCAGCCAATGTTTTGAAGTGCAATCAAGCAACTGCTATTGTTGGAGCATCTCAGTGACTAGCAGTCAACAGCATAGCAGACCATGTCTCAATAAACATCAAGTAAAAATTCACAATCATTTCCAGGATAGCTTCTGTTACCCCAATTTCTACCAAAACAGTATAATAAACTGCAATACAGACAACAACTCACTGTCTCCCTCAATGTTTGGTTCAACTCTTCCACGCGCGGTCTCATTAACTGCACAACACCAATTACTCATCATTAATACAAATAAGAGGGCCAAAGTTTGAAAAGCTCAAGATGTTACCACCAAGAAACAGAAGTGCAGACCTAGCAAACTATCCAACTCAAATGCTAAAAGAGAAGCAGATAATCATTATCCCTTGGGCACCGAAAGGATATTTAAAAAAAAAGAACAAAAGAAAAAAAGAGAGAGTGGATGAAGTAATGGTAGTAAGAACACAAAAGTGTATGAAAAAAAAAAATGGATGAGTAAGAAACTTCTAAAACAGGCCCTATCTGCTCTCTTTCTCTCTCTCTCTCAATCAATCAATCCATCTATCTATCTAATTCAAGGTGGTTATCACATCCTTAAGTCAGTGAAGGAATGATGCAACAATCAACCTGCTGTTGGGATGACTTTTAGGCTTCCTGTGATTTCATCAAAGCCAGAATTGCCGGTGCTTTGCTAAATAAAGTGAAGAACCTTTCCTTTATCACTTTCAGAAGCAAGCAAACATGCCTTTAAATATTAGACTGGAACTTATGTTGTTGACTAGAAAGTTTGGCATGCTGAACATAGGAATATTAAAGAGGAGCAAAATATGAAATTTTCTTGTAACTTTGCATGTCAGGATTCATTCCAAGTAGATCTCTCCCCTTATTGTTTATAAGTTCAAAGGCTTAAATCCTCATGTTCCACTTTTCTATGATAATATCCAATTGTATCATATAGAGATTCTCTAGTTCATGTTTTCACATTGAAGTTACATAAAAGTGATTTGATCAAATTTGCATGATGTTAATTCAACTATTCCACGTTGAAGTTATATTTCAATATTTTTAGGTCTTATATTTAATACCATGAAAAACCCCAAACCGGTACACTAGTGACAAATTTACCCCAAATGACCATAAAAAACCCCAAAATTTACACGCTTGTGATAAATTTACCCTAAACTAATTTTTTTGATCACCAAAAACCCTAAACTGGTATATTTATCCGTTAAATTGGATTAATGTCACAAAAAACCACAAAACCGGTATAACTGTGGGAAACGGAGAGTAAAATCCCAAATTGGTCCACTATCATGTGTCATCCAACTCAGTAATTTGATAGTAAAATTTAATGAAAACTAAGGAAGGGTAAATTTGTTATAAGTGTACCAGTTTGGGGTGTCCAAGTTTGGGGCTTTTGATAGTCAAAAATTAATTTGGGATGGTATTAACCCTATATCTAAACATCTTTAGGTTGCAAGAATCATCCATCAGTAAGTTAAGCGTGATCCACCTTGACATGAAATGGCAAAAACAATTATGGGGAGGCACATGATCATTGTACTGCCTCCACTAACATTAAGTAAATTGATGCACCATGTGGTTTAGTAAAACAACCAAAAAAGCCGTTGATCTAAAATGGTGGGAATAATGGCTTCTTTGGGGGTACTCCAATACAAGTAGTCACACATCAATTTTGAAGCCAAAAAATTGACAATAAGAATTATAATTATATTTGCTTTGGCTATAAGACTAAAATGAAATACATGAAGTAATTAAAAATGCCAAATGCCTAACACAACAGGACTTGAAGATTACACTGAGTTTTGCAGTAGAACGCATTTGATTTATTTGCAGCGGAACTGTCGCTCCTCTGATTAATACAGTTGTCAAGGCTATAGATGCCCACCTGATTCAAGGGAAAAAAGTGAGAAGATATGCTTGAGGCAACATTTTCATGGTGATAGGTAGGTAGTAACTTAGACCTGCTTTTGCCTATCATGCATTAACATTCACATCTTTGATCCATCTCCACGCCAAATTAGAACATGCCTAATGTTAATTACTTAAGCAACCACACAAAACTGCTTATCTCGAGATAGCAAGTAAACTCTTGTGTATAGTTTACCTCAGACAACACTTGATTATGGTGACACCAACCTGCTTTCTGGCAGATCAGACAAATATATCACGTTTAGCTCTCGCATGCCAAGTATCTATGCAGAAGCATAGTGGAAGCTCAGAAGCATGACAGCTAAATTAAGCATCAGAAACTAAGCCTGAGCCAGTCACTCATTGCTCCGCAGCAAAGAACCACACTGGGCATCAAAACAATAAGGAAACAAAATTGTCATGATGGTTAAAGATGCCATACCAATTCAAGCCAGTAAACGAATGCACCGCACTAATCAGGTACTCAATTCCAGCAACAGGGTAAGAAGAGTCTGCTGCAGCAAGTGCCACCTCACTCATAGCAGAAGGTTGGGAAGTGACCACATCCATCACCTTATCGGGGTTGCTTCCCTAACAAATCATCAATCTTAAACGAGCTGTCATCTCCACTAGCATTGGACATATATCTACACAGAGAGGAGCTGATTCCAGGAGGCAGCACGAACAACAAACCCCGTCTCTCCATTGATCGAGGGCTGAGAAGATTCCTTGACCCGGAAGAAGCACGGGGCAATGAGTTGATTGAAGTGGATCGAGACGAATAATCCCTTCCTGGCGAACAGCAAATTGGTTCATCGAGGTTGTCACGGTGAATGTGAAAGAATGATGGGCGGAGCCTTCTGGCAATTAAGGTTCCGGTGGTGGACAAACAGCGCCTCCAAGCCATATCCTTCTACTTCATCAATCAAGAAATTTCTCTCGTTTTGTTTTGGGTCTGAACACCAAGCAGTAATTGTTTAGTCAATGCGAATCACTGGACAGATGAAAGAATGGATTTTTTAGTGCACTCATGTCTCTAATTCACGAATTTATCCTCAACGTAAAGCGAGCTAATTGGTCTCATCAGACTACTAAAATGAAGGCATTCGTAAATGACTTAGTTAAGATCACAGCCGAAAGATAACTCAAATGGGTATCGACAAAACTGGAAGCAAACTAAAACGCCGCGCCAGTTCGGCTCAAGTATCAATTCCACAGGAAAAGATGAACCTCGACTCCGCGATTCTTGATTTCATCAGCGGGCCGAACGCCAGGAAAAGCAAACAAAGCGGCACATGTAAACTTGAAGACTCGAAAGTGGTCGGCAACGAAGAGGAGAGTAGGCATGAAAGTCGATACCTTTGAACAGTTGGCGGGCGGCCAAGGTGAGATCAGGCATCATTCATGCCGCCATTGCTCCAAACCGAGCAACGAAGCGTTGAGTTCCTCCGCTCACTCAAAGCCCGATACGCAAATGCGTTGCGCCGTTTTCACACAGGATCTCTTTTTATTTTTACACTCTATTTTAAGATATTTAAAGATTCTATTCTACTCGAAAAGCAATCAATATCAATCTGCCGAATTGGCATATCAACTGACCACTAGGAGGGGGAAGGTGGGGGATACTTTCTCAAAATTGGTTGAAGTGGGTATTAGAAATAGAATAGTATCGACAAAAAGAATATTGACATATCAATCAATTAACATTCAAAAATTTTTTTGTCACATTAGTTTCGTATATTTAGCTTTATCCTTTCAAAATAAAGTTCATTGTAAGTTTCAATTTATCAATTCCACTCACTTAATCTGACAATTTCATACTTTTTTTTTTTGTTATGGCCTGCTTTTCATAAATTTATCTTGTTTTTGTTATTGTCAAAAAATAAATGGGGAAGATAACCGATTTCAGCAGGGTCGTGCTTGGGTTATAAGTAGGGGTGAGCATGGTCCGGGTTTGGCCGGTCCACCCCCTAACCCTAAGACCAATCCGCACAGTCTTAGGTCCTCAATTTTTTGGACCGAAGACCGACCCTATTGAGTTTGGGACCGAGGACCGGACCGACCCAATGGGTTCGGTCCGGTTCCAGGGTCAACCCGGGATCGGTTGATAATTTTTTATTTCATTTTTTGTACTTCTTAAAAAAACGATTGAGGACCAGACTGACCCAATGGGTTCGGTTCGGTTTTAAGGTCAACCCGGACTAACCAATAATTTTTTATTTTATTTTGTTATACTCCTTGAAATGGCAACAGAGGACCGTACCGACCAAATGGGTTCGATGATGAGCAAGGTCAGCTAAGAAAGGCAAGCGGTGAGGGTAAAGTGAAGTGAGTGTCAAATAGAATGAGTATCGAATGTCGAACGGGGAGCAATAAGCCAAGCGAGCATCGAGCGACGAGCGGCACGAGTGACCCAAAGCAAGCAAGGCGAGTGTCGAGTGACGAGCGAAGAAGTTTTTTTTTTTTTCGATTTTAGCAAATTAAAGACTAAGAAGACAAACCACTCACCTGGGTGGCATTGCTGGCGGCGTGCTTCTCCCCTAACGCAAGGGGAGGAGTTCGATTCCCGAGCGTCACAAGGTGACTTACCCGCCGGCGTGAGTGTGGTGGCTAGTTTGCGTCGGCCCAGGGGTTTGTCCGCCGGCTATCGGCTTACGGGTTTCCCTAGGTCACCAAAAAAAAAAAAAAAAAAAAGGACTAAGAAGACAAATAAGACAAAAGAGAACGAATATTAGAGGAGGATGCCATAAGGTGCCTTTTTGGACGCCGTGAGGACTCCTCACACAAATATTTTTTCTTCGAAAATTATAACTATTGACGCCGTAAAAGACATTAAAAACTTAAGTTATTAAATAACAATGTAAAATTACTTGAACTCCTTACTAAAAAAATGTTTAATGTTGTTAATGCCGTTTATTTTAAGATTTTCTTTTTATAAAAAAATTATAAATAATATTATATATATATATTCGGGGTTGGTCCGAGTTGAACCGACCCGCATAGTGTTGGTCCAGAATTCTAGGACCAAAGACCGACCGTCTTCCTGAGAATCAGATCAGGACCAACAGGGTTGGGCCGGTCCAGAGTCGGTCCAGGGTTGACCCTAGACCGATGCTCACCCCTAGTTATAAGCACCAGTTCATTGTAAGTTTCAATTGATCACTTCCACTCACTTGATATGACATTTTCATACTATTTTTTTTCTTACAACCTATTTTTCATAAATTTATGTTGTTTTTGTTTTTTTCAAATTATAAATGGGGAAGATACCCATTTCAGCAGGCCCGTTCTCGGATTATAAGCACCTCACTGGACCGCTACATGAACAGTTTTAAGCACATTGAGAGTGAACTTGCACTAAATTGGAGCCTATCCATGTAGCCCCAAAAGAAGGGGTCGAAACCCAGCTGACATTATCAGGTCAAAATGGCAGATTGTCCTCTCAGATGATAGTCACGGCTAGTTTGCATCGACCTTTTGCATCGACCCCTTGAGACACGCAGCACGGTGAGAAGATTAGGTACCTCATATATCTAGCCTATTCTTATTCTTCTTTTCTTGCCTTCATCTTAATCTTTGGACTTGATGGAGATTGCTTTCCTGCCAAACACTCGTTGAAGGTTCTGTTTTCCCAGCATCATCTGGTCGAGACACTGCAAACAGAGAGACATGTTGCTCACGACCAGAAGCAGGTGAAAAAACCAGAGTCATATTGTTAAGACTCTGCATGCTACCCATGGTCACAGTGCACCTTTAATATTTATAACTCTCTCGAGCGACTATGAATATTCTAGTAGCAATGAGTTTTGAGAGTTCTGTTTTCTCTCGTTTTTTATGCAAACAAAACTCAAATAATTCTTTGACTGCCTCACTTGATATGTTCCTCAACAAAGCTACTATCATCAATGCAAATCACAAGCCTTGATACATCATATATGCTTGGATATCAGAAGTATATGTCAATAGATCCACGATTCGATTATGGCCCTGCATCCAAACGCAATTCATTATTTAGAAGTTTAGACGGATTCGTTTTGTGACTTTTGTGTGGTGGATCCAGTCAATAATAATGTGACAAGGACGTAAAATTCAAGTCTTTTTAACTGATCACACATTGGGGAGAGGAGGAGGATTTTGGGGGGGGGCAGGCGCGCGGTGCTGAGGGATTAATTACTTGGAGCAGTCGGTTTTGCTGTCGATTGGACGAAGAGTGATGGAGGCACCACAATTCTTAGGCAGGACTGAGATGAGCTGGGGCTGATACTTAACATTAGCCAAAGCTTTCTTGAGGCACCCACATATGGCTTGTCGATCGCCTTTGCTCTTGGCCTTGTTGCTCATGTCCACCACACCAGTGCAGCAACTCTTCGATGGAGTTGAGCCCTTGCCTCTCAAGAACGGCAAGCAAGGCAACAGTTCCGCCACCACAGTGATGCACGGAGGTGCTAATTGTGATGGTGATGGTGGCAGTGTCAGTGGATCAGTGAAGGCCAACTTTGGATGTGCTAATAATGATGGTGATGGTGATGGTGTTGGTGGTGTAGATAATACATGACCAAAGACTGACTTTGAGAATATGAGGACTGTTGTTAATATGAGGAAACTGAGTGAGTCTGCATTGCCTGATCTCCTACCCTGGTTCAAATGAAACAGACTTGCAATCTGAGAGTATGATCTCATGATTGGAGGCGGGTTTGATGCTTTTGAGTTGAGGATGAAACACTACTTGCACTGAGTTCTATTTGTATTTGTTCTGGGATGGTTATAATCTATTTTGGTTTTTTATGTTTTAGGTCATGCACATTTCATGGTTCCTAGAATCCCTTCAGCTTCACGTCATCTGAAGATGTGAGCAGTTACCATGATCATGTCAATGATGGTTGAGATCGCATGAGTAGTCATATTTGTGTGTCAGCAAATGGTACGTCCATACATTTCTTATGGGATTTTGAGAAAAATAAGGTGGTGCATTGAGCTATATTTAGGCTCAAGTATAGACAAGTATCATAATTTGTAAGGGGGAACATCAGACTCGAAGTAATTTCATTTGTGGAAGACAAACTGAATTCTGTTTCTACACAAGTTCTCCAAAAGCTCATGACCAATCAAAGAGCAGGAGTATCTTAACAAAGAGCAGGAGTATCTTAACAAATCAACTCTCGGAGGTAAGTATGGACTCAATGTATTCTCTACGCAGATGCACAGTTTATGTTCTGCAGATATACGCCCTGAATGAAATATTTTCTTCAAAATAATTTGTTTGGTGAAGAAAAATGGCCTTCAGTTATAGAGGTTTTACACCAGTTCAGCAAGAAAAAGTTAGAGATCCATCAAGTATCATTGGGAGGGACTGGTGATGGAGAGTTCCTGCAAACCGGACACATACTGCTTATCTTGAGCCATTCGTCGATGCACTCTGCGTGGAAGCAGTGTGTACACTCGGGTATGCACCTTAGGATCTCTTTGGGCTTGTAATCAGCCAAACATATTGGGCAAATATTGTCATTGGGTCCTGAAAGGCGAAGACTCTCGCCAAGTACTATCTTTGTGAAAGATTCGATGGTGGACTCGTCCAGGCCAACCGTCACAATACTTGGTTGTGGGATCACCGCGGCTAGATCGATGCTCTGCAGTGGGTTGTTAGCCCTGTTCCTGCCTCGTCTTCGGTCCTTGCAGCATATGAAGACCCCGATCCCAACGGAGCTAATGATAGCTGGCAAAGCAAGCGCGAGGCTTACAATCCTGAAAATCAAGAGACCCTTGCTTGTTCGATCTGCAAGCAGAAACCATTGAAGACGGAAGGCATAAACAGTAAGGAAGTAAAATATAAATGATATAGGTGAACCTAAGAAGCATGGTGGGTTGAGAGCCTAACTGGAGGGTTGACTATGGGCCTCAGAGAGAAGAAGTCAATTAATAATACAATTGAATTGATAGCCGGTGCAGTCGTGAACAGCAAGGAAATGACATCTCAGCGCTCGTTTTTTAATTCTCTAGTATGGCTGACAATGCGTGCGATAGTCTTCAGTGCTTATAATCTATGGGAAGAGGAAAATTCCTAGAATACTTAAAGAAGCACTCTGGGTTTGAAGTCTATTACCACCACAGAGATATGAGATTGTTTATTGTGAAGTGTCCTAATTAATACAAAATGGAGTTGCAGAAAACTAAACAGCTGCGTGTTCACCAGGTCAGGACGATTCTTTTGGGCCGGCCAAGAATATCCTGACCCTTCGTAGCGTCATATGGTTAAGATGAAGTTAACAAGTCATGACTTTAAAGGATCTAAAAGAAACACGTTACCTGTAGCAGGAATGTTGAAACAGCCGATGTTTTGGCTGCCCTCGCTCGCAAAATTACACATGCCACCCTTCATTTCACAATCCATACAGTCAGGTATAAACCAGGAGAGCTGAAGATCCTGATTCAGGTAATCTGAAAGGCCCTGATTATATTGAACGGGCGAAGGTATCGGGATTGGTCGGCTGATCATTACGCTGCAGGCCGTGGCCATAGTCTGCACAAAGCTCTCATCCGAAGATGCAAGAACCTTGTGAGTACTGTTACTGAGGCAGCCAATGGCCGAAGACTCGAGCTTCGTCGGACAGTCAAGGAATGTGTAGTTCTCATAATAAGTGGCTGAAAACGGAGAATCTGAAAGATTCAGCTGAAGAAGTCGTGTAGGAAGGCAATCCGCTGGATCATGGAGCAGTATCTGCTGCATGGGAAAATTTATATCGCTGACGAAGAATTCACCAGAATGAGGAAGTCTCAGGATTGTCCTTCCATGGTCGTCACAACTTAAGGTGAAACCGGGGTACCCACAGCTCACGGGTTGCTGACTGCCTTCCAAACGGAAGGGAAAGCGAATTGGGATGCTGCTGCAAGCCAAAACCGGGCAATTCTGCGCGGCAGTTCTGCTATGGAAAAGGAAGAGAACGAAGAGATTGACTAAGATATACATGATTCTGCGCGGACTTGCCTTAAGATTAAGAGTGAAACAGGCATATATACAAAATAAGTTGCTTGTATCAAGTTCAAGAACCCATTGATAATAATATATTACTAAAGTCAAACTTCATAGCAAGTTGTCTTGGTCCTGCATCAAAGCAAACTTCCACAGAATATTCCCCAAGGAGTTGATGTTTGCCCAGAAGCCAGAGCTTAAAAACCAAACAAGGGTCTGCAAGCAAATGCTTTTCCCATCAAAAAGTGAAAATTTGTCAATAACGGAGATTGCCCGTACGGAAGGTATGCCAAAGTTCCGGGGTGCACGGGAATTTATTATATAACAATTGATCGATTACAACATTAATCAATATCATGCGAAAAACAAATGCCCGATTCTCATGGTAAAAATCTCAACCTTAAAATCCAATCTCAATTTTGTTCTGAATTTTGTACTTTCACCCTAAGTACCATATATGCAGATTCTATATGATTTGCATGTAGAACCTTTTCTAATTAATATGTGGGATCTTTCAAAATATGTCATGAGCTAAAATTTGCATCGTGTGGCCGAGACTAACCTTTAGATTTTTGGACGGAAGGTTAAAAGATAATTTGGTATTAGAGTGAAAGTTGATTTTTTTTTAATAAAAAAAGTTCGGGACAGAATTAAAATTAGACATAAAGTGAGTGGTTTTTTCAGGGGATTAGGCAAAAAAAAATAATAATAAGTTAACGTTAACGCGGTTTCTTGGAAGGGGAGGTTGGGGTTCAAATCCCCACCTCGTCAAAAACGAAATAATTAGAAACGCGGTTTCCTCGTCAAAAACGAAAAAACAGAGATTTTGCAAGTCCAGTCTTGGGCCTATGCGGGCCGACCCGACTATCCTGGACCGACCGGACAAACCCGTCCAGCATAAACCCTCCCGAAAACCTAGCTGGCTTTCATTATTCACACAGAGCTGACCATGCCTGCTTTCCTGGCAAATGGCAATGGTAGCTTAGCGAGAGGAAAAGTGCGAACTTTCTCAACTTTTCCTCAAAGTTCTTACTCAATGGGGGAAAAAACCTTTTTTCTGTTTTTTTTGGGGCTCCTTTGGCCGTTTTGGTGCATGATGGTTTGTCGGATTGTGGCTTAATGTGTATTGATATATCCTCCGGAGTAGCTTTCTGTTTCATGGACTTCGGCAGAGGAAACTGATGAGAGTATTTCTTACATGTCAATCTCACTTTCATGGTTCTGGGCTTGTAGCAGTTGGTCCATTTTAGCTGATTTTTTGCGCATAGGGTGCAATTTGCACGAATTCAAGATTCCTCATAAAAAACCAGTCTTTTGCATTTGCTCAAACGGTCTCTTGTTTGTGGAGGAAATGCTGCTTATGCTCTCTGTCTGGGAATTAGTGATCAGTCGTCAGTCATGCCTGAATTATGGTTTTCTGTCGATTGTTCGATTGTTGGGACTTGGATGTGATGTTTGAAAGTAAAAGGTCTGAGCAGGAAGATTATGCCGAGCTTATTCCGAAACTAAGAGGGCCCCAGTCCTTGCTTAAGTTGTGGCATTGTGACTCTCGCAACCTCTTGTACATTGATCTGGCCGTGCTTGACATCCTCTTGTTGAGTTTGGTCGTGGGTCGGATTAAAAGGCGTGGGTTGCATTCTAATATTGAATGCTAATCTAGACTTCTCCCGACATGATCGGATACTCCTGCATTGATCAGAATCCTTGTACTGATCCTTTGTTCCCTTTGTTATGCGTATTCTGTCTGTTGTGGCATTTTTCAAGGCCAGTGCATTGAATTTAGCTTAAAGGAGGAATGTGGGTGACTAGTTAATTGGACATGTTTCTGTGAGTCCGAACAATATGTTTGACAAAGTGTCTTCTTAGAGATAACTCAGCTTATAATGTTTGCAGGGTGGGCATTAACCTATAGTGTTGACCAGAGATAATTTAGCTTATGATGTTTGCAGGGTGTGTCATTAACCTATTGTGTTGATCAAGCGCATCTGCCTAATCTATTTGATGTGCAGGTTAAAGTAGAAAGTACCTTTGTGATTCAACTGATTCCTATGAAGTGGCGGTTGCGGCTTTATTTTTTTCATCACTGTAAAATAAGTTGAATGTCCATTCAGGTTGCCACAGCACGGCAATCTGTGGTTTTCTCTTACAATCATGTAGATCGACACTGTAGTGGACCGGCACGCACTTTTGGATCCGAATTATCTAGTAGTCAATGTAAGTTTGTGTATGCAGCAATTGTAAACGAAGTCCATCTGTTAAGTTGTTACTGAAGCAGCAAAATTTATGTACTCAGTTTGAGAGTGAGTTTAATTTATTTTTATCAAACCTTGTGGGTTTCTCTTGTATGATCGCATCCCCTGTTATTATTCCCTGTATTTTATTTATTTTTTCATTTGCTTGTCTGAAAGTAATGTGAAGCTACATTGCTCATGAATAAATAAAGGAACACAATCGGTGTAAGCCCAGTAGTGAAAAAATGGGCATAAGCAAAGAGGTGAAGATCATTCTTGTCATGCTTTTGCAAAGTGAAGCTTTAGCCTTAAAGATTCTTATTTGCATTTGATTACGGTGAGCGCATTCCATTTTGTTATAATTGGTTATATTGTTTATCCCTGGATTCATGGTAAAAGTGGAAGTAGATGTCAACTTATACAGGATATGTATGAACATTGTACCACTCTGCCTTTCCGAATCTTCTTCCTTCCAATCAAGCAACGTTAAATGAAACTTGAACTTAGAAAAATTCATACATTCATTCTTTGTTCTTTTTTCCTCTTTTCACAACGATGTATCTGTTCTCAAAACACATCCAAAAATCAAATAGGTAAGAAAATGAAAGTGGTACCTGCACACTCTTTACCATGAGGAAAATAAATGCTCCAAAACTTTACTTACATATTCTGATACTGAAAGAAGTCACCAAAGAGAACAAGCAGATCGGACCCCCTGAAGAGCTTGCAAGAGGAAGCTGGAGCTGAAATGGTATGCTTTTTGATAAGCAATACCCGCACATTCAAGACCATATTAGGACATCCTTGCAGGAGAAAATTGACATCGGCTTGTGGGTAGGTCTATAGTTTACTCCCTATCTGTATGATGGCGGCGGCCCCAAATCTGAGCTTTCTCATGATATATCAATGCAGAATTTGAGTTTAGTTAGAGTCAGCCCATTTCAACCAATTCATATGTTTTTTAACAACAATCAAATAGTTATATAAATAGAAGCCGAGGACGGACCTTTATTTGGCAATGCTTCTTCAATGGGATTCATCTGGAAGGCAGAAGGCACGTCAAGTCTCGTTGAATTCTTTCTTTTCATCCGAAACAACACTTCCAGAACAATAACTGCAACTATAACCAAGCTGACTAGAAAGCCATATCCTATCTTCCATTCATTTCGTGCGTGCCCTGCTTCTATCCCCAACACAATGTTTATTGCTGCAAAGAAGAGGGTAAGCCTTCCCACCCAGCTGTGGTACCAATTCCAATACCCTCGAAACTTCGAATCCTTGTCTGGCCGCAGAAAGAACGCCAATATCTGAAAATAAAACAACACATCAGATTAGTGAGCACCGTAAGGCAATCTTTCCAAATGTGGTTATTCTATGAGAAACTTTGTAGCGATTCCTTATGATCTATTGGGACTTTTCATTGTCATGCATGACTTGTCAAATTCATCACAATCAGCTGGATCGAGCAACCTTTCTTCCAATCATGTAGTTTTCGCAGTAGGTAATCATATGGCAGCAAGTATTTGGTTATAGATGCCACATTCACTGGTTAAATTTGCCAAGTGATGAGGTATTGAATTTTGGTGGCATGACTCATGATCGCAAACTCAGCGTGTTTTCAGAATTTAATATGATCAAGTTAAAGCAAACCTGAAGAATAGTTAGCACAAGAACAAAAATCCCAATTCCTCTGTGGTTCGGTATGTCGGGATGAACTTCATTGTAGAGTTGCAGTCCAACCACTACAGCTGCTAACCCGATGATAAACCCAATGAACTGTGTAATTATATGAATGTAATACCACTGGGGATCCTTGTGCCTGAAGTATCTGGCAACTATAGCCCCAATAGGAAGGATTAGACCCCATCCAATTAGGGCCAATGCCCCATGGGTTCTCTTTCTCTCCCTCACGTATTTTGATCCTGGTGACGCTGAACCTGCACCGAGTAAAAATTCAGTCACTGATCTGGCAGAAAGAAAAGGAAAAGAAAAACGTTAATTCCTTGCCTGCTGATCCTGGATAAAGCAACGGATGGTAATATAAAGTGAATAATATTTGACTCAAAATCAACATTATATCTTTGGAAAGACAACATTAGCTAGTTCAGATTATATGTAATGATTGCATCAATCAAAAATGTTCATTCCTTCACCACCCTCGGTCAAAGCATTAACATGAAAGACTCTCCAGCTGAAAATGGTGTTGCAATATTCAAAACGAAAAGAGCACAATCAAGGGAGGATAAGATCTAGTAGAGTGCCACCAACCTGCTACAAAGTCGATATAGATTGATGTTTTATTGACATGATGAGAAAGTCGGTGGTGCTTTGGATATTTAATTCCAAAAGCCAAAATAACTGGTTGTCTGGCAAGAGGTTTGCTCAATTTCAGCTGAAAAGCCACGTAAATTCTAGAGGAGTGAAGTCCAACAGCTGCTGGAACTCCGGTGAGTGGCAATTCACCCTTGCCTGGTTTAACTTTAGAAGCAACAGTACCTTGCAGGTAGTACTGCATGATTTTTGGTTGGCCTTTTCTGTTGAACCAACCAACCATTGCACTAGAGCCAACCATCAACCCGTCCTTTGAGAAACCAATTCCAACCCATCCCGTGGTGTATACAGCAGATAACATAATGGTCAAAGTGCCGTCCTCACTCTGGTAATGCTGTGGCAAATGAGAATTTCAGTCAGCAAAGTGTAGTTATGCTGTGGTGAAAATGGATCTAGCACTGAGTTTTCTCGGCAAATATAATTGTTTTCCTTTGGTCATGCTTCCTTTCAATTAATTCTTCTATCTATTAGCTGCCACTCTCAAGTGCAAGTTTATGCCTTCGTATGAATTTTAGCGGAACTTCTCTGTTCCCTTAACAGAAAACTAGTACTAGAACCCTGGCAAATGGCAACATGCCCTAAAGGATAGCTTGTAAGCCCACGCATCCAGACAATTCTCGAAACTAGAAGCTTTAAGAAAATGGCAAATAAAGATGACTCGCTAGTTCTTAACTTCGAGACCCAATGCTGAAGAATAAACAATTATGTTGGTGTTTGATTTCAATCTGTGGCTCATGGTTCCAGTTTAAACATCCAGTCTAATATGAATGAAAAACCAGAAGAAATCTACCGTGTCAATTGCCAAGAATCGTATTCAAAGTTCCCCGGCTTAACTGCTCAACTCCAAAAAGAAACTGAACACAAGTAAAACAAACTCGTACAGGTCCCATTGAACTGAGGCAACCATGTCTCTTTTTTCCATAATAAGCTAATTTGGCTAGATTATCTTAAATAGAAAAAGAACATGACGGCAGCTATCTACTCTACCACCAATAAAACACACAGAATTTCCAGACGTGGCCTCATTACGGGCCACACATGATTGAAAAATGCAAAGTCCGGTCAAGAAATTTCACTGATGTGGTTGAAGTAAACTCACTCTCAGAACAAAAGTATTCCAAACGGTCATGCAGATCAGCTTGGATTGGGAAATGTTACTGTACGGTGGAGGAAGCACGCTTGTGAGATCGGTCCTGCACTCTTCTGGTCCTCCCACATTTGATCCAGCGTCATCAGCCACTGCAAAAATTTCATGTTCCAGCGCAAAAATGAGGGCACAGAGCCCGAAGATGAACCTTGCCAGCACGACCCAAGATCCAAAACCTGCCATTGAAGCACTGTGCAGCTGAAACTAGATCAAAGGCTTCTAGAAAAGAGAGAAACCAGATCAAGAATGAGAAGTGTGATTGTGGAATGTGAAGGATCTTTTGGCGGTTGAGAGGTATCAGTCTCTTGTATGTGAAGCTTAGAGAGAGGGGTTGGTGGCAAAGATGGCGGTTAGCAATCATGTTTCGCTCCGAATTTTTGAGGGCTACTAACTACCCAACGGGAATGACTTCTGGACTTGCTTAATCTTTCCTTCAGAAAATCATTTTTTGCACAACTAGTGAAAAAGATCAGATTTTTCCGTACATAATATGTACTAATTCGACTCGCTTTAACAATGTCATCTACCGTTTTATGCTACTTCTAGTTCAACTTTGGAAATTCATCTTCTTATGGGGATCCGTGGGAAATAAAAACTGAAAAATTAATGTACCATGTAAGTTTATCCAATAAAGAAGAACCCAGCTTCTCGGCGGAGTGTGTTTTTGAGTGTGTTCTTATGGTCGAGGCACCGTAGCGAGGGATCATGTACGCTCGCTAACGAGGCTAGTCCCGTGAATTTTTATGGCAAATTTTTTTGGGCACCTAACACTTAGCCTTTTGGAGGCCCACCGGTCACATGGAGAATAGGTGCATAGTCATTCCATGGCAAGTTTTCAATTACACTTTCCCTCGCCTTGCAACGTACGATACATCAGAAACGGTTCACCTCCAAAACCCCGCAAAAAGGGAAGCTGGGTCACCAAGATAGATCAGTTCATCGACTTCAATCGCACATTTCCTGCTAAATATCTTTATCCATAATTAGGTGGAAGCTGGAACAAATTCACCTGAAGCATAATTGCTATTTCAAATCATGAAGCGAATAATTAAATATAATTCTGCCTTGTGATTGAAGACATTCCTAGACAGATGCCATTTTCAGGTGTAAAAGATATAATTAGGCGTTGTCAACCTCATCAATTCAGCAAACTCATTTCTCCATCTGGTGTGTGTATACATAAAATTAACATTTACACCTATAGTTTATATGAGATTTTATAAGACCACCGTTAACTGTTCTAAAATCTCAAATTATTAGATGAAAGCGTGATTTATTATTTAAATACTTCCCCTCACACTTAGTGTGGTCTTTTACTTAGTATTAAGCGTGAAAATTTAATTAGAGAAGCAAATGAAACCTAATAAGATTTGAACTTCAGGGATCTTCAACTTTGATACCATATAAAATTTTGTGGAATCACTACCGACTATTCTAAAAGTTTAAATTGTTAGATAAATGCGTGATTTATTATTTAAACAATTTATATGAGTGCTGGTCAATGTTTGTGTTCTATAGATCCATGCATGGTCATCTGGGTCGTTCCCAAAATTAAGAGCGACACCTAGAGGAGGAAAATGTTCTTTAGGATTTAGAATGAAGTAAATGTAAAGTCTACAACAAAAGAATGGACAGAATAAAGGCAAAAGTAAATATGCTAACACCCCTCAAATGAATGACCAACGCCTGGCAAATAGGCCATCTGCCTCCTACACTAAAATCCGCGTATAAAGAATCAGAATCTCCAAAGCCCAAGGACTGAATCACAGCTGTCTCAAAACTCCAATGTGTAATCGGCACCCCTCTACTTGGACCATGAAACTGCATCCATCTCTGCCTGTGCACTTCTGTAGAGCTCCAACCTCTTAGCAAGGGAGGCACGCCGTTGCATGACCGCTGGATCTTCGTTCAGCAAAGAAGCTAACTGCTTCGACTGCAAATTAGAGAACCCAAAATGAGGATGGGAGTCAAAATTCAGAAAATGGGTAAGGACAATGGTGGGGAAATGAAAAACGGAATGAAGAGAAAGCAGGAGATCCAATCATCTTTACCTCCTTTTTACCGAGTTCAGCAAAGAAATAATCCATTAAGCTACGTTTGGCCTCGCGTACTTGACAGTAGACAATGGACTTTGGGATGGAGTTCCTCAAAGTTGCACAAACCATGTTGATGTACGAGAGCACGGTTATCCCTGTGTTGTTTAAGGAGATGTTAACAATAGAAATTAACATAGCTACCATAACCTTCACTTACTTACATTCACAACGGATCTAAACCTGTCGGTCTCCAGAAATAAGAGATGAATCTAGCTTTTCTCTCAGAATGAATCCGAGAAAAAAACAAACTAAAACCTTAAATAGCCTTAGTGAAAAAGACGAACCCTCCCTCCATGAGGTGTAAGAGGCCAAATAAAGCCTAGGCCCAGAACTCTAATGCAAACAACTTGAAAATTTTCTCCACAATTCCTCGTACTTGTGGCACCTACCACTGCAGATATATATAACTCCATGACTTACCGACTCGTCGGAGGTATGCATCGTTATATCTATCAAAAATCGAGTGTGTCGGATTTCCACCCTTCTCAATATCTTGGGGAAGCTTGCGGAAGAATTCAACTGTCAGGTAACCACACTCCATGTCCACTAGCTGAAGTGTTGCTTTTCTGCTTTCTTCTTTCATTCTGTCCAAAGATTCACAAGCTGCAGCGGAAACTTCCACCTTCAAAGCGGGATACTGCTTTAATTCCTACAACAAACAAAAAGAATATTAAGCATTTCTGCCGATATTTCAACATATAGTTTAAACAGAAAATACATTGCAAATATAGGTAACCATGATTGGGCACCCTGAACATAAAACCTATGATAATAACTTGGTGTCAATGGCTCATTCTGGGCAATTCTCATGCAGAAAAAAATAAAATAATAATAAATAGTTTAGCCACAGGATGGGACTTGCCACTGTCTCGCTTATAGCCTTGTGAACCAACTCCTTCAGTATCGAGTGTACCTAAAACAGCAATGAGAAAAGAAGCCATTATTACCAGGAAGGCCTAGGCAAACATGCTATTATAGTAATTATAGTAATTCTTGAGCAATTAAGAGAGAGGGAAGAAAAGAGGGAGGGAGGGAGGGAGAAAGGGAAGGGGTGACTTGTGCCGGTGTCTTTGCACACCAGTGGACTGGGCATGTGCAACTGAGCGGTTGAGTGCAGTTCCATACATGATATATTCAAGAAACCAATAACACATTTGTTTAAGAAAAGGGCACACCTTGGGACTTAAATGATTATCACTTGGAAATAGAAGTGTCATAATTGGGTTATACGGAATTAGATGAAATTACATACCGCATCGACGGCAGCCTCAGCAGGACCCTTGATAGAACCTAAGGAAGACTCAATAAGGCGACGATATCCCTGTTCTGGAGCTATTAGATGCGGTTGATAACCATCAGCTTCTGTGATAAGCTTTCGCACATGATCCATTGAAAGATTTTTGTCGAATTGGAGTCTCTTCATTGCAGCAGGAAGTTGGTTATCAAACACATTGTATATTTTATCACCACCAGAGCGGCTGTAGGAATCAGATGTCAATAGATCATAAGAAATACGGAAGCAACGCAAATTTTAACAGATCACTAACCATATTTACTACAAAAATTATTTAAGTAGAGTACGTACATGCCATCGAGATGTTCTTTAAATATCTGATCAAAGGCACGGCTTATTTCCATGATCATGTATAGTTTTCCCTGCATTATTACAAGTGTGTTTTATAGATAGCGTTACTTCAATGCTGGCAAAATATAATTTAAACATAAAGAATGCTGTTGAACTCTGAAGCACAAATCCATTGAAGTGAAAAGGACATGACAGCAGGATCAGAACAGTTAAGCATTACTCTAGAAGTAACAGGTATGTAAACAAACTCGGCATGCTTACCCCAGCATCAGTTGCTATAGGCTTCCCAAGTCGGCTCAGTTCTGTTTCTAGTTCAATAATTGTCTTGCTGATAAGTGATTGAAGGGAGGGAATTTTTGACCTGATGACACCTTCCAAATGCTGAAAAACACAAGATTATTGTTTGTGGAAGGAAAAATAATAAAAGAATTTCTTTCAGGGAGAGAGTACTACAAAACTGACGCCCAGTGTTTTCACATACCTTAGAAAGCACCTTCCCAAGATACTCAGAACCCATCCTGTGAGCAAGATGCCGATATTCTGCGGAATTGGCAAAATATTCTCTCTCCTTACGTCGTGCAGCAATCATGTCTACACTTTTGTTAATATCAGCTTGAGAGCGATTAACAACGCCGATCCAAGGATACTGGAGCTTGTATGATTTTGCTTCAAGAATCTAGAGAATGCAGAATGTTGGTGAAAGACCATTCATGTGGCCAAGAGTGTTAAATATTTCAAAAGTAAAAGGCTTGGGTGCAGTGCAGCAGAACTTTTGGATATCGTCCCTGATCTTAACCTAATACAGTGGCACTCCAATTGTCACATTGGATCAAGGAAAGCAAAAGTAGCACATGGAGGGGAAAGTAATTTATAAAGCTAGGTCTATGTCTGGCAAATCCCAATCTTTGCCACGTCTAAAGCCAAATCCTTCACCAATACCAAAGTAAATACTTAGCCTATGTCTTTGCTAGTGCTCATATTAAGAGAAGATGAAATATGTTTCCAACTCCTCGACAGTAGAAATTTGAATTGACTAATTCCTTCTTCTTCTTCTTCCTTTTCTTTTCTTTTCTTCTTTTTTTTTTTTTTTATAAAAGGAATCAGAGGATTGACTCATTGTTGGTCTCAGCTAGTGTTTGATTTCTGTGTGTTCTGTTAGAAAGGAAAATTCCATACTGATACAGAGTGTGACTTTTTTTCTGAGATGGAAGAATTAAGGATAGTATTTTTTCCAAAAGTGAAAATGAAATCAAGAAGGCTGTACACTAATAAGTTTCCAGGACTGAATGCAACAATTGAAGTGATTTCAAACATGAAGTACACCGTATCCAACAAAGAGAAGAGTATGCCACTTCACCAACAAATACTTAACATACACTCAGCTCATTTTAACATCATAACAAATTGAGAAGAACTAGCTTACTTCAACAGCATCAGTGCCCTTGTCCATCAGATCAATCTTTGTCAAAACTCCAATAGTCCGTTCACCTTAAAATTGACATGCAAACAAAAATGAAGTCAATTCTCATATGTATTAAGAGCATTAACAGAAAAAAGGAAGTAACATTCACACAATCATCTTTTAAACAGAAAATCATATGCAGGCCAGATAGGTTTTAGATAAAAGTTAAGATGTTTGATTTCTTGTTTTAATGACCCTGAGTCCCAGCCGATATTCTTATGCCATTACTAAAAAAAATGGCATAAGTGAAGCCTCTTGATATCAAAAGAAATGTAAAACTTACAGCAGGCACCCTCTACTAATTCGGTAAACTGCCTTGAGGTGGTAAAGGCAACAATCAGTCAAAGCATCCCAGGACCATGCATTCAGACTAGAGATCCTTACTAATGATATGATATGATAACATTCTTCATTTGCATCTGTTCCATTCTACATCTTATTTATCATAGGAATGCTTAAACAACACAGCTGATAAATCGGACTTTGTCGCAATCCAATTGACAAATCGAACTTCCAACCTACTTATGCTTCCAATTTCATGTTGCACAATATAGGACTTCAAATTGCAAAGCCCACTAGAGGAAGACAAAATCCTATGCTGCTCATGTCTACTATTTTTTCTACTTTCTTCTTAAGGTCAACACTGATAACTTCAATTCGCCAAATCCCCTCTCCTCTTTCCTTCCTTTTCCTTTAGCTCATTTATTTCCTTAAATAATTAATCTTAGATGTCAGTCCATTCATCCACATACGAGAGAAAAGGATGGTCTGAAAAGTGCCACAAAACAAAGTGACACGTTTCATTAATTTTTCTCCTAAACTTACCTCTAGGATCTACCTCACGGGAGATCTTAATTGCATCTGAGGTAGCAAGATCTTGGTTGGCAGGGGATATTGCCAAAATGATGCAATTGGGCTGAAACAGGAAAAGTAACTATCTTAATAAAGTTCGTCCATGCAAATTAGACCCAAGGAAACAAAAAGTAAAAAGAAGAATTAAGTTTGTCCAAGGAAAGATTCACTGAATTGAGTGGTTAAAGACATCGTTATTGCTAAATATGGCATGAGAAAATTCTCTACTGTATAAATTACCAAACGTAAGTGACGGCAAATTTATGCAGTGATAAATATCTAGTGCTTTTGGTGCATGCTTTCTGAAGTCTATTCTACCTTCACGTTAAAAAAATGAAGTTCATATCATCCTTTATTGAACCAACTACAACATTATCTTCTTCCAGTCAATATTTAACTTCAAAAGCAATTTTTGAGATTGATAATGCTTACCTTCTCAATATAGGACCGAACCATATTCTCAATGTCTTGCACAATGCTATCGGGTTGACCCTCTTCAATACAAAAAAAAAAAAAAGAACTTTGGCTGTTAAGATCTTATAACACATAGAGAAACAACTGTTTACCAAAAATGAAAGAATAAAGAAACCACGACTCACCAACTGCAACCTTCGTAAGCCCAGGAAGGTCAATCAAAGTCAGATTCACAACTGCAAAGGTTGCACATTGCATGTGAGCATTGGAAAGCTTAAACGTCTAATGGACACATTGACCAGCAAAGGAACATGTCAAGAGGTAATTATGAACCAAAAAGTAATTATGAACCGTTAACACTGGAAAGATTTTTTTATTTTTTGGGAAAACTTTAGCTGACATTCCTCTTTGGTCGTTCAGGGAAATTATCCATTTCAAAGGTACAAAGACAAAACATCATCACTCTCTTGTCTAACCCTTGAAACGAAAGAACCATAAAAGGCCATCACTCATGTCTTACCATTAGGAGAGTAGATGCTGAGATGGATTGGAACGCTGGAAATTTGTTTGCTTCGGCCGGTCTCTCGATCAGTCTCATCGGCAATCTCCTTTCTGACAGCAGCTATATAACAGACAAAACTGGTAAGCATCTATGAGCTAAAGGAAACAAATGAAAGAGTCAAATTTGGTCTTTAATTTTTCCATCATATACATAAATGAAAGAACAACTTAAAAAGACTTTACTAAGAATAGCTAGCACAAGGAAAATGAGAACAGAAAGGAATAGCTAATAACAAAAAGCTCAAAAAAATACATTCATATGCGAAGATGGTATACCAAAATCAGTGAACCTCTTCCTTGGGACATGCATAAACTCAGCATATTCTCGTCCTTCATCGATCTTGTGAAGCTGCAGAACAAGAGGGCGCCGGGTAACAATCCCTGCACAAAAAGGATTCCTATCACATCCAAGATCCAACCACCAAGGGGAAAATTGCCAGAAACCAGGAAACTATTGCTAGAGAGGGTGCATGGTCCCAAAGAGAAAATACCCGATCCACGAGGCAAAAAATCCTTCCCAACAACACTCTCCAGAACTGAAGATTTCCCAGAGCTCTACAATAAGAAAGATCAGACAAAATGTCCAAGCACATTTATCAATCATAACACTTCAACTATTATGTATACGCTCAACTACCTCCAAAAAAGAGGGAAGGAGCAGAGGACGTATTCTAAAGATGTTAAATGTATTCAAGGTTTATCAGAAACAGGAAAACTAAAGGAAACTTGAGGAACGCCAGCATCAGCAGACAGTGAATTTCTGAAATGAATATTAGTGATGAATCATTTCTAAGCAATTGCAAATTAACCCGATCACGATAGACGTTGTCCTCTAAAAAATATGCAACCTAGCTGCCTAAAATGAATAACTTTGGGACTTTCGAATGATTTGGCAAAGTTATGTCAATTTAAGTGCTAAACTACCATCAAGGCTTTTCTACTTATCATGTTTGCTAGCACAGTTAACCTGAGAAGCTGTGTAAAGCTTTGAACTTCAAAGCTCACAGGCAGTGAAGAAAACATTGGAGAACAACCGAGATCAAGCAACAGTCATTATCTCATTGAATCAGTACAATGACTCGCCACCTTGGATCGAGGACGAACGAAAATTATTCTAAATCTATTGATCCAATCAGCCAGCTTTAGGACTAGAGTGATTTGAAAGCACAATTCAAAGTGCAGGGGAAGAATAAGAGAGGCGGAAAACTCGCGACATCAGCAATAGCAGAAAACTATTCCAAATGCAGCAACGACGAAATCGATCAACCGATGCAAATGCCTCGGTCAACCCAAGGAAAAAAAGAAGCAACAAGCAACAAATGCAAAAAGCCAGCAAAAGCATCGATCCTGTCTCGTGAAGAACCAAAACCGCTAGGACACATCAAAAACCGAAGCCGATCATCGCCCAAAGAACCCGGCATCTCCGACGTTGCGAGACATGCATATACGAAAACGGGCGTCTAGATGGGAACAGGCAAACGCGACGAGATTCGAAGGGAGAGATAGAGAGGGAGAGGGAGGGAGAGACCTGGCCACCGACGACGGCGATGGAAGGCAAGGCGTCCCAGAGGGTAGGGAGAGCGTTCTCATCCCCGTGATCGCCGAGGGCCGTGCAGGCCCTCTGAATCTTGTTCACCAGGCTGATCAGGTTCTCCATCGTCGGGATCGGGGCGTCAGCTCGGGACTCGGATCGCGCGATATCGCCGCACGAGCTTTCCGCCGGTGTTCGTTGCCTATGGAAATGCGCGTGAGAGAGAAAGAGAGAGAGAGAGAGAGAGAGCGATCGATCGTCTAAAAGTAAAACGATCTTAGGCAGGCAGGAAGGAAGGAAGCGAAGTGGGAGGGTCGGTGTTGAAAAAAAAACCGAAACGCACCAGAGAACTCCCCCACGTATTTACGTAATGATCACAGGCGCTATTTCTTTTTCCCTGGCTTTTGAAGTTTCGTCGGTCCAACCACACGTCGTTGAACGACGCGACTCCTCTGCTCCCATTCTCTGTCAACTTTGCTGAGCCTCTGGGGTGGGTTGGGCTTCAAAAGATGGTGAGAGGGATTGTTCCTTTATCTGCATCATGGGCTTCACTGGCCAGCAGTGTCCCCGACATTGCTTTGCTCGTAAGAAACCTATCTACATCTGTCACGATCTCGCAATCTTTGATTATATCGAGATTTCACATTCCAATAGGCCTCTCCAAAAATATAGTGACTTTTAAGGATAAGGGTCATGCTCTCTTTGTAAGTATCAACACAATTATCATGTTAACAACAGTAATGCTTAACTATGAAGAATGATTGATATGCCCCGTATTTGCAAGAACTAATTTTTCATGTCGGTTGAACTAACTATGTGTAAACTCATTTTCCTTTTTGGGTCTGACCGTGTTTTGTTCCCCAACTTGAATTGCCACAAATTCGAAGAATTTATAGACATGGTGGGGAAATGAATAATCATCTTCAGGACATCCAGAAAATTCCGCATCGAAGAGCCCCGTGCTTGAGGACTCGTTCTTTGCCACAAGTCTCGAGAGTCCTCATCTCCTATAAATAAATGGCTGTAGTCAGTTTCTGGTGGACTCTCCATCTCTCTACATCTCTCTCTCCTCCTTCCCCTCCTTCCCCTCTTTCTTAACTGCCCTGAAATGCAGACTGTAGTCAACGCAAGGCCTTCTGATGGATTGGGTCGCCTTCGAATCCACCTTTAGCTGTGTTTCCTGTAGCCCCACGATCCCTTCCGCCAAGCCTCTTCTTCATGCCACTGCACGCTGTTCCTTCCTTAAATTTTCCGACTTCGGGAAACTCAGGATTTCTCCAACTTCAGCCTCTTTCAGACCACCTTCGAACGCCCGAAGTTCTCTTCCGAACCAAAATAACAACTTCTTGGGCTTAGTTAAAATCTTGCGGAATATCAAAGGTTCGATTTTTTCGCGAACACGGAGATGGGCTTCCGGCACACCAGACTGTGGCGATTCCCAGGAGGTTTTGGATAGTCATAGTGATAATTACTTACAGAACGGAGGGATAGGAGTAGCTCTGCTCAGCGTAACGTCCAATGCGAAGGTCAAGATCAGTCCTTTCGTGGCGACGTTGGCGTCAAATCCCACGTTTGTTTCGGGTTTGTTCGCATGGTTCGTTGCGCAATCGATTAAGGTGATATTGAACTTCTTCGTGGAGAAGAAGTGGGATTTGAGGATGTTTTTGGCTTCGGGAGGGATGCCTTCTTCTCACTCTGCTCTCTGTACTGCACTGGCGACGTCGGTCGCGCTCCGTCACGGCATCTCGGATTCATTGTTCCCTGTTTGTCTCGGGTTTAGCTCGATTGTTATGTATGACGCGATTGGTGTGCGGCGACATGCTGGGATGCAAGCCGAGGTGAGGGTCGTTTGTTTTGTGTACATTGGGCTGCTGGCTTTGATGAGGTTATCTGCATCTTATGTCAGAAGTATCTATTTCTCTATGTCAATAGTTAACGCATATAGCTTTGTTCGACGTAGTGCTGATGAAGAGTTAATCTGGAGACAATTTGCATAATTGCAGTTTTCATGGGAAATTTGGTGTTCTATACAGTTCTGTCACTTATGTGATTGAGTTTCCTGTAAATGATTCAGGAAACGTTACGCAGCGCCTAATGCTGCTACAGCTGACTAGTCTTTCTGAAGGCTTATAGTTGTAGAGGATGCTCTAGTATTTGGTCGTTAAATAGTGTTTAATGAATGCATATGATAAGTATATAATCTCTTGAGTGTGTACTCTATAAGTGTTGTCACGCAAAATAAAAGTAGAAATTAAAGTGCTGTCCCCTAGAGCGAATTTGTTGGGATGGGAATCAAGATTGGTTTTCTTATAGTCAGTTCAGAGAGTATAGAAAGATTAAACTGGTCAAGCTAATGACATGTTGTTCCCTGTGGCATTGTTCTATGAATTTCATACTTGGTCCCTTCCTTTTTGTGGAGTACTGGAAATGTAAGTAGAGCTGGCCTAACTAAGGGGCTTCAAATCAATATGAAGAGGAGCACAAAGTTTAGTTCTCAGTGATGTTTAAAGTTTGGGTGAGGAAGAATGATGCTAGTGATATTTAGTTTCTGCTGTGCTGATGATGGATGGATGGATGATTGGATGGACACTTTGACATCTCTCTAAATTTACCGGTGGAAGATGCATGTTTGACATTATTCAGAGTTTAAGTCTGCATTTATTTATAAAAAGAAAAAAAAAAAAAGGTAGAACAGATCTACTAAGGGGCCAAGCTGATGAGACGTTAACTTGTTGCCTGGGGAGGTCTTGTTGGGTGTTTTATAATATGCACTCAATTAAGCCACAATGGCTGGTTAAGTATCGACTGTTGTGGTCTTTTTGGTTATTATGCTACCTTCTCTTTTTATCTTTATTGACGGAAGTCGATAGTCTAAACTTTCTCTAAGCTGAAGGAAGCAAAGCATGATGATTGTATTAATAAGGCACACAAAGTTCCTTGGCAGAACAGGAAACCTCCTTATAGAAAAACCCCAATTCCTCTTCCTGCGGAGAATTAAAAATCAGGGTAGACCCCATGGGCTTATGAGAAAACCAAAACTTTGAATTCCATATTTGCTTGCCGCTGCCACTTGTGTCTCCTTCACCTTCGCCCCTCAAATTATCGCATCTGCAAGCTTTGCTGCTTTGAACAGCTATCCATTCAAACCTTTGGTCTTGTACCTGTGGGGTTTGACTCCCCTTCACTGTGGAAGTTGTCACACCTCCTGCAGGGGGCTACTGCTCTCACCACACTTGATTCACCATCTGAGTTTTGCTATCATGCAGTTCTATTTTTGGTTAGTGCCTTTGCAGTTGCATGTCTTAAGCATGGTCCCAGTCGAGACAATGGAAGTTATAAAAACCCCCAAAAGGAAGAAGGAACCGGAGGATTTTAGTCTTAATGGAAGCTTTTGCTATAATATTTCCATGTTCATTTGAAAGTTTCCTCTTCTCTCCCTAGTTGCTTACCTGCTTTTAGCCGATCACTGTCTTCCTTGGTTTGTTTGTTCACTGAGCTGCTACCGTTGGATCTTCATTTTTCAGTTTGTTAGCAATCATTTGAACAGTCTGTCCATTCTTATAGGAGCATGCATGAAGTCATTAAACATGATTGAAATACCGTTATCAACATAGATTGGTTAAATTTCCTTTCAAGTCTTATGGGGGTTGATTAATGCAGGTTCTCAATATGATCGTTGAGGATCTGTTTCAAGGGCATCCCATTAGTCAGAGAAAGCTCAAGGAACTTCTTGGGCACACGCCATCACAAGTCTTTGCAGGAGCTCTGCTCGGGATTCTTGTCGCCTGTATTTGTTGTGGCGGCGGTTGCTTAGTTGCAACCTGAATGTTTTGCAGGCTGCCTTGTATCAAACAAATAATGCAACATTTCCATGTGGAAATGTTGAAAGTGAACTGAAATCGATTATTTCCTCTTCCTATTTTATGGACCTTGTCAAAGGCAATAAAAAAGAGCCTTGGAATGGGAAACAATTTTCTTTGTACTAAAATGGGTTGAACTTGCTTGATATGTCCTTGCTAACTAATGTATTTTCCTCCCATTCAAAACGCATTTTGCTACCCTTGCCATTTCCAGCTTAAACAGAACTGTATTACTGATTATCAGCCTCTCAGCCAACTCAAAGGAAAAAAAAAAAAATCTGACATAGCCTGGTTAGTTGCTCTGCAGTCTGATGGCATTACGGAGGAAGAAGATGAATGAAGCGACGGCCGAGAGCAAGTGAGAGCAAATGTTAGCAATGTATATGCATTTGTATGACAGGAGTGGGATTTGGAGTGTCTTCATAACTTTAGAAATTTTTAGTGACACGTCTTATTGTCCTTACCTGGGATTTACTCGGGACAACAGGGAGTAAAATGTAATAATTCGAATCGTGTCATCACTAGAATATTTTAACTTGATTAATTCTTATTAAAAGTGGATGAAAATGTCTCAATTCGTGTCAAAATCAAGTTTTGTCATATTGCGTTGGGATTTCTTTAAGTAAATTCTTGGATGGTGTAAGAAATGACATATTTGAGATAGTGATTTAACCAATCATCTTGTAAAGCTATCAAGTGGAAGTCTACTCTCCATTAAAAAAATGCTGGTAATTTTTTGAAAGAGGTCGTTAGTGTCAAAACATTATTGGTACAAAAATTTGTCCGTCATTTGATTTTTCAGTCATTTATTGGTATGTTACCAATATTTTAATGAAATTACCGAACTTTTTTAAGTTTGCATAATATTGATTTTTCTCATTTTTACCAAATTTATTGGGATGAGTGCACAAGATTTAATTTTTTTAGTAGGTCTTATTCTATTCATATTCTAACTCTGACTTCTAGATTTTTGCATTACATTTTTGTAAGACGTAGGAATTAAAAATCATACCTAAACTAAATTGTCTCTAGAGAAGATAAGGTGGAGATTTAAACTCCTCACATCTCCCTTCCCATGTGAAAAGAGCAGCTAATGAAGCAAATCCCAATTATTAATCAAGATTTAATATTGTAATTGTTGGTCAATTGAGGACCTAAATATTTTATTTCGATTCGTCGAGAATTTAACATATTAAAAAAAGTCAAAATTAGGTCTCTAGCTAGCCATATATGAGATTCAGGCATAGAAAATTTGATGAGACTCTCACATGAAATATTTGGTTGTTTGTCACTTGACGATTCCCACTAGAGTTCTTTTAAACCTTAAATGATCAACTGACCAAAATAAAACCTTAAGCCTTTTAGGGTGTGTTTGTTTATTTGTGATTTTGTTCTTCGGAACATAAATTTTTGTTCCTTTGTTCTGGGGAACAAAAAAAGAATACAAACATATTTGTTTACACTTTTATTCTTGGGAACAGATTTGGAACAGAAATAAGAAGTAGAAAAAACTTATTTCTTGTTCCCCATAACACTTTTGAAAAAAAAAAAAATTCTCTTTTTTCTTTCTTTTGGCCAGTCGCCGGCCTCAGCCATGGTCGGCGATCGGCCGTCGAGGGCTGGCGACCTCACCAAAGCGTTGCCGACCCTCGGCGAGCTTGAGTCTCGTCGGTGGTTGGGTGAGCTTGGCCTCACTAGGGCGGCGAGGTCGTCGGCCCTCGTCGACTGTTCTTGGCCATGGCCGAGGCCGGCGACCAACCAAAAGGAAGAAATAAGAAAAAAAAAAAAAAAATATAATAAAAATATTGAAAAATTAAAAGAAACAAAAAAATTATACAAGTTACCAAACATGTTTCTATTCTTGGAGTAGAAATTTTTTACGATTCTAAACGCGTTCTTATGCTCATAAATTATTATTTGGAACACAAACTTTACCAAACACGCTATTAACTAATGAGCGGTACATTTTACTCATAACTTTGCACTTATCGCAATTTAATTTGTCTGTTAGACAACGTCTCAATCTTAATTGTCTGCCTTACATGAATTTTTCCAATTCTTATATTAAACGATTGACTTTTCTTCATATTAATTTATTACCAACATCTACTTCAATTATAATTTGCCAAAATTCATAACTCTTATACGGATTTACGGATTTTTGTTTGTACGATTTATCACCGTTCGTTCCCCGTTTTCCCGCACGCGCCACCACGTCTGACTCTTCGTACTTTCCCCGCCGCCGTCCCGTGAAGGTGTCGTTGAAACCGCCAAACCCGTCCGTCCTTTATCGCAGGATCTCGTGAGTTTTCGTCCCGGAAAGAGATTGTTCTGTTTCTCCTAGGCGCGTCGGAGCACAGGTTGAACACATTCACTCGCCGGCTCGCGACCGAGACGATTTTCTCTGTTTCTGGGTCCGAGATTGTCTTCGGGTTCCCGAGTCTGGTATGGTTTTTTCTGCTTCGCTCTTGCACTCAACACCCTGGAATAAGAACACCCAATTCATGAAAAAGATGAATATAAGTTGGAAACATGGGTTGACTTTTACCGATTGGACCCAAGTTCTTTCGTCTTTCTAGTAATTCCGACGATCCCATTCTTCGACGGTTTATGTCTTCGTCGTCTTTTACTTGTTGACCTGAGGATTATTTTCTTGCCAATGTACTTTCTTGTTGGGAAAAAGCTGGGAGTTCCAACGAATGCTTATTGTTTGTCGTGTGAAGCTGACCGTGTTGTAAGTCTTTTACTTTGTCTTTGTCATTTGATGCAAATGCCAAATGGGTCAGTCTATAACTGGTGTTTCTTGTAGTAGGTAATTCTTTTATCTCAATTGAAAGGGCATTGTTGCATAGGAAACAATCATTGAGCTGGATTGGAGCTTAATTTGGTAGATAATGGGTTGTGGTCCCTCCAAGCGCACCAAGGAAAGCACCACACCTGAAGCCAAACCATCAAGTGCATCGGCCGAACATATTGCCCTTGCTTCCGAAACGCCTTGTGAGTGCCTAGCTCATCCCCCTGTTGTGCTTTTCTATTTGGAGTTTCCAAGGCAAAATCTTGGGACCATTTTTGTCGAGCAGCCGCATTCATGACTTGATCAGGCATTAAAGCACACTGTTAAGTTCCTCCTCCTTCCTACCACCTCTCTGCCCATCCCAAAAGAGGGAGGAAATTAAGAAAGGGATGAGGTAATTTTCATTTATCAATTCATTCTACTGCTTGAATCCATGGACCATAGACAAGTTCCTTCGAACCTGTTAACAAATTTCGTTTGATGTTCTTTGTAAATCTACTGTAGATTCGTGTGCATTAGTTTAGAGGATGACATGCTTGACCTTGGTCGATTAAGGTATCGAGGGTGTAGTTGATTGGAAGTTTAGCTTGCGATGACTCTGTTTCCCATGCACGTTGATACTCTGTTGCGCCTTTCCTTGGAGGCTGCTGGTAATTGGCAGAACCTGTGTTACCTGCAGTTACTGTAAGTGAAGTGGAATCCTTGTATGAGCTATTCAACAAGCTAAGCACTTCTGTGATCAAGGATGGGCTAATACACAAGGTATCCTGCCCCCTCCCCCATGTGGGGATAGAAATAAATGATATCCATACGACAGTGTATCATACCCTAGACTGACCAAATATTTCTTTCTCTTTGTGTGCTAGGAAGAATTTCAGCTTGCACTTTTTCAAAATAGCAAGAAGAATAACCTTTTTCTGGATAGGGTATGATTTCTAACTTCGTTGGGGATAATATGTCTTTTCTGCTGCCAATTACTTGCTATAGAAGGTTTTTTACGTACATCCAAGAGTTAATGAAGTAGAAGAACTTTGTAATAGATAGTTCATTATATTGAGGGAAAATGTTAGCATGACATAGCCAAAAGTTAAAACTGCAACTCATTCTGTTGGTGAAAAAACTAAGCATGTGTGCTCAATAGATATCTCAGTACCTCTTTTTGTGTCAGTGGATATAAATCAATTAATTGCAAAAGAGAGCAAAAGTCACTTTTAATGAGTATTATGTATTCGACAGCCATTCCTTCTATCTCTCTTGTATGATTTAATGGAGAACATACTTTTTCTTTTTCTGTGAATTCGCCTTCCATAATAAGCGTATCCCTGCCCCTTCTGCAGATGTTTGATCTCTTTGATATCAAACGAAATGGACACATTGAATTTGAGGAATTCGTTCGATCATTGGCAGTTTTCCACCCAAAAACTCCTGATGCAGTCAAAGCTTCATGTAAGAAGCAGAGTAGAAAACACTCCTATGGTGTTATGACCTTTATGAGTCTCCACACGGATGTTCAATCTCTGAGTACCTAATATTCTTTTGTCCTACAGTTCAGAATTCATGCTATGCATTTACTAGTACTAAATGGAGGTTGTATTTTATGACAGATGCTTTTAAATTGTATGATCTAAGGCAGACTGGTTATATTGAACGGGTGGAGGTAAGCATATTAATCCAACAGGCTTCAACCTAAGGCATATGATACTGCTTCACTACTTGTTTCTCCATGAGGGAGGGGGGGAGGGAGTAATCTACACAGGAATCTGTTAAACAATGGATTCTGCTTCAATGAAGCATTCACTTGGTGCTCAATGTGGGTTTGACCATGTAAAAAATTTTCAGTACTTACTCTCGTATGAACTCTTGATTTCCATCCTAAATCAGTGCTTGACAATAATAATACTCTTTAAAGTAAAGCCAGTGGACGCTCTCAATTTGATGCATCTTGACTGTTGAAATCCCAATTCAAGTATGATCTGAATCTATTAAACGTATGGCTCTTAACCTAGGTCTTGATTTGCTACAATTTTTGTAGTATTTCAATCCTCATTAATGGAACCTTGGGGTTGGTATCATTGATGTACAAACTTGTCTTTTAAATTTTCTTTCCAATTCGATCCTTTAGACACTCTCATTGATCCTTTCATGTTTATTGATATCAATAATTTAGGTTCCGAACTATCAAGGATTTGGCATACTCAAAGCATGCTCCTAAACTTAAAAGTAGATAGTAAAAGAATTTTGTTGAAATTAAGTACTTGTTACCTATGATTTATTAAGTCTTAATGTTCTTTTACCAAGCACGTATTTTGCCATATTAACAGTTGAAGGAAATGGTGCTGTCCCTCTTGAGTGAATCTGAGCTGAATCTATCAGATGATATTGTAGAAATGATTGTGGACAAGGTAAAGAACGGCCTATATGTATTGGTATGATACCAAGTATTCTGTCTTTTCTAGTTCTCCTGCTTATTTACTTGCTCTCTTTAAACAGACATTTGTGGAAGCAGACGCAAAAGGCGAAGGAAGAATTGATGAAGAAGAATGGAAAGATTATGTGGCAAAGAACCCCTCGATGCTGAAGAACATGACTCTTCCATATCTGATGTATGTCAATTACATCACTTTCAATAAAAGTTTACTCATCTGATCTTATGCACTTGCACATAGAAGTAGTATCTTTTTACATAGCTTGACCTGTATTTTTTTGGCCAATATCATAAGAAGTAGCATCTTTCCCTATCTGATGCACATCTATTACATCATTTGTGTGGTTTACACCTGCTTGATCTCATCACCCGGGATATTATCTCATTCATTTCTTTCAGGGAAAATGTTTGAGTAAAAACTAGCATCTTGGATTTCTTTGCATTGTAGCAATTGGCCCACTTTCTAATGGATTTCATAGATGTTGAATTTTCTTTCCTTTATTTATTTTTATTTTTTGGGTTTCCATTGCTGCTATTAGTTCACTATCCTCTGGTCATGAAGGGCTCGTATATGGTATAAGGTCGTAAATTTACTCTCATTCATGCAAGGGATTGCCAAAGACAACTTTGCTATTTCCAACTGGCTTACTTAAGTTAGCTTCTCAATACCTTTTCAGGGACATAACCGCATCATTTCCCAGCTTTGTGTTGAAAGGTGGAGCACATGACTAGGAGTCGTAGGCTACAGTAACTCTTTACCTCCAAGCGCATGACTTCATTTTCGAGAAAAAGCCCGCTTTCTATTTTCCAGAGGATGCTGAAAATGCGGAGAGGGATGAATCCTGCATGTTCTTCAACCCGTCATTCAGGAGCTAGTTGTCACAATTTGAAACCTTAATTAGTAGGGGTGCTCAACTGGACAGTTCTCTACCCAGGAACCGGACCAGACTGCCCAAAAAAAAAGGTCCGGGAACCAGATCCTGGTTCCAAATTTTTGGAACTGGTGGGAACTGGTCCGGTTCCCGGTTCCAAGTGAAGACCCACCTGGGAATTGGCCGGTTTTGGAACCGTTTTTTAGCTACAGTAAAAGACCTAGTTTCTCTAAAATTCTAAACTCAGCCTCCTCTGTTTCTTGTTGTCACCTCTCTGTATCTCTCTCTCTTTCTCTCTATCTCTCTCTCTCTGTGCAGCAAGCCAGCAAATTTAGCTCCGCCTCTCTTCTTTTGTGGCTTGCTGCTGTCAACGTAGGTAATGCCTGACCTCTGTACATTGTTCTGTTCTAGTCAAAGTCCAATCCGAAATGTAGTTTTCTTCGTTAATACGCATGCTCCATCTGATCGAGATTATTTTGAACATCCTTAGTTGATTTAAGATAGATTTGTATCAAGCCTGGATTTGTTAATGTGTTTCCTCATCTTTTAGCCAAACGCATATAAACTGTTTGATATAATGCCTCTATCGTTTGCTCTAATAAATAAACATGAGACTGAGGCTTTTAACATTTCTGTGGAAGCATACACGGATCTGTTTAAGCTATTTTCATCAACCCCAGATGTCCTTAGTATGATGTAGAGTAATGTTGGTATCGAATCTCGGATCATTGATAGTCCTCATTTTTAGTTGGAAACACAAAACCTGCTCAACGAAATTTTTTTGAGTGGCAATCTTGAAATTGTTCCTCCTATTGGTCAATCTGAAAATGTACCAGTGTGTCTGCATGATGTTAACTGGGCTGTGAGTCATCATCCATGATATTTGGAATATTTTATAGCTACTAAAAATGTGTTGCTAAACCCTTGTTTCCTTTGCTTTGACTTTTGTGTTTTCTTTTGGTAATTTGTGGTGGACACCGGTGAGATGGAATGGCTTGGGATCATAATGAGTTCTCGGGTTAACTTAGAATCGGACCGGAAAAATATGGTAGGTTCCAAAACCGATTCCAAGGCAATAGGATAGGTTCCAAGTTCCAAAAACGGTTATAAAAAGGTGTTTCAGGTTTTAGACTAAAAGATACCGAGACTAAAAGATACCGACATCGAAACCATAACTTTTATTAATTAGGTCTTGTTCTTGTACCCAAACAAAAGAACATCCCAAATGGGCTTTTGTCTATTTCATAAATCTAGTTCGGTCGGTTCCATTAAAGCCCAATGGCAACAGCTATGCGGTTCATTCTACCTTTTGTTAGTTATATAGGCTGAAGTTACACCAGTCGATGTATCTAATCGCAAAAAACTTTTTTCTGGCCTGTTGGGGGTTAGACAAATTCTCACAGGACCAGTATAAAATTGCATTTGATTCGAAAGGTATGAGTGCCATAACCGGGGATCAATGTCTGAATGATGGTTTCGCCAATATACAATTGCCAAAACCAGAGAAAAAGTCTCTTATGTAACGAATAGGTAGTATTATATGATTCCTTGGTGGTTGACAACCTTATCTAATGGACGAACCCAGGCAGTCCTGCTGAAGAACTTCCGTACTCATAATTGATATAGACTATGATTGAACACCAAAACAGGCAACTTCGTTTTTTTTTTTTTTTTTTTTTGGGGGGTCAGTAACTTCATGCGATTTCAAAGAAAGACTATTAAGGGATATGTCGAGGCTGAGTCGCCGATGGATGCAGCCAACTTACAGGCACCAACCAGTGCGGCATGCAACCGAATGGGATTGATCATGGAAAGGAGATACATTCCCCTAACAAAATCATTACCACGTTGATAAATCCAAGACTTGAGAAGGAGGAAACCATAGTTGTACGTTTTCCTTGAACAACAGATGAAAGAACCAGCTTGAGACTCCAACAAAAGTGACATATCTTTTACACCAAAACAGGCGACAAAAGTGGCAAACCACTTTCTAAGTCCATCAACGTACTAATCAAAGAGTCAGATTGAGACTATCTCATACGGATTTCTGATGATATTGACATGTCTGTGTAGCTGAGACAAGGCTTGAATGGCTATGTAACTTGAGCGAGCAGAAGGTACAAATGAAAACGGCCAAAGCACGGTAGGTGCAACTTCAAGAAAGGATAAGGTGTCTTTCATTGTACAACCAACTCCCCAACCATAAATTGACACCGCTTGCATCCATTTCTGTTGGGGGGACACACAGACACATATCACTTAGCAACTTCTATTCATGATCGGTTGGTTTGGCTACGAGCCACTTGGCGAAGCAGTTTCGTCAGTTCATCATAAGCTCCCGAAAGTCGTTCATTTTTTTTAATAAGCTCCTGACCTTTGGTTCATTACGTCAAAGGGAAAGGTTAAGAAAATAAACAAATTGGATCTAGCGATCACAACTCTCTTTGGTATGGTAGTGAAAGTAGTTCATCCACTCCCTTTAGTATTGGGCTAATAAGATTGACTCACCAAACGAGTAAGATTAAAAAAACAAGAGAGATGAAAACAACTTCTCCGATGAGATTCATCCTCCAACAGGACTTTTGAGCACATGAGCGCTCATTTTTCGACTGCGATGTGGGAATAGCCTCTTTCTAACCTAAGCTCAAGGTTGAAGACGCCATGTTACTATGCAATGGCAATGGGTCCTGAGATATACCAGTGTATGCAGTAGCTAGTTTGTTCCGGTATTCGCATTCGATATACCTGATGATCTCTTGCTATGATGACATTGACTCATCATCAAGGCACAGAATCGTGAAAAGCATTATTAACAATTCGTGGATATGATACATCCAGCATCCTTACAAAGATAAATCTCGAGAATGAATTGTCACAAGATTACATTTCCACCACATTAGAGCACGCAAGAGAGAGAGAGAGAGAGAGAGAGAGAGCAAACCATGCTAGCTACACAGGTTGGGTATGCAGGCCCCACCATCTGGATTCTGCTGCTCTTTCCAAATCCGTCCTGTAACCCGAAGTTTCAGCTCTTTTCTGTCTCCTCCAGAAAAGAAAAGTGCCATGTTGCGCTGTATAATTAGACCGTCGTGGCTGTCCCTAACCTTCCTATGGCTATCTCTTATGCTTCGTGGCGTCCCCTCCCATATGAGTTTCCGACCGTTCCCCCCAACCTCCAAGCTGTAGCTGTAGTTCCGAGCTTCCATCTCATCGCCCATGAAACGAAGAAATGCCATGTAAACAGGAGCCATTCCAAGCTGAAATGCTTCAAAGTGGAGGCAGAAGTATTGTCCAAAGCAGTGGAAAACCTGAACATATGACACACAAAAATGGTTTTGGACATGAGCATTCAGTCACAGCTTTGATTCAGAGAATGCAGGGGAAGGTAGTTCAGGAATCACTCATGGATATATTAACTCTCTTAATTAACTATTTTGCAGTTAAATACCGAACCTCAAATAGTCAAAGTTTAAGGTAAATATGGCATACAGACTTAGTGGTATCGTTCTGATTCCTAGTGGCACTTAAAAGTAGTCAATCAATAATACTTCAAAACTCAACCGGACAAGCATATCTCACTGTAAACATGGTGAAATCAGAGTGATTCTGAAGTGTGTGGATGTTGACAAGGCCACATAATGTACTTTCCTGTGTTGATAGGACAGAAAAATATATTGAAAGAAAGGAGGATTCCAGATGATTTTTTATAATTAAATATCCTAAATTAAATTCTTTCCCAATAAAGCAACTACACTTCTTATAACAACCCTGTGAAACCTTTCATTAATAAAGGCTCATTTTATCATTTTTCCCTCACAAAGACCTATAGATCATGGGTGAGTGGATACTCACGGTTAACATCCATGTCGCATTTTCTACTTCACGTGGATTAGACTTCACATATCGATGGTTGAAAGTGCATCCAGAATGCATATCCACTTTGTGGTCATCCCTCAGATGAGCAACTAGGAATGGAATGTCCCCAGTGACAGAGCACTCTGAACCGGCATAAGGGCAATTGTATGGCCTGAAGTTACAAATAGCCTCGTGTTTGAGTTTACTGTAGTAAGGAAATATCTCCGGGCACCCAAGAGAGAAGTACTTGCAAGGCAGCTCAAGTGATTCTGCCACTTTCTCCAGTGCAAGACACCTTATATCACCAAGTTCCTGTCTGCATGTAGGACACCTATTATGAACCCTCGTTTTACAGGTTGAGCAAAGTGTATGCCCATTGTGGCACTGCAAGGAGAAAGTTGTACTGACTGTTTAGCCAAACAAACTCAATTCATGAAAGAGCTGCTTCTCTAAGTTCACAACATCCCAGGGGAAATACTCAGAAATGTGACTGGAAAGCACAGCGAAAGTTACATTGTAACCATCCTAGAAAATACATAAGTTTAGATAGGATGAAAAATTGCCTCTTCCGATAAACATAACACATTTCAGTACTCTTGAAGTATTGCTTTAATTAAACAACTAAATGGTAGAGTATCATCTTTTAAGGGCAGCAAGCTAGATCTAATCAAGTTGACAAACAAAGACGAAAAATAAACGACTAAGAAAAAAAGTTTGTTTGAATGCCTTCACCTTGAAAGACATAAAAAGGGATGATTACCTACAATGCTCCAGCTCAGCATGGGATACAACAAGGAAAGTAACCCTCTCTACTACCCTGATTTCTGAGAAACAGAAAAAGTATATCGGATGGAATTTCCTCATTATAGCTGAAAGGGCAGTGGATATATCTGGAATTCTTTCTAGTTCATGAACTATAGTACTGAGTGACTCATATCTGGATGTTCAAGTCAAGCATTCCTCTCACCAAAATACTGAGCAGCAAGAGTGACAAGCAAATTGACCGTAGACAAAACCAAGTTCATATCACAGAGAAGCAACTTTGACAAGTCACTAGAGATATGAAAGGACCCTTTTTAGTTTCAAGAAGTTACTTATGACCCAGCAGCAGTCAAATCCCTCAAGAGCACGCCATTGTATTTAAAGCCAAATCTACCAAAATCTCACCAAGCTCATTTCCTATAATCCAAGCGGGTTCCTTCGATCCACAAAATTATTCCACAGAGACTTCCATTACCTCAACCACTCGATTAATGTCGAAATTGAAGCCGAAATCAACCACCCAATCAACTCAAACACCATCCAACAAATTGATGGACATACTCACCTACCAATGTCCGAAGGTGAGGAATGAAGCAGCACGGAAAGAAAACACCCTATGAACAGGAAATCACAGAAACCCGTTGACCCAAAAGCGTCAAAAGAATAGAGGAATGACCTGATAAATTGGAGGGTACATCGAATTGGTGCATACTGGGCACTCGAGCAATTCGTGGACGCGGGTGGTGCTGGGAAGAATCGCGGAGGAAACGACGCCATTGCCGTGAGAAGACTTGGGAGGAAATTGCTGGTGAAGATGGTGGTGGGGATTCTGCTGGATCTCATCCTCGTCCGTCCCATCTAGGGAAGTTATGCATTCAATACTATCGGTTTCCATTCCAATCCCGACAGAGCCTGAGCTCGGAAACGTGGGAAAGTTGCCGAATTTGTCGGATTTACCCGCGCACGAACCGGGAAAGAGGGGTCGGAGGAAATGAAAGAAGGGAAAGTTTCGATTTTTGAATCGAGTATGCGATGGGTATGCTCGGCTCCCCTCGCTCAGAGAATCAGTGAGTATATTGATCTCTCAAAGGAGGGGGAGGAAGTGATTTTCTTACAGGAATGAAACGCATTTCCTGCGAAAAAGGAGGTTCTTTTCTTCATCAGCTTAAGGGAAGAGAGAGAGGGAGAGAGAGAATTCAGGGAAGCGGAATCCGACGGCGGAGGGACAAGCACATGTGTGCGTCTTTCGTTTGTGCTCGCGTTGCGTGTGTGCGCGCGCGCGTACGAGAAAAGATCGATCTCGATTGGAAGGAGGGGAAAGGGCCCAGCGGGTGGATGGTGATCGTGCGGATTCGGGAAGGGGGATTTACATTACTTAATTATTGAAAGTAATTGGCCAACGCTAGTCTGTACGTGACTACGTATAATCTCCTCATCCATTGTTTCGGCTCCTAGATTCTTTCTTCTTATTTAAACCACCAGCAAAGTTCGGACATCGGGTCTGTCTTGCGAGGGCGTTCGAGTCGTTCGACCGTGGGGCTAAATCAGCGAGATGCGCCTGCGTTCATCGGCGCCTCGGTGTCGAGCTGCTGCTGCATCTTGCTGATGTTCTCGTATTGCGAAGAGCCTTCGAGCAAAGGGAATGTGAGAAGAATGATTCGTGCTTGTCTGGTCTATATAGCTTAACCTACCAGTTTATGGGCATTTGCCCCCAAAGAGACAGTGGCTTTGGCATCATTCGTGACTTGGGTTCAACGTTACTTCAACTGCCCGTGAGTGCGCACTCCCCCTTTTTCACTTTTCGGCCGCACCAGTCTTTGAGCTACGAATCATCATCCCCCCTTAAGCTACTCGAATGACCCACTCTTTTCCAAGCGATGTTCATTGCTTCCGCAGCAGTTGTTTCTACACTTTTCGGATCTGTTCATGTTCTTGTCTTTCCCAATAACTTAAAAAAAAAAAAAATGCTGCCGAGCACCCGACCTGATGGTAAATGAGTGGTTGAGGTTGAGCAACTTTGGGTATTCATGTTAGGTGAGGAGATTAAATCCCGCCGCAATTACATAAAGAACAGTCATTAGAAAAGCTCTCCCATTTGAGTTTAATTTCTCTCTTAAACTCTTCAATGAAATACAGTGATCCTAATCTTTTGAGAATGAGGCATACTGATAAACGGTTATGAGAAATGTAAAAACTACTGTAAACATAAATGTGAGAGAATAAGGTATATTGGTGAGTCGAACTATTTGACTTTCTCTTGGTTACAAGGGACAAATTAAGGAGTCAAAAGCTATTTGACAATTGCTTAAGATTGACTCCTTCGCCACTTTGAATTCAACTCGTTTTTTCTTGAGTCAGAGTCGAGTTCAAGCACTTTTGTTAAGCTTAATCTAATAATCTAGTTATATTTATTTGTTTTAGTCACATGTATGCATTTGTAAAGATTATAAACCACTAGTACTTTCAAATGAATATATTGTGCTTTAAGGAATTCAAGCTCGAGAGCGAGTTCAAACTTAGCTTGAGCCTTGAGCTTGAGACTTTGCTTGCTGATTGAGTTTAATCCAAATCAAGCTCACGTTCGTTGGAAACCAAACTAAGTTGACTCGAGCCCAATCTTGATAAATCAAGCTCGATTGCATGATCGAGGCAAGTCAACTTTGACTATAAAATTGTGTGAACTCAATCGGCCTTGCTTAAATCCTATAGCTAGAAAAAAATATATAGAAAGAGAAAAATCTTATGAGTTTTTCGCTTTCTATACCATAGTAGGTCTCATAAAAGAACCATCCTGACTCTACTGAGTTTTTTGTTTTATCTCTTTTGAAATAATGACAATTTTTTTTTTTTTTGGATCTACTACCAAAAGTTCAATGTATATGTATATAATTCTAAATAATCTCATGTTTTCAATTATTCAACCATTTCATATTTTATTAGAAGTAGGAGCGCGTACCTAATTCATTTAATTTATATTTAGATCTGATTAAATTATAAAAGAATTCTTGACAAATTCAAAAGTAGAACAATCCAATATATGAATAGAATATTAGAATGAGTAGGAATAGAAGGAAGATAAGAAAACTTCCCACTTGTTGCACAATTGGAGATTCACCTTAAAATTAGCGTTGTAGTCAAGAAAAGTAATTTATGCAAACGTTATTACCAGATGATTTGGTTTCTAGCGAAAAAGGAGGTGATCTTTATGCACAAACTGGAGTTAATCTGGTTCCTTACTTCATCAGAGGAGTAGCATCTAAAGAAACAAATTGACTGAATTGCCAAGAATCCAAAAACTTGATCCTGAACCATAATGAGCTACGAGTGGATGAAACAAAGTTTCCTTCCCTTCAAACATGAGAACATGAACCCTTTATGCAAAGCAATCCTAAAGATACAAGCAGCTCCTTGCGCTTTCGATAATTCATTCCATCCTCGCAGTCGGCGAGATTATGATATAAAAAAAAGGTTGGATCAAACAGAGAATCAGTGGCAATCCTACCAATGTTCATTATATGAGCGCCACAATGAAGCATTATCTGGAAATATCCGATGAGTTCCCTCTATATACCATTACTTTCCTCTAAACCAATCCCCGCTCTTCCCACCAGTTTTACGCTCAAGTCTTACGTTTGAAATCTGGATATCCTTTGAAGCAGCCTTGCACATATCGTATACTGTAAGACCAGCTATGGTCACAGCCGTCATCGCTTCCATCTCGACCCCGGTTTTCTCGGAACATGCGGCCTCCCCTTCTATTTCCACGCTAAAGTTGTCAGGGTTCAGCTTCAGATCAACGCGAACATGAGTCAGCGTGATGTTGTGGCACAACGGAATGAGGCTGCTCGTATGCTTCGCCCCACTTATTCCTGCGATCTTGGCCACACTTAGGACATCACCCTTCGCCATCTGGTTGGCGGACACCAAATCGAACACCTTCTTCCCCAGCATCACTTTGCAGCTGGCACTGGCAGTTCGCTTGCTAACTACTTTGGGAGAAACATCGACCATTTGAGCTTCTCCTGCATTGCCGATGTGCGTCAAGCCACCTGCACCCTCTTCAGATACTTGAGACATAAATTGGGTGTCCTGTGCCCCGACACCATCTGCTGCAGAAGTGCCAAATCCATTTGATGGTGGCTCACCGAAAACAACTTCCATTTCCTGATGCGACATCAACCATTTCGTATCTCAAAATCTGTTAGCTCCCAACAAAATGTCAAAACGGACTAAATAACAACGATGAATCAAGATGGCAGCTGATCACATCAAGTTTTAAGCTGCAGGAAAATGCATCCTATGTATTTCATATCTCCATACAATGTGATCATTGTCTGCCTTTGAACATTGTTACCAAAGTCATTTTTCTTTCAATTTTGTGGAATAGATTACCTTACCTTATTCAGTTCGGCGATGGTTGTGGCTATATCATGTCTGGTGTTGCTGGAAAAGGGTCTTGCTGAAGCAGCAAACTTTGTGGAAATTCGACGAAGCAACATGCTAGCTTGATTCTGCCGGAGCTAAAAATACTGGGGAAGCTGGAGAAATATAACAAGGCAATAGCCAGTGAGAGGCACCAAACTAAATTCTGGAAGCAGGACGCAAGCAGCGTCCGTGTCAAAGTCAAGAGCTTTCGAGCAGAGACGGATCTCATGGCGGTCGGGCATTTCAGCAAACAGGTGGAGGGCGTGATGGGCGGACAAAGTTGTATACAAATAAAAGGAAGGAAATAGGAAAACCAGTCTTCAAACGTGATCAAAGGTACACACCTGGACGTCGCAGTTGAATCTTGCTAGGGTTTCTACAAGTTATCGAAGTCTTTCAATGCGTGTCAGCCTTTGCCTTGGCTGAAGATCCCGCATTTTATGTCGTCGCAGGGTAGAAGAAGATGGCTCTCAGCGGCCCCGCTGCATATGGCCAAGATATGCCGAAATAATAATAAATAGTACTTATAAAAAAGACGTCTTTTTTAAATAAGAAAAGCGCTGGATATATAATGGGGCTGCCAAGAGAGACAAGGAGCTCAAACTGAAGTAGCTCCTCCCGCCCATCCAGAAGCAGCATGGAGACGAGACGGAAGATCGAAGAGACGGTCATGGCGATACTGCGGAGCGCCGACATGGAAGCCATGACCGAGTTCAGGCTCCGGAGCGAGGCCTCCGAGAAGCTGGGCTTCGATCTCTCCGACATCGACAGCAAGAAGCTGGTGCGGAGCGTCCTGGAGTCGTTCCTCCTCTCCGACGCTGCGGGCGAGGACGGGGGCAAGGGAGGCGAATCGGATGTCCGAGGAGAGGTCGACGGGGTCGCCGGAGAGGCGCCGGCGAGGGAAGTGAAGAAGGAGCTCGGCGAAAGTGGAGAACGCCTCATTTGTGAGGTTGAAAGCGAAACCCTTACCGCTCTGCTTTTGGTTAGATTGCGTTCATCGACTGCATGTACAGAAAGTGAACTATTTCGTCTGTCACTTAGTTTTTGTCTGCTAATTCATGGTGAGATTGTATTCAGCTGCATCAATTGTGTCAGAAAGCCATGGTTGTCTGGGTTTGTGAAGAGGTGCCTATGTGTATTTCTTTAAGGTTCCGATCGCGCACGCACAAGCATCTCTTGTGCCAGTCGGTCAAATGGAGATTTATTTATTTTCCCCGCATTCTTCTGTAGAGGACAGTCCTAGATTGGGCGAAGATGATAGTTCTGCAAAAGCTTTAGTGGATACAGTCTCTTTGTTTGCTGAGGAGAACGGCGAGTTTACATTTTAGCTGTCTAGTGTGCTGATGTTAACTTAGGGAGCATTAAAGAGGAGTTCTTACTTCTGAAGCCCTGTGGCTGCAAGTAACATGGGAATAAGATTGGTGAGGAGTCCTAATTGGAGGAAATACGACAGTTTTACACGAAGTCCTATCGGCAGTAGTAAATCCAATATTGTAGATTCTCACTTGGCAGTAGTAGATAAGTGCAATAGGCAGTTGCAAATCGAACATTATAGATTCTCGCTTGGTGGGTATTGTCTTTCTTGGATTTTTCATGGTTTTCCTTGGTTGGCAATTGGGACTCAGCTCGAGAACCTCTTGAGGATCTACTTGCGTTGCTGTTAAAAGAGTTGGTACTGACTAGTAACATTTTCATTATATTCCTCTTGTGGCCGACTGATTATTCTACATTCTGTGATTGGATAAGCCACATCAACAACTTTGAAATCATCATTTGATGTTGGTGTAGCTTTCAGATAGGAGGTATGTGACTATTCAAGATTATAAAGGCACAAATATGGTATCAATGAGGGACTACTATGTCAAAGATGGAAAGCATTTTCCCAGTGCTAAAGGTGATTGCACATATGTATAACATTCTCTCCTTTGTCTAAATCTACAATGATGCTCGTCTTTTTGTTCTAGCTGGTTCAGGTATAATAATTGTGGATGGTCTTTCTTACTCTTTGCTGCCTGTGAGCTTGCCTAAGCTTTGATGACAATGGTTTATCTGATCATTGATTGATGTTGCATATAATTGACACTTGTGTTTACGTTGTTAGTATCTGCAATTCCAACTGCTTTAGTGGCTTTTGCTAAAAGAGTATGTTCGTCTCAGTATAATTCTTTGCGTTTCTATCAACATTGTGCGTCTCATTGGCTTGTATTGACTCCAATATGCTGCTGTGTAAAGTTGTATAAATGTGCTGTGGTGGCTTCTGAACCTCTTAACTATAAAATATTCACTGTAATTTGCTGAGATTGAAGTCCCACAGCAAGTCAACTCCTTTGGAAGTTATGAGTGTGAGATGGACATAGTGAGTAAGGAAGTGTCTCACCTACATTTAATCACCCTTTTTTCTATATCTCCAAGCATTAGAACACTGTTACTCTCTCTCTCTCTCTCCGCCTCCCCCCCGTCCTCCAACGTCCATTACCTTTGTCTCGAGCCTATATGGAAGGATGGCACATACGTGAAAAATCTGAGAAGATTACTATAACTTATTTTCAGGTCCAAGAACTGTTTTTGCTTCTTTGTTCTACTGCCTGTCATAAATGTTAATGCTGCACATTGCTAGCTTACTTTTCTTTTTTCACACTAGATTTTTGTAGTCCTGTATGTTTTTCTGAATTCTATAAGCACTTTTGTCCATGCATTTGCTGGATTTGTAGTTTTCCCATTTTACCATTAAGCGTGTTTATGCAAATATTTATGCCTGTTCTGATGCATTCTAGGAATTAGCTTAACAAAAGACCAGTGGTCAGCTTTGAGGAGCAGTCTCCCTACAATAGAGGAAGCTATCAAAAAGTTGGAGTCAAAATTAAGGTGCGAATATCACATTGGAAATCTAAGTGATTATTGATGTATATTCATAATGGTCAGAGCTCAGGGATGTAATCCTTCACAGTTGTTATACGATTCCTTCCTGACCAATACACAATGACAAGTGAATACTTGTTTCCATACTCTATCAAAGGGCACTCTTTTTACAAAATCGTTTTGCTGATTGGCCATTGAATGGTTTTAATCAATTGATTGCTGCAGGCCGCAAACCATTGACGTTGCCCTTGACGATGTTCCTAACTCAATGGCCGCATTAGTTCAGGGTCTTGTACCCATTGAGATTAACCGTTTTGATGGAAAGAATTATCACCACTGGGCACAACAGATGGAGTTTTTCCTGAAGCAATTAAATATCGCATATGTTCTCACTGATCCACACTCAGTGGCCAATTTAATACCAGAAGCAAGCGGTGGAGAAATTGCTCGAGCAAAAGCTGCTGAACAGAAATGGATGAATGATGACTACATTTGCCGTCGCAACATATTGAGTTCTCTGTCAGATGATCTCTTCTATAAGTACTCACAGAACACTCACAGTGCCAAAGATCTGTGGGAAAAGCTGAGACTGGTTTATCTTCATGAAGAATATGGGACTAAGAGATTGCAAGTCAAAAGGTATATTGAATTTGAGATGGTTCATGGTAAATCAGTCGTTGAGCAAGTTCAAGAGTTGAACAGCTTGGCAGATTCAATTGTGGCTGCTGGAATTTCTGTAGATGAGAATTTCCATGTCAGTGCCATCATATCTAAACTACCCCCATCTTGGAAGGATTTCTGCTTGAAGTTGATGCACTACGAGCATTTGTCTTTCCAGGTGTTGATGAATCATTTAAGGGTTGAGGAAGAGTTGCAAAATCAATACAGGTCCAAGGAACCTCCTGGTATTCAGCTATCAGGTAAATTTAGATCCAGCAATAACAATATAAGGAACTCTGGAAAATCTCCAAAAATGAGAGAATCTGAGACAGTGGGCAAGCCGGTGGTTTGTTATAATTGTGGTAAGAAGGGACACATTTCGAGGCATTGCCGAAGTAGAAAAGGTGACAAGGAAGCTAATCTTATAATAGAGCCAGAAAATCTCACTTTACCTACACAAACAGACGTGGGGCATTGCTGACGACACTGGAGTCATTTTTGGATATACAGACCTTCCAAGTAGTAGCACCCTATACACATGCTTGTTTTTCTGCACTGATCCTGTTGTCTGCAGATCTAGAATTAAGGGATCACTTAACCGTGAAGTTTTCCCCCTGAGGGCCGGGATTTATTCAATAGCTTTGCTTATGAAGTTGGTGATTCTATGTATCATATTGGATTTTCGCGTTGGCAATTGCTGAGAAAAAGTATAGGGTGATTGATAGCATAAACAAATCATTGACGTTACTCTTTTCCAACCTAAAGCATTTTCATTGACAAATATAGATCTATTGGAGAATTTTGCATTGGACAGCAATCGGATACATGTCGACTAATGCAGTGTCTCTGCTTTTTCTTGGACAAGGTTGAAGCAAGGCATTGCTTTCCAAAAGCAAAAAGTAATTTTTTTTTTTTTTGGGTCAAGCATAAGCAAAAAGGTTGAAGGAAAGTAGTGGCACTAGAATGGTGCTATTGTTCGCATGATGCTCACACAGCAAGCTCCTTGTTTTTTAGCTGATTACCTCTAAATATTTTCCGAGCCCGTGATGAGCAATTTCTACTTTTCATGATCTTACTTTCGCCACTAGGTTGAAAATTAGAACCAATATAGGGTTTCGTAGTCGCACCGCCTAGAAAGACAAGGCGTGACAAATTTTCGCGCCGCAAAATGTTCTCGGCACAACTGTCCTCCGGTATTCAACATCCGCAAGTCACACCTAAATTCATGCAGTTGCAATGCTCCCTGCAAGCCCCTCTCGCTGTTGCCTGCTAATGCAGCCCACAAGGAACACGCTTCATGAAACCGAACATTCACTGCACATTTCTTTTGTCAAAAGCAAAGCAGGACAATTCCGTCCACAGCCTCAGATTCATTCCCTCCTAAAAGGCGGAGGCCATGATAGAGATTTGACTGTAGCAATGAGAAAAACGTGCCGGTACTTCCAGGTTCAAGCTGACTACGAAGGATTCAACTTGCCCAGGCGACAGAGACAGCTTTCCGTTTCAGTGGAAGAGCACTTCAGGAACCAGGACTGACAAATAGAAAATGAGCTGGGACACAGAACACCCAAAGGAAGAAAGGGCAATGGAGAACTCAATTGCTTCGTTTACATCTTAAATGCAAAATGATTCCTCAATCTTCCATTTTAATTACTTCATCGAACTACACAAATTTCGACAGAGAACACGAACTGAGTATTAAGGAAAAGTAAGTGAATACAAGGACTATGAGGGTAAACCATCAAAAGGAAAAATATAAAGAGAAACTATATTAATGTTCAGAACAACCACAAATGGTATAAACTTACAGACTCAATTAAACTTTCAAGAATATTTGCTTATCAGAGGATTGTTTACCATGAAAAAAAAAAAAAAAAAAAAAAAATGAAAGTAAATTTGCTGTCCTAATTGGTCAACAGGAAGTCATTTTCTCCTTTTGGCTCAACCACTCCTTTGAGGAAACTCTGCAGCAATCCAAAACTCTGATCGAGCTTCCAAAGGGGCTTTCCCTATGTATTACGCCTATCCACTATAGCATAAGCGCACATCGCCCACTAGCCAACAGACGACAATGGCTCTAAGGAGTTGGACTCACGGGAAAATGCTGCAGTTAACTTCTCCTTTGTCATCTGTTCAGACCCTTGCGACTTTATCACAAATGTATGGAACACGGTCTCATTGGCTGTCGAAAGCTTCGAGTCAAGAACGGTGACCTGCGCCTCTTGGAAAGCCTGGATAACTCTTGATGCAGGGTGAGAATTCAAAGGACAGCTGACCCTCACGACAACCTCATCAGCAGCAGTAGCTTGGACATCAACATCTGGAGCTTGGTTTGATTGCTCTGCGGCGGCATTAACCTCGACGACTGATGCATCTCTTGAAGTGCTTCCGAACCCCTCCCGATCTGCTTCCATGATTTTGAGCTTCGCTTGAAGCTCATTTATATAAGCAATGGCATCTCCTAATAATGAAGCTTTATCCATCTTGGATATATTAGGCACCACTGCACGAAGGGCGTAGAACCTCTGGTTCAGCTTCTCACGTCGCTGCCGTTCTGCCTCCACATGATTGAGAGGTTCTTCTCTTCCATTCGCAGGCTTCCTGCCTCGTTTTCTCGGTCTCTTCTCGTTCGCCGCACCACCCTGCTCTTCCTTGCATGAAGCTTCGACATCAGAATGCTCAGAGTCGGCGGTGAATGGTCGGGTTATCACAGAAGGCCTTGAAGTGGCACCCGTAAAGTCGATTTGCATTTGCACCTGCTTTTGCGATGGGTACCGGTTCAATCCAACATCATTCCTACCACTGTTCATCCGCTCCTCTAACTTACTGGCCGAGGTTTGAGAACCATAGAATTCCACAGGACTCAACTGCTTTACGCCATGAGCATGAGCCCAACTCGTGTCATGGGTGCCATTTCTAGGAGCTGAAAATGTGAGTTTACTTCCGTTATGGTAAGGTTCCCACGATTGCCTGGAGTCCATCTTTCTAACAGCGAGTTTCTCCCTAAAAGGGCTCTGACTGTTACCTGCGGTTGCGGTTAACTCCTTACCAAATATCTTGGAGATTCCCTCTCCCTTACCTGCCAACGGCAAATTAGAGAAGGGTGCATTTTCATCCTTCTTTTCATTCGTCACGGTTAAGGCAGCTATTGGCTTAGCTGACATAAATGAATTCGTCGAGAAAGACAATCTTATGGTCTGCACCAGCTCCGAGCTTTCCGGGACAGATCTAACCGAACCCAACTCTACAACCCCGACGTCAGTCGGAACCAAAACTATCGTCTGAATCCCCGCAGACTTTGCAAGGAACGACCGCACGCAATAATCAGAAGGCGACTTGAGCGCATCCGTCAGCCACACATGCTTCTCCGAAGCAAAACATTTGCCCGGACCCCCTTCTCCCGAGGGAAACAAGAAGTACATGGACGCCAGAAAGAACATCTCCATGTCCGTCACCCGGTCCAAACCGAGAGCATAATTGTCCTCATCCGACCCGCCAAAGACGGTGTGCAACTTGTCCAGCACCCGTTTCCTCATCCTCTGCTGGCCCTCGTCCTCGAGTCTCAAATTAAGGATTCGAGTCGCTTCAGATTCTTCTCCATCTTTCGGCTCCCTACAGGACCCATCCCCCCAACCCAACAGCCAATCCCCCGACTTGGACCTGGAAATCTGCCAGAAGATGGCATAGTTCCAGCTGAAGTTGGAAGAGTTGGGGTGGTCCACGAGATTCGAGAGCTTGTCCTGCATATTCTCGTCGCTCCCAATGGACATCAAGAGATTTTCATTCGAAACCGATCTCGACACTAAGTAATCAAATGCCCGGGTTCCCAAGACAGCAGCCACCATGGCTTTCTCTTCATCATTCCACGGGCCATACCCAGCACCTAGCTCTATCTTCATCTCTTTCCCACCCCCAACCAAAAAAAAAAAAAAACACCCTCGACCCACAACCCACAACCCACAACCCACAGCCCTTGCCGCTCACCACTAAAAATCTGTCCAACCTCGAAAACCCAGATCGAATCTCAGCTCGCGAAACCCGCAAAGCAACACAAAACCCTTGCTTTCTAAGGAGAACTCCAAATTCCCACGCATTCGACCGCTAAAAAGCAACCGCCAGGAATTTCACCCTCGCACTCCGCCATGGGTTATACAATCACAGATCTCGATTACCAACTAGCGAGAGCATGGAAAAAAGAAAAACCAAGGAACCCGGAAGCAAAAGCAGACGAGATACAAACCGGCGGAGCAGGGGAGTCAAATGGGATCATCAGACGAATCGCCTCAGAGAGATTGAGAGAGAAAAGGGCGCGGGGGGCCAATCGGGCGGCGGCGAGTGTGGGGGAGACGAAAATTTGCAGTCGCTCCTTTCCCGGTTAAAAGCAGGGGATGGGGGAGGAGGAGAAAACGCACAAATCGTGGGGAGGTCGGCAAAAGAGGGAAGAAGGAATTTTCCCGGAAAACGAACAGTTTTCGGTTAAAATGGTACGAGAAAATGAGGAAAGCAGGAGGCTTTAAGCTTTCTCTTTCTAGCAAAGCGTATGTATTGATGAGAGAGGAAGAGGGGGAGGGGGAGAGACAGTCAGAGATAGAGATTTGGAACTTTGGGGGAGCTCATGGAACTGCAGGAGATGACCAGGGTTAGGGTTAGAACTTAACCGTGGTTAGTTGGGGGGAGGAGGGGTTGAGGGGGCGCTGAGGAGGAGGTGGGAAAACGTGATTGGAGGACCTTGGGTTTGGGGAAGTGGGCATGCCTTTTCTTTATTATTATTAAAAGCTTAAAACGAGGTCAGTGTTGTTAGCAGTAAACGATGTCACGTTAAGCACGGTCTCTTTTCTCTCTCTCTCTCTCTCCTTTCTTATTTATATTTAATTTTTATTATTTTTTGATGATTTTAATGTCCTTTTTTTTGTTGCTGTTGTGTTTCACTGTTTCTGCATGTCGCTTTTTTATTCTCTCTCTCTCTCTCTCTTTCTGGTACACACACGCACATGAGATTGCGTGAACCTCATGCCCCATTTACTTTCCGCACATGAACCACCTGTGACTGCACTTAATTTCTCCTCCCCCTAATATTCGATATTTTCTATAATATATATTTTTGACCAAAACTATATTTATATATTTTATAATTCTGGATATTATTTAGATGGCGCAATAAAATTCGAATACTTTTATTTAGGAAATCATAAGTAAATTAGAAAACCGCTTCACACCACACCGATCCTCCGATGTGATTGCACTGTGTTTCTAAAACCTTCACTAATATAAAAAAATGTTGAAAAACAATAAAATCCACCGAACAGCTTATTGGGAAAAAAAGAAGAACAATTATTAATATAGTACGATTTCCAAATAAAAAATAAAAAATCGACGTCGGTACCGGGAGGAGACGATCTATCAAACACTGTCCGTGCAGACTTTTGCGCATCACTCCCCACCACGATTACTGATTAGGAGGTCAGGGGGTGGAACTGTGCGGGTGCGTGCCGGGGCAAAGACGAAATTCGTGGCGAGCGAATACGCATTGAGATTTGAGAATTACGGATTCCCTTTTTTCTCTGTTCAAGAAGAAGATCGGGATCTAATTGCTTCGGAGCGCAGCTCACACGATGCGTGCGTATTCACACCTTAGTTTCCTCGAAGGAACCCCGACCGGGGGGGGTTAGGTACCATGTCCAGTACGAATCCTGAACGGGCTTCGCATCAGAAACCCTTAAAAAAAAGGGGAGAAAAAGAAAATTATTAAAATAAAGGAAAGGGCCTTCGCCGGGCGCGAAAGGACGAGACGACCCTTGCGCGGGTCCCGAGCGGAGGTCAGAGCGTCAGATGATTGGCCGTCGTTTTACGGAGTTCGTTCTTTTTTTGGGCATCCTCGCCCGCCTCGGAGAACCAGTGAAAATAAGAGATGGGCCTTTTGAGGCCGAGCGATCCATGTCGAGTTCGAGGGCGACAATTCCACGATATCCCAATTCTCCCGTGCCAAGTCAAGTCGGAAAATTAAAAAAAAAAAAAAAAAATTAAATATCAAATCACACATTCAAAGCAGTTTCGCATGTCGAATCTTTTCTAAGTTTTCGCAAGAAATTGGGGAAGTCCAATTTCGTGCGAGAGGAAGCGTTAAAATATTGAAAATATGAATGGGGGTGGGTGGTGGGGGAGTCATGCATGTGGTGCTTTCGAGTGTTTTGTGTCTGCATTGACACGGCCGCGTGTGATGTCGTGAACCGAGTCAAAAGAAAGGAGTCACGCGAAATGCAGCGGAAACAACGACACGTACCGCTCGTGAACTCAAAGGACAACGTATTATTAAAAAAAATAAATAAATAAATAAAAAGGCAAAACCTTGCCCCTCCCCCTTCCCCCCCCCGCCCCGCCCCGCCCCGCCGAGGAGTGTCCGAAAGTGGCGTTTCCTTACCTCCCCCCGTCCTGAGGAGGGGGCCCACCCATCGTCCTTTCACGCGTTTTCGGGCGACCTCCCCCCCTTTCGTCGTCTCTCCTCGCCGACGATTGGCGTCTCGTTTTGTCCCGTTCCTCGCGAGAAAATCAAGATTCGCATCGTACGGTGGAAAGAGGGAGAGGGTATGAATTCCGCCCATTTTCGACGTCCCACGACGGGACGGCTGTAATGGCCGCGGACTTGCCTGGTCGCGCGGGCCCCATCTGTCCCTCCCTCCCCACAGAGAGAGAAGAGAGAGAGAGGGAGTGAACAGTCGCGCACACGTTTACCCGCCCCCGGGGGCGCACGCGTACCACGCGGGAAGGTGCGATCGCTCGCGGGACACGTGTTCCGATCTCGTCGACCGAACGACCGAATCCCCTCCCCCCTCACGAGACCAGATAGGGAGGAGCGATGGCTCGTGAAGGGCACATGGTTTTTGACGTTAAGCCCCCAGGAGCCTGCGGGCCCCCCCATCCCCCTCCTTCCGCGACGCACCATTCTACGTGAAAAAAAAAGGTGAGAAGAACGTGCCCCTGCTCGGCGCTCACGTGAGCCTCGCGTGACTTCCCCCCACCCTTTTTCTCTTTCTCTTCTTCTTTTTCCTTCGTTTACTTGGTCGGGGCACGTGATTGGAGCGCATAGCCAGCTCCATAGCGCCGCACGTAGGAAGATTTTTTCTCGGAAAGACCGTCTTTCTTTTTATGCGATCGATAAGATTGAGTTTGGAGCTCGACGATATCGATGAAATAATTCTTATGAATCACAACACCAATCAATGAAAAAATGCATATGAAAATACCAGTACTATCATAAGATAAATTTAGCAAATCTAGTTACAACAATCAAAGATGATTGACGTGCGTGACTTTTGCTTCTTTCTCTTTTCTTTTTTTGTTTTTTTTTTTGTTTTTTTTTTCTTCCCTTATTTTTTTTTTTTTTTTGTATCCCTCGATTACTTGGTCGATTACTTGGTCGGCGCACGCGATTGACACGCGCGTGGCTAGCCTCATAGCATCATAGGTCGAAAGATGTTTTCTCGAAAAAAATCTTTTTTTTGACCAATCGATAAGATTGAGTTTGGAATTTAGCAATTAGCCAAACTTTATCAATCACACGACAACCAATCGATGAAAAGAGGCATGTGAAAGAACCAGGGCGATCATAAGTCGGGTTCAGACGGATCTTCCGAACTGCAGCACCGGCATCCTTGAAGGGACATCACGTCGTCGTGGGGATCCCGCGTTTTGAAAGCGGTGTGTGATGGATGCGTGTGATGATGATTTGAAGATGGGTCAACCCAGCGTTCTTCTTCTTCCTCCTCCCCCCCATTAAAGATCTTGTCGAGGAATAAAAACCTAGGGTCCGCGTCCGCGTCCGCGTCCGGCTACGTTTCGGTTCCGTGGTAGAAAAGTCAAACCACGCTTCGCTCGCTGGCACGTGTATTTCGTTTTTGCTACAGTATCCAGAAAGGGAGAAGCGAGCGGGTCGGCTCCGCTTTGGTGCGCCCAGGTTTTTCCGGGGGAGGCGTCCAGCTTCCCGGGTTGCTATTTGTGGAACTCGAAACCTTTTTTAACGGAGAAAATGTAGTGGTTCGGAATGACCGTGTTTCGGGAGGCTTGTCGGAGCTCGGTTTGGGCGATTGCCAAGTTGGCCGGAGCTTCGAACGGAAAACCCACCTGCAGAGTAGATTTCGTGTCTAGATCGCTATTGATCAGGTAATTCTGTAATGGATTGTCAGGCGATACTCGATAAATGGATGAGATAGCTAGACATTGACATCCGTATAGTTTTTAAAGATCATTCCATATCTGACTTTCAAATAGTGATCATACCGTTTTCTCTTCCAATGAGTTAATTTTAAAATAGTGTTGTGTCTTATCGGCTACGTAACTGAGATCCTAAAATTATGGTTTTAAGTTGTGACGGGTCTTGTGGTCCAGTCGTGTCATTTAGTCCGTCCACATGAATAGAACATATGTCGGGAGTTAATTGGTCAGTTAAAAATTAAAACCACGTCTAAGAAGGTTTGGTTTGATCGTGCCCACGCGGTTGATGTGCATGCGGATTTTACATAATATGGACTACACGAAGCGTGGAAAGCATCTTCGCTTCTTTTCGCAATAAGAAACTTTTCTCGACAGACTTCTATTGGGCAAAGTTTATATTCTAGCATCAGCGAATCTCGTAAAACTAGATCTAGTCAGATGGTCGTATTCTTTTCGTACATTCTTTGTGATAACCGATGTGCAACATCTGGAAAACACCGAAATTGACGTTTCTGGGAGCCTCGTTAGGGTTAGGGGGGGATCTGTATGAGGCGACAATGAGCTAAGCTGACACGTTTTCCCTTAAAATACCCCCGACTGATAATTACAAGGTACGACTGCATCGGGAAGACACTCGTGCTCGCCATGTTCGTTCTTTCCCCCCCTGCACAGCGTTGCTTCTCGGCGCCGGAGACGGCTCTAGCCTTGGCCCGCACGTGAAAGTAGGCATGCGTTCGGCGTCTTCGGTTTGAGCTCTTGGGGGTGGGCTCGACGCGTGCGGCGCCAAGCGTCGACTCTTATGGACCGAAAAAGGAGGAAAAGATATCATGTGGTGTTGGCATGTCAAGGGATGCTCGACATTCCCGATATCACTTATCTTCGGTTCCCACACGATGCCGATGCTTGCTTTCAGTCACATGAGCCGCGACGTGACCTTCTTTTGTTTTTGGCCATGCACGCGGACAAGATAAATTGGTATATCCGTGGGGAATTTGAAAGGTTTTTGATATTTACACACCGGCTCAAATAGTGCATTTATTGGGATTGGGACTTTGGTATTTGTCCCTAACTTAGTCACCTTTTCGTAACAAGCCACTCCTGACAGAGGTGAGCATGGTTTCGAGGTAAGATCGAAAAACTAATCCGGTTCCAAGTTCCAAAAATTAAATTAGAAACCTAGAACAATTTTTTATGTTTATCTTGTTCTTTGTTTTCGTACGATCCTATTGCATTCCATGACGTAATGTGCAATTTGAAAGCACTAGTTTTTACTTTGTTAATATTTCATAATTTTTACGTGTCTAAAATACTAGTTGTGATTAATAAATTTGTAGCAAACGGTGGTCATTGAAGGCGATGACTTGCTATAATCATTCAATTAAAAGTACAGATGAAATTTGGATAGACCGTGAATGCATGACAAAATAGGTTTCAAGTTCTTGAGTATGCGAGATAGGTTCTAGATTCAAAAAATTGAGGAACCTATTTTGACAGGTAGAATCTAGGTTTTAGGTTGAACCTAGACAAAACCTAAAACCAATCACCCCTAACTCCTAAATACAATGGATATAATAAGCAATTGAGTTTCGTTTGAATAACAAAGTGTTGAGGTGAGGACAACAAGAGATTGACCCTAGAATCTATGACAAAATAGGTTCCAAGTTTTGGGATGTGCAGGATAAGTTACATATTCTGACAGTTGGTTTCAGATGGAACTTAGATAGAACCTAAAACTACTCATTTCTAACTCCTAGATACAATGGATATTGTTAGCAATCGAGTTTCATTTGAATGACAAAGTGTTGATGCATGGAAAATAAGAGATTATAGGATTCATAAAGCCTGCTTTGATGTATCCTTCACGAAATATGTGGGGCTATCTTTAAGCATCCACTTGATCGGGGCATGGATGGATGGCCTATCTTTGAATGAATATGGTAGATGAACTCAGGATGGTGAGTAGGTAGGCCAGCGGAGCCTCGGGTATATAATTTATGACGCTTGTTTGGGGCGAAGGCGAACCCCGTCCAGGAGGCTTTAGCAAAAGGTCAAAGTGTACATGATAATACCAGCCCATGGCCCTCGACAGAGCCTTGGTCCATGGGCATGCCACCTTCCAATTTGGGAACTCAAAGGAGGGTCCATCGAACGCCCGGCCCAATGGCAAGGTTATTGGGACATCAAGCCTCAGCACCAGAGTACTCAATTTCTCTTTCGTACACCATACAAAACACGACATCTTCAAAATCAACCCAAAGGGCGTTTTTCTTGCCCCAGATATGCTGACTATATATACTGTGATGATGGAGCCAAGTGACCTGGATGCATCTGGAAACAGAAGACAAGAATCAGATGCAGCCTTTTGAGGTTCAAACACTGAACGCCTTTCCATGGCACAGAGCAATGTGTCCAGATTCCCTCCTCCATACATTTGGCAAAGACTAATTGAGTCCGTGCATCGTAACTACTACGATAGTTTCGTGATCGGCATCGACCGCGCCACTACCGACCTAAAATTCCACGACATGCTGGTGTTGGTAATCCACATCATGTCTTCCCAATTCCAGGACACGGACAAGGCGGGATGGCAAGTAGTTGCGTGCACTGTGCAGTGCGTAAAGAACACGAATTCAAGCCGTGGTCTGGTACAGACCAATGACGGACGCAAGATGATATAGCATATGAGATTATAATGAAGAGATGGCGATATTGGGTATTAGGAATCGAAGTTGGATAGCTGTACAATACAATCTTGTCCACACCCCACGCCAGAAAACAAATATCTTTCGCCGAAAGACTCCGTCGGGAACGCCGGGTTTTTACTGGGGTCACGTGTCTTTGATTGACCTCAAAGCTAATTAGACAGCCCGAGCAGCGAGTGCCATCGCCGTTCTCGTTGTGAGAAAGCGACCCGACTGCAATGCCTAGGAAGTTCCCTAGAGGACGCCCTTCCCCACAGGGCTCCGTGATCTGTCGGTCTCTTGTGTGGTGACCACAAATGTGATCGCGACCCTCTCATCCTTTTGATTTATAAGTGGCTCGAGTGCTGCCAACCAGGAATACTTTGCATGGCTAAAGAAAGGCTGTGATTCTCAAGCGCGACCCCGCAGCCCAAATTTATGATCAAGGCTCTCGATAGTTGATCATCGGGTTAGAGTTCGCAAAGATGGTGTCACATTATGTTTTCAGATATCCCGCATCATCGCCAGATCTAACCAGAGCCGAAGAAACGCATGATCATAGAGAATTACGGCAAACTAAATTTTAATTATCCCATGGTGCTCAACTTTGGCTGCTCCAGGAACTCTTATTTTAAGACGGTAGGGACAATTGCTTCCATTGCATATCAGAAAGACATCAAATTCTCCTTTAGGTGCTTTAACTCGGGCTGGATTTGAACCGATGACCTACTTCATGAATCAATTCCTACAATTCATATTGTTCAACAAATGACTAGCTTAAAAAAGAGATACTTTTACCCTTTTTAAGAAGGCATGCACAACTCCATCACTCATAATTGACTGTAGACTTATCAAGACTGACTTCACTCGTTAATGACCCTCATAATGTAGAGTGTTGAAATGAATAACCTCTATGGTTGACATTGTTGAGTGCTGACAAAATTGAAAAGTTCCTGAAGATGAGGTGACTTACGACGGCGAGGCACGACTATCCTTGATGATGAATAGAGATTAGTACGAACCTAAACACCTTGACGGTAAGAAGGGAACATAGATGAGAATGGTTGCAACCGAGATAATTATTGAGAGGACGAAGCTTAGAGAAGATGATGGTCGGCTTACTTGCTGGCTTGATGGAGAAGAAGGCAAAATACTCTTTTATATCGTTGATTTAAGACCAATGGCAAAACAGAAAGATAAAACTAATGGTTTGGTTTGGGTTCCTCTCACTTGGTGGCTCACTGATCATATATATTAGGAATATTCAAGAGAGGGAGAGAAAAAAGAGATATTTAAAGGCTACATCTTTCTCAATTGATTTAATCTTTTAATGTATTAAAATAAAGGGTACTTACATCCGAATAATATTTACAAAAAAGAAAGTAATCCCATCTAATTATTTTAGATGATATCTTTTACAGAATACTCTCAACTATTTCTAAATATATTTCAACACTCTCCATCAACTTAAAGCATTTGGCATTTCAATTTACATATAAGAGATGCATAAACAAAGGATGTAGGTAGGGTTCGGGACAAGCTAAACCTCACACGACATATATGTATAGACATGACTTCCGCATATAGAATTATAATATAAAAACCCTCTCACTACATTCATATTCTCATTAAGTGCCACGATAATCATTACTCCCCGAACAGAAAATCTCAACCCTAACAGAGGAGCACATGTACATGTACATTTGATGATTATAAGTTGCGAAAGTGAGCAGGAACGTCTCGTAGTTGAACATCCATAGGCTGGCGTGGGTCCCGGGAGGAGAGAAGCTCATTGAATACTCAACAGACAAGATGTGACCTCATCGTTGTCTGTAATCCCGTACGTAGGACAGGAAATTTGGGGGCCATCCGAGGGTATCTACGTAATTGCGGGCTATACACTCGGCCAGAGCTTCTAGGATCTTAGAGCACTGTCCTATAAATGCGACGACACCGCCTCCCGAATGGACCACCAGTTCCCAACATTAATGGAGCAACCGCCACTCGCTGAACGCGCCTCGCCGGAGGCAGTCTCCGGCGAAACAATCCGCCCGACCGAAGGCAACACCCGCCACCCCATTTACCGCGGCGTCCGGAAGAGGCGGTGGGGCAAGTGGGTCTCCGAGATCCGAGAGCCCCGGAAGAAGTCGCGCATTTGGCTCGGCTCGTTCCCGGTGCCCGAGATGGCGGCCAAGGCCTACGACGTCGCCGCGCACTGCTTGAAGGGACGGAAAGCTCAGCTCAACTTCCCCGCCGAGGTCGACGACTTGCCCCTCCCCGCCACCTGCAGGGCGCGGGACATCCAGTTGGCGGCGGCCGAGGCGGCGCAGGCTGTGGCGGCGAACAAGAAGGGTGGCGGCGTCGATGTTGACGACTTTTGGGCCGAGATAGAGTTGCCGGAGCTCGTGGAGGACGGGGAGCGCCACTGGGACGCCTGTCTGTGGGCCTTCATTGCCGAAGCCACGTGGAGGGACGGCGACGAAAAGGTGGCGACGACGAGCTCTTCTTGGCACGGACATGTCGCCAAGACGTGAATCCACTCGGTGGCTGCATCGTCAGTACATACTGATTGCCTTGGAAACACCACTGCAGTTTCGCCAGATTATTATTATTATTTTTTTACCTTGGAATCACTGTACAATCGGTAGCCAGCAACGCAAATCAATGAGCACTATGAGCACTAGCGCGGCTCACCTCTCATGACACTCCACTTAAGTCGTGCAATGGAAGCGTGCTCCTCTTCGCTGGATGAAGAGGCAAGGGCGCGAATCAGCACGTTCACCGCAGGATAGGTCACCAGATCGTTTATCTTCGAAATTTTCATTATTCTTGTATTGTTGCTGCTTGCTGCATGTACTAGTTGGACTTTAATAACAAGGAAATGCTTCTAATTTTGGAGAAGTCGCTAATTACATCTTATTAAGCGGTAGCCTCCCCATATTTAAACCCTCTCTTGTTGTCTGCTTTGAGTCCATACCGGCAGTAGATCTTCGACTACGCAAAATCGAACTGGTTGAGTTAGCAAGACTCGTATAGTTAACTCGGTCAGTGACTTGAGCGACTATCCAGTCCCCTTTGCTGGATTAACCATTTGAGTCATGAGTCATGACTCGCGGGTTGATAGAGTTGCAGACAGACCGGCTGCAAACAAGGTAGGTCATGGTAACTTTCGGGCTACGTCGGATGATGAGTGATCAATTCCAAGGGTAGACCGAATGACTGACTGGATGAGGCTGCTATAGCCTATAACCTGACCCTATTTCGCCCCTTACATCAATCAATCCTTTCTCCTGCGGTCTTGCTGGGGAATGGTCGGACGCTTAACACCCTTTTCTGGCAACACCTGACGCCCTTATAAGCGTCTAATGTTCATGATGAAATTTGAAAAGAATCTCCTCCAACAATTACATATAGCTCGTCAAAGTATGCAAAAGATGAGATGGCAATTGCAGGGATCAAGAGAAAAACAGCCTGTCAAAACTCAGCATCTATATTAGGTTCTCGAACTTATTCATATCTAGAATCATGCACCTATAATTCTTCTATAAGATAATTATCAATTCAATCATAAACTTATCATTCAAATATCAATTCGATTTTAAACTTTTTAACTTTGCCAATATAATCCTAATTTTTTTTTACAAAATTCCTTCTTAATTCTAAATCTTTACTAATGTGACATTCGATCATTGCTAGCCGTTCTATGTGACATCTTACCAAGTATGTGGTGATAGGTGGAGAGGACTATATTGGAGTTCTGCTAAGAAGTGGAGGACCACAATGGAAAGGATGAAAATTGGACCGAACCGGTAAATTTCCCATTCTTCTTCAGTCGAATAAAAGGACAAGGAGGGCGCTGGCGACGACAATAAAAAGCCAAACGCATGGTCGTTATTTCGAAACATATGCGCATGTAACTAGGATGATCATGTAAATAGTAATTTGGCTAGCTATGCGGTACATGTCCTTAGATATTTGAGCGAAGAGTGGACCTTCGGATGGCAAACATCACAGTCTCGAATCGGGGAGACAGGTGGACCGGAACGAGCCACCTCCATAAAATAATGACCAGGCACCGTGCTCTTCTTGAAAAAAAAGAAGACAAACGCGACATTAACTCTCAAAGAATCCGAACCCAGAAAACCCTAAGAAGAAGCCAGGGAAAAGAACATCGTGCGGGGACCCTCCCCCTTACTTCGTTTGTTTCCGGGATTGGAGTAGAGTGAAGGTATACGTAGCTCCAAAAGCAGACAGACAAGGACCCCCCACATTCCTCCTATTCTTCCTCTGCACAGACGACGTGATAAAGAATCAGCATGCACTCGTACAATACAAGCCAACCATAATTTTCTTCATGCACAAGCACGGTTGTATAGTACATAGTGGATTTAAAGTTTCGTTAACGAGTTATTTCCGTTGGTAGCTGGATGAGAAAGCAGAAAACCAGTGGGCAGGCAGGTGGGAGTGGGCGTTCGTGTATATTGATCCAATTGGTTGGCACCGAGTCTCACTCCTTGGGACGTACAGGACACCACAGAAGCCGCATCATCATGAACATGTGCAGAATGTGAAGAATGTCGGGGAAAAATAGGACGAGATGAGAAAAGCTTGGAAGGGGAAGTACTCAGGTAGAATTAGTTTAGTGTATCATATCAATCTCGCTAAAGGAAATACACAATGTGTAAACAAAGTTTTAAGATTTGTTACATTCATCGCCTCATTCATGACGCGATTGTATCGAATGATTTTATCCCGTTGCATGTTAGACATCTCAAATGATGCAGCAGCCGGGAGAAGAATTGAATGTGGGGTTGGACTCTATTAATTTCACGTAGTGGGCAACCCCTAGTGGCTTTAGGCATTCGCCCACTGCCATAAATATGCGTGGGTGTTATAAATCCTTTGATAATGATTGATAGCAGAACATATAGCTTTTAATTCTCCTGCACTTACTCTTGTTCAACCTCTACACAGAGATCATTGAGCTCTATATGACCCAAAAGATTAGGTGGACATATATTGGTTATTTTCCTAGACTTATCAAATTCACATAAATTATCCATTTAATCCTAAACTTATTATACGAATTTCAGTTTATATATATATTTTAATTTTGCCAATTTAATTCTAAATCTTTACTCGAAATTGCAATATAGTCTATTGACCAATTCTTATAGAAAATCATTGACATGGTGGTGTACCACGTAGGATAGTTGATAATGATTAGACTGTGACGTTAATGATTTCTGACAAGAATTAACCGTAAGGGCTATATTGTAATATTTTGCAAAATGTTTAGTACTATATTGGCAAATTTGTAAAGTTTATAACTAATTTGGTAATTTCTCCTATCAAATTCCTTTACTTGAAAACGATATAAGATTACAGATTTGTTTTTATCGTAATGGAGATATATGCTTCTTTTCGAAGGATCAAGTGGGATTAAGTAGCTGACAGAGTAACATAAGCAGTCCCGTTATTTGGACTTTGTTTCATCAATGCCTGACCGATGAAAAAAGAGGTAAGGTCTGATCCATGGGCCGGCTCCAATCAGAGTGCTTGATGGGCTTCAATGGGCCGGGTCTTGTTTCGGGCCTTCGAGTGCTCTTTTTGCCGTCAAAGTGTTGCCGACGGTGGCCGGTGATTTCTTTCTCGCCTTAATGGAGTTTAGGGTATGTTTGTTTCATTAAAAAGTTAATGATTAAACAAAAAAAAAAAAAAAGCTTTTTGGGAAACCAATGAAATTGCTTTCCCCTTTTCGGATTAGGGAATTCATTATTTTCCCACTTTAAGTATGGATATATCCTTTGACCATATTACGATTTTATGTCGATTAGTCATTTTTCATTGACCAAACCTGTGTAAGTCTCGAAAACTGATTCTTGGAAATCGTTTTTGCTCAAACAAACATCCGTAGTGGTTATGGTTCTGGAACTCCTTTTACTCGCTAAACAACAAGAAGGGAAAGAGCTGAATCTGTTGCTCCATTGCCACTGAGATTAATGTCTTCTCAGTGCTGTCCTACTTAAGTGGACGAGGCTTTAGTCGACTCTCGTTGTACTTACTGCTAAGATTAGAGCGTGACTATTAACATGTAATGATGGCGATGAGGACTCTCTCGTCATAATTGCCATGTTGTTTGGCTGTCTTTGAGGGGTTGCTTTGTTTGGGAAATGATTACTCGTTTCTTTAATCACGAAGGGATCCAAGAAGTGTTTGCATTGGGCTTGTTTACTTGGAGGTCTATCTAGATCGTTCCCATCATGCTCCATGCGATTTCACTGTCCGGATGGCTCGAGCAATTCCGAGGTTGGGAGGTGATTCCTTTGCTTTATCCTAAAGCTTCATCTTGTGGCGGTTTGTAACAGCGGATGGGGATTTGGAGTTTAGCGCCTCTCCTTTTGATAGCGTCAGGATCCGGTGAACCATGTGAATCACAATCATTAATTTTGTGGAACCCATGGGTAGGACCAACGCGAGACCCTTAACAAAATACGGAAAAGAAATTTCTGCTCACGAGTGTAAACAAACATGTGTATTTACATGAAGATGGCTTGACATTGTGGGAGCTTGCCTTAGGGAACTCTCGTACGTTGAGGTCCAAATCCTCCTCGGAGAAATTTAATTCATTCGAGTGCGATTCACATTATGAATTAACTTCTAAATGACAAGTGTTGCATTACTTTTATTCTCGCATTACCTCGTGTGAAGTGAATTTTTGGCTGCCAACATCTTAGCAGGGTGTGGTAATGGCTAGCCAACTTTGAATTTCGAATCTCAAATGATGCCGAGTTATTATGTTTCGAACTGAATATTTCTTAATGGGTGTGAGATTCTTATTGTAATGCCAAAAATAGGTTACTAGTGTTGGTTGCCCTCTCCACCCTATTTATTGATGAAAAGAAAATGACGATCCATTCTTTGTCAAAATCAATCGGCATGGGTTAATTAACATGGCTCTCTATATTAGAATGAGTCCTACTTAATTGTCGAAGAGGCAAAGTTTAAACTTAATTGATTAGATTAAAGTAATCAGAATATCACCTAATCATGGGATGCATGCACAATTTTTACAAGAAAACTAGGTTTTCTTTTTTTTTGAAACGTGATTAGATTAATTTTGGTGTAGCTTTCACATTATTCTTACAAAGAGTATCTGATATTTGCCATGAAATTAAGTCTTTTTGCATAATTTTTGGACATTTGGGGAGTGGTAGGTGGCTGAGCTGCCTTTCCAAATGGTCTTGGTCATTAGTTAACTTTTGTCGACAAAAGACAGATACGTCAACTACTCTTCGTAAATGGGGCCGACACATCCCTCAGAATATCTACCCAAATATAAATGAGATCCCCTTGATCGTGCATGCCAAGATGACAATTTGATTACGTTATTTGTTGTCAAAGAGAGACTTTAGCCCAAGAATCCAAAGGGAGACATAAATCCAGAGATTAACTACATAAACGATTTACAGGATTGACGGGATGTGTCCACTTTACGGGGAGAGATCGACACAACGTTTCACCATAATTAAAGTGAAAAATTACGATTGATCGAAACTCATTCACAAATATTTTCTAACGTTAAACAACACGTACACCATTAGAGTCGATCATAAGAAATGTCAACTCTTTTTGTAAGGTTTTCGCGAATTTTCAGAATGATCTTCTGAGCAGGTTCTAAAACACGTATGGATCACGTTCGCATCAAGGGCGGCAACCAGCCAAAATAGGCTCGGACACCTGGCATTTCTTCTGGTTGTAAACTTAATGACTAGGGTCGGTCCTCTCATAATTATCACTCCAAAAAAAAACAAAAAAGGAAGAAGAAGAAACAAAGCACGCGGTAGAAACCGGACGACAGATGTTTATGGGTTCGCTTTTGTTGACTTTTGAGGTTAAAAGAGAAGTAGGATGAAAAGTCATAGACCAACAGCGAGACCTAGCTAAAATGAGCTGGACTCTTTTGGCCAAACGCCTCTTTTTTAATCAATACCGAGTGAGACCCACCAAGCTTTTGGGGCACTTCATCGGTGGACTTCTACTCTTCTAACTCGAAGTCAGAACTCGTGAAATGAAGTGAAAACGGACCTCGAGCGAAGTATATAGACTATTGATATGATGAAAGTGATCTGAACGACTATTTAATTCCAAGTGTCGTCGACAAAAATCATTTAGATCGACGCGTTTCATTAGTTTTGACGCGAGGCCTATCAGATGTAACCGTTCGAATGGACGCAAGGGACGCATCCTATAGAGTTACAGTCCCTTATTTGGATGGCCCTTTGGACGTACCACTCATCCGTGCATGGTTGGCTCTTTTCCATTCATTGACTCAGGCTTTATAGTTGCGTGGGAAAGTGGCAGAAGAGAGGACGGACTGAGCTGGTGGCCTGGGGTTGGGAGAGGATTGACTTGCTGGGAAGGGCATTGTTTTCCTTCGCACCCTGCAAAAGTCCAAAGCACAGTGAAAATGGGAATTCACTCTGCATCAGACCTTGGAATCCAATGCCATTATCCTCACTGGCAAAAAAAAATAAAAAAATAAAGCTGAGAAAAGTAGATGGGATGGATGAGGGGCGGCACGAGAATATCTGTACTTCCTGCTACAGATCCGTGGACCGGCGTTTGGATGTTCGTGAGGACTAATTCCCCACATGTTCTCTTATCACTCATGATCTCATTTTATGCCACGGTCATTATGATTACGATCTATCTTCATAACTCTTATTATTCAAACATTCTGTCTTATACTTTTGTTTTGTGAAAAATGAATGATTGAAGAAATAGATTCTTTAAAATGATTGTTTAAATCCCTTGAAATAGGTAGTTAATAAAAAGTATTTTCATTATCGACAACAATTTCTATTTAAATATTATGAAAATGTTTTTGTTTATTTATTTCAAAAAGTAATATAAATGAATGTTTTTAGGAAAATATTTTTCAAATAATTTATTTTCCACAAAATAAACAGAGCATTAAATTAAATATATTTTATAATAGGTGTGGAACTCTGATAACGGTAATTTCTCTAATTTCGTGTGGCACCTCTTTTTAAAACAAAATAACAAAATTTATAGGTGAATAGCAACTTATCCACATGCACGATGAAGTTCCTATAAAAGAATAAATCTATGTTTCTCATAGGCTGTTTGGTGCTTTTCCATGAGTTAAAAATAATTATGCATATGTATTTTGCTAGTAACTTCTCCATAAATTGTGTGTCATCTGTGGATAACACTAAATGACAAAAAGAAGTTCAGTAATTAATAAATGTTGACAGTTAAATGATAAGAATGTACACTGCATTATTGTACTTTAGAAAGTTCCTAAATATTTCATAAGGGGTACCCTCTTAACAAGAGGGGTGACCTTGGATCCTCGGTATTTGATGAGAGGATAACTTGATAAGTTTCCTTTTATGAGAACCTCCGGCGCTTGTCCATTTGCATTGCATGGACGGTGGGCTATCAAGATACTTTCCTTATTTTTACGTGTCGGTGCTCATACACCTTGCATCTCTTATTGAGTTAGTATCTTGATCCTAGAGATTCCAAGGTCCAAACAAGGCCCAAGATGAAGCCTTTTAACAATTTACTTAGGTAAGATGTTACCACATCATTGTACCCTAGAAAGTTCCTAAAAATATCATACGAGGTAAAACTGTAAAACTATAATGCTTAAAGTTAGATACATGTAATCTCCCCTCTTCTAATGAATTAAGCTTCTTTTTTTTTGGTTAATGAAATAAGCCTTCAAATTGATTATTCTAACATCCTAGAGGAGCGCATGTCAAAGAGTTCAAATTCTACCGGTCTCCTTTCAAACTCATTGGTCATGAAGCTGAGTCATTCTCATGTAAGGAGTTGCCTTACATGCGAGGAAGATTGTTAACTACAATCCCACATTGCTTAAATACATAATTTCTTTGTACCCGATGGTTTAACTTCTTAGACGGATCATTTAAGTAGAGGGAGTGAAACGTACACTTTGGCTCCAGCATTTCCAAAATGCTAATGCATTTTCGTTCGACTTTGCTCTTGTTAAATTTTCAACATTTCATTTTACCCTCACCATTTTCCATGTCACAAGACGGTCTACAAGATCCCAAAAGACCCTTGTCGGGAGTCACTTGGGTCCCTAGGACATGCGATTTAAGGCAACAACTACTGATACTAAAGTTGGTTTGTTGGAATCCGACGGTTGCAAATAAATTTTCTTATTCATTTATTTATCTAATTTATATGCTTAAAGTCCCCTACAAGGCTACAAGTCTAGTTTTCTTAGAATATCATTTAAATTGAAGTTGGTTTCCAAAATACTTTTAAATTATACTTTGTGGATACTATTTACATTTCCAAAAGCCTTGCGACCTAAGTTCTTTGAATTTTCTCGTAACTTTCCACAAAAATCCTATCAAACGTAGCTGTAGAGGTGACATCATAGATTTCAAGTGCATATGGACAATCAAGTATGCAATCGATTACCCTCTGTTGGTTATTGATAATTAAAAAACTTTCCAGGGAGTAGGCATTTGAGTTAACATCAGTAGACTAAACTTGTACCTGCAAAATTTATATATAAAGTTCTCTCTCTTGATGGTAACGTCAGTTCAGTCCCACAGTCACTCATTATTGGTTGGTTCTGCTCCTGTTTTAGTCCTTAGTCCTCTCGTGCTACTGTGAGTTTTAATGTGTTCCAACTCAACGCCAAGATCGAGACAATAAAAGTACCACGTCCCTTCCCTTTCCTTCTCCCCAGCACCTTCCTCCCTCTTCCTCATTTGTCTCCGTCTCTCATCTCCTAGCTATGCATATACACAACACATGACTGCCCTGCCAGGAATAAAACACCCAGAGAGAGAGAGAGAGAGAGAGAGAGAGAGAGAGAGAATAAAACACCCAGAGAGACAGAGAGAGGGAGGGAGCAAATGGGATCCGAGGCAGTGGAACCAGGAAAGAGCATGAGCACAGCGCCAAGAGAGCTGATGATAGTTTCAGTGGCGCCAAAGATGGTGGAGTCGCCGGACCGATCAGGGATGAGAACACCGCCGTTCTATACAACGGCGGCTGTGCCGTTCCGGTGGGAGGAAGAGCCGGGCAAGCCGAGGCCCTGCAGTGCACTGGCCATAGTTCCGAGCCCTGGGTCTGGTGAGCCGTACTCAGCCACCGGGAAGTGCTTGGAGCTGCCTCCAAGGCTGCTGAGCGAGGCCATAATATCCAAGATGCCAGCATCTGCCGGTGGGCCACAGATATCATCTTTCAGGATGGGAGGGGAGTGTTATGGATCGTTCCGGAGCTACGTCGTTGCGGAAAGAGTGGGCAATGGCGACGGCGATGATGAGGAGGGCGTAGATGTGGGCGCAACGAGAGAGGGGGTCATAGTGAGGAGCAAGCAAAGGCGGTGGTGGTGGTGGTTTGGTGGATCTTCTTGGAGGAGCAGGACGAAGAAGGAGATGGCCGGGGGAGGGGGAGGGGAGGGGAACGCGAGTAGCTATGTGTTCCCTTCATTTTCAAGTAATTATGTGGTGGACAGAGAGATCGATGAGTTGGGGAGCGAATGCAGGAAGAGCACCAACATGAGGAGGGCAGGGAGCTTCCCTCTGCTCTCTTACTCATCACACTCTCATTTCAGCTGGGTGAGCAACCACCCTCTTTCCTATTATTCCAATCTTTCTTTAGCAGATGCAAAAATATCTTTCTTTATTCCAACAAACACTAAAATTATCGGTCTGGATTCCATGACAGGCAACTCTGTACGGAGGACTCAAGGAGGTGGTTCCTTGGAGGAGGAGGAGGAGTAGGAAAGCCGGGAAGATGCGATCCTGATTCGTCATGTGTCTCTTGACATTTTGCTACTGCCACGTCTTCATCATCTCCCTGTCATCCCCATACCAGCCATCACCGTCGTGTTTCGTCGACCATCAGTTTTCTGTCCATTTGACCAGGACGTTGCCATGGCCGACCCAGCCAAATAAGAGTCGCCCATCGCGGTGCTGCTTTTGCTGCTGTCTTTTGACTATAAATGCCATATAAAAAATTAATGCGATGTCTTGTGGCCTCTCTTGGCCGCTTTAGCTGCAAGTGCGTTAGTCTTGTACATGCAGAAGCAGTGCTTTCTTGTCTGATTAAACAGCATATGTCTAGAGGATCACCGAGAGAATCAACCCTGTGAAATTACAAGTTTTAAGATGCGTACGGTACTAATTTGTGTATGTGCCTATGGCTGACCATATCTGTTCAAATGTCTTATCTATACATTTTACATGTGCATTTTACATTGCTTTTCACGTCGTCTAAGATCCGCAAAGATTTGCCTAAACTAATGGGCTATGACCCTCCCACCGACTTTTTAGTACACGTGATTCACGATATCCAATATATTCCCTTTTGCTAAAAGTGAGTGAGTGGAAGAGCAACTTTATCACGAAATCTGATGGTACTCCAACATCCACCGACAGTGAAGAGCTACAGAGGAAGTTGAGCAAACATTCTTCAACAACAATTTATCTTCTTCCACAAATTGTATGAAGTTCATAACTATGAAGAAATCTGCAATGAACGGTTAACCAATTATCCTAATACGTCTCCACAGACACATAGTAACTTAAGATGAACCGTATCATCAATACAAATCCTGCTCCAATTGGAGAAAATTTATGAAGAGCCTTCAACAAAATGAAGAAACAAAACACTTATTCGGCTGCCGATGAAGATACAGCACAGAGAGGGCGCTTCATGATGGTCAACCTTACGCTTGCTTTTTACCAGTCATCCCCGCAACCACCTGTAAATACATAAGAGGTCATTAGCATTAACAGAGCAGCCCATAAGCATATCCAAGCTATCAACATAGGCAACGGAATGACACTAAGTGGGAAGAGAAAAAAAGAACAAGGTGATTGATAATGCAGAAACATCAAGGGAAATCCATTTTCAATCTATGGACATAACTCTTCTCAGGTCAACTCTCAAATGTGGCAAGTGGAGTTTTGAATAATGTTGGGGAGAACTCGGGTACAACAATTCACCATGGCCAAACGCAATCCAAATCAACTAAAAATCTCTTAACCCCCAGCAATAACTAGCAATGTCTAGCCTCATTTCGGTAATAATCCAGCTTTTCAAATTTGCAGGCCGTTCATCACTCATTAAGCGAGTTCAAAGAGTTCCCCATTCATGTTTTTGTTTTTCTCCCTTTCAGTAACCACAACAGCCACACTGAAGATGCAAGAAAAGGGTGTAACAATAACAATATAAAAAGTCTGCAAATCTAGACTAAGAAGCATAGTTTACGTTGGAACTTGCAACTTTAGCAACAATAGATGCAAGAGCACCAGGTAGCAATGGGAGGTAAATTCATGGTCTCAGCATCCTCAAAGACAGCCATAATGGAAACAAAACTGCACATATATGCCGATAAAATTACACAAACATCAACATTGTACTCGATAGTCACAGGAGAACTATAAGAACTAGTAGATAAACTTATGTACAAGCACACGACATATAATAATACTGCTAAATCAGCACTACATCCACCCAAACTGCTAAAGGACGATCTCAAAGACTAGCATAAATATTACTTACATCATTTATAGGAGGTTGAGGGACTTGCTTGGAAGTTTCCATAGAATCCAATATGGGCCTCACCACAGCAGGAAGGAAGAGGCCTGAAGTACATAAAATTAATTTGCCAGATGGAGAAGACAGAATTGCTGATATTCTTATGCATGCAAAAAGACAGATAACTTTCAATTAGATTAATCTTATGAGTACTGGAGTGTATGGAATCAACAACCCAATAATCTGCTTTATTAATCTGAAGTCCACATTTGAACTAGTACATAGCCTCTGTCAATGAAAATGAACATGTATGGATAATGCCACAGTTATGACAAAGAAGCATAACATATTACAACCCCTTCAGCTCATGTCAAAGAACATCCCTTTCACATTTTCCTACCTGGCACAAAGTTGCTCTTTCCTAGAACCAGAAGTTGCAGAATGCAGATTTTAATGCAACTAAACCCAGTCTTCAATGAACATGGTGGCTTGACCATATCGACAAGTTTACTCCGATATCAATTGTCTCCCAGGGCAAATTTCATGCATAAATGGCTAAATACTAGAAGGGAGAAAAACACTTCACAAATCACACCGTTACTCAAGACTTGAGGCTTCTCAAATTCAGTTCAGAAGGAACTAGAAAAGCACCTCCAATTCTTCATGAACAAAGTAATTAAATCACTCTTACTGCATAACAGAGATCAACAATTCACTTTTCTGCTAGGCAGGCATTAATTCCTTTAACTTCATTCCTTATAAATCATGATTGTTCTCTAGCAAAATTAAAAAAATGCTCCATAAGGCAAGACCAGTACTCTCAACCACCTCTACCTCACAACAAAACCTAGCATTGTTAGCATCTCTAGTGTGCCTACTATCTAAAAGCTCCCTTGTACTTGATCTGTTTTCCTGAGCAGGTTAGGTGCTGCGAAGCATGTCGACCCCGACAATTGCTGATGCACAACATAAACCAGCTAAGAATCACCACCGCTGAGACGAACGAAAGTATTGCACAGTCGTGATACGTGAAAAAGGATATTTTTTCAGACATTACGAAATGAAGGAATATAAAGGGTGGTTCCGGAACCAAGATGAAAGGTTAGCTACACAGCCTACAGGAAAACTCACAGAACCCGACGCGGCAACACTAAGCTTCATCTTCAACACATTGAAAGAAAAAAGGAGGACCGTCTACATAAGCCTCACTGGTTCAGATAATGACGCAAAAATGTAGCCCCAAAAATAACCCAAATCGGCATCACCTACCGATGCCGTAAGCTATCAGACAGGCGATTGAATCTCGAGAAGCACACGGATGATGATTCCAGGATGCAGATTGAAGGTAACAAGGGAAACGGCACGAAATCCATACGGACAAAGCGCGCCCCACTAGAACTAAATTCGAATCGGTGCCCCTAAGGTTAAGTTTCAATCGCGAAATCCCACGGCGCACGAATCGAATTAGCGAGCCCCCCGGGGGGGGGGACGAGAGCACAGCGCGTGGAGGAGGCGAAGAGAAGGAAGCGAAGGGGGGGAATTACCGATGCCGCCGATGAGGCAGGAGGCGGCGACGACGGGCTCCTGCACCACGAACATCTTCAGCTTCTCCATCACCGCCATCTCCCCCGCTTCGTTTGACGTCTCGATCGGATTCGGATCGCCTCTCCCTCTTTTCTATAAATCACGCTCGCCCTGATTCTGTTGGCTTCTGCTTCCCTAAGAACTTTGGGGGTCCCTCCATATCGACCGGGTCCGGGCATTATTTTTCCTCTTTTCGTTCTTTTTTTTTTTCTCTTTTTTGGCAGAAGTACTTGAATATTATGAAGTCAGAAGGAGGAATTACAAGGCTTAAACTAAAATTGGCAATAAGCTAACATGGAGAGGCAATAGTAGTTTACTCAGGTTTTAAGCGTGGCTGGCATCTTTTACATTTTTACACATTTATATAAAGGAATAGATCCGTTCATGCTTTTGGTGAAGTTTGTAAGATCATGACATGTGTTTCTATCGGATGAATGAAATACTTTTAGATTTTATTTGTTTCGTGGAGAATGAATGATTTGAAAATTATTATTTTCAAAAAATGATCGCTCATATCGAATGAATGAAATAATTAATCGACATAAACTATTGTCGTCAATGAGATATAATTAATTTTAATAGATACCAACAATCATTTTTTGGAGAATATTTTCGAAATCATTTATTTTTCATTAAATGAGTGGAGGCTTTATTTTGAATCAAACTGACATGTTTCTTGTTCCGTCTCTCACTGTTTTGCACCACACGTGTTGGGACCCTCTGACGGCCACATCAGGAAAAAAGATGGATTAAGAATACACCGGCATCTTGATTAGTTAATGCATCAATTGTAAAGAGAGGATCTTGAATGCACCCGATTTGCTATTTAAAAAGCGGCTTTAATTGAGCAAAATGTTCGAAACAACAGTGTGACGGCAATCTCCAAATGAACTATTTGCTGATTACAAAGATCAGCACCTGACATGAAGCACTTCTTATATACATATATACAACCTCAGTATGCAAATTATCTTCGGACAAGGCATTATATACAAGGCTCCAAAGACCTTAAGAAGTTACGACAACGTTAGAAATAGATACACACGAACGCCGCTCTCCTGCGTGGGCAATCCACGCGGGAAGCATATGATACAGCAGCAGGCTAGAACAGAGGTATCATCCACCCGACCGTCCACCCAAGAAGCAATCCAGCCCCAACAAGGCCCAACCCCACGGCAAAGACCACAGCATACTTGGTCACATCATGCTTCTGACGCTTCCGTCTTCCATGTCTCGCTCTGGAAGCCTTATCACAGCTCTTCCGCATTTTTCTACCTTTGCTAGGTCCCAGAGGAAGGAACACCGGGAAAATTGGCCCATCAGTGTCCATCTGCAAGAGGGTGGTTTCTAGCTGAAGCAATTGGAACCACTGCTTGTAGGCAAAAAGCTGAGAGGCTTGTCTAAAGAATAGCTTCACAATGTGCTCCTTCTCTGCACGTGCTTCTTCTGCTGCCTTCTCTGCTTCCCTTGCACGTGTTTGAGAATGGCACAGTGCTTCCAGTAGCTGAGACTTAGCAGGATCGCTGTCGGTAGCTTCCCATGTTTCAGTTTTACCCTTGCGAGCTGAGTCATGACTGTTTTCGCTGCATACATGCAAAATAAAATGGAACTGAGAAACCTCTTCAATCAAAACATGTATCTTCGTAAAATAACAATAGAGTTCCATAGTGAGGCAATCATAGTCCTGCCGCGACCAATGGTAAAAACAAACTTGTGAGTAAGCCTTATAGCTGTACTCTAACGTGACAAATCGTTCTTATTTGTTATTTGGCCTTATATGGTTCTAGTGCAAAGTATATTTACTTGATAATAGACAATTCAAGTACCTGGATGAATTGTCAGAGCCACGAGGGAAATGACCATCTTCATCTGGAGCCCACTGCCTTCTTAACATTTGGTCATATTCAGGACTACTTCTTGCCTGGATGGTTTCACCCAAAGTACCAAGCGGATTGACCTTCCAATCTGAGGATGTCTCAAATACTTCATTGTAGTCTAAGCAACCAATATACGAATAACGGTGTTTCCTGGCATGCATATTCTGAGGTGGGGGAAGGTCACAATTCTCGACATGGTCAAGTGACTTCTTAGCAACAAAGGAGGCTAATTCGTTCTTATCTGATGTGCGCCACCATGGTTCTGGCTTGCCATTTCTGGTCCATGCAGAATCCAAATCGAAACTGAGCTCACTAGTCTGCTTGGAAGCTGACATCCCAGCATGACTCAGCTCTACGAGCTCAAAGCTTTCCATCATATCCATGTTCTCAACTTCTTTTGCATCCTTACTACACAGGCCCATTATCACTGGGTTTGAACCTCCAGCATCGTGGAGATTCTCAAGTTTGTCTTTCTTTTCGTTCTCAACATGCATATAAGCTCCCTCTTTCTGCATCTCACCACATATAGATTTTAAATCTTCCGTGCTAGCATTCAGGAGATCGACCTCAGCATCCAATGCATTTAACCCTTCGCATGCTAGACCCCTTGGGAACCTAGAGCTAGGTTGTTGCTGAAGCCACCACCTTGCCTCTGGAGACAAATTGGTAAATGAAGGTTTCCTGCTAAAAGGCATGAAACCTAAGCCAAAACGATCTCCCTCTTCAGTAGAACCAGCAGGTCCTGCATCCACTTGTTTGGACGTTGAAGATGATGATTGGCAGCATGCTAGCTTAGGAGCTCTTTTGGCATCTTCTTGCACAAAGTAACGGTTAGCTGTTCTCTGCCATACAGCCCTTGCTTCTGCAGCTGCCATACTCTCTCAATTTATTCCACATTCCACTGAACATATGAAAAGTTCGCTGAAGCTAACAAAAACTGCATAAAAGGAGCAAAGATCAGAATGAGAAATATCATGTAGTAAATAGGCCAATTAGCTGGTTCGGAAGATTCTCTCTAGTCAAGAACGAATGATCGTCAGGAACAAGACATATAAGTCCCTCAGGAGCTATCTAGACCTAATTATACTATGCAGTGGAACCAAATTCCCCTCCTCGAGAAAGAGGAGAAAAGCTCAGGTGAAAAAGAAACAAGACATAGAAGTTCCTCTCTCTTTTTTTTTTTTTATGCCATTTCTTTCTCAGGAAGTAAAGGCTACATTATCAAGTTTAAGGCACTGTGCTTGTAAGACCATCTCAGCTTATATGCATGTCTAACAGTTATATCCTTCTAGCAGTATGGCAATTGGCTAGAAATTAGAAAGGAAGAGAAAAACACATCCAGAACTAAACGAATGGATGTTTCATTTTTCCACTGTTCATTACAAAAGCATCGAACAAGTTCATATATATCAAATGAATATGATGGGCATATCAAACTCTTTAAAACCCAAAATGGAAAAACAATATAAGACTTGATTACAAATACATAAAGCACTGTTTTTTTTTTTTTTGGTCTCCATAAAGCACCGGTTGACTGATGCCTGAAGTTGTGAATAAGCATGACCACAAAGAGAATAGCAAATCAATGACTCTAAAGCTCACATGATGATCAGTATTTTAAACAGACACATCTCACGTCTTCCAATGGAACACATCACAAACTTGAAAATAAACTGAAGACCATAAAAAGGAACAACAAGTGCAGCAGATCATCAAATGCACCGAGGACTCCATAATCACATAAGAATGAGTAAAATGCAAATGCAAAGCTGCCCCCCAAGGAAAGGCTCCATCATGATATACGCATGGACACGAGCCGGCGTAACTAAAGAAATATGTGTCCTTAAAGCATGTAGTTTTCGGAGAAGGCAAGGCAACGTGCATAGGAAGAACTCAAAATTCATGGTTAAATCAGCCATAAGGAAAAACAACTGGCGGAGAGCATGTCACTTTACAGATCGCAAATGTTAGCGAGTGTCGACAGAAGATGGTTGTGATCGAAATAGGGGAACAACCATGGCGAAGCTAAGGGAACCAGTCAGTTAATTAGCTGAACAAGGGAGAACTCATGACCCAAATCGAAATTTCAGATTACGGCAGGTTTACTTCCCAAATTTGATCGGACAAACGCATGTGCAGACATGAGCTCACCGCCCAATCAGTTCACGCCAAACCCAAATCCCAAAATATGCTGCGGCCGACCAAAAGAGCAGACAAAGTAGGAGGCATCGGAGATGCTCATCTAAGGTCAAGATACGAATCCCAACCTTAAAGAGAAAAACAGGAAAGCGACATCCATCCGATAAAGCAAGAGCAAAGATGCATATGTACCAGGAACACAATCAAACAGTCCAGATGATAAAACTCAGGCCACGCCCATCACTTGGCAAGATCCCTCAGATCAACTGTCGAGCTTGAGTTCCCAAGCAGAGCCAATAAAAAAGATCAAAACTTCAACAAAAGGAAAAACACCCAGATGAAAAAAATGAACAGAGAGAGAGAGAGAGTACATGGGTAAGAGAGAGGTGGATTAGATCTGCGGTGGACAGGTGGGGAGCTGGAGATCTGTGTATGATTGCAAGTGAAGACGTGGAGAATGCAGTCGGGGTGGGGGAAGCGAAACCGATTGGAAGATCGAGATGATAACTTCCCGAACTCGGAACCCGAGACGAAGGCGAAGACGACGCTTGTCCGACACTGAAAGGGTCGTGTCAGCCCCCCTCCTCTCTTTTAAGGTTACTGCATCGATTTCTGATCGCACTTTCCTCTCGGGTTTACGCTCAGCCAAGTCGTCACGGCCGGCTGTTACCACGTCTCCCACTCCTTAAATCTTGTCTTATGCAAAGCAAAGCAAAACTGTATGATCTCACCCTTCCAAATCACGACACTCCACCTCAATAATCAATAAAATAATCTTTTCGAGAGCACTAGATTACGGGATCAGCGATTCCTTCCCACCCCCAACAAAAAAAAAAAAAAAAAAATCTTCTTTTTCACTTTTCCCGAGCTGTGGGCGCTATGACTAAGGCTGCATTCAGAAATCACAGCTTTGCATAAACTTGGCTTCTTTTTCCGGAGGGGGTTTATGCAGCAAGTCTCCTCCTTTCCCCGTGCGAATGGCGTCTGTCTAAACAGAGAGGTTGGCCGTTCTGTGGTCCACGTTTTGATGGAAGAAAACGACATGGACATCATCGGTTGGGGGGATCCGGATTAAGGAATTGGCACGCAACTAGGAATTAGATTACTGGTTTCGACATAAACAGAATGCGCGATATGAATATAATATGCGCACATGAGCTGGGAAAGCAACCGCCGCCCAAGGATTTACAATGAGCCAGAGGATATCAATCATTAAAGTGGACACTACCGTCAATTTTTTTTTTTTTTTTTACTTTTTTTTTGGTTGTTGAAGGCATGTCTTTCTAGGAAGTCTCGTGTAGAAATCAATCGTCAACGAACATAATACGACGTCAAGAACCCCTCTACTTGTACGGCTTTTTTTTTCCCAAGTGGTTTCCCTTCCCAAAGCATTGGGGGGAGTAGATTTGTGATTACAATGAGCGTATTTCTGTGGGAGCTTTAACTCAGTCATCGACCATTGCTTGTTGACTGAAATCATGTGAACCCGAAAGGAACCGTGCGATGCCGTGGAAAAAAAATCTAAATCTTTCATGCAGAACGCTTTTTGACTAGCAATAATTATTTCGATGTCGTTATTTGTCTAAAAAAAAGTGCATTAATACCATACATCGTAGGAAACTTGCATAAATCCTCTCATTGTGTCCTCATTTAGATGGTGAAGCAGTAGCTCATACAGAAGTTTTAATTTCGTCTATCACAATGAGAGGATTACGACAACAGCTCATATTTATTATTAAAATGTGTCGGGCAATAGCAAAGTGAAATAATTCACACATACGTCCATTTTATAATGTTAAATTACAACCAAAAGACGAGCAATTATAGGTAAAGTTAAATCTAAAAAATCTACTCACATAAAAAAAAAAATCCTATGAAAATGATAATTGTTGTAAAGGAAATTCATATGTGTCTACTCTGTGAAGAAATCAATAATAGTTCATGAAATATTCAATCAAAAAAGGATAATTTCGTTTTCAGATAAATTCCTTTCACCTTAATTTGATAAAATGATCTAATATGGTGAGCAAAAAAAGATAAATTCGATAAAGAAAAAGTAATTTCTTCAAAAAGTAATAGTCCTGGCATCATATGTCACGTTTATCTAATATGTATTTAACAAGTAAAAATGTGAAGAACAACCCCATCTTGATACACCGCATTAATGAAAGGTTGATTAAATAAGATAGAGATTATTGATATAAATCGTATCATTTGACAAAAACATGACAATATTCCAGTTTTTCATCTCCAATTTGATTATCATATAGCAATAAATTGATGAGAGTTTTGTGTCGAGAGGAAATTTGTTTCTTTGCTCCATTTGTTTTCGTGGTAGATAAATGATTTAGGAAATGACCTTCCTCTATACCAGCAGTTGTCTTGCGAACCAGCTTCTGCAAATCGTACATATTTAATGTGCATAAGAGGCCGAATGGAAATCAGCTTAATGACTGACGTTCATTATCCTCGCTCATCAGGTTTTGCGCAGAAGTCAGTTTACTTTGTTTTCCTTCCTGTTTTCCTCTTTAGGAATCAACTGCATAAGACGACTGCGAGAGAGTTAATCACAATTCTTTCTTCGTATAAAGTTGCTTTATCAAGAAAGTTACTTATGGACACTGCTCTGTGGGGGAAAAAATTACATTTGCACCCAAATGATGCATGCTCACGCCCCTTGTTCAACAACAAACTATTATACACTTCAAATAGGAATTAGGAACCATGGTCCTGCGCATGCAATGTGCTTTATGAACATCACTGCCAAGGGAAAAGATGATCAAACCAAGCGCTGCGAATGTGTCTACATAATATGGCTTTTTCCTCCCGTGCTCCGATCGAATCCCATCCTGGATGAACTGGTTGCTTTGGTAAAAACTTGACTTCCCCAGAATAATCTAAAAGGACGTTTGCTTGCTACAGTCCATCCTTTAGGTGCTGAACAATGGGAAGACAGTGCATAGTTGCAGTTGTGACTGTTGATGATAAAGCCCGTATGAAGTATTTGAATTCACCCCGTCTAGAGATGATGTATCCCTTGCAGAAACAGTTCTGCACCTTCAGCACATCCCTCATACATAATCTTTCAGTCCAACCAGCTTTACAGAGCCATCCCCCCCGCAGGAAAGAAATCCATGTGAAAGAAGCTGCACATCCGTAACACCAGCCTGTTGCATGCAAAGATAACATTCGATAAGTAAAGGCATCGAGCCAATTTCTTCTGCATCCCGGGGAATCAAAATGCTCTGCACGTACGTACAGAATAAATATATAGCTATGTCCAGAAATAATATAGTGATGTTCCAGCACAAATTTGATTGCAAGAACATTACCCGTACGACTCCACCAAAACCCCGAGTGCTTGGTTGTAGAAAAGTGTGCCTTTCATGTAATTTTGGCCAATGATGTAGTAACTTGGCACTTTTGGCATCCCAAAGTTTCACATCACCATCTTTGCTTCCGGTTAAGAACAAGCTCGTTTGAGCAATTGGGGATATTTTTGTAACACTCCCTTCACAACAAGAAATACACAAAAATCAGAACATAACACACATTCAATGATTATGGCAGTGGGAAAGTACATCACATTACCTAAATGTGCCTTTGGTATGTACCAGAGCATCCCACCTACATTCTCGACCCCAAACTTAGTACCAGTCCCCACCGGCAAGTCAGTAGACAAAGTTGCCTGAGAACTTCGCTGACTATGCCTTTTACTCCTTCCAGTTGCAATGTACCGAAAATCATGGAGTCCAACATCACCACCCTTACCACCGGTCAATATAAGGGGAGAAACGGAACTATTTCCTACATCATTATCAAACACACAAACAGAGCGAGCTCCACCTGCACAGAAAGTACAAAAGTTTGACAAGATCCATGGCCAAGGATGACAACACGATAGCAACATTCCAGCTATTGCTTTATTTAAGTTTGGAAAATGCGTCATGTAGCTTTGCACTAAGTTCAGCAAGTGAGAACAGTCAAATATCTGCCACTGCAATAAAATTTGGGGGCAAGCATGATATATGGTAAAGTTGCTTCATGGCAATATGGAAGTCATAGGTAAAAGTCACAAATGAGCTTCTCCAAAGTGAAGAGGGTAAAGCTGTCTAATGTTTGATGACTCTCGCTAGACACAAATGCAGGGGTATTCTGTGCTGGGACATTATTTTTGCCCGTACCTTATGCTTCCTTCAATTGATTACACCAACATGCAGAATCAATGAATTCATCTCCCCCATTTGGCTCGAAAAGATACACACTTCATTTAGATGTGGTGCATTTGGAGGTGACAGCTAGTGTCTAGAAGTACAAAACAAGCACAAAATTCATATTTTCAAGTTCCGGACACCTAGAGTGTCAAAACTTGGCACGGGGATATACTTAAGTATCAAAATTTACGAAAGCGACTTTTTTTATTTTTAAAAAAAAAATGGGACAGTTGAGTGCCAAGTTCGGCAAAAATGACCAAAAATCTTACCTGACAATTTTTTAATAATATAACTTGCTTATGTGGCACACCAGAGAGCTGAGTCAGCAACAAAAAACCAAAACGAAGTCGTTTTTCTTTTTTTTTGAACCTCAATATAAATATTAATTAAATTAAAATATTTATATTTACAAAAATATAAAAAAAGACAAAGGAGGAGGAGACCCTCCCCCACTGTCGCTGGCCCTTCCAACGAACGGCGGGGAGGCCGCGGCGAGGGCTCAGCCCTTAGCCGTCTGCAATCTTAGTCTCCCTCCATTTTAAATTTAATTTAATTAATATTACATTAATTATTTAGCCACGTCAGCAAAACGACGTCGTTTTGCACTTATCTAGCCATGTCAGCGTGCAAAACGATGTCGTTTTGCACTTCTCTTGCCGGAAAATCACCACGTTAACATTTTGCCTGAATTTTCTCGCCATTGACACTTAACCAATCCATTTTGCTCCGATTTTGGCACTTAAGTGTCATTTTCATAACTTTTTTTAACACTTAAGTGTCCTCCCATATCAAGTTTTGGCACTCCAGGTATTTTTTTCCCTCATATTTTCAGTTGAAGAGAAAGGACAAACCTTCATGACAGATTATAGAGGCTCGAGAAGTAGAAGGTGGAGCTAGTGTATCCCATACAACCACATTCATGTTATTGGAGCTGCATCCAGCTGCGGCTATTATTGATCCACTTGAACTAACATAGGCAATTTCCCTGCAACCAAAATAAAACTTAATATGGCATATATCTGGTGCCACGAGGAAGGTGGTGGTGGATAAAATTCTCAAATTCATAATGCAAAGCCACATAATTCACTGGGGTGCATCTCATTAGCATTGAATAAATTCAACTATGTACCATTTAAAGAACAAACAGGGATAAGTACCCAAAAGAAAATAGGACACCAACACTATGAGAAGGAATGTGCTGTCTCAGAACCCATAATGACAAATCAAATCTTTGGCCACAAAAGAATTGTTAAAAGTCATCTGCAGCAATTCATTCTGTTCTTCATTACTTTATTTTGCAAAGTCCCCCGGTGAAAAATCCTGATCTGAAGTACAGAGGAAAACCTCGTACCAACCAAATAAGTAAAAAGACAGGTCATGCGTCGTTATTTCTATTCCCAATTTCCAGTGCCACATGCAGAAAAATTAAACAAGATAGTGATTGCTCAACAAATCTAAAGAGGTTGCACATACGAGGCATGCCCATTAAAGCAAAGAGATGATTCAGTCGGACGAACGTTGCTCCTTCCTCCAACCTCCAGCTGCCATGAGCATATGGTCCCATCTAATGCAGCTGTAGCAAATCTGTGTCCAAAAGGGTCAAACTGCAAGGCTGATATAGATGCAAGAGCATAAGGTGGAGGGCTATTTGCAGCAGGCAGCACTCCATAAGTAGCAATAGCTTTTTCCTCACCAAACTGCATTTATCAATTATGTTACAATTGTTTGACAGTAATATTGCCACAGAAGTTCAAAGCAGTAACAAGTTAACAACCCACAGATCGCACTTCCAAGACACAAAAGTGATAAACGTGGCACAACTCATTGCAATAGATCTCACAGATCCCAGCAGTGTTGACTTGAAACTTAAGAAGATCATAGAAACAGAGAAGTGCAGAACAGAAAGGTACTCAATGCAATTTTATTCCTTTTGCGGGTTGGCATCCCCCTCCCCCCCAAAATTTTTTTTGGCTGGGGACTTCCCTGAGCATGCTCTTTTCATTGAGCGCACATCAATATACATTAATTCACCAACAAAAGGGCACAGAAAGAATAATGTTGAACAAATTTAGAAAAGAAAATCAAAATTTATAGAAGAGAAAATATTCCCAATTGTCCCAAGCCAAAGTTGCAGAACATCATGTTTAAAGGAGCAAATTGACAAAAGCGGAAAAGAGCCTTCTTGCTTGATTCTGTACAAACAATTCCTCATAGCCAAACTGATGAAACAGCCAAATAAAAGATCTAGCGAATGATAACTAACAGAATCCCACATTTGACTTTGGTAAAATTGAACATTCGTCCACTTCAACAAATCTTACCTTCCATAAGTAGATATGTGTGTTGCTGGAGCCAACCAAGAAGTATGGCATGGATGGGTGACTAGAAAGAGCCCTAGTTCTTACAGTTTCCATGTCAGCTGATTGTTCAACAAACTCTTCAAATTTATCTTGAGTTTCCCAACCTAAGCCAGAGGCACCAATGCCTGCATAACCTGGAATACCAAATGCTACACCACCTGTCAGGTCTCTCCCAGGCATGGCCAAAGATCCCATCCTGGTAGTTGCTCCACCAAATCCCCGTTTGCTCTGCAGAGTGGATTCAGAGTCAGCCCAACCATGCCGTGGCCAATCAGCTTCTGACCATAAATGCTCCATTCCTTCTTTATAAGGTAATTCTTCTTCCAAGTTGAAGAAAATTATACCCTATATAAGACATCCACCCATTGAGGAATACTGTATGAGTAGCCAGAAGGATTTATATCTAATAAAAAGTAAAAGAATGTGACAGACCACGGAGTCGGCAGATCAATGCTTATTAAAACATGTTAGAAGCTAGGTATCATCAGGAGTTGAAGCTTTTAACTCATCAAATTTTAACTCAAGGAGCTCCTGTTAAAATTTTCTTCATTCTTTTGAATTTATGTCTTTGACGCCAAAGTGTTTATAGTTTTCATTGCAGATATATTTTTTAATTAACTAGCATTAAGGGAGGCAAACATATCTAAGTAGCCAAAAGAATTGTAGCCATTACCAGCTAGTTACATAGTGATCAGTGCAACTCAAACTCTCACAAAATTTTGGCAACACAGAATGCTTTAAGGATTAGTACTAACATTAGTATCCATGTGCAGGAATCACTCACCTTTCTATTGCTAGAAACTGCAATCTGCCGTTCATTGATGGAGTTAATGCATAATGCCTGTTCAAAACATCAAAACTACGTCAAAATCATGCATGGATCTAGATTAGCTTCAAGGACCTACTGCCACCTTCAGGCAGGTTGATCCATCAAAAACATACTGCTACATAAATGCAAGGGGAGTGAAAGGAAAAATTACCTCCATGAGCTCCCCATTTCTCTTTAAAATATCTTTAGGATTTTGAAAATGAGTAACCTCCTTCACCAGGTTGGGTTCTTTATGCCAAGAACTCAATAAAGAGTTGCCATTTGAAAATAATCCTTTAGAAAGAGACCCACTCATGCTGCTGGTAGAATCAGGGCTACCCCTACTTCCGTTGTTCCTCAATTCATTTTCCTCTAATGTCATCCCTTCACGTACTCCTGTCCAACCTTTAGAAGGTTTGGTGTTGGAATGTCCTGACCAATTTATTTTCCCCAAGGCAAAATTGTCTGATATAATTTGAGGATCAGCCCATAAAGTCCATAGTTTTTCGTACATTGATAGTTCAGTATCACTGTTAACAAGATCCAAACTAGTATTAGTATCACTCATATGCGTTCGGAGAGATCTGGGTTCAGTCAGATCAGACTTTTGCAACCATACAAGTGTCATAGCTGGCCATCCATTGTCAAGTTTTTGCTGCACTAGGGCTGCAAGTTGGTTAATATGATATGAAGAAACATGGGCAGAAATTGTCTTCAGTGACTGGACCAAGAAAACTGATAGCAGCTCAATCTGTTCTCTTATATTTTTGGCATCAGCTTGAAGATTAGCAGAACTACATACTTTTGAATGGAGCTCACTAAGAGAAGCACCAAAAAGGTGACTGTCTTGAACTGTTTCCAATATGAAATTCAGCTTAAGGTTCGTAAAACGAGACATATGTTCCCATAGTGAACATCCCAAAATTTGCCATCTTTCATCTTCAGGAATCAAATGTACTATGTCTTCTCCATTTTCACCTTTCACAATTCCAGTTGATTGCAGATCGCATTTGACAGTATTGACAGTGGCAGTATCTGATAAAAAATTTTCCATTTGGTGGAGAACTTCGGTTAGATCTTCCATATCAACATTGTGAGTAGTATGGCCATTGAAAAGAGAAACCCTGAGTGGTTGCAAAATCAAACTGAGAGCTTCTAAGTTCCTCTGAAACCAAATGTAAGCAAAATGAGCAAAATACTCGAATAAATCGAGTATGGCAAAAAGTTTCATGATGAAGTCTGCATCATTGGAGTTCAAAGATAACCGGAGAATAGCTCTTAATTTCCTAAATATAAGTATAAGAGTTTGAAATAGAATCCCCCTAGAAACTGACAATTTGGATCCTTTTTCATCTTGCTCAGTCTTCATGAAATTATGTGAATCCAGTCGAGAGAAGGATATACTACAGGCTGCAATGAATCGTGAAGACAAGACAGACACTTCTGCAGCTGCTGCAAATGGAAGCTTTGGAAGAGAGGGTTCTCGATTGCCAAGCAGATCATTCCCATTAAAAGTCTTTTGCCGACAATAATACCCTTGTAATAGATCAAGTCCAATAAAAAAGGAGCCCTTAGAGTATGCAAACCCTGATATCTGTGAACATATACCATGTAAAACAAAAGCATGTCAGTTTGCCTACAGTCATTAGGGTGAGAAGCAGTGAAAACATATAGTGTCACATGTAATTACTCAAACATCAAGATACCATGCTAAGAAGAGAGGCAGCATCCACAGAGAACTTCTGCTCCACAACCTCCAAGCCAGCATATAGCTTATCTCGGAACTCTGGTAGTAGTTTCTTCAATTCATGCATCTTATACTCAAAGTAGGACCTAGATCCAACAGATCCCATACTTGAGTATGGCCAAGACGGGTGTTCTATAATTAATTTCGTTAAGTGTTGAAGTGCACAATCAAATTTATAATGGGACTCCAAATGGGTGGACACATCATTGGACAGCCAATTTGAGGAACTATTTGTGGATGCTTTTGGTCTGGCCAGTAGAACTTCAGAAAGCCCATTATTGAACATGCTCCGATGATCACGTACCCCGTCAAAGCTCAGAGAAGAATAGTGCTCCATAGCTTCAAGCTAATCCAAACAAAACCAAAAAGAAAGCTGTAGAGCTCACTGAGAATTATTGCAACAGAACAAATTCATCTATAGATGCAGACAACTTAGCAAGCACCATGAATATTCATAAGAGAAGCAAACATATGACATTCTTGACCTCTTATTACCCCTTATTAGAAGGAAAACAATACTTACAGGAAGCCCACTTCTTTTCAAGGCAGTAGCTGTGATTAGACATGCCCACCTCCCAAAGAAAGCAGCATTTTGCTCCCCAACAGCATTCTTTATATGATTCTTAGCCGCTAGCAAAATGCAGTACAAACCAACACTTGGGTCCAGAAAGGCAGCATGATTGGAAATGGGAGCATATTCAATTGAGATAGGACCATTTTGGCACTTAAACATGCTCAAGAAAGATTTTGAGTAGTTCCCCAGCTGCCACTGCAAAAGAGAGAGAGATTTATGATGGCTACAAGCATCTAATGTTGCATATATCTCCACAACCAAAAACTAGAAATAAGCCAAAAATTAGCTTAGAATAATAGGACACCTCTAGAAGACTGGAAAGCCAGTAGTCATCCTTCTCAATTGCTGAAGGAAGCATGAACTTTGTTATTAATTGATGCTCAGTTGGTCCACCGCACCCCTCAACAAGGCGACAGATAACTAGAGCAAGCTGTTCATCCCTAAGATTCTTCATACAAACAGTCACTGCAGAAGAAATATCACCTCCAAGCAGGAAAAAGGCAATTGCAAGCTCTATCTGATGTCTCCCAAGCAAGACGTATGCATTTTTAAGTGCAGCAGCCTTGTTTTTCTCCTCCTGTCATGAAAATGCAGATTGCAACGAAGACACTAAAAGGGTTACCAGAAAGGAATAAGAATCTGATATTATCTAAAAAGACAAACGAAATGTACAACACAACCAGGAGCTTGAGAAATTCACTGACATTGCAAAATTAGTGGTGTGATAGGTACACCACAGTACCTGAAAATTGCGCAAGAGGAATCCAACTAAAGGCTTATCCTTCTGATCCTTGCTTAATTTAAACAGGCCAGCCAAAACTTGGAGTCTGTTTAATGATACATATAGAAGTGCACAGTCTTTAGGATCTTTTTGCTTTAAATATTGTGATCTTGCCAGCTTCTCCATCTGCAATGAAACAACATCCATCAGATAGCTCGAAGCAGGAAAGTCTAATCGGCAGTTAACAAACAAATAATGTGCAAGTTTAATGACAATCAGATCCCTAAAGGATTTAAAACCAATTTGTTGCAGAGTAATTCCACAGGTTTTCCCAAAAATCACAAATAATAAGAGGAGCTAGGTGAACTCCCAGGTAGAGAGCTTCTCCAACCCCCAAAAATTTCCTGGCAATAAAGCAGAAAATGCATAGACCGAGTGGCTTGAAGCCATATAAAAATAAGGAATCCAAGTTACATACTCATCAGATACGCAGTCACATCCCTTAATGGTGGAGGAGTAAAACTCACCCTTGTACGCAATTGTGACACATCAGTTAACCAAAGTCCAACTCCATTTGCTCGCATTTCTTGCCAAGAAGATGCATTTGGAAGAAATGAATCTAATAGATTATCCTGACAGTCAGAGTGAAAGGCCCAGCAAATTGATGCAGAATCAATGACTAACTCTTCCATCGATGCCATCCTTCCATACTTCCGGAGGAAGTGAAGTTGTTTGTATCTCACTGTGACCCAAAACCTGGGGCAGAGTTGAAGCGGAAAGTATGGAAATAAAATCTAATATTAGAAATAAAGGCTCTTCTAGATCATGAAGTCCCCATTTCTGAACACAATTTAGGAAAAAGCACTAGATGGAGGAGATTTCATTGGCACTCACTAAGAGTACAGAGCATGTCCTAATCATTCTGTCTCTAATGATAAGTAAAAATGCAGAAACTGCTGAGGGCTCAAACAGAAGTTTGATAATCCCTATAAGTAACAACTCCTCCTTTCCAGCACTGATACTGCAAGCAGAACTTTATAGCTCGTCTGGCTGGAGGTATGGGCTTTCATACCTTTCCTAGAGTTGGCAACACTTTTTCAGGTCAAACTGGCTTTCCAGCAAAATATGGACAACAGGGTAGAATATCTACTTGTCACAGAAGAGGTGTAAAAAGTACTACTCTGCAATTTTTTTCACAAGAAGATCACTAACACAACTCTAAGTTCTTGGTGAGCTTTGTATAACACGGGTGGGAAGAACAAAATTACTTCAGGCATGCCCAACCATAAAAGATTTTGATTGCATCAGCTTCTGGAGTCAATGCATGCTCTCACATTCATCATAAACAAATTAGCACTTCAATTAAGCCTAAAAAATGACTATCACCATTGCATTAGCTCAATTGAACGAAAAGATGTGATCATTACATGACCAACAATACTAGGCAGCAGGAAAGCAACTTATATTACAAAATAGTGCAAATCAACCATATTGAGGCATACCTTCGTCCAGGCTCATCAAGACTTTCATAAACAGAGGTAGAATGTGAATTATTGACTTCACTGAGAAGATCGATAATTGCAAGAATTTCTGTCTTCTCTTTCTGCGACATAGCTTCTAACTCGTGCCGCCTCTCGAGAGTGTTGATAAAGCTACTAAGTTCAGATTTTAATGACAAGGAATTAGGTTTATTACTGGAAGCATCATAATCAGACTTAGAAGATAACTCAGTCAAGCCTCTTTCAAAACTGAAGGATGATGTTATTGAAGAGGCATCCCCACTCCACTGAATTTGTCTGGCTGCAGAACTTTCTAAAACAATGCCTTCAAGATAACCTGACAGAACCATTTGTGGAACAATTTGGCGTGATTTGGCTCTCTTCCCGTGCACATCAGAAGAAAGATGTGCAACAAGATGCTGCAAGGCCAGATATGCACGCCTCCAATTGCCTGGATATATCAAATTATGGAAACATAGATTTATTTTGAAGCATTCATTTAAAGCTAATAACTAAAAGCACTTAAAACACTGGTAAAAGGATGGGTTGGTGGAGAAGAGTTTGCTCTCTAAGGTTCTTTTGAGGAAAAAAAAAAGTAGCAAATACAGCCACATTCTATTCCCTGAATAAGTTGCGTGTGAACAAATTCGCAGATAGTCCCCCTTCCAAAGTGGCTTTGAGTGCCAAATTCCTTTTCATCGTAAGACAAACTGAAACTCATCAAGTTTCCTCTTCTTTGAGAAATATATTTAAATAATTAATACCGTTCTCTTTTACAAAGTCAAATATTGCCATCCATAAACATATCACTACAACCACAACATTATGCTAAACTGCTGATGGAAGTCCAAACCAAGAAAAATAGCCACAGTCATAGTTGACTTTCACACAAAACATTAATAAATTATACGCAAGTGGAAGAATTATTGCAAATAAAAACAAAAGGAATTAAAGATGGCAAGGGAAATGCCAAACGAAAGGCTTCTCAACAGAGCCTGCTGCCTGATGATGTCAAAGTAAATATGAAGCTTTTTACAGACCAACTAAGAATAGTTGATATTTTAGTGTTTATATACATTCCAGTAAATTAAAGCTAAAGGAAAACAAAAGCCGCCAGCAATTATAGAAAAAGAAGACATTTTGTGAGGAAGTACATGTTTATGTAATAGAATACAAGGGACGCCTCCCTACTAGACATAGGTTCGAGTCTTTTACTTCCTTCCATTGTTATTGAACAGGTACAAAGCCAAAGCTTAAATTTTTCTCAGTACCTCAAAGGTTCAAATAGCCATCCATTTCTTTCCAGACTTTGAACCACTACAAGTAGCCCTCACTTCAAATTGCAGTATGCCTACCAATTGAAGCAAAACTCCTCATCTTGTCAAAACTAATAATGTCTAAACTCTACAACCTCCTTTGGTGACAGCAAATAATCACTCAGTCTACAAGCTTGTTGTAATTCATGTTTCTATACATTTAAAAAAAATGTACGTGCGTGCGTGCACGAAGAGGGGGAGGGAGGGGGAGGAGAGAGAACTTATATAAAACAATTATCATATTATCATCAAATTAATTATTTTTATTTTCTGATCCTAGGTCTGATCCATAAACCACCCCCTTCTCTTTCCTAATTGCTAGTCCACTAAGGAAAATAAAAGAGAACAATTGCTGACAACAAAACAATATCCAACCAAAAAATTCAATGGATGCCAATATATCAGCAGCCCTAACATTCAAAAGTATTTCCCACTATTCAGTCCACTCGTAGAGCACCCCTAGCACTTACCAAATCAGAAAGAAGCCAACAAAGATCAAAATACCAGGTGAGCAAAGAAAATAAAAAGTGATTAAAATGATATGCATGTTAACAACATGAACACTGGGTTATCTACTCCCACCTATACACCTAGGCCCACTTGTAACAAATGACATAGCTATAAACGTGGCAAAATGTGATGGAGGCTCACAATACAAGTAACAGAAAGAACATCTGAAAGTTACTTTATAATCTACAGCAATCGAAGGTACCTGAAAATATGTTAAAAAGGAGAGCCTGTGGATGATACAAAGGAAGAGGTCCGCACAAATATTCTAGTATTTCAAACATGCTCCAGAATTTGAACTTCGTAGGAAAACAATGTTCTGATGTAGCCCTTTCTACATAGAGACAACTGGCTAGAAGATCACAATTCAAGCTCAAATTCGTAGCAGTCCCGGAGGTGCTTAACTTCCCATTGCTTTCAACTGATAAATTTTCAAAATTATGAATGTCAAGATCAGTAAAAATTGGAGCAAAAATGCCAATGTTTGGGCTTCTTTCACTATTCCATGGAATATCCTTTGCACATGCTAGATGAGAATTCCCCAGATAACCACTATTTACAAGGAATAACAACTGACTGAATGAGCAGATGTGATTTTCATGAACAACCACACCTGTTGCCTGGGGGCCCCAAATAAAGTTATATGCAGGAGATGATAAATGAGCATGTGCAATGCAAAACCAAATATGCATATGTGACGTCTTTCCAGAATTCAACAAACTCTGACTACCAGCTCGCCTTTCTGCATAAACCAGCAATTTATCTTGCATGCATACTCCAAGAATCTCTTGGCCATTACCTAATGCTAACCACTTCAGAGCAATGACATGTCCATCTAGGGATACCGTATGTTCTAACAATAGGTGTCCTGCTCCCATCATATTAACGGCGCCCCATATACTTAGAGTATTGACATTATCAGAATTACCAGCCCTACATATGGTTGCGATCTTCTGACCACAATCAGTAACACATACTTTACCAATCGAACTTTGATGTGCTGCAACCATACCCACAAGCTCCCATCCGATAGTGGCAGCAGATTCTTCAGTCCTATTACTTCTCCACAATTTCAAGCTACCATCTCTGCACCCTGCTGCCATCACAAATGCAGGACAATTGCTGCACTGTTCATTATCAATACCCCTCCAGTCCTGTTGTATAGATGATAAGGAAAGACCAGGACTTACTATGGAGAAACTGGTGATAGTGTCATGGTTGCAAGAATCAAGACGTTGTGGAGAGCAAGGAGATACAAAAATAGAATATCCTTTGCCACAAAAAAAACTCTCAAATTTTGACATGCCACTCCAAGCTGGGTAATTGGTCTCAAAGTCACATTCATGACTTTGTCCAGATAAATCATAGTATTGTACAACAATGTCCCATGATAATGTATAAAAGCCATCAATCCATGCAGCCAAGAGCATGAAGCCATCACGTTTGGAGGCTTTGTTAGGCAGAGGAATTGAAAAGATATCGGTGGGGCCTTCTTCAGTAGGAACGCCATCACAAAAAGGAATCGTGCATAATCTGTGACATTCTACTTTTTGCACTTCCTTTTCAGAAGCTTTAACCACAAAGCAATCGATCCCACCATGGTATCCCAACAGAACAATGTGGTCATTTTTCATTGCTAAAGGTGCCCAGACCAAGCTGGTATATTTTGCATCTTTTTCTTGTGTCACAAGTTTTCCAGCGAGCTTCCATGAGGGAATCGTGGTTGGAAAACCGGGAAACTCATTGGTAATGGTGGAAAATGACCAAAACAAAAGCAAACCATTAGAATCCAGGGAAGCGGCTAATCTGACTTCACAGTGATCAGGATGCACAGCAACTCGTAAGATTTTTCCAGAGTGACCATCTAGACCTAGTTCAACACCAGAAGAGCCAGATAAAAGCCTCTCTTCTGGGGAAGTACCAAGAGACAAATGTCTTACATTATCTGCAGCCTGAGTGTGCAGCAGCAACCACACGATCGAATTGCAAGGTGAAAGGTGAATAAAAGAGCAGAAAACAGGTGGTCCAGATGAACTATTCCTTGAGATGATTGCTTTCTTCACGGGGTATTGATCTTTGACATTCAAATATGAGAATTTGTGAAGATGCCCCGAGTCAAGATACTGCAGGTCCTTTGATTTCCACAACGTCACTCGAGGGTGCCTAAGAGGAGAAAATTCATCAAGACAGTGGATTGCCCAGAATGTAATTTTCAACTCTGGACCAATGCCTACTACCCATTCACATCGGCCAGTCTTTTCATGCTCAGGAAACTCTGTAGAGAAAATCTGGCTACCTTCTTTGCAAATTCTAAATAACCCCCTCTTTTCTTCTGCCCAAGTAACAGAAAAGTTCTCACCTAGAGTTGCACCAAGAACCATGTTTGTCTCGATAACAGCAACAACACAAAATGAATGCCGGTCCTTCTCCATTTTTCTTGTCCGTCCATAATCCATCTCACTCCACAACCTCACGGCTCCATCCAAGCAGCATGTTAAAAGGACATGTCTTGCTTTCAGATTCCTCTTAAGCCGCCTTCCTTCCAATGGCCTCCATTCAATCATGAGGATAGGTTGAGGATGAAATAGCTTAACCATCATGTATTCAGATTTCCGATTACTTTGACATACTAAAACATGTTTGCACTCCTCACCAACCGATGATCCACTGAGATGCTGCTTATTCAGATAAGGAGCTGCTGCTGATGGTCCCTCAATGGACCAAGTAGCAGAAACCAGAGTTTGTGGTTGTTTAACTTTAAACTTCCAAGCAATCTCCCAGGAAATGCTATTGTTCTTCCACAGAACCACCTCAATTCCACCTGCAATAATTCCATCCCCAGATCCGGTCCACTTGACCGCCTCCACCTTTGAAGACTGCCTGAGTACTGCATTCTGGCTCCAACAAAAAGAACCTGATGAGTACAAAACATTTAAATTTAAGAAAATTCAAAAGCAAAATAAAACTGCTGTGGAATATTAGTTCATGAGAGCCCCAAAGAAGAAAATGACCATGGCAAACATACTACTAAAAAATAATATGTCTGCGACAGCTCATCATTGTCTACTCCTTGATTTGTGCTTATGTGCACGGAAATGGAAAAGAAGGTAATATAAGGTACATACACATGCTCTTAGAAGCCAGAACCATCTGGTAAAATTGCTTGTGACTGTCGAAGGAGCACAACTAAGTGGTTGAGGTCACACGCAAATAGTTAAATTGACCAGATACCAATAAAGGAGATTAGAGAAGAAGCAGTAAAGGCAATATTGAGAAGAAAAACTTAACAATATGGCGGCTTCAAAAACTCTTAAATGTAGAATCTGGGATTTTACTACAGTACAAAGTGAAGATTGTAGCTGGGGATATCCATTTGATGTCCACTCTTCAAAAGACTCAATTTTTTCATTGAGACAGCGTAAAACCATCCACCAGGCATATTTCAGGAATGGATCCAACTACCACCTAAACAACTCTAATGAGCCAGTCTCACGTATTCTAGTTATACACGTCCTTAGAATAATGAGAGCTTCGGCGTGGGAAGCCAACTCTCAAATCTACACATGCCCCATTTAGAAAGCAAGTGAGCTCAAGCAGAGACTATGAATCTAAAGTATCAGAGAATGTTTGAGAAAATAAGGACAGCTTTAACTCGAGACACTTATCGCGATTTTCCCGATTATCCCTGTAAACTATATATCGAGAGGAATGCCAAAACATGCCAACCCATGACCTGTTCCACGATCCGTGACTCAACTCCAATGGTCTAGAGACGCGTAAGCGGAATAACGAAAAGGAAAAACGACAATTGTATCGAATTCAGATATACCTAGTAATCTGGAGGATTCGAGCGAGTAAATGAAGACGCAATCGCCGGAAGCGGCGGCGACCCGGCCGTCGGAGGAGAAAGAGACGGAGGAGACGGGGCCAGGGAGGTCGAAAGCTTGTCGGAAGAAGGGAGCGGCGAGGGGTTCGGCGTCGGAGAGAGGGGAGGGGAGGTGAGAGATCACCAGGAGGGAGGAGGCTCCGTAGGCGACCCAGGCGTAGCCGGCGAGGTCGGGGATCCAGTCGATGGTGGATCCGGTGGGCGAACGGGTCGGGGCGGGGGGACGACGTCGGATCGCAGGAGGGAGAGCGGGAGGTGGTCGATGGGATCGACGGCGGCGGCGGAGTCCGGCTCCGACATCGTCGTCGGAGGTCGGGGATCGGGTGCGAGGTCGGAGGTCGAAGGTGGTGAAGGAGAAGGATGAGCCACTATGCCATGTTCTGCACCTCCTAGCACCAGCAGCGCCAAAACATCATGTAATGTTCTCCTGGGATGGATCTCACTTTAATAACTGTCGCGTAATAAATAATAAAAAAAAAAAACAAGAGAAAACTACAGTAAACTTTATTAAATAGATACAGACATACCTATAATTTCGTGCCTCTAGAAAAGAAAAGAAATAATTAATTATCTGTCAATAGTATAATTGGAGCCGAGGAGATATTTACTTTCTCTTTTGGAGAGTAATTCTATCGAATATTGGATATGTTACTGACATCATGTAATTCTTATAGTAACATTGGAAAGTGTGTTAATTAGACGAAGAAATTACAATGGTCATTCTGTCCAAAATTACACTTTGTATACGGAAATACTGTGTTTGTGAAGAAAACACCATTAATGATGGATAAGAAATTATAACATGATGGGAAACTTTATGGTCTCATAGCTGGATTTATGAGACCGGTCCCACAATATGTGTGACCATTAGACTAATTCAGGGAAAAAGGGACCATCAGATCCCTTTCACAAAATGGTATACATAGAAAATTACTTTTGCAATTTGCCTAAATTAAGGGTCTATTTGTTAATATTTCTATTTCTCAAAATTTTTGCTTTTTTTTTCCTCAAAATAAAAGAAGAAAACAAAAATCTATTTAGTAACGTCGAGGAATAGATTTAGAACAAAAATAAAAAGTTGAAAAAAGTTTCTTCTTATTCTCGGGAATAATTTTTGAAATAAATCATTTTTTTTTCCTAACTAGTCGTTGGAGCCTCACCAATGGCTATTTAGGCCTCACCATAACTAGGCAAGACTACCTCGAGGGTGGCAACCTCGCCGAATCTCATCTTTGGTTGGTTGCTAGCCATCATCGAGGCCTTGTAACCAGCTAGAGGAGGAAGAAGAAAAGAAAAATTAGAAATTTATTAAAAATATTAAAATAAATTCTATATTAAAAAAAACTTAAGGGTTGTATCAAACGAATTCCTTTTTTTCTATTTTAACAATAGAAACATTACGCAGTTATTATATGTGTTTTTTTCCTAATAAACTATTCCAGAGAATAGAAATAAAAAAGAATATTTCTAAAAAGAAATTATTTTCAAAAATTAAAATGTTACCAAACGCATTCTAAATGGATAGTAACAAACGCAATAATAACCACACTTACATGTGATGAAGGAAAATTACGAAGATTAAGGAAAATTATAGAATCAATGGCTGAGGAAATTTAGGAATAATCCAGCAAAGTTACATTCAATTGGGTTTTTTACTAGCAACAGTAGAAAAGAAATTGATTATTTTTTTAGGTATATTATAATTTTCTTGTAGAAAGTTCGAAGCATGGTAATTAAAGAACTTACAGAGATGAAAATTATGTTATGTCATCCGTAAAAAATTATCGATTAGTGAAAGATTGAAAATTACTTTTTGCTCATGTAAATTTACTGTTGTCACCAAAAACCGATTAAAGAGTTAGAATAATGGTAATTACTTTTCTAATTATAGCATGACTATTCACGCAATAAAGTATTGGGTAGCAAATTGTCACGCCCCGAACCCCGAGCCCCGAGCGTACCCATCCCTCTCTGGTCGATAAAATTTTGCGACTTCCCAGGACTAGTCGCCGACCCTTTTTATTTTGTTGCACATGCAGAAGCGAAAACAAATCCCCTGACAGTAACTATCTCGGAATAGAAAAACAGGACAGCAATTTCACAAACAAACTGCCTTTATAAACATATGATGAGCAAAGTACAAGAGTCTATGGTCAAAAGACTACAAAAGACTGTTCTTCAAAAAGAAGCGATTCTATCCGACCTATACTTCAAATTCACCTCCTCTCAGCTCGAGGTCCTCCACTCGATGACCCTGAAAGTGGTTATATAATAACCAGTGAGACAATGTCTCAGCAAGTCTAAGCTCTAAACTGCGGTTAGAAGGGAAAGACACTAAGAAGCGTCATAAGCACACAATCACACAATCAAAGAGACTTACCTCGTCTCAGTTCCACCCTGCAGGTCAGCATATTTCATATCACAAGTAAGAGCATCACTCAAGCTCAATTAATTGGAACACAATACTCAAATAAACATGCGTTCCTAGTTTTGATCTCGGCATATAGTACGGTCTACTCTCAGTTCGGCGGTCTTCTGGCATTGCCAGGCTTCGTCTCACCCCATTGAGCACGGCACGTCACTTCGTCGACGGTTTTTCCGAAGGAGCATAGGGTCCATAATCTACTGCGACCGGCTTCCCTTTATCAAGGGGTATCCTAAATAAGGATAACGTCCACTCAACAATGCCGGGACGATTTCTCTTTGTCATCACACGATCACTCAAATATGGCCTAGGGCACCGTGCATTGCACTCAAATGCTTCAATTAAAATGGTGAACTGGCATTTTTCTTCGTATTAGAAATACACATGAAAATAGTCGTGTGTGGGTACACTGGCCAACTCGACCTAGAAAAATTGACATTCTTCATTTTTAAAATCCCACTATTTTATATATTATATAAAACCATTTTCGGTGTTAAAATCCAACATCTGGGATTTTCTGAGTAAATATTGAAAGTTCACAATTTTTGGAATTAAATACTAAAAATCCAATAATCACACAATTTGCATAATTTAATACTCAATTGCAGAAATTAACCACACCATTGCAATCAGCTCGAAATTCCGGTCACCGGCCATCCCGGCCTAATTTTCGGAAAAATAATTAATTTCGAAATTAATTAATTAATTCAATTTAATTTCTAAAAATACTAACCTAGGCCAAAATTATTAAATTAAATACCAATACGGACCCGGAAAATTCCCGAACCCTTCTAGATAAATAACACAATTTAAATAGGCCTTAGCTAAACCATTCTAACCACCTAACATGCTCAATTAAATAATTAAATCACTAATTTAATCTAACTAATCACCTAATTCCTAATTAAATAAATCTAAACACCACTTAGCCTCAAAACCTACTAAGAAGAGTTTAGATAATAAACTCACCGATGTATCGCGAAAATCGGTTCACCGCGACGACGACGCGACGGCGACCAAAATCTTAATTTTCGGCGGCGTCGACGGACACTCGGACTGGGCCTAAAACGGGCCCAACAAATCTCAGCCCAACTGAGATTTGTTTTCAACTTGGGCTGGGCTTCAATTAACTTGCTGGAATTGGGCCTGACTTCAAGTGGGCTGAACCTTCACGGGCTTGCTGAAAATAAAAACCTGCTGTGGGCCTGTCTTCGGTGGATTGTTGGGCTGAATTCATTCGGGCTCGTGGACGGCTGAAATCGTGGACTGGCGTTGAAGACGCGGACGAAGGGAGCTGCTTCGTGGACGTTGGTGGAGACGCAGCTGGATCCGTGAGGTTGGCAAGAAACGGATGTGAGCTGACGAACAAATTGCTGGCGAGCTGGCGAGCTGGCGGAGAAGACACGAGGAAGTTGGGCCGTTGGTGAGTGGAGCTGCAGGCGAGAAGGCAGCAGCTTCGGTGCTGCTTGACTCGCTGAGAATCTGGAATTGTCTCGGTCAACAAATGAGGAGTCAATGGAGGGGTTCGTGAGTGGGCGGTTGTGTGGACGTGAGGCAGCATAAAATGAGGAGAAATGGAGGGAATTGCAGGTTTTATCAAAGGAAATGAAGAAAGCAGAAGTTGCTCGTCCAAAGATGGGGTGTTTCGAGCAAAAAAAGAAGATTGAAAAGAAGGCAGAGGCGTGCGTGGATTGCCAAAGAAAAAGGAGGAGGTAGTCAACAAGGCTTAGCTAAATCATTCAATGCTTGGTCCCCTTAAAGCAATCCAAACTTATCCCATTGCTCTCTATTACTTTCTTGAGTTGGATTTTCCATTATATAAAATTTTGATGCAAAAATTTCCAGCCCTTTGTCCAAAACCGAATTTCACTTTTTGATCTTTAATTTATCACTCAATTTCCCAAATTGAGGTCCAATTTCGATGAAGAAAAATCCCGAACAATTTGCTGTAAGTCCCTGACACTCAAAGGTTTGGCTCGGAAGTCAAAACTCGCTTAAATTCGGCCCGTACAAATTGCCGTTTATTTTCCGCGACGTTCGAATCGGATTTCCGTAAAAATTTCGGAATCTCTCAAAATTTCTCGAGAGATGAGTCGACGTCCCTAATATAGCTCCTGACACACAGAACTTTCAATTTTTGAAATCGGGTTCAAATTCACGGTTAATTTCAATCCGGCGCGCTTTTAGCGTGACCTAGTCTACCGGGTCACTTTTAGGAATTTTTGGTGCAATTGACCCGTGATCGATTTATCTCGAGTCACATAGTACATTTTCGACACATTGGCGACTCTCGGTTGTCGTGAAAATCTCGAGGTTTCAAATACGGACACCAAACCAAAAGATAGAAAAATCGGTCTAGTGTCGATCGACGGGTATTTTGCAATCGGGTGGAATCACCCACACTCGATCACATATCTCGCCGAATCGACCTATCTCCGGTCTCGATCAATTTCGACAAAGGCCGTAATAATCTCGCGGATGGACACGGTCGAGCGGTCGATTCCCTGGTCGAATTCTCAAGTCTATCGCATTTAGATCCCTTAATTGCTTCCCCCTGATAGACCGGTTATCTCGTGAGTGGCCAACTCCGAGAATAGTACTATAAACACGTTGACGAAAAGTCCGATTTATTTAATCGAAAACTAATTTAAAAATTCAGGTTGTCACACAAATTCCATAGAGAAATTTCGATAGACATAAAAAAGAAATATTATTACATTAACTGCCAGTGTAACAAACCTCTTATATATTCATGGTTGACTAGGTGCGATATTAATAAATTTGATTGCACAATCATCTTTGAATACACCTTATACTAAATTAATGGCGAATGCGTAATGAGTTTTTATATTGGTAATTGACTTAATGAAAATACGAAAAAAAGAAATTATCGATTATAAACATAAAAAAGTTTGACCGAGCTTTGCACTTTTAATTTATTCATTCAAAATCTTAAACTTGCGTTGTTGAAGTCCCTTCCAACTCCAAATCACGTAAGCTGAAAGTGCTCATTAAAATTAATTAGAGTCCTATACCTTTGACTTGTTGCTTGGATTCGCCTGATATATTGCCTCGGGGACACGTCTCCCGACTCTCCTCGCACCCAGCCGATTTTTGTTTTCCCGACTGGTGGGGAATACAGGTCCCAAACAAAGTAGTGTTTCCCACCCCAAGGTGGTTCTCTCGTCTTACTCATATCCGATACCTTTGACTTTCCATTGATACCTGAGATACGATCAGACTTGAGTAATGTGATTTCCTAACGAGAATATTGCGGTCTAGTTTTTCACGCTAAGCTCTTGGCAACTTGATAAGACACGGTGGCATTGGCTATTCATATGTGGTGTCGTTGTTGGGGGGAAGGATTGCACTCGTGCATGTCACATCAAACTCTTGTGAAAAAATCAGAAGGCACTATACCATTGCCAAATTAAATTTAGAGATGGATAGCAAAAAGATCATGTCTAAAATTAATTGATTAATTTAAAGACAAAAAAAGAAGTTTTATGGCGACGCATATGGTAGAGTTCATTTGCTTTATGAATCCACATTCATGGGAGCGTGATGTATTTCATATATTTTTTTCTTAGATTTTGTCAAAACAATTTCTCTACGACACTTATTATTAGTTGTTAATAACCAAGAAAGAAAATAAACTAATTACGAATGAATTGACTATTCTCGTAATACTCATCATTATTATTTTGAAAATCAAATAATCACTCATTACTTACTTTTAATAAGGGTTTTTGAACAACAAATTTCGATTTTTAGAAAGGAGCTGGATTGCCTCAATAACACCGGAAAATAATGAATAATACCGGTAAAAACGACAAAAGATTCGGAATCACTCAACCGTCCGTTCTCGGAAACCCGCAACCAAAGTCACGCCGCTGGCCAAGCATCTCTCTCTCTCTCTTTCTCTCTCTGTGCAAGCAATCAATTCGACATCCCCCTAAAATTCTCCGATCGAGCTCCGATCGCATCGCCAGGGGAAGAAGGAGGGAGATGCAGCAGGAGAACGGTTGCGGATTCATGTCGTGCGAGAAGCTGGACAGGATGGCCAACTGGGTGGGCGCCAGCGTCGCCTCCGCCTTCTTCGCCTCCCTCGAGCGCTGCTCCTGCATCAACCTCAGCACCACCGACCTCGACGACGACGACGATTCCAGGGACCACCGCCCCCTCATGCTCACCAAGCCCACCTCTCACGAGCCCCTCCCCTCCTCCGCCGCCGCCGCCGCCGCCGCCGCCAATTCCGTCCCCGCCCCCGCCCCTACCCCCGCCCCTTGCCTCTCTAATTAGCTTTATGTTGTGGCTTAGATCCTCCGTTTAAAAGGGTCGGTCCCTGTTGAACTCTGGGGGACGAATAAACGTGAAAGGTGTAATTTTGCTTATTCTGATGCTCGTCGCCGAGTGCCGTGTATATAGAGAGCTGTGGCTTTCGGGCTGTTTAGATAGATGTTCTTGGTTGCTTGTCAACCTGGAAATTGTTATATATGCTATGTTGCGAATTTTCCCAATTTTAGACCGGAAGTAGATGTTGCTGCTAGATTTCCCGCCGCTGAATGAATGTGAGCTGAATCGACTGCCCGTAAATATTCAGAAAATCATGACAATTGAGCTTAAATGCTGGCTAGATGTTCTCAGACGGGTAGCTGCCTGGATTTGGATTTGTTACTATGTGGGCTGGTTTTGGCATTGAATGCGGATTGACATCCTCTTTAACACGTGGTGAGATAAGAGTTGAGTTTCTCCGGACAAAGACAATGACGTTCTCCTGGTTCTGATTCTAGCTGATCACAGCAATTATTTTCAGGCATAGATTACAGACAAATTTAGCTGTCTCAGGTTTTGAATGTTGCTACAGCTGCTGAGTTTATGGCTATATCTCCACGATCACATATCGCTTGATTTGATGTTAATGCTTTTGGCACGTACATGTAACCTCGCAGAGTCAGCTAGGAAGCTGTATGCATTGAAGGTGTTCTGTTAGGTCTATCAATGAGCAAAAAAAGAATTTATTGAGTTCATCAGTTACCGGTGGTGTTCATCTGCCATCTTGATTCTAATAAATATAATCCAATTTATGGCTAGGTACTTACTCTATTTGAATGGACTAGAGTGTGGGCATTTTCTGTTTCTGTGAAACTAATCAGTAGGATTTTAAGCGATATGACCATCTCCTATGCGATTTTGGTCATGATGACGATGTTCCCCTGTCGATATCATGGTCTGCCTCATTTGAAATTCTTTTATGGAGTTTCATAGAGTATCATTTTCCAGCTTGGTTGAACTCATTTATACATCTCATCAGTGGTAACTGGCATGAACTGACTCTGTTTTGTTTGCCAGGGAGGGTCGATTCCGAGGGTTGGGTTCATGAAAGCAACATGTTCTTTAGCTGATTGTGGTTGAGATTCTGTGTAACCAAACAAAGACCATTGTAAATCTTCCTGGTTGTAGACTTTTGTTATATTGAATTATATGGAAGCAACTATATGTAGTTTAAGGCTTTGAGTCGTAGGTATATGTTGGCTAATTTGAACGAAGAAATGTTAGGTGGTTTTCTTCTATCAGTGAGATCCCCAGGATATGGAGAAAAATGGTTTTACCCTTTTATAAACAAATGTGTATTAGCTAGTTTCTCTGAATTCAAGATGCGGTCCTCTGGAAGCTCTTGGTAGACCTGCAATTTTCATTGGGAATTAACATGTTTTATTGTCATTGAAACGTCAAACAGATGAAGCTTGTCAAGATACCGAAGCATGTGGACCAGCTTTGTCAATTAGATTGCCTCAACTAAAATGATAATGTACTCCACTTCCACTGTGTCCTACTTGTCTCTTGATCAAATTTTATTTGGGTTCAGTACATTGATAGACCACGCTTTATGCAATGATTTTTGTTTTTTCTTCTCAAGTTGTACTTACTATCTTATAGGTTCAGCCTGTATAGCTGTTTGGAATCCACAAAACACTACAAATGATGGTTAGCATTTCTCCAAATATATACATTAAGGAAACTCACGGTGGAAAAGAATATAGTCCCTGACTTCCTTTCATCGGAACTCTCTTCCTGGTTGTCCAATGGATGTCTTGGACTACCATGAATTGCAAACCTAGTTTTTCAATAGAATTTTGCTTCCCCATGTACGATGGTGTTTCAGTGTTGTGGAATAATGATCAAGCTGCCATGTTTGTCATCATACTTTCCTGATTATGTCCTTAAGGTACTTTCATTCACAGTATGAAGATGAAGTCTCACATGCTTCTTTTTAAAGTCAATTGCACTCTGTTACGTGTTATCCATATAAAACTGCACTATTAAGGATGAAGTAGGAGACAAAACTGGAGTAGATAAGAGCAACAAACTTGCATAATTTGCCAATATAAGCTCATTAAAATTAACAGATAAAGTGAAGCTGTATGGGAAGATTAGAGGCTGAAGTTTGAATGTTTCTATGTCAGTGTACAATTCCTCTGAATCTTCATCATTTCAGATTCCTCTGCCAATGATGGCAGTTAGCAAGCAAAATGGTGGGAAATGGACTGGTAGATGAGTTATCTCCCTCGTCTCTCAAAAGAGTCCATGTTAGGGGTGTATTCCTCCTTTGAAGTTACAGCTCAGGATGAATCCATTCACCTTAATAGCAACTCTGTTTGTGCTTCTGTATGGACTACTTAATAAAGAAAATGTTATAGATGGAAGCAAATGATGGCAAAGAGCAAGTCGGTCTTTTTCCTTCCTAAAAAGCCTTTATTTCAAGCTCACTAGCAAGAACTTTGTCAGAGTCAAGCTTCTTTTGCTCATAGGGTGGTAGATTTTAGCCCTCTTTTGTTATGCTTATCTGCAGTTTGGACTGTTTTTCCTGCTAAGCACAGGAATTTGCCTTTTATCACTTCAAGAATACTTATGGTCGAGCATTATTTGATTTTGATTAAAACCCTCTACTTTGGATGTAAGATGTGAAAATTGTCATGTATGATCTTGACTTTGTGGGCAGTTGCCGGGTAATAGTGTCACTTATGTCGGGGCAGGTAGCTCCAATCAGTCTTGCAGGTCCCGCAGTTTTTCAGACATCATGTGGCAATAAGTCAAAGAAGGCTCTTATGGGGAGGATCCATCTGCCCTGAGCATCTTTCTGAGAAGTATACTTGACGGATTTCAAAGAGTTTGTTATGGTGTAGTACTCTAACAAAGTTTAAAAACAGAAGAAGGTCAACAATGGAGAGTTTTTTGTCATTGCCTGTCACGCTTGAGGGCACTGCACACAACCGGGGATATAGAGCTAGCCTGCGGTTGTGTGTAGTGCCGTAAGGCGTGCTAGTTCTACAGTGGGCATTTCATCCACCCTCACTCACTCTAGGAGTGGGTGGCTACTATACCAGCTTACCCGATGGTAGCCAGTGCAAGTAAGCTTGTCCTGACGTGGAGTCTACCTTCCCCATCGTGAAGCCCTCTAATTCCCTGTCTATTTTTGTCTTCCCGACAGAGAGGGAATATGAAGAACAGTGCGGGGTCTCTCACACCAGGATGGTTCTTCCGCCTATTTCCTCCTTAAGCCTTTTAAGGTCTTGCTTAGGACCAATTCAGACATCATGTGACAATAAGTCAAAGAGGGCTCTTATAGGGAGGATCCATCTGCCCTGAGCATTTTTCTGAGAAGTATACTTGACAGATTTCAGAGAGTTAGTTATGGTGTAGTACTCGAACAAAGTTTAAAAATAGAAGAAGGTCAACGATGGAGAGTTTTCTGTCATTGCCTGTCACGCTTGAGCATTTGAATAGTCGAGACAGTCGACATGAATAAGAAATATTGATATGATGCATATCTGTGCATGCATGCACATAAAAGATGCGGGCTATTTTGATCTCGGATTTGGATGTTGACCTGTAAACTAGAGGATATGAAACAAACAAAAATATGTATAGTGCAAAAAGGTGCAGCTCAGACATAGAATCTTCAACCTTCTTGTTTCTGTTCTGGATTGTTTTAGTTTACAACTGCTACATTTACTAATTCCGTGGATATATATCCAGATTATAGAAGGGACACAAAGAAGGATGATCCCTCCATGGTTTAATAGGTCTTATATGCTCCTGCCTACTTACATACTTCATCATGATAAGATGAGTGACTAAACAAGGAAAGGCCAGGGACAGAGGCATCAAAGAAAATTTATGGAAGTACAGAATGTAATGATGGCGCTTTGAGGTCTAATTATGAGGGTAGAAACACTGATATAAGATATGACTACTTGTAGGAGGAGGTCATGAAATGAAGAACGAATGTGAGAGACGGAGTTCTGTCTCGGTACGTAGCACTCATCTTTGTCTTTTGAAGGATTACAAATTTTCTTTCCGCTAACCAATTCTCCTTGCACACGACGTACAATGAAATGGCAGTACACTTGAGCTTTCAGGAGAACCAAATGGCAATGTGTTCGTGCTTAAACATAGTTACCACAAACCTTGTAAAATGAGAGAGACACTATAAGAAGGTAAATGCCGTGGCTATTGTCCTGCTGTGGTTTTGACATGGTACCACGGAGCAGGTACCACAATCGTTTCAGCTTTAATAGTAAAGAACCACAGAGATAGAGGAAGCTGAATTAAATCCTTCAGCAAATTGGTCAGCTCTTCAAATAGTCACTCCCCCAATGCCTTATTTTGTTGAGTTCATAATGAAGGAATCGTGAAAGATGACGATCACAATAAACCTTTGCAATCTTTTTTCTTTATCTTAAATTTTTTTAAATATGATTAGATAGGTTCGTTCTTTATTAAATGACCCTGCCCTGTAACCTCATCATCCTCAATCTCCTGTTTCAACCTCTGATGGAGAAGCTAACAATGGGGGTCATGCTCTCCATTATCTCATTAATATCTTGTTTCAGCCCTCTGCACGTTCTTGCACAGTGGCCTGGCGGAAGATCGACCAGGTTCTATGACTTCAAGGTCTCACTGATTTACATCTGTCGGATGTCTTTTTATTTCAATTATCTGATTCGCTCGTACTCTCCATGTTCAATTTCTCATTGTTCCATGCTTGACACTACTAACTAAATGTTGTGTATGTCACCCCAAATGAATAGGTGCAAACCACAAGGATTACCAAGCTATGCAACACCAAGGACATAGTAACAGTCAATGGAATGTATCCAGGACCAGTTGTTTACGCCGAAGAAGATGATAGAGTGATCGTCAAAGTTACAAATGAGAGTCCATACAATGTCACAATTCACTGGTAAGAAAAAAGTCGAAATCCTTTTTGTACGTGGGAGAGGATAAGAGTTTGCTAATTTGAGTATTCTTTTGTTGTGTCGGCTGGTTCAAGGCATGGCATCCGGCAGAGGCTATCCTGCTGGTCTGATGGACCATCGTACATCACACAGTGTCCTATTCAAGCCGGACAGAGTTTTACGTATGAGTTCACGTTGGTAAAGCAGAAAGGCACCCTTCTCTGGCATGCTCACGTCTCTTGGCTTCGGGGCACTGTCTATGGTGCTATAGTCATGTATCCTAAGACAGGGGTCCCTTATCCCTTTACCTATCCTTATGAAGAGCACATCATTATACTAGGTAAATAATTTTTGCCTGCGAGTTTATGAACCATGTTTCTGAACAAAATTCATCCAACTCAAAATCTGGTATACTGCACTGACAGTTGCATAGTTATGCATGAAAATTCAATTATTCAAGATCTCTCAAACATAATCTCCATATTACAGGAGAATATTGGCTGAAGGATGTAGTACAGCTTGAGAAAGCTGTTCTAGCTAGTGGAGGAGGTCCTCCACCAGCTGATGCATTTACGATCAACGGCCATCCTGGCCCTAACTACAATTGCTCCAGCAATGGTACTTCTCAGCAAAACTCTTGACTTCAAATAATTATGACCCTTAGAGTTCTCCATCTATTTGAGAAACCTTCTAGCTAGATACTGATTAGGAATTTACTGCCAGTCACAACATTCTGCGCCTGATTGAAAATTTAATTTGGTAAGTCTTAAGTAGTCTCCATGTGAGTGATGGGTTTTTTCAATTCAGCACTGCTCAATATCCTAAAATCCTGTTAAGACTATCTTCCTGAAAAGCAATCACTTCGTATGAAATGATGACTATCTTCATAAATTTATTATGGGTAACATCACTGTGTTATATAACTCGGTAACCTACACATAATCTAGTGTTGTGGACTCACCACTAGTTTCCTGTCATACATTTTGCCAAAAATTGCAGATGTATACAAGATTGACGTGGTCCCAGGAAAGACCTACCTGCTGAGGCTGATAAACGCAGCTCTGAACATGGAAAACTTCTTCTCAATTGCAAATCACAGGATGACCATTGTCGAAGCTGATGCAGAGTACACGAAGCCATTCGCAACCGATCGCGTGATGCTTGGACCAGGCCAGACAATGAATGTCCTTGTCACAGCCGATCAATCCACTGGAAAATATTCTATGGCCATGGGTCCTTACATGTCAGCCCAGGGCGTACCCTTTCAAAATATATCGGCCATAGCATACTTCCAATACCTTGGTGCTTTTCCCACTTCCCTGTCTTTGCCTGCTAGACTACCCATTTTTAATGATAATCTTGCAGTTAAGACTGTCATGGATGGGCTTAGGAGTTTGAAATCTGGTCATGTTCCAAAGGAGATCGATCAGAATCTCTTTTACACTATAGGAGTAAATGTTCAACAATGCCACTCCCCAACGCCACAGCAAAATTGCCAGGGCTTGAACAATGGGACGATGGCTGCGTCTATGAACAATATAAGCTTTGTCAAACCCAAAATTTCTCTTCTTGAAGCTTATTACAATAGAATTAATGGCCAGTTCACTGAGGATTTTCCCGGTGTGCCTTTGAAGTTCTACGACTTTGTCAATGGGGCACCTAATAACAGTCCTAATAACACCCAATCGATGATCGGAACTAGAACCTTTGTCCTTGAATATGGAACTAGGGTTCAACTCATATTACAGGACACGGGGACGGTTTCTACGGAAAACCACCCAATCCACCTTCATGGATATAGCTTCTACGTAGTTGGATACGGCTCGGGCAACTATAATCCCCAAACCGCACAGTTCAACTTGGTGGATCCACCTTACTTGAACACAATTGCAGTTCCCGTGGGCGGATGGGCGGCAATTCGATTTGTGGCAGACAATCCAGGTGAGCCGATTCTCCTGTCTTTGTGATTGTGCCACCTATGTGATTGGAACGAGCCTTGTAAGTGCTAGCGCGTTCCAGTCATTTCTTTTGGAGATGCTCAACATAAATTGAGTTTGATCAATGATATGCAGGGGTTTGGTTCATGCATTGTCACTTCGATATACACTTGTCATGGGGATTAGCTTCAGCGTTTATAGTGAAGAATGGCAAAGGGGAGCTCGAGACCCTTCCTCACCCGCCGGCAGACCTGCCCCGGTGCTAGAGCTTTTGCTTTTGTGCTTAACTGTTCTGTTTTCACTCAATAATTCTTCGGCATCAAGTGTGTAATACGTTGGTTTTGTTCTTCTCTTTGAGTGGATGAAATAAAAGTGCAAAGAAGCGATGTTCAGGAATAAAACTGTTCTCTTAATCATTTCCTAGTTCCTAGCTAATGTGATGTCATATGTCCAATGTCGATATTTGAGACTCCAGACTGGAAATGAACGAGGATCTTCACCAAATAATGTACATTTCTGTAGCTTGCACATCTAATTCGACGGCATCCAAATGAAGTCAATTAAACATCATGCCATGCATGAGATGCACAAAATTAGACGATCCAGATGACAATCGCAACCACCCCCTACCTAACCAAGCCATTCATGATGTCAAAAGGCTAGGATAGCATCTATCACGTAACTCATTTTATTAAGACGGCAATGTCACTTCCAACGGCACTTGCATTTCTAAATATTATTTCATCTAATAATAGGCCTCGGGAGGTGACCCTAATTATTTCTTTTTCATTAACGTTAACTCTACGTGGTGAAGTCACTAAAAGTCTTCGGCAGCTTAGTTGTCAATTATGCTCATGTTACTGTTGGTGCCTCGGGTGCTCTTGGTTTCTTTAATACGGTCCTTTTGAACTTTTCTTTTAATTGATTTAAAACAATGGCCAGTTAAAAGATGTGGAAAATGAAACTAACACAAAGAAGCACTTGGGATTTTGGACGAAAAAAAAAAACAAGATTTGGCATTTCAGGTCAAATTGGACATGTATAATAAACAGGATTATGATCAAAGTCCAATATTTACAATTTTTCGAGAGATGAAGTTGACCTACTAGGCCAGACTAGACATCTATACATCCTACAAGAAGTTTCCCCACGTCCTCCGACCGGAGGAATAATTTACTCCGGATAAAACCATGAATATATGTGCCGGCTCTAAGAGTAGGACACAATTTATTCTAATCTAAAGTGAGAAGAATATTGAAAAGATGGGAAAATCCAAGCAAGTAGAGGAAGGTATTAGATATCACTGTTATTGAACCTAGCCGCGTGGTTATTAGGTTATTGCATGATGCTTTGCCGTTATTAACGTCTGCGCGCGTGGGACAGAGATGGACAGAGCAGGAAATATGTCTTGTATGACTCAGATGTCTGTCTTTTCCTGGAAAGTATAGACTTACGAGGAGTTGTCGTAGCGAGATTGATCTCAGACGGGTCTTCTACTGGGTAATTCAAAATCCGCGCGTTACGTGTGTCATCTATGTTGGTTCCCATCTAAAAAGCTTGGCTCTGATTGAATGAGTCTGACTTAGCTCCACCGAATGAGAAGATTCTCTCTAGAACCGTCCTAGTTAAGATAGAAAATTGTTTGATTGAAGAGATCGAGGGAAAAGAATGGCGTGGATGACTCGGGACCATCAGTTAGGTGCATTGTGAGGCGTGTTAAAGAAGTCGAAATCGATAAGGAAGTTCCCCAGAGTTCATCAGCTGCCAAGTTATACGTAGCACTGTATAAAGTAAACCACCACTAATTTCCCAAGGACCTGTTGATTAGTAATCGTAAGGGAAGTCCCACAAGCGAGAATATCAGCTGATGACAAAGGGTCCTTTGAAAGGTGGTTAACAGTTTTATAGTGCCAAAAGTGTGGCATGGTGGAAGGAGGTCAAACCTAGAAGATGAAGTTAAATGGTGAATCTGGCAAAACGATGGCACCATATATACATATACCTGCATATATCTACTGAAAAAGGCACTCACATCTTTTTAAACCGATTGCATAATGCAGTCGCAGTGAAGCGGCTCCACACGATTCCCCTCGAGGCGATTGAACGTCATAGATTGGAGAGAGAGAGAGAGAGAGAGAGAGAGAGAGAGAGAGAGAGAGAGAGTGCTCCCACGGCAAAAAACCATTGCTTTATAAGCTAATATAAACCTCCAGACAAGAAAAATGCGAGGTTGCTTCGGCGAAGTACCTCAGTACATGAGGGCATCTAGTACAGACATCTAGAGAAGTACAGTCATGAAAGAAGCTGGTGAACGAGCCCCGTGAGAATGCATGTTCAAAAATGGACTGCGAGGACTAATGAAGAGGACTCAAGACTTCAGCTAACAGCCAAACCCACTTTGGTATAATATAAGAGAATAAAGAAAGTGAGTGGTGATGAGAAGCCCGCTTGGCTTACTATACTTTCAACTATACCATTTTGGGCAAAAAGAGAGGAAAGATTAGGCTGTTGCAACCACCTCTCAAACGTTCTACTGTTCTTTTCCACATTCGGCAGATGAGAGAACCATGATTATAAAACGCAGAAGAGACTCGTCTGCATCTTCCTCTGTCCATCAAAATCACATCATTCTCATCATCTGCACTGTCATACCTTCTTGTTTGCTTTTTGCGGCGGTGCTGTTCTTTTCCTTCCGGTGGAAGGCCTCTTGCTCAAATGAGTATTCCATTTTATGACAACATGGTGCTGTTCGCCAACGTTGATGGGAATAAAAAAAATGGATGCTCATTAGAGCAAGATGCTTTGCATGGGAGGACTCACTTTCAAGGATTCGAGGAGGTGATCTGCCCTTGAACTTTTAAGCATCGTGGGCGCACGTGAATGTATGTAACTTTCGTCGGAAGAGAACCTTCCTTATTAGATTCGTCATTTTACCTTCATGTTCTTTCGTTATTCCCATGTCTTGCGATTAAGATTATATTCTCTTGTATTTTACTGACATAAATTTGCTTTTCAGTGAATATCGGCACCATTAAAATAAAATAAAAATAGCACAAACTAAATGCTCCAAGATCGAGACCCAGATGAGGTGGGAAAATAAGTTTTTACTGACAGAAAATGAGATGATATGATATTTTCTCTCGACCAATCTTAAGGTTCATGGATTAGGGAGGAAAATTGCTCAAAAAGTCCTAAATCTATTATATATATATATATAAATCATACGCTAATCCTACTCTAACACTCACTCTCAGACTTTTGTCCTGCCTCCTTGCAGGGCGTGGGAATTGAAACCCACTCCTGAAATGAAATCTTCCCCACCTCCAATTGAGTTCACTCGACTAATTTTTAATATTTATTTCTTTTATTTTTCCTTTCTCTTTCTTCCCTTCTTTCTTGGCGATCAGCTAGAGTCAACCTCTCCAGCCTCTGCGAATCTTGCTCCCACTAGCCATTGGTGAGGGCAAGGCTTGACTTGCCGTCGTTGGGTTAGGTCAACCTCACCCTGCTGCTAGCGAGGCTCAAACCCCACTAGATATGGCAAGGGCAAGTTCGAGCCTTGCTAGGGGCGGGCGAGGCTCATCATCGCGCAACTGGTTGTTAGGGTGCGGTTCATACTCCACATCGACGGGATGTCACGAGGGTCCCGCTCCAAAGGGCTTGGGCCTATGAATAGCCGCTAAAAGGCTTTTGTAGTTTGAGTCCTTATTTTATTAGTAGTTTTGGCTTGAATCCATAAATAGTTAGTGGGTATATATAATTTCTTTCTCTTGCGATTAAGGAATGTAACAAAGAGGTACGGGATGCTAATTATAATGAAATTCTTTATTGGATGTAGTCCTAGTTTAAGGGTGAATCATGATAAAATCTTATCTTTCAAATTATTTTTCTTGCTTTTATTCTCTATTTTCTTTTGATTGTGTGCAGAATCAAACGATATTTGTTTCCTTAATTATTTCATAATTTTGGTTTCCATATAGGCTTAATTACAATTATACTGTGGTTCCATGGGATTTGTAGACTAATTATCTAAGTTGCTCATAATGATTTTTCGTAAACGTTCGAGCGAAGTTGTCTCTTATCTACCATGGATTTTTGTTGGCGTATTCCCCATAATCCGTCTCTCTGGCCCAATTTACAAGCATCTTCTCCACTAAAGCCTATCGAGCCACCGTAGGAACCGGAACACAATATTACAAAAAAACGGGAGTTTTTCTAGGTCGGTAGCTCTTCGAAAGAGTTGCAAAGTGTTCCAAAATTGTTGGTACAAAAAGATTAGCGATCACCTGATTTTTCAGTAACTTATTGGTACATTTTTCATTGTTTACAAATTAGTAACTTTTTTTTTTATTATTACTAACTTGTATTTGTCTTTCTTACTGATGCTTTAAATTTTCCACCTCTGATTTATTTTAGTGTCTTACCAATTTTTTTCCCAATTAAATTACCAACTAGTTTTGAGTACGAATTCTATTTGAATTACTTACCAATGTTTCTTCAATTATAACTTTCATATTGTTTACCAACTTTTATTTGTTTCTCTTACAAACGCTTTAAATTTGTTAACCTTTTATATGAGTTTACCAGCTTTTAGTTATGTGGCTCACCATCTTTGCTCTCATTACATGACTAACTAGTTTTGGTTTACCAAGTCTCATCGAAATTGTTTACCGATGTTTATTTGGTTATATTTGAATTTACCAACTTTCTATTGACTTACCACATCTATTTGCCTTACTTACCAATCCGTCAAATTTTCCAATTTTTTCTAGAAATTACCTACATCATTTAGAGTAATTACCTACCTTTCTTAATTACACGTTAAATTTGACGACTCCTTTTAGTAGTTACCAACTAATTTTTCTCATAAAAAGCTTCTTTTACATTTACTAAGTTTTCTGTAACTTTGTTACCAACATCTTAACTCTACCAACTATTATACGAAATTACAAAACGTTTATTTGGTGAGTTACCAATTTTATTACGAATTAAGTAAACCCAAAGAAAAATTGTTAAATTAATAAAAGCCAAATAAACGTTGATAACTAAACTCAAGTGAGAGTTAATAACTTAAGACTAGTAATTGTTTAATCCAATAAAAGTTGATGAATATCTTAAATTAAAGTATTTATTTCATAAAGAAGTTGGTAGATTTAAGGCATAATTGTAAAAGGTAATAATTAGAAGAAAAATAAACTCGGTAAGTAACAAAAATGAAATCTTGTAATCCAAAACTGGCTGGCAATTTAAACAAAGAAAGTTGGCAAATAAGGTTGATGATATACACACACACACAAAAAGTCTTTAAAATTTAAGGCTCTACTAAGAAATGCAAATATAAAATTTGTATGCTAAGAAAAGTTGACAAACTATAAAAAGAACCCAATAAATGGTGGTAAGTAAGTCAAATGACCATTGGTAATCCAATATTAATTGGTAATAATTAAATGAGAGAAGTTGATGAGTTACATTAATTTGGGTTGGTAACATCTTAAAGAAGTTCATAAATGTAAGAGATAGCTAACCAAGTTAGGTAAAAAATTGGTAACTCTATAGAAACATTGATAAATTTTAAAAAAACTAAATGTTCGTGAGTAACTCAAATAAGAATTGATGAACGGAAACTAGTTGATAATCCAGTTTACCAAAACGGGTAAATCACTCTAATTTGGGTTAGTAATTCCATACGAGTTAGGAAGTTCAAAGCATTAGCAAATTTGTTGACACATAAATTTTGTCTGCAGATCTATTGTGCAAATTTTATCATGAGAAATCTGAGGGATTGAGTTTGCCAATAACGATGGAAATTCACCCCTGATAAGCAAACAGTAAGTTTATATGTTCTCACATCCATTTTCCTTGCTACATTTCTGCATGTAGAAACGAGAGGGATTATAGTATATGGATACTATGTTTCATTTCACCGGATTTGCTAATAATGATGTAATTTGGGCCCTAAGCGAAGATACAGGCATCGCACTATTGCACATCTGCATCTCTGTCTTCAAACCTCGGCATCTAGTAACTAGATATTTTATAATTTTAGGATCTTGGACCCCGCATCGAGAAACTATCATCATGCATGCATTGATCAAGTCCAAGGGTTAGATTCGCCAATAAATTCAAAATTTGACCCTAATTGAAAACGTCATCAGTTCATCGTATTGCATTCATTTTTTCCGCTAAGTTCTTTTTGCACTTTTGAATTGAGGACACTGAAGCATCAAGACCTGGAACCGGAGATCCAAATTTTGACCGGAGGAGGCTTGGGCTTTTTAGTCCAATCCAAGCCACTAAGCCTATTTTCATGGCCCTCAAAGTCTCCGACAACTCTCACCAACTCCCACGAACCCTCAAAGGGCACTTCGTGTAATTTAAAAGTAATAAAAGAGATATCTGAAGGTTTAAAAGGAGATTTGGAAGGATAAATAGGGGGAAATTATCCAAAGAGTCATATATTTAATGTACTTTTACTAATTGAGTTTTAAACTTTTTAATTTTATCAATTGAATTTATTTGATCAATTTTGGTCGGAAATCACTAACGCGTAGAAATTTTAATAATGCCATAATTTATTTGTCCAACTAATCATGAGCCAAAGAGCTTGTTCGAAGTACCTTTTCAATAAATTTTTAATATGTTTTTGACGAATCACTAACCGTATATTCCTATAGATAGTAAAATTCTTCAAGGAAGTCTTACCAAAGAGCTTTCTTTACGTGCAACTTCTCGTGTTTGGAAGTAATTCGTGGCTGCATTGTTTGTCCTTACGACGAATTGCGAACCCAAGAGGTAATGTTGCCATGTATGTAGGCTAACGCCCCCACCGTCATTTCTTTTTTTTGGACCATGTGTTGTCATTCAGTCTTGTTCAACTTCCTTAATTCAAATGCCATCGGGTGTTCTTCCTGCATTAGCACACCACTAGTAGCATAATCCGAGGCATCAACTTCTACCTCCTATGTTTTTGAGTGGTTTGGCAGCACATGCACTAGTTCCTCAGTCATTGCTTGCTTTTGCTAGTCAAATACTTCTTGACCCATCCACCCCTATGGCTTCCCCTTCTTTAACATGTCTGTGAGTGGCATTGTGATGCTTGAGTAGCTCCGAGTAAAGTATCGATAGTAGTTGGTGAGACTGAGGAAAGATCGTAGCTCCATTACCTTGGTTGATGGCTCCCACTTCATTCTGCAACGAATTTCCTACCTTGTTGGGATGAACGTTATGTTGGAACGTGGGTCTATTGTGCCTTGGATTGATTAGCTCTAATACCACTTGTCACCAGTTGATCTAGCTTTCCCTTATCCATGCAGTTTTAGAAATTTCTTCCTTAGTCAGTCTTTCTCACCATAGTCACAAAAATCTTGGAGAGAGGAACTCGTAGAGAGAGAAGCTCTGAATTTCTATTACTTGTAAGATGATATAAATGAGGGGGAGGGAACCTATATATATATACTTATTTGATTATAACCGTAAATCTCTCTCTAATTTAACGATAGAGACTCGGTCTCTCCATCTACCAACTATCCTTATTAATTACAAAAATACTTTAGAATTATATAAATTTTCCATATTATCCCTAGGAACATTCTAGAGTACTCAAACAACCCTAGATCCTTATAAGCCATTAGGTTTGTCTGGTCAACTTAGATCATCTCTCGGTCCATCGTGCCTTAAAAACTTGTAGTAAAGTCATACCTCATATTAGATTAAAATACAGGGTTGGCATTCTGCGTTAAATTATTTTATGTGCTTACTACATAACAACGTGCAAACCGATCTTTGGAAGACCGCTCAGCATGGCCTTAAACTCGCCAAGCCGTGGCTGGGTCGGCGTGTCGGCTGTTTCCATGGGCCAGTGCAGTGTTAGCGTGTTTTTGGGTTCGTTTGGGAACATTTGACGAGCGAACGAACCTTTGGAGCTCCCTGTCCGACCATTTCAAGGATTGGACAGCAGTTTTCAAAGACTCATTTGGCCTCAATAAGGGTCCTGTGGTGTCCTTTTTATGTTAATACATTATTCCGGGGTCAAAAGTGCATGTTTATGCCATACCGCTGTCGAATTTGTCTTGTCGTGATTGATTTGCGGTTGAATGACATGTTTTAGTGTAACTCAGACGTTCAATAATGTTATTTTAAGTGTAAATGGAAAATGACAAAAAATATGATAAATCGAAAGGACAAAAAAAAAGGGAACTCACAGTTAGTGGTAAAATACATTTTTGGGAATAGTCCAATTCATGCTTAGTCGCATCTCCTGTTATTGGACATTCCACTGTTATCGTTTAATTTTAGGATGTATGCATCTTTAATTTAGAGTACTTGCATATTTAAATTTAACCATAGCTTATAAGGTCTTGTCCCGGGGCTTTACAACAAGTTGGACAAAGGATATAAAACCGCCTTGTTACGGGGTATTCCTTCACTTTATCGCTTTATGATTATTATTATTATGGTTCATCTATGATGACATCGTATTTCATGTAATCATTAATGTGTTTAAATTCCGTTATATGTGTCGAAGATGGGTGGCTCTTTAGATATGCGTGCCTAGGGATATTAAAAAATCAAGAAGATGGCGAAGGGTTTCCATAGAAAAAGATGAGGTACCAATTTCGTGGAGTTAGATTAACTTCTAGTGTAGTCAAATTGTCAGGCCCGATGCTTTAGTTTGCAATGGTGAGATGATCTCACACGTTTTTCTTGGCCTCTAATCGGTCTCCAATAAGCTAGAGGTGGCAGAGTAAAGAGGACTCTTCCGTACTTACTTGATAATCCGTTAAGGGCCCTTTTTCTTGGGTACGAAACAATAAAATACCGATAAGATTTAGGAAATAATTGAACATATGTTAGATTGGACTATGATTTGTTTTTAATGGAGGCTTTGGTTATAGGCATCTGTTGATTAAATAAAGTAATTATGCATGATGGAATGGAAAACATAAACAAGTTCCGATTTACACATTTTTCGTTCTTGTATCTTTCAAAAGCCAAAGCAGCGTCACCACTCATCATCCCGTGCTTAAAGCACGCCAAGAGAAGCAACATTTCCCTCCCTCTTGAAATGTGCGGATACCACTTGAACCGACCGGTCTATATCCACGAAGAAAATCAATGTGAGAGAGCACTCGAAAACAATTCATTTTTAATGCCTATATTACGCGACAATGCCCGCCTTCATATCGAATTGAATGTCTGTAGGAGCCGAGGCACTTCTTGCTGCACTGGAACAAACCTCAAACTCGGACGTCAAGGGAACGAGCGGCGCTAGCTCAAAATGCATGCGATTAAGGACAGTCCCATGTAGGAAGCAAATGGATTAAATCCGGGGACGCGAGCTAGATTGAGGCCTGCGAAGTGATCGTACTGAAGGCATTAGTCGTGTCAGTAGCAGCACTGATCATGCTCGGATGGAGGGGAGAGCGGGCTTATTTTCTCATGGCCGGACCGGTCCATTCCCTCAATTGTCCACTTTCTCACCGATTGGGTGGTGCTTCGATTACAATCATCGACAGGGGCACGTCGATTGAGGCGGACGGTGAATGGTGATGATGACGCGTGAAGCTTTGATGGGTTTTTTTTTTTTCCTTTTCCTTTTGGACGTTTCTGGTGGAAGTACTATTATGACATCCACTCCCTGGAGTCCATGTAATATGACTTGTCGTCGCGAGGTGGCACTGTCGCTTTCGCAATGAAAAGAGGAAGAAAGAGACCCTCCTTGTTCTACTATCATCCAAGCCAAGGTGTACATTTCAGACTGTCACGAGAAATTGTCATGTGGTCTTACATATCAAGAGCGTGTCTAGATAGACTTTCTTTGACTTTTGGACCGACACAATTTTAATTTTAATCTATAAAATCCAAGATTTTACGACGCCATATAAATTTCGACGCAACTTCACTTTTAAGTTTTCCATGATTTTGAGTAATATATTGAATTTTGGAAGAAGTAAGTAAAGATTTGATTTTCTTAACTTCTGTGAAGCAAGTATAAGACTTGACTTTGCAAAAGCCATTTTCGAATACACCAGCAATTGGAAACTATTCGGTGATGGGTATCATAGTCAATCCTACTCCTACCGCACAAACGAGGGTGGAGTGGGTCCGAGCACTCGTTGCTTTTGTCGGCTCCTGTCGGCTGCCCTTGCCATTTTCCACCTCCATTCTTATATATAGTATTATATTATTATTATTATATTTATGTTGCATTTCCCATTTCCTCTATTTCACCTTCGCATATATTCGTGCGCTCTGATTTATTCCATTCTCATTATGTCAAAACATGAACAGAACAAAAGATTGCATTAAAGACGCGCACGCTCAAAAGCCTTTCTTTTTGTCATGCATGCACACATGATTTCCTTTTGCTAAGAGATTATTCAACTCATGCAAATTTCAATACACGTCACTTTCACCTATCTTCAAATGATTTTTTTTTTTTTTCAAACGAAAAATATGATTTCAAAGAAGATAAATAAAGAGAGGGTTTTCCATGAGTTATCTTTATAAGTAGGAGTAACATAGAACCAAAAACTCAAGAAAGTGAAGAGGGTGGATTTGCTGCTAAAAGACTGAGCTAATCCTAATGGAGCAAAACTGGAAATTCGAGGAGATGCTTTTAGAAACATCAAAAGTAAATTCACGCACTGAGATGGAGCTTTTGATGTCATGAAATCTTTGTGGTTTTGAAAAATTTCATACTCGCCAATGAGATTGAACGGCCCTTGGAAAGACAAGGAATCAAATGAAGAGATTTCCATTGTTTGAGTCAAAAAGGTAGAGAACCACCAGCTCTAGTCCAACCCACAATGAATTTAAAAGACAAGACTAAAACACACATTCGCACTATTTTGAATCCACGTATCAAAAACCCTTAAAGAAAATATTCTAACATATATCACGAGGTGTAGTCAAAACAAACCTCTCCTCTCTCTCTCTCTCTCTCTCTCTCTCTCTCTCATACACACACACACACACACACACATAAAGTAAAGCCAACGCATAAAGCCATCATACATACAACCTAAAACATTCTTTCTTGCATCAACAGCAGCTCCAGACAAACAGAAGGTGGACTCTCTCTCTCTCCTCTCTCTCTCTCTCTCTCTCTATCTCTCTCTCTCAAAGTCACCTTTTGCCTTTTTCCTTAATTTGCTCCATCAGGCTTGTTCATGGATACTGCTCAATGGCCATCACAGGTAGAGACGTCCGTCTCTCTATTGTCCCTCTTGCTTTCTTCTTTTCTGCAATTCTCAGCTCTTTTTTTTTTCCAGAGCTTTCTTTTTCCCTCTCAGAGCTTCCATGGATTGAGAGGTTGTTTGTTGGCTGTCTTTTTCTACCTGCACATAAGATGCATGGTGTTCTTTTGGCGTTGATCTTACTTTCATCATGTTGCTGTCCTCTCTTTTGCAAAAGTGAAAACTTTAACTTTTTGAAATGTGAGGGCAATTGCTTGCTGCGACTTTTCCTTTCTTCACCTTTTCTTTTGCTTATGTTAACTGTGATCATAAAGGAATAGGGGAAAAGGCATCATTTGTAATCAGCCTTTGTTCTTTTTAGCTCTTCTCTCTCCCTTTCTTTCTCTTCAATTCCTTTAACAGAAACTACTTCGGCCAGGGAGAAGAACAGTATCTAATATCTAGAAGCCGTAAACCGCTAGCTAATTGTCGATGTTCGATTTGATTGTCTCTAGCCTACATGCCTGAGATGGTTCTTATCACACAAGTCAGTGGTGAATTGTGAAGATTGATCTTTTACTCATAGTGGGAATAAAAACCTTTCTCAACTCCCTCATCCTGTCAAACCCTAATTGTCGCCAGTCCTTCCTGTGAACTAGGACACGAGGGTCGTCAAGGGAATGGAAGAGACATCTCCAAATGCATGCAATAATAGGGCCATGTTGGAGAAGAGAGCAAGGCCTCAGGAGCAGCTGAATTGCCCAAGGTGTAATTCGAACAACACCAAGTTCTGCTATTACAACAACTACAGCCTCACTCAACCCAGATACTTTTGCAAGACTTGCAGAAGGTACTGGACCGACGGTGGGTCTCTAAGGAATGTCCCAGTGGGAGGCGGTTCGAGGAAGAACAAGAAAGTATCCACCTCGTCAACGTCGTCGTCACCATCAGCTTCTTCTAGGCTCCCCGATCTTAACCCATCATCTGTAATCTCTCACTTCTCTGCTCAAAACCCTAAGGCAGGACTACTGTACGAAGGTCAAGATCTCAATCTGGGCTTTCCAGGCACCCAAGAGTACCGCGCAACAATTGCTCAGTATGTTCAAGTTCCCAAAGTTGATCCTGAGACTAGTAGTAGAGGTCCGGATAACAACTCTAGTGCACCTTCTTCAGCTCTAGAGCTGCTCCGTAATAGTTCTAGTGGAATGGGTTCAAGGGGCTTGAGTCTTCCTTTCCTCCCAGCGAACATTCAGGCCGATTCCAATGCTCTCTACTCATCGGCAGGCTTTAATTTGCAAGAACTCAAGCCCTCTCTTAGCTTCTCTATGGATAGCAGGTATGCGAGTGCCCATGGAGTCGTTCATCAAGAGAATGGTGGGAAGTTACTGTTCCCCTTTGGAGGAATGATGAAGCAGCTTTCGAGCACGAGTGGCAGCGATCAAGTAGATCACAATGGAAAGGGTCAGAGCAGTTCGAGTGCATATTGGAATGGAATGTTAGGTGGAGGTTCGTGGTAAAGAGGGATCGTTCAGCTGGGGAAGCTGCGTGTGCTGGCTCTTTTTCTCTCTTTTGCGTTAACCTTTTTTTTTCCCCTCTCATGGTTGTTACTACATGTCTGAAACTGTTCAGAGCTAACAGATAGAATACATGTATTGTATGGCTTTCTTTTTTTTTCCTTCTAAACAATTTTAAGCCTTTTGGAGTCTTAGAAGGGTTTGCTTTTGCTAGCTACTCAAGCCAAAAGTTGGATGAAGTTCATCGGTTTGGAGTTTACCTATCTGAGATGTGCTTTCTTGTCATATCAAAGGAAGGAAAAGTTGGACTCAGAGGTCAATAGATAGCTAAGGATTATTAGGAGTGTCTTCCTGCCTGCTGAGTCTTTTGGTAAATACCCTGGACGATATCATGACGTTATTAAAGGAGGTTTCTCAAGTATCAATGAGCTGGTTTTCCTTAGCAAAGAACCTCGAACTCCAATCCATCTCGCACGTCTAAAGAAAAATTGTTAGATGGGCAGGGTTTTTAAGTAATATCGTTATAGAGCATGGTATCGAAGACTTCAATAATATCTGTGAATTTGTGTTTCTACGGTTTTCTGGATTTCGATGTGCGGAAATTCTACTGCGTTGCTGAGCTGCCGTTGCATGAGCCTGTCATTGAGGGCATCGGTGATCCTGATTAGCGAAGGGTAAAAGATGAGACTTTTGTGCTAGTAAATGGGGATGGGGAGTGGCGTTAGGGGTTTTCTCATTTCAAAGTGATTCAAAAATGAGTGAGAGAAGACGAAGCTTCATGGGCAGAGACTGGAGAGAAAAATGGAAAAGAAAAGAGAGTTACCTGCCTCAACCAAATGCTCACCTAATGTTCTTTTTTATTCGGTATCCACTGAGATTTGGCGGACCCCAAACAATGTGTCGTTGCCTGAATTTTGATCATTACTTGCATGTTATCCACTGCCCTTTAAATATACCCAAATATAAAAGACACCGAAGGAAAATTTGTGCACTCCGACCCTTCTTTTCGGCCTCAGGCGGGACCACCCGAACATTCCCGGTAGGAAGCGTGTTGAAACAAACACTAGCTATTCTCCCCTATGCCGAGAAAATCTGTCAATATTCTATTGGCACCTTCGCCATTTTCTTCAACCTAGGGAGGAGACTTTCTTGTTAAGAATGGAATTTAGTATCATATCAGTTGCACATGGCCCCTAGGTGTCAATTCGTATTCTGGACATGGAGATCCCTTCTCGTCTCCAGCAGCCTCATAATGGACACTCCACTCTGTTTGTCATTGATAGGGAAGGTACAGACCTGAATGATGGCTGCTACAAATTCAGTTCACTAAGCCCTATAGCAGGAAACTTCCCAGAAAAGTCCTTCACAGTTATCATGTTCACGAGTCACGAGTTTGCCGATCGATTCATGCCAAACTGGATACCCCAACAACAGATCGAGAATCCTGAGGGCCACGTACAATATCCTAACACCAGCCGTTTCAGAAGCAACAATTGTCGGCAACAGGACTTGAGTGGTTTCTTGGAGTCCCTTAGTCCGCCCCTGTGACTCTTATTTTTATGGCAGAAACTTCTAGTCGTCATCTAGAACATAAAAAGAGTACAGAAAATTTACCATAATAAAAAGCAACGGATGTACTGATATAACACTGACGATGCGCTATACACTGACAAAAGCAACAAGTGCTTCCTCTGTTATCTGGATAGGTGGCGTTTCTTTGCTGTACATAAGTAAACTGCTACACTTATATGACAGAGCCTGCAAAAGCAGTCCGCACGATAACACTATTCGAGCATACACTGGTCTGACTTATACACAGAGATGAAGCAGACCAACAGCTCACTTCTCATTAGATCATACTCAAAGGTCCTTGGGAGTCCGATCATTTGTCTGCATTGATTCCAAAGATTCGGACCTTGTGCATATTAGGAAATTTGGCAACAACTAGCACCATCACAGCAAGTGTGTTCAGGAAGAGCATAGGATTCTGGTAGTCGGTTGTGTGAGATGCTATCAAGTAACTGTCAAGAACCATTAGAACAAACGAGTCAGTGTTCACATGATGAATAAACCCCAAAAGCAAAGTCAGTTCACAAAGATATGACCCTAGCATAGCAAAGAGGACAATGAACAACAACAGGGAAGGAGGTTCACTTCCTCAAACACTCAGTAGATTTTAACTTGTGAAAAGCCATCAACACTGTCAGCGGCCATTCGTGATATTTATACTCTAATAACACAAATGAAGAAGGTCATTATCTTTTTTTAACAAGAACTAGCCTTCAACCTAACAAAAAATAATAAAACGCCAAGAGAACGTAAAAGCACATGCTCATTATACTGCCCGATCAGTGGAGTTGAGCAATCATATATTACAGATTCTCATTCTCAAAATTTGAAATCAAGGAAGTTCACAATATTTTCATCCAAACTAGCTACTATTTTTCCAGAAATGATTAGCTAATCTATCTTCTGTAGGCCATGCTTTTCCTGAAACTTGTAATTTCAGGAAAAACAGTGCATAACTGACTTAAATAATATACAACCTTGAATCTTGCTTACGGTTGAGAATTGGAAGATAAATCAAAGTTTCTCATATTCATTAAGACAACCACGAGTCGCTGACTTATGGAGACAACTGTTATGAAGTGCAGAGAAGACTGTAAACTAACCATGGGTCTTGCTAAAGAATTAACGCCATTGGCCAGACATAAACTGCCTTTACTAGGACAATTGACACATATAATAAATTTAGCCTACCAAGACCGAGTAACCAAAAACTCATCCATATAGTTCTCAATGATATATTACCATCCATCTTCGGGGCATCATTGCTCATAGGTGACAAAACATTACGTTACTTTAGGAACACAAGCTTAACAGATACTATTACACAATCTTATCTTTTGATTTGACTAAAAATTTTAAACAACCCACATTGCTTACTTAAGAGATTCATGGCCTCATATACATGCAGCATCCTTTCACTCCTAGCTAAAGCTTGTTCGTTCAACTTTAGAACATTGGATCAAAGTCAAGTTTTAGATCTTTATGCATATTATACTAATTCACTTTACAAACGTGCAGTATTATCCCACCGAAGCAGACATCAGATATCAAAATTGTTCTAAAACGCACTGCACCAAACGCTGATAGTTCCAACGTGTTTCACTAGTCTACCAACACCCACTTTATACGTACCATCTGCAAATGTAGCCCCATTCATTTTAGAAAACCCTGACAACCTGATCACACCCCAATTTTTTGAATGTTTCAACCATTTTTTTGCTTGACTGCTCCTATTGATAAGCTCATGCCTATAGAAAACAACCAAACGGTATGGAGCAGCAACAAAGAAAGATCGACCTGGATCCCGAATGGTAATATGAGAACTACGACTGTAGTGTCAAGCATTCTATCTAGCAAAATTTTATGACTTCGATATGCTAGAGCCTAGAATAGAATGATCGCATCATTTTTTTTCAAAATAACTTTGCAGAAATGAACTTACAGCACCACTGGTACAACAGTAAGAAACTTTCTGTTCCGTGTGAGCTGTTTCCCATTGTCCATTTGCTCCCACCATGTCAGGCCATTGTAGATTCCTTGATCTTCTGAGAAAGGGGTTCCTTTCTTCCAATGGAAGAAGTGGTAAGTGACCTGAAGGGGGAGTCCAGAACTCAGAATTTTGTGTCTATAGGCGTCAAGCAACTTAACCAAGAACGAAAAGAAGAGACCCAAAAACAGTATGGCCACATTAAGCAACTTAAGAGAGCGTGAAAAGAACAAACCCAAACCAGCCATGCCCACTTATCTACCAAACGCTACAACTAAATGGATAATTGCCTGGGAGAGCGAAATGGGCCAAATGGGACAGTTGTAATTGTCTACGACCAGTAATCGGACGATCAAGTCATGAGTGACACAATGCGATCTAAGAGCATCCTATTATTATGCCCAAAGATTACCAAAAGACATGTAGAGACGATGGACCTAGCCTCTGGCTAAATTTCCCAAAAACGGCAAGCTATACAAGAGTTGACCTTTTGCAAATGCAAATGTCAGATGTTCATACCACATGCAACAAAGACAGAACGAAACAGGTGACAGGGCTCCGATAGGTGGGGAATCTCTATTCTTCCTCGAAACAGATAAATAACATTGTATGCTGCCAATCACGAATAAAAATGCAAAGATTTTATTATCCTCCTTCTCACAAGCATATGTATTTTACCAATTATATCAAACGCAATTTTGTAATTTGTATAAGTTAAATTCAAATGAAATCTAAGAAGATCAGGAGGGACGGCAAGAGATATGTCAAGCAGTCAACCCACATGGGACTCCTCTACACCTACGCCTACCAAAAAGAGGGAGAGGCGCGCATCATATGCGCATACGCTATGCAAATGCTCCGTCATCAAACACCCACACATCACATGGATGACAACAGACATTCTTGGTCAAACAGCGTGATAATCGAGGAATAAAAAATGCAAATTTGAATATATAATTGAGGAATAAAAAAAAGCAGCTTGATGGGTGCTTGCCCAGCCGAACACCAGAGCAGAGTAAAGCAGCGGAACAAGCGGAGGCTCGCGTAGCAATTAAACAAGAACTCCATTCAGCACTCGCGGAAGACAAGACAGGAGAGAATTTCCAAAAGGCAGAAGAGAAGAGAAGATTACGAGGAAGTGGGAGAGGTTGACGACGGTCCAGGCCATGCCGGGAGAGCAGGCGGTGAGGGAGAGGACGAGGAGCCAGGAGAAGAAGAGGATGAGAATGTAGGTGGTCCACACTCCAGGGTACATGAACCACTCGGTGTTCCGGTTCAGATCCGCCGGCGGCACCGCCTTCACATACAAATTCGCCATCGCCCCTCCGGCAACGCGGAGCGATATCAACCCTCTCAGGGTCCCGCCGGGAATCAGTCCGACGGCATAAACCGAGGGAACACGAAGAAGAAGAAGAAGAAGAAGAAGAAGAAGCTTCTGGTTTGGGTTTTCCCCGCAGCTGCCACAGCAACGGACGGGATAATCCCTCCCGCGACGCTGAAGAAGGAAGGCCGAGGAGGGAGGTGATTCGAGGGAGCTTCCGGTTGCCGCAGAACGAAATCGGGAATTCAAGGAAGGACGAGGAGGAGGGAGGGAGGGATGGGATAGGTTCGGTGGAGACGATGGCGATGAATCCGATGATAATTATGATTCGCCACCATCCCAACCGCCTTCCCAAGCTCCGCACCCGCAGACGGACAGAGACTGGCCGCGACGCTCGACGACGAAGACGCGTCGGCCCGCCACTTCTTTTGGGCCTTCCTTGCAAGCCCATTTGGCGATTCAACGATGGTTTTGGGCTAAGCCCGGATTTGGACTGGGCCTAATTCAACTGGTTTTTCTTTTCTATCATCATCGTTGAGAGAAATCAGACCGTTGGAGGGCTGCAAAGTTGCCCCGTGAGTCCGTGACTACTGGCCAGGTCCCACGGCTTCGATGGTAGTCCGTGACTACCTTCTTTTATTGCTTAATTATTCTAAATTAGCTTATTTAATGAAAATCTGTTTTTTTGAAAATTTTCGTAATAACCCAACCCAAAAAAAAAAAATAAAAATAAAAACTTCGTGTATAGATAGATATATTGGACTTAATTCCAACTGGCCATGATACTTATAAAAAAACTTATAGTAGAAAACGATATTTAGTAGTTAAGGAATGAAAGTTTAGTGTGCGAATTAAACAAGATCATATTTGTTTGATTCTCCATTTATCATACGTATAGAATGAAGCGATGAGGTTAATAGAGCCATCTTTTTTTTTTTTTTTGGTAACAAATGATTAGTTACAATTAGGTTGCGTTTGGTTGTCCGGATTTGAATTGTGATAGGATATGATAAAGTAGAATTTGAAATCCTTTTAATATCTTTCGGATTGTAAAAAAATAATATCCTATGTTTGGTGTAATTGGATAGAATATGTTTAAAAAACTTTCAAATATCTCTCTTTGTACCTTCTCCAATCTTCAGGCCTTCACTATTTAGCTAACGACAAGAGGAAGCTCCTCTCTCCCATAGCCCATTCAGCGAGCAAAACCGCCTCATGTGCGAGCTACCATGAGAGAAGGTCTCTTCATCTCTAAATCCATCGACACCAACCTTCATTGATGGTAATTACATCTTTAGCAAGTTAAGATGTTAATTTGCAACCAAAATTTTGAAGGGCGTGATAAGAATATTGAAAATAAGAGGGAGAGAGATGATTGGAAGAGAGAAAAAAATAATAATAAAATTTAGAATATTGACAAAAGCTTATGCTATCCTGCAATATATCCTATATGGATCTATCCCACCCTTAGTGGGATTTTTTTATCCGGGCTATATCCGGTCGTATCTGGATTTCATGTGACTCCAAACACCGGATAAGATAAAAGTTATCCTATCAAGAGTTTTATCCGGCTCACCAAACGTAGCTTTAGAGATTTCGATCTACTCAAGAGGCATAGGCAATGGTTTAATCGCAATAATAACAAAGAGGATATGGAGAAATATGCTGTGGATTTTGTAAATTGGTGGCTCCAGGCTCCATTACGTTCCCATTAGATTCTTGTCCTTCTAGTACGAAATGAAAAGTTCAAGGCACTGGGGTGAATTCCATGTCTCTTGGTTTTTATATGTTCCTCGCTTTTTTTTTTAAGTTTCTTTATATGGTCATGTTAATTGAGTGCTCTTGGCTATGGATTAAATAATGAACATAGTCATTTTCAATGCACTGGTTATACATTTACCGGTCTAGGCATTGCGGCCTCACCTACAGCCAGGGTCGGCCGATGACACTTGCTAGCCCCCCATTAAAAAATAAATAAAATAAAATAAAATAAAAAATTCAAAATATTAATAAAAATGTCAACGTTGATCATCCACTATTACTAGACAGTATTTTTTTTTTCCACCGATGCTTTGAGTTCTCGTTGGTCCAAAGAGATTCATATGCAAAGGCTGCAGAACTCGATTCACTTATTTTTGTGCATTGAACCTTCATTTAAGAAGTTAGACTAAGCATGTGTTTGTTTCACTGAAAAGTTCATAATAAATAAAAATATTTTCCATGAAAATCATTTTCAAGGAAAACCGTTAGTACACAATTCACCTCTAAATTTTTTATCTTCTCTTTCGACATGTCTAACACGTGAGTCCAATATGTGAATTGCTTTTTTTTCCTTCAAGTTTTATAGATTATTGGAATGGAATTGAATTTATCAAATTCAAAAGATGAATAATTTTGATAAATGGTGGATTAAAGACAGCTGGCGTCCACATTAGCAATTTTTGGTGAAAATTGACCAGATAGACTTAATTGGCAAAATATGAAAATGTTTAAGATTAAATTGCATAAGTGCAATAGGTTTATATTTTTTTTTTCGGTACTTTTGCCATTTGCACATTAGGCTCGATTAATTGCAGTTAGAATTTCATATTGTATCTAACATTCGGTCCTACTTACAAATTTGCCATTTTCATTTACGCTTCATTTATTTCATTGAAAATTTTATGATAAAAGAAAATATTTTCCATGAAAACTATTTTATAGGAAAGTGGTTAGTTTTCAATCTGTTAGTAATTTAGCAAAAGTGATTTTATTCTTACCAAAATAGAAGTCATTTCCCCCAATTTAAGCTAATTGCTTTCGGTCCATGAAAAACATTTTTCGTAAATCAATTAGCTTTTCGTCATTCAGATGTCAAAAAATCTAAAAATAATTTTTTGAAAATAGTTTTCCTTTGAACAAGTGAACCCTAAGCTATGTTTGGTAAAAAAGATTAATGTTGGGATGTGATAAAAAAATTTTATTCCCTATTTGGTTCTTATTCAAGATAGAATAAAGTCAAATATAAATGGGATATAACCCGGATAAAAATATCTTTTGGGGATGTGGGATAAAGGTATATATGATTTCTCATATTCATAGCATAAAACTTATTTTTCTCAAATAACAACCTTCTTGAATTAAAAAATTAAAAAATAATTAAATATAAAATAATAATTGGATTCTAATATAAAAATAAAATCCAAAATGACAAAAAAAACAATGGCCAATTTTCAGTTTTTATTTATTTCTCTTTTTATTAATATTTTTGAATTTCTTTCTATTCTACAATATATATTCTATATATATATATATATATATATATATATATATATATATATATATATATATATATATATATATATTCAGTATCTATATTTATTACCAATTTTAGATATATTAATATAGTTTATTATTTAATAAAATATTTATTAAGGAATGATAGAAGGGAATAAAAAAAAAGGACAAATATTTAAAAATACAAGTAAATGAAAATAAAGTAGAAGAACCCCAATTTTAAATGAACAAATTTAAATTTGAAATGATCTTTCTAATTCACTTCATCTCTTTTTTCTTTTTATCTCTGGTTCATGTTGAAGTTTCACGACTCCTCCATAGTTCTTTGTTCATGTAAAAAATCCATGAAAATGATGAGAGAGTCAAAGATCATTCTTCTAAGTAGCTCTCTAGTTCATATTAAAAGTCCACATGGGTGGCAAGAGAATCGAAATCCATCTTTTTCGTATCTCTTCATGTTAAAGTTTCATGGAAGTGGCATGAGAATAAAATTACTATATTTTTCGGAAGTGCCAAGGTTAATAATTATGAACCTGTGAATTTAGAATGCCACAACGAGTTCCTTTTCTATTTAAATGTAGATCGCACAATAATTATGAATTGATTGATGGAAGTTATCTTCGTATATGCATTTGTGGTTCTTTAATAGTGAATTATGAGAGATTCTCACCATTTTTGTTTGTGCATTTTCATGTTCATGCACATTAGTATGTCGTTCATATCAAATAATGAATATGATTAGATATGAAAGTATTCGGTTTATTATTGTAATTCATCAAATCTTGGATTGGGTATAAAAAAATTCCCGAATTTCTTATGATATAATATCTAGTCATATTCTGATTAAAAGTACAGACAATCAAATATAGTCCTAAGTTTTGTCTTCTTCACGATCTTGAATCTACCACCTTGACAATGAAGTTGCTCATAACCCTACCCAACCCATTGCTCGATCCCTCCCCTCTTGATGCTGCCAATGCCCGCCACGGCATCACCACTCGCCACGAACCATCACCAAATTGAGCTTTGCTAGTGTCGAGCTTGGCCCACGAGAGAGAGAGGGCTCACCTGGGGTTGGAGGCGGTGCAGCATAATCGAAAATGGTGGCAACGTGCCGTTGGTCGGAGCCGGGGGAAGGTACAGTTTAGGATTTGGATAAGTTCGATGGTGGATTGGTCTGTTTGAATTCAGGGTTCTATTTGGAGATGCAAATTAATATCGGAATGAAAAGTGGACATGGTTTTTTTTTTTTTTCTTTTTAGTAAGAAACTCCAAAAGATAGTTGGGGATAACAACCAAGGAAGAGTATTCCGTCTATTCGGGTCACTTGCCCTCCTCTCCCCAAAAAGGTTGTGATGAATTTTTAGTACCGACTCCGGTGAGTGGAATCGTCTCATTGAACACGTGAAGCAAGGACGGTCCGGGATAGAATCGATAGAGGAACGTGACGTGAAAGGGGCACGACCATGGCGATAAGCTAACGAATTATCCCTCACATTTATAAACTATAAAAACCACCAAATAAAGAGAAAAGCACTAGTTAGGTATCGAATGATTTCCTTGAATTTTTAAACCCCGTTGTGGGATTCCCACTTTAAGGCCACGACAAATTAGGTCATCTCTCTCTGTCTCTCAATTGCGCCTTGAAACGTTTTTCTGTAGGGTACCTAAAATTAGGTCACTATCTCACTTTTGCACTTCACCACTAGCCAAAGTCGATATCTATGTACATTTTTCACAGCATCGGTTACGTGCGTCAATCAACCGGTACATGCACATGGGCGAGCGTAATAACTAATTTTCACTTTTCACTTAGAGGAACCTTCCCCGAATGATGCGAAAGCGAAACAAAATAATCCTCGTCTTCATGGGTTTAAGATAAGACAAGCTTAAAGAGCTAGATACCTACGGGTGAGAACTGAACGAGGATATCTACGGGACGTGACTCGTCAGTGGTGGTCTCGGAGAAGATGCACTCGTCGCAAAGGACAAGAGATCAAAGGGATGCGTGAGATCTTTGGCGATGATAAAATAAACCATCGTGAATTTCATGCAATATTGCTACGACGTCTTGCAGAAAGCGCGATGTGATCCTTTAGGCCTTGTTATCTCATCTTTTCTCATTCCTAGAAAGGTTCACATGGCGTTCGTGGGCAGAGCTAAATAGAATTTGCATATTTAATGTTAGTGACTGATAAGTGGGTCCAAACCCTGAGCTTACCCAACAAAATTGAGAATATCACCTGCGTATAACGTGTCCCACTACTTTGGGGGCAATGTATTGTGCGTGCGTGTATATATATACGCTTGACCGGTGTCCGAGGAGAAGGTACACAGCCCAGGACGAGAACATTTCGCCTGAAGAAAGCCAAACAAAGGCTGTACCACATATATGCAGCTTAGCTAGTGCTCTTCAGTTTGTGTCCTTCAGAAAACAAATAGCCAGCTTTCATCCAAATTTATCTGGTGATGGAAAAACAAGCGTTGGGAGGGCTACAGTGGAGGATCAATGTTCCCGACGGAATGTCAAAGGAACTAGTTCCTGAATGTAGTTGTTATTGCAAACCCTGGTTGGCATTGAAGGGCTTGGTCGGAGGGCTCGTGGCCAGGGTCCTGAGATTTCTGGACAAGGCGTGGGCATTAGGAGTTTCGGAGCCTAAGAAAGTCATTCATGGCTTCAAAGTTGGGATTGCTCTGTCCCTGGTTTCGCTGTTCTACTACATGAGGCCCTTATACGACGTTTTCGGAGGAAATGCTATGTGGGCTGTCATGACTGTGGTGGTGGTCTTTGAATACACTGTTGGTTAGTATTTGTATTCCATGATGGAAGTCTTATTTACTAAGTCGTCGTTGTTTTTACCTGCGACCGCTTTTAGCCATATAATTTGTCCACTCGTGATTCATTTGTATGAATGCATGCAGGAGCTACGCTATCCAAGAGCATAAATAGAGCCACGGGCACGTTTCTTGCTGGGTCACTTGGCATAGGCGTACACTGGGTGGCAAGTCAGTCAGGAGAAAAATTCGAGCCCGTTATTCTTGGAATATCTGTTTTCCTACTAGGTAAGTAGGTGAAAAAGACATCTTAAACAGTGAGATCTTCTAGTGGTGAACACTAATAGCAGTGGCTAACGTAAAAAGTTACTTTTGCAGCTTCTGCAGCAACATTTTCTCGGTTCATCCCATCGGTAAAAGCACGGTTTGATTACGGTGCCATGATCTTCATACTCACCTTCAGCTTAGTTTCAGTATCCGGTTATCGCGTTGACAAACTCTTTGGAATGGCGCAGCAGAGATTATCAACAATAGCTATTGGCACATCCTTATGCATTTTCATCAGTATGTGTATCTCTCCCATTTGGGCTGGTGATGAGCTTCACCGGCTCATCCATAGGAACATGGAGAAGCTTGCTGAATCTCTCGAAGGTAATCATGTCAACACCTCTCTCTCTCTCTCTCTCTGTGTCTCTCCCTCCGTGGAATTAAGAGTGACAGCAAGATATTAACCATACCAAGCTTCTGTTTTCTGTCACTTAAAAATGAACAGCGAGTGTTGCAAACTACTTCAAGGACAATCAGAGTGGGCATCCAAGCGAAGAAGATAATTCCAAGAAAACACAAGCATATAAATGTGTGCTAAACTCAAAGGCCACTGAGGAATCTATGGTAACTTCTTGTTCGCCAGGGAAACTGCAAATTATATATAAATGCTTGTCGAATAATTTCAAATGCTCAAAATTTTATAACTCACACCCACTACGATGTAGGCAAATTTCGCGAGATGGGAACCTGCGCATGGCCCTTTCAATTTCCGGCATCCCTGGAAAGAGTACCTCAAGATAGGAGCTCTCCTGCGCGAATGTGCTTGCTGTGTTGAGACTCTCAGTGGTTGTCTTAACTCTGAAAAGCAGGTGCATAAACTTGACAGCAGCCCTTCTTTAAAATTCGGAACTCCTGTTGTTTTCATGAATTTTATTTAAAGCATTATTCAAGAGTGTATTCCTATTGTCATCAGGGAATGGAGCATTTAAAGGGATATCTCAAACACGCCAGCATGGCAGTGTGCTCTCATTCATGTAATGTCTTGAGAGAACTTTCAATGTCAGTGAAAACAACGACCAAATCATCCAAGTTATATTTATCAGTTGGGGAGATGAAATTCGCACTACAAGAACTGCAAAATGCCTTGAAATCTCTTCCTACTCAACTCATTCTTGAGCAGGTGCTTGCCAGCCAAGCTAATGAGAATAAGTCGACCACTAAAAAAGAATGTGCACCGCCTGTCATGGAGGTAATTCCTCTGGCAACATTAGTGTCATTGTTGACAGAAATTGTGGCAAGAATTGAAGAAATTGTTGATGGAGTGATAAAGTTGGCGGAGTTGGCAGAGTTCAAGGCTTTCAATGAGGAGAAAATAGCACAAAATCAGTCCACTAGCAACAACCGAAGGTCAGATAACCCGAGTTGTGAAACAGAACCATGAAGGCCCTTTCAGAGGCCTGAGTTCATAAGCACAAGTCACTTAGAGAGAGATATTTCTTGTCTTTTGTAAATTAATTTCAGTTGAACAGAAAGGTGGCATAGTTTTTCTGATCATGATCCGTTTATAAGGGAATGAATATCCATGTACAGCAGACGCTTAAATGTTCAAATCTCAGTCTATAGACACTTTCTCGCCAAATTATTGGTGAAGTTGACTTTCACTTTTTGGATATCATGCCTGGTGATGTATGAGAGAAGGGAATTTATAAGAAGCAAGAGCTTGTGTGGCTGCGGGTGCCTTGATAACATCCATTGCTTGCTTTAGGCTTATTGCAAGACACCATGCAATGCACCACCTTGGCTGGACTTTATGGATTCCACATCATTCATGAAAAAAGAACAGAAAATTCTTTCTTCAGTTGTCTGCAAATAATGCATCGGCAAATATTTGCTTTGACTGCTATAGCTCCAGATGTTTATCTGCACTCTTTTTGCCCCATTTCATAGATGAAATCATAAGACGACTTACTGAAAACAGGTCCCTGAGGACAATTTCGAAAGGTAAATAAGTCTCTTATATTCTTATTATCAAGACATCGAAAATGGAAAAGCCAATTGAACACCACGCATCACAAGAAAAAAAATACACAAGCAAATCACCTTTTTTCATTCAGAAAAGCCTATTATTGCATCTGAAAAAGTTCTGTGCATCTCTTAACAAAATTCTAATTAAATAGGATAAGTGTCCATCAATGTTTATAGCACTAATCTGGAACTAGAATTAGTGGTATAAAAATAGCATACTAGCGAGTCTTGCATGAACTTTCTCCTTCGGCATAACTGAAGCAACCTGAGCGCTAGAATAGCAAGAAAGGCACAAATAATAAGGTCATAGTCCAAGTAAGCCTTGCTCTTCATCAGATTAACAAGAAAAGCAAAGATAGAAGATTCAATTTATGACAACATGCCATATGCTAAATATGACTAATTGCTAAAAACCGTCAAAGAATTACATCCAAACAGCAGTAAATTGTAACTGGTTATTTGGTGACAAAGTTTGAATACCAGAGGGTGGAGCTTAGAATAGAAGAAAAGGTAGTTTTGGTAATGGATATGAGGGCATGGATAGGAAAAGTCCCTCTTGATGAGTATATCCCGTTGTACATGCCCATGAAGGACATTCATTTACTTCAGCCTGTAATCAATCTGTCAGAAGGTGCCCTCTCTGCGGCTTTGGCCTAGGTCCACAGCCAAGTTCTCCATGGCTACTTTGATTACAACTGATCGCACCCCTATTTCAGTAGCATACCGGCTCATACAATACATTCCAGCTGTCACTGTAGCCAGCCAAACAGGACTTGGCATTAGCAACTTCAGAGGAGATGAGAGAATGGCAGCCAGGGGAGCACCCACGGCAGAAGAAGCTAGGCCACTTCTTCCAACCCGAAGCACGTCCATTATTTAAAGACCCGTTTTACAGTAAAGCGCAAAGTCCTTGCAGTTGTTCTGAAATACATCATTAATTGCCAAATTAATTTTGAAGGAGATACATTGCCCTATGAATGACAGATGTGGCAAGTGACTCCCTTCTTCCGTTAGTTGTGCCACCAGATGATGAATACGCACATATTTTTATCCATTGGCTTGGATGGGGTAGACGATGCTAATTCATCTATTGTTCCAGTGACACCGTGTTCCTTAACTTCAACCACTGGGCAATCCAGTCGGTCTGCATTAGGGTCAGAAAAGCATCTGGAGACCCAACTAATGTAAGGTAAATTTATATGCTTCCAGCTTATGTTTTTCAGGATCAAAAGGGTACAAACCAGAAGAAGTTCTACACACTGTCGCAGGACACCAGCAGATATAACCTCATCTGAGTAAGAAGAAAATATATAATTAAGACATTCATTATAATTTCCCGTATCATCCAGTATTATCTTTATATAATCTAGAGGCGCGGATGTAAAGGCCCGACTACTTGGAAGCTCATGGAAGACCTTGCAATAATCACAAAGGTAAGGACATTACTTAAAGCGGCTCATTTGCCTTTTCTTCTGGCATGATAGGCTTGAGCGGGTCACTCGTCCATTGATCAACTCTGCTCCGTGATTTGGAAGATATGTTAATGAGTGCTTTTGAGACATTTATTGAATGTACAATTGTTAGAAAAGATTCGCCGACTTCATTGTTACTATTTCTGATATCTGTAAACAAGTGCCCTCAAGACCTTAACTAAGTAATCTAGATGAGAATTTACTAATTGAAAATACTAGATTTTTCTATAAAATTGATAATCAATATTTCCACTGGCCACATTAGTGTCTTTGTTGACAGAAATTGCGGCGAGAATTGAAGATATTGTTGACGGAGTGGTCGAGTTGGAGTTGGCAGAGTTCAAGGCTTCCAACGAGGACAAAATGGCACAAACTCAGTCTGCTAGCATTAGCAACAACCAAAGTTCAGATAACCCGAGCATTAAAATAGAACCGTGGAGGCCCTTTCGGAGGCCTGAGTTCATAAGCACAAGTCATTTAAGAGAGATATCTCGTCTAGCGTAAATTAATTTCGGTTGAAAAGAAAGAGTGGCAGAGTTTCTCTCGTGATAATCTGAGTCCACTAACACTTCCTCACCAAATTCTTGGTAAAGTTAACTTTCACTTTTGGGACATTTGCCTGGTGATATATGATGGAAGGGAATTATAAGGACCAAGGTCCACCAGCATGAGGCTGTGGGTGCTTTGAGAACATCCATTGCTTGCTTTAGGCAAATTGCATGACCCCATGCAATGCACCACCTTGACTTTATGGATTCCACATCATTCGTCACAAGGAACAGAAAATCTTTTGTTCAGTGGTTGCAACCAGAGAAAATATTGCATACATCCCTTTTGCTCCAGATGTTCTATGACTGCTATAGCTCCAGTTGTTCAATACATTCCTATTGCTCCATTTCAGCAGGTCCCTGAGGACAACTCTCGAGGGTGAATTAGTCTCGTATCTTCCTTTTTATCAAGAAATCGAAAATGGAAAGCAATTGAAAAACATGAATCGCAAAAAAATACAAGCAAATCGCCATTTTTCATTCAAAACAAGCCTATCATTGCATCTGAAGGAGTTTCCTGCATCTTTTAACAAAATTCTTGCTAAATAGAATAAGTACACTTTACAGACCAAAAAAATAAAATAAAAAGAGAATAAGTATCCTTCGATATTTATTGCCCTAATCTGGAACTAGACTTAATGGTATAACAATAGCCTACTAGCGGTCTTACATGAACCTTCTCATTAGGCATAATTGAATCAACCTGGGCGTTAGAATAGCAAGTAAAAGCACAAATAATGAGGTCATAGTTAAAGTAAGCCTCGCTCTTCATCAGACTCACAAGGAAAAGAAACGAGAGAAGCTTCAATGTATGATGATGCGACATAGACTAAATACAACCAATTGCTAAAAACCATCGAAGAGTTACATCCAAACTGCAGTCAATTGTAACTGGTTATTGGTGACAGAGTTTGAATACCAGAGGGCGGAGAATGAAAAGAAGAAAGAGTAGTTTTGGCAATGGATAGGAATGCATGGCCAGGAGAAGTCTCTATTTATGAGTATATGCCGTTGTATATGCACACGAAGGACATTCATTTACATCACCCTGTAATCAATCTGTCAGAAGGTTCCCTCCCCTCCGCTTCCTCATGATGGTCTTCTGCCCAGCCTTGGTTTACAGGCAAGTCCTCCACGGCTACTTTGATCACATCTGATCGCACCCCTATGTCGGTAGCATACCGGCTCATACAATACATTCCAGCTGTTACTGTAGCCACTCCAACAGGACTTGGCATTAGCAACTTCAGAGGAGACGACAGAATGGCAGCCAGGGGAGCACCAACGGCAGAAGAAGCTTGGCCACTTCTTCCGACCCCAAGCTTGTCCATTATCAAAAGGCCTGTTTTACAATACAGCGCAAAGTCCTCGCAGTTGTTCTGAAAGATATCATAATTGCCAAATCCATTTTGGAGGAGATACATTGCCCTGTGAATGACAGCTTCTGGCGGGTCAGAGGGGGCAGTGGTGCAAGTGCCTCCGCGCACTTTGACCAGGAACACTGAGGGGGCAACCCCATACTCAAAGCAGTACAGAGATCCCTTCCCGAGGAAGCAATCCAGGCATGTGAGTGTCACACCACTGCTGGGTAGCTTGAATCCACAATCAGGGAAGGTTGGACAGGACGAAGACACTGCATCATAGGAGTCGGCTTCTTCAATGCTTGAATCAGCATTACGCTCAGGTCTAAAATGAACAACCTTGCTTCCCCCGACATAGATTCCTACATGACAGACATCAAATGGAGTCAAGATTTCATCATGGAAACTCAACGAAAAGCTACGATACTTCACAGGGTCATCAAAGCAAAAGCCTACAGCTGGGTGCAAAGAACAAGCAGAATCATTCTCAATTTAACATGCCACATATATCTAAATGCTCCACCATAGATAGTTTAGCAAGAGAAAAAAGGACATAGGTTACTTCATCCCCGAAGCAAGTATCTCCCTTCTTCTGTTACTTATGCCATCAGATGATGAATGTGCAAATATGTTTGTCCATTGTCTTGGATGGGGTTAGAGGATGCTAATTCGTCTAAAGTTCCAGTACAACCATGTTTCGGACTTCAACCACTCGGCAATCCAGTCGGTCTGCTGTAGGGTCTTTAAAAGCATCTGAAGACACACCTAATATAAGGTAAATTTATATGCTTCCAGCTTATGTTTTTCAGAACCTAAAGGGTACGAGCTGGAAAAAGTTCTACATACTGTAGCATGACACCAGCATAAATGACCTCAACTGAGTAAGAACTAAGAGGCAATCATAAGTAAGCTACATCTTCCTATGGCATATAGCTATAAGATCCATCCTAATCATTGCTGTAGCTATGACACACTATTGATGCAGCAGCACGGTCGATTCAATCAGCATTCCCAAATGGCTATCATATGCCATCTTCTTAAGCTCTACCTGCTATATCCCTTAATCTATAAAAAGAATGTATATTGCATACCTCAATGGTAGCGTTAAGCTCTGCAATCGAAAGAATCGTCCAATTCGAGTTCCTGAATACTCACCATTTCTCGTCAGTCCACATATGATATCTCTCTACTGTCTAACACATGCTCTAACCTGCTGCAATTGCTATAACATCCACCGCAGCACATCCGCCAAATATAGGTTATCTAATCATCATTATGAGAGTTGCTATGATGCACCCCGGAAGTTCCAAATTCTATTTATATTCAGCGCAGGCACGGTTAATTCACGATTGTTAGAAGGGCTGACTACTGAAGTAATCCAGACTGCTAGCTAAACAAGTTTACAGAACCACTCAAACGAGAAAAATTGATGTCGTCTTTAACTCTGAAGGGGCGAAACGACCCACCAAAAAAACAAAAAAAAAAAAACTCATCCCGTAAAGGCCTAGACCAACAATTCAACTGGCAAATTTCAAGACTTCATCTAAATTCGCCTGTCGTAGATGACTTCCTACGTTCATCAAGTAAAGCTGCATACTTGTATCAGATCCGACCACTTTCAAGCAAACGACGGAACAGCATAATGTAATTCCCGAGCAAATCAAAGACGGAATCGGGAAAAGCATGGTTTCGGAGCATCGTGTCGTGACCCACGTTAAGCGGAAACCGAGACGTGGGGACGAAGACAAGAGGGCGATCAGAATCCGCCAATTCAGAGGCAATCGAGGGGCGACGAAGACCGGGGGACACGTGGGAAGCGCAGTTCTCACGAAAGGAACGACAAGCAACCGAACCCAACCCCTCGAGTCGAATCACGGAGGAGGGGGAGAGAGGGAGAGGGGACGGACCGTGGTGGGAGTAGGTGAAGACGGCGCGGTACGTGTAGATGTGGTCGCCGGGGTTGATCTCGCTCCGCTCCACTCGGTTGCTCAGCAGCCCCATCCCTCCACCCCGACAAAAACCCACACCGGAGTCGGCGACCGCGGGTGAGGCCTCGCAATTCACACTCCTCTACTGTACTCTACTCCACTCCATGGAAGAGAAGGAGGATGCTGCTGCTGCTGCTGCTGCTGATGATGGTGGTGGTGGTGGTCTCCCCTCCCCCACCAGAGATTTACATCAGAAAAAAAGGGGGGGAGCGGAAGATGGGGGACGTGGCCTCTCGGGATTGGGTCGCGGCCACCGAATCTGCTCAACTAGACTTTATTCGCCCCGTTCTTGCGGGGTTGACCACCCTCCTCAAAACCCAGCGACTTCTTGCGTTCCGGTGGTTGGGGCTTGGGGGATTGTCGTTAAAAAAAAGGAAAAGCAGAGACCGAGTCGCGATCAGATGATGCCAATTGCGCAAAAACAAAAGTGGGCAAAAATAATTGATTGATTCGTTATGGGCTGTGGCCGTGCGGGTCCTCCCCTCCTCACCTCGCTTTCGACCTCTTTTATGATTGTCGGGAGGGGTTGGCCCCCACTCCCCCCCCGCAATCCACGCCCAATCGACGTGGGCTTCGGATTCTTTGCTGGAGTCCCAAGTCACTCGTTGGACGATGCCAATGACCGCCCATGCTCCCCACAGATTCCTGTCGTCCGCTCAGCTTAACCACCGAGAGAGGGCGGGGCAACCGTTGCTCCTCCTCCTTCCCTTCGCTTACACTAATGGAATCTCCTCTTCACCTCTTCCCTTTCCCTTGTTTCCACCCCCCCTCCATTATTTTTCTAAGTTCATGTTTTGTGCATCAAAACATTATCCCTTTAAGTGTGGGTTGACGAGTGGGTTTTAGGTAATTTCATTTGTTTTCTTTCAACATTGTCGATTGCGTAATTCAGTTTTCAAGCTCTCGATTTATGCATTCTAATCATTTTTTTAGTTGCCCGATGTGCATAATCGAGACCTTTAACTTCAACGCATCTTATTGGCGCTAATAATATGGCCTTTTGCGGAAAAAAAAATATATTTTAGTTTCAATTTGATGAAAAAACTGAGAAAGCGATTGAAAAAAGGAAAAGATAACGATGCAAATGTTGCGGGAGGTGTCATATTCTTGTCGCCACCGACACCACCATGGTGGCAAAGCCCAATACAGGACGCTCATCAGTAGCGCCCACTACCATCGCTTCTCCCTCCCTCTCTCTTTTATTTCTTTTAAGATTTCGTCTCTTTCCGATTTTGTTTGATTCCGAAACTTTTACTAATTTCCTCCCTTATTTAAATGAAAAAAAAAAAAAAAGAATTGCAATGCCTTCATGCACTTTTGCTTGATAGAACATGTCGAAGGAAACACCGCCGGCTAAGAGGAATAATCTAGAATCACCTAAGAATCACCGCAATTTTCTCTCCAAGGAAGATCACCCGAGAGATATCTCATAATCACTGCAATTTCCTCTCCAAGGAAGATCACCCAAGAGATATCTCTCTTGAATCTTAATAGTGAGTAATTGAATCAATCTAGAATTAGAATTGATATACCTAGATTAGGAAAATATACTCTTTCTTTTTATTAATCGTTCTATGTATTATATATTGGTTCCTTTGTATAAAGATTCGTATAGCTCTCGATATAATAAAACTTTCCTCAAGGCAATATACTGCCGAAACCTATCTCTCTTAAATTTTCACATGGTATGAGAGCTTTGATTGCGCAAGCATAGTTTTTTTTTTTTTAATCCAATAAAAAAATCAATCTTGTCCTCTTATTGCTTCTTCCGGCAATTCAACACTTGGTTCATCAACACCTAAAACACTCGCTGTTCTTCCTATTATAGGGAATTCAACTAAAACTATTACTTGTCCCACAATTGGTGTTAAATTTATAGGTGATAACTATGTTGTTCGTAATCTCAGCAGATGCATGTAGATTTCTATCCGCCTCCTATGCTGTGCGGAACAGCACGAGGGCCACACATTTGCGGATACAATTGCAAACGGTACGCAAAGGAAGTCAGACTGTTACAGAATTTCTCCAGCATGCTACCGCAATTGTTGATCAGCTTGCATCCATCGGTGAAACCATCTCTCCTCAGGAGTATCAAACTCATATTTTTCGAGATTTAGGAGCTGAGTTTTAGAGTCTTGCGACTGCAATTTCAATTTAGAGTCAGTATCAAGTGATGACTCATGAATCTTTGCATGGGTTTTGCTCTCCCATGAAGCACAGTTGGAGCTGATGGAGTCGGCCACAACACCAACAATAGCCTTTGTTACTCAAGCCAACAATAGCACTCTCTCACTTGCCCCTTAGCAGCATCGGTTTCGCACTCCTCCAATTGACCGAAACCCATGTGGCTCTAAATCTCAGTTTGGTGGCCCACGACGTGGCACTATTTGCTGTCAAATTTGCAATCGTCCGGGTCACAAAGCCAGTGTTTGCTGTGATCGTTATCATCAACAGTCCTTTGCACCATCAGCTCAACAGCAACCATAGCTCAACCTATCCAAGATTTCTCCACCACCATCAGTGCTTTCTACTAAATCCTAGCACCCTGACTCGGGTGCCACTCACCACATGACAAATAATCATGCACTTCTATCCATAGTTCAGCCATATGTCGGTCCTAATCATGTCACCATAGGTAATGGGTCCAGTCTTCCTATTTCACATACAAGAAGTTTTTCTTGCGCAGATTTTCGATTGTCTCAAGTTCTTGTTGTTCATATTCCATTAAGAAAAATTTACTATCAGTTCGTCAATTTATTGAAGAAAACAATTGTGATTTTATCTTCTTACCCACCTTCTTTTCTGTGAACTCTAAGGGGTACTTGATCAGGGTCTCTATTCCCTTCCAGTCTCATCCACCTTGCCATCACCTTCTGTTTATCAAGTCACTTGAGCATTGTCCATCACTTGGTGGCACAACCGTTTGGGTCATGCATCTTTTTCAGCAGTATGTCGCATTTTCAATAAATCAGTTGAGTCCGTTCCACCATGTTTTGCGTGCGTATCTAGTAAAAGTCATCGACAGAGTCGATCCCTACTGGGAAGAAATCTACGACCCATCACAATGAGTGTTTACTTTGATGTTTGGGGACCCGCTACTATAATGTCAAGTCAAAACAATCGTAATTACATTTGTTTTAATGATGATTATTCAAAATTCTCTTGGCTTTATTTTTTTTAGTCTCGTGATCAGTTCTTACCTATCTTCACTAAATTCCTCAACTTTGTTGAGAATCGGCTTAACACTCGATTCAAGGCTATTCAGCGTCATTATGCGGGGAATTTCAGTCCACTCCTTTTTGCACGCTGCTTGATGAACATGGTATCAATCATAGGACTTCCTGTCATCACATTCATGCTCAGAATGGAACTGCAGAACGCAAGCACAAGGGTATTGTTGAAATGGCCCTCTCTATGATGTATCATGCATCAATTCCTGATCGATACTGGGATTTTGCTATTGAGACTGCTGTTCATGTCGTCAACCGGTTGCCTACACCTACTTTGCAATTTCATACACCATGAGAAAAATTGAATCACTCGGCTCCTACTATTCATCACTTGCGCACTTTTGGGTGTGCTGTCTACCTGAACTTGCAGCCACGTTCTTGCCTTTGTGTCTCCTTGGGTTATTCCTCCGGAGTTAAAGGGTATCGATGTTATTCCATTGACCAGCAATGAGTTTACATTACTGATGATGACGTCTTTCATGAAGATAAGTTTCCCCTTTCCACCTCCTCTCCATCTGGCATTGTTTCTCATGATTTGGATGTTGCAACATCATCTATATTCTTTTCGCCACCTACTACTATCTCAGCTCCGAGCAGCTCTTCACCATCAATTATTGCTAATCCTTTATATTATCCTGTGCAGGTTCAAAGCAGTCTAGCACCATCCCTTGCCAAGATGAGTCCTTCCTTGTCGTCTTCGCCTGCCGCGATGCCTACTACCAGCAGAACCAACTCCAATTCCGCCTCCAGCTCACCCTATGACGGCCCGCCTGAGAGACAGGACCTTGCAGAGCCGCCACCTCAATTCTGATCGCACATATGCCTTGAACACGTCTATTATGGATACCTCTACGCCTACCTGCTTCAGTAATGTTAATAAAGCACCATAGTGGCACCAGGCCATGTTCGAAGAATATGCAACTCTCTTGCAAAATCACATATAATCTCTTATTCCACCCCCGCCACAATGCAAACCGATTCGGTGTAAGTGGGTATGCCATAGTAAGATGCGGGCTTATGGAACTTTTGAGCATTATAAAGATTGTTTGGTAGCAAAGGGATTTTATCAACAAGAGGGCGTGGACTTTCATGAAACCTTCAGTCTAGTTGTCAAGCATGTCATTGTATATAATCGAGGTTGCTAAATTCGGCAGTTGGATGTGAAAATTGCGCTCTTAGATGGTCATCTCACCGAGGAAATTTATATGGAGCAATCACTTAAATCTATAGATCCCGAGAAACCAAATTATGTCTGCCGACTTCACAAGTCCCTCTATGGTCTAAAACAAACACCCCGTGCTTGGCATCAATGGCTAAGTTCCTTTTTACTATCTCTTGGATTTACTACTCAAGCTGACTCCTCTCATTTTATATTGAATCGAGATGGATACATTGTTTATCTTTTGGTATATGTCAATGATATCATTCTTACAGGATCACCTACTGCTCCTTTGTCTGCTCTTCTTGCTGATTTGCAGCATGAGTTTGCTATTAAGGATCTTAGGGCACTTTACTATATCTTGGGCATTGAATTGCAGTATTCGGCACAGGGGCTTCTCCTCCATCAAGGCAAGTATGCCACTCACCTTCTCCGCCAAGCCAAGATGTTTGATGCCTGGCCAATTACCACACCCTGCTCCGTCAGTACTGACTCTCATTCTGTTAGCGATGGCGATGCATTCCCTGATCCCGCACTATATCGTAGTATTGTAGGGGCTTTGTAATACCTCACTATCACCAGGCCTGTCATCACTTATGCAGTTAATACAGCTTGCCAATTCATGCATGCTCCTACAACTAAACATCGGTAACTCGTCAAGCGGATTTTGCGATTCTTTAGGGGTACCATTTGTCATGGCATTCTATTCACTCGGAGCAACAATCTTCATCTTCATGTTTTCTCCAATGCCGGATGGGTGGGAGACCATACCACTCGCTGCTCAGTTGGGGGTTAGGGCATTTTTCTTGGCAACAATCTTATCTTTTGGAGCTCTCGCAAGCAGCACACTGCGGCTCGCTCCATCACTGAAGCCGAGTTCAAGTGCCTTACAAACACAAGTGCCAAATTCATTTGGCTTGAGGCTCTATTGCAAGATATCCAAGTGCCATCTCAACGGCCTCCGATTTTATGGTGTGACAACAAATTGGCAATATATTTGACTAGCAATCTAGCGTTTCATGCTTGCATGAAGCATGTGGAAATTGATTACCATTTTGTTCACGAATGGGTTAGTCAGCACAAGTTGCATGTTCAATATATTTCCACTCTTGATCAACCTACTAACATTTTCACCAAAGGGCTCTCCACCTCTTAGTTTTGCCTCCTACGAGCCAAGCTTATTGTGTGCTCACCCTGATCCCACACTATAAGGGGTGTTAAAGAAAACACTGCCAACTAAGAGGAATAATCTAGAATCACCCAAGAATCACCGCAATTTCCTCTCCAACGAAGATCACCCAAAAAATATCTCTCTTGAATCTTCATAGTGATTAATTGAATCAATCTAGGATTATAATTGGTACACCTAGATTAGGAAAATATACTCTTATCTTTCTATTAAGGGAAAATTTCAAATAAGGACCCAAAGTGCCATCATTTTCTCAAAAGAAGACCTGACGTAAAGTTTGTCTCAAATAAGGACCAAAGTGCCTTCATTTTCTCAAAAGAGGACTTGGAGTGGAGTCTGTCTCAAATAAGGACTCAAAGTGATCATTTAGTCTCAAAGAATGACCTCATTTGCCGGCCGATGAATAGATGCATCTCCGATGCATATTCCGATAGCCTAATCAGGGGTATTTTTGTCCAATTTTTTTAAAAAAATTTCGGTTGTCTTGTTCTTTATTATTATTATTATTATTATTTTATTATTATTATTATTATTATTATTATTATTATTATTATTATTATTATTATTATTATTATTATTATTTTGGGTCAATGGTGGCACTGTTCATCATCTTTTTCATTCCCATCGTCTTCTTCTCAAGAACATTTTGGGAAGGGCTGGCAAGCGTTGGCCATTAGTGAAGGCCGGCGAGGGTTGGACGCCCATTGTCGACAGTAGGCGAGGGCCATTAAGCCCTCGCCGATCGTGGGCGAGGGCTTGTAGGTCGACCTTTGCTAGATTTGGCGAGGGTGGCCTCGGCTGCGGCCAGTGAGGGCCGTTGAGTCCTCGCTAGTTGCGGGCGGGGGCTTGCAAGCCCTCGCTGGCCCTTATCAATGGCTAGTGAGGTGGGTGAGCCCTCACCCAAGGCTAGCGAGGGGTGACCTTACTGATGGCCGTGAGGGGCAACCTCCCCCACCTCCGCCCACTGCTCCACCAACAACCTCGTCTTCTGCTAGGACTACAACTGGGACGCTCGTGTCGCTTTCTTCATCCCTTCCTCCCACCATCGCTCCCAGATCGATGACTTCTTCAGCTACCCATTTTGCCCTCGAGGACCTTCTTGTAGGGCCTTGATTTGGATGGGCCCCCTCCCCCATGGCCAGCGAGGGCTCGATGGCCCTTGCCCGCTGTCAGTGATGGGCATCGAGCCCTTGCCAGCCCTTACCAGCGACCGGCGCTCGCTGGCCTTTCCCCAAGACCGATGTTCTTGATTTGGGCAAGAAGAAGTGAATAGGGGACGAAGAAGACGATGAACACGGCAACTAAAAATGAAAAAAAAAAAAATTAGACGAAAATACCCTAATCAGAGCACCGAAATAGACATCGGAGATGCATTGATTCACTGGCCGACGAGTGAGATCCTTCTTTGAGACTAAATGACTACTTTGGGTTCTTTTTTGAGACAAATTTCATTTCAGACCATCTTTTGAGAAAATGATGGCACTTTGGGTCCTTATTTGAGACAAACTTCACTTCAGTATCTATTTTGAGAAAATGATGGCACTTTGGGTCATTGTTTGAAATTTTCCCTTCTATTAATCATTCTTTGTATTATATATTGGTTCCTTTATACAAAGATTTATATAGCTCTCAATATGATAAAACTTTCCTCAAGGCAATATTATGCCGAAATCTATCTCTCTTGAATTTTCACGGAACGTGCGAAAGAACTCGATCGCACAAATTATGTAAATTAGAAGGATTTAAGTACATAAGTTAAAAACCTAAAACTCAATCTTACAATTGGTGTAGATTAGATAATCATAAATAAAATATTTTATTATTATATCAATGAGGTATTCAAGACTCTTTGAATACTTGATGAATCCCCATTAAGCGTAGCAATCCCTCATGTAGTACCCATCGAATAATTGTCGAAGACACACATGTTTGTGTTTCTAAGAGAGTGCACAAACATATAATTCCAATTTAGGTCTTGAGTGAGAAGGAGAAACGAGCTTAGCTTACCAGCCCCAGTGGTCGCGATCCCTTCGTTCAAAGGTGACCGATGGAGTGTGGAGAAAACTTAACAAAAAGAGGGGTTTGTACTATGAAGGAAAGCAATCTCTCTGCATTCCCGTCTTAAACTTGCGATGCGTTTGTTTCGTGAAAAAACGTTTTCCTCATTTTTTTACATTTGATTCGTTTAGAAAAATGAGTCAATGAAAAATATTTTCTTATTCAATTAAAAATGTTTTCCCACCAACACCTAAATTCAGGACAATGATATCTCCTTTGAAAGAATTGAAAAATATTTTCCAAAATGTTTTCCTAGTCATAGGATCCTTGGTTAACGAAAATTTTATTCTTATAGAATAATTTTAAAAAAATCAAAATTTTAATTATTTTTTTATAAATTTTGAATTTTTTATTTCTTTTCTTTTCTTTCATTTTCGTTTTATTTTCTCCTCTTCTTCCTCCTCCTTCCCCCTTCCTCCTCCACACCAATCGGCCAAGAGACGAGCCGGCAAGCTTAAAGCTCGGTCGATCCAGGCAAGCTCGAGCTCACTGGCCCAAGCTCCATAAAGGCCAGCGAGCTCGCCACTTGCCTGTTCCTAGCGAGGCGAAGCTGTGGTTGTTGTTGGCTGGTAGTGGCGGAGGAAGGGAGAAAAATAAAAGGAAATAAAAAAAGAAAATTTAAGAATAAGTTAAAATTTCATTTTTAAAAAAAAAAAAATAAAAAAAGGAAATATAGTAATTAAAAATTCGAACTGTTTTTTGCAAATTAATCATTTTCCAATAATATCTAAACAATAGTAAACATTTTCAATCATATATCACCAAAAAAAAAACTAACCGTTTAAGAATGTGTTATCCAAAAGTATTTTCTTATATCATTGAATTTTCTACGAAATAAACACAACTTTGATTGATTATATTCTGCAGCCAATTAAAAATTTTCATGAAATTTTACAGGTTTTGCAAATGAGAGATTCACATGATCCATGTCTTTGGACTCGAAGCCGGTCATAACATTCTCATAATATTTGTTGTTTCAGTTTTGCAACATTCGATACAATCCTTTCGCACCACGCAAAACTGGGTAAGTTCACGCAAGCATCCAATGATTGAAGGACGAAAAGTAGGGTCCCCAAGTCAACGTAGTTTTCGCTTGGTTGGATTGAGATTAAATAATGATTGAGCAAACTACCCCATCGAAGCTACTGATATTCTAAGAGGTCAATTTTTCCCATCCTCCCTCTGGCTTAACTCATCAAGATGTAACAAGTACCGCATTTTAAGGAAACATCTCTAAGCAATAGCAGAATGAATTCAAATTGAAGATCGTGCAGATTACATTAACGATCACGTCATCTGAATTTGGTTAACTGAATCAAATTCAACCAAATTCATGACGCAACAGAAAACCCCAATGAGGATAAGAACAAGAAACCATGGTTAAAGGGTAGGCTAGCACCGGGGCCTTTGCTCACTACTTAAGGCCGAGTGGCAAGAGGGAGGAAAACGCTGCTTTTCTTTTGTGAGTTGCTGTATATAATTGTCTTCTCTTTAACTTTAGTTCTCACATAGAGTCGCTCCTACGTAATGGTGGATATTTTAATGTACTCAAGACGCTCTCTAATCCGGTCTTTGCCAACCCCACCTGTTTATATTAGTTTAATTCATTGATCAGGGCGTCTCTTTCAACCTATTTGGAATGTACACTCAATCAATTCATTATTATAGCATAGAACTAATGATTCTTCCGTTCCTTTAGGTTGATGACGAGCTTTGGTTTAATCGTATAGGCAAACAAGTGCCGCTATTATATGGTGATGAATTCTGCCCCTCCTCCACCTACACAATTATTCGGCTATTGACTCGGAAGCTTATCTCGCAATGGCGGATTCGACTGGACAACGTCTGTACAGCTGCTTCAAGTGTGGGAATCTAGTTTGTTGCCACGATGACATTATCTCCAAGAATTTCCAGGTGAGATCCACGTCCTTGCTGACTCTCTCTCGATTTAAGGAATAGTCACTCGGTCACCTTACCCGTGCTGTCCGGATTGATGAAGATCGCTGATCATGGGAATGTGCTTCTTTCGTAGGCAAGCCATGGGAGGGCGTTTCTCTTCTCCCACGCCATGAACATAGTAGAAGGTCCCAAGGAGAACAGGAATCTCATGACCGGTCTCCACGTGGTTTCAGATATCTACTGCGTCGATTGCCAGGAGAATTTGGGATGGAAGTATGACCGAGCGTACGAGGAATCCGAGAAGTATAAGGAGGGGAAAGTCGTGCTCCAAAAATTCAAGATCGTCAAGCATAACTGGTAGCACCACGACTCGATTGAACGGTTCTCGATTTCATCCTCCTCTGTACAGAATCGTCACAAATGTAGATTTCACGTATTGGTTATCCACATAAGAGATGGATGATCAGTTGGCCTGTCAAGTTATTAGACAGATTGGTACTTCAGAAATTGCAGCACTCAATGACTTTCATATCTCTTACTAAAAATAATCAACAGGTTTTGCAAAGAACGAAGTTTAACCGCAACTCTAAGGCTGTCGCTGAGTTGCTAAAGTCCGGCCATGAAACGATGAAACCTCCAAGGTCTCTCACCAGAGAGGTTGTGACCTTATAGCTCATGCTGCTCCGAAGAGTGGTACAGTGCTCTTGCAGTTACTCAGTTTTTTGTTTTGTTTCATGAAATGCGAGTTTAAAGGTACCTGCTGAAATTGATTTGGACTGGTTTGTCGATTTCACTGAGTATTTCTATAGCTTCTGAGATGGCAGTCTGGATGTTTTAACCGACACGGAGAGGATAGGGGCATAAACCACCCCGCATAGGCCAATAGCAATGTCTCTCCAACACACTGTGATATAGTGCGCCAGAACCCCTATCAGTTGAAGCAAATCGACAAAATCTATCAGTTGGGCAAATAGAGATAGGATACTTATGCTGTAAGCGACAACTATATCCATGCCAATATGAAATAATGTGCCAAAACCTCCTAGTTGAAGCAAGTCACCAATATCCATCAGTCGGGCAAAGAGAAACAGGATAACTATGCTAATTGACAACCATATCAAGGGTAACCAGGAAACGAGAAAAGATAATTAAATCTATGCATAGCCAGGTACACTTTCAGAATACACATGCACAGAGAGAGAGAGAGAGAGAGAGAGAGCATCTCTTGCACAAGGGATATGGCAAAAGTCTGGTCGAAAAGCTAGATGCCGATCCTCGTAGAAAAGCCTCCAACTTCTTTATCTCCGAATGGGTGTGCGGCTGTTTGAACAAGAACAAGAAAGAAAATGGTCTTAATGGAGAGATCGCACGGAGAAAGCCACATTAAATAACATCAAGTGCTGATCTCTAAACATCATTTCCACCTGCGATATCTTCCATACTCTGAACTCCTGTTTCTATCATAAACAGGACTTCTGTAAGCTGGGCCACTGTATTGGTCATAACGAGGGCTACGAGCACGACCATAATCAGGGCTGCGAGCACGACCATAATCCGGGCTAAGCCGACGGCGATATGCAGGGCTCACTGACTGCCCATAAGGACTACTCCCACGCCGACCATAACTTCCTCTGAAGTCATCCCTCTCATCATCATCCCTCAAAGCATATTCAACAGACACCACCCTATCTAACATCTTGCTGAACACCAGAAGTGCATCCAAATATGTCAGGCCAGGTACCATTGTAACAAAAAAGAAAATAACAGAGGCTAAAACTGTCTTGATGTAACAGCATACTACCTCATGTGAGTGCATTCAAGAGCTCTTGTTGCTTCATCTTGTGTCTCAAACTGCACGAATGCAAAGTTACGCCGGATTCTAACATTAAGTATTCTCCCATAAGGCTCAAAGTGTCTTTCTATATCACGAGCCTTTGTGCGAAGGGGATCAAAGTTTATAACAAACAGTGTTTTAGTGGGCCTCTGGTTCGGCACCGACCTCGAACCATCTCCATACCGTCCACGTTCACCCTAGAACCAAGAATATATCCCATTGTATTGAAACCCAATAGTAGCCAAGCCAATTCAAAGCAGGCACATAAGGACACTTGCACCGCCCAGGGAGAAAACAAGACACTAGAATGAAGAAACAGATATGAAAAGACCAGGAAAGTGCCTACCTTGGCCCACTCAACGGACAATCTGCGTCTATCATAACCAAATGGGACACTATCAAGGCCATGGATAGCATCTTCAGCATCACGCTCATCCTCAAAATAGACAAATGCAAAGCCTGCAAAGTTATGGCAGAATCAATGGGAGTGGTAGAATTGCAATCATTGTCATCATCCCACCTAGTTACCAGAAGATCAGCCAATTCTTTTTGTTTCTTTACCCAGTTTAAACTAAAATACATGACGCCTGTGCATAACCGATGGCTGGAGACACAGTAGGATGTAGAAGTCTTGCAAGATGAACTAAATCCAGATAACTGAGGCATACTAAAGATTTCAGTCCAGATTCTCGGGTCTGAGATGTCATTGGCAAGCATACTTCAGCAGTCAGAGAGCCCAACTTGGGGAAATGGAAGGCATGGCATGATTGGCAAGATTCATTCACATTCATCCTCCTAGTATCTGTACATGTGGCATACATTACTGATCCCACCATGACCACTCCTTCTATTGGCAGCAAGGTAGGAGAGAGAAGGACACTACTAAAAGTCAGAATGTTGAACCCATACGTGGCAGAAGATAAAGGACGCATGATAGGTTGAGTCAGACAGCTCAGCTCATTTTCCATTAGCAGAGATTTCCTGGGTCAAAATAAACACTCAAACATTGAGGTCTTATCTGAATAAATATGCAGATTCGTGGCTGCTACCAAATTCTTCTCCCGCAGGTTTGTATGTTATTATTTTGGTTCCCAAGCTGTCCGAGTGCTTGAAAAATGTGACATTGCAATGCGCATGTTAATTGCACTATAATGGGGTTCAATTCCCAGCAATTGTATTCAATTATCAGAAACAGATGCCATCTTTCCTTTTTTACTTAAATCGGAGCACCGACCAGACATGCAGCCCACTTAAATAGACAGGCTATAAAACAAAGGGCCAAGGACCAGATTCTACTTTCTAACAGTTTGGGACATGGAAACTCGATTCTTTTTTATCTCCCAGACAACAACAATCATTTTTTGAACCTAAGATCCAAATTAAAGTAGCACGAGCTAATATTGACACGATAAGTTGTACATCCAGCAAGCTGGTTAGCATATAATATAAAATGATAATAATTATCAAGTTGGTTAACGTTAAGTGACTTCCGCAACTAGTTTAAGCAGGGACGAGGGAAATACTCACCACCACACAGTGCATAAAATATACAGAAAATTGCATGTCACAAGGCTTTAACGAAAACTAAATATCATGAATAAGAAGAACGTGGAATCGGAAAGGGGGAGGACAAGGGAAGCATAGAATTCCTAGAGTTCCAGGCACAGCCAAACTCGTGAAACCTATCAAATTGAGTCATAGAAAGGAACCATAAACGGTATCAACTTAATTCCTCAAGGAATTTTGCGACTAAGGAAAGGCAGTAAAGACGGTGTCGGGTGCAAAATCGCGGAGGGGTAATAAATGGGCAAACCGGATTCGTTCCACATCGGCTCATAATCACGAGCTCCCCAAAAAGATTCAGACTTTACCATCTTAAGAGGATTACAACACGTGAAAAGCAAATGCTGCAAATATACATACACACACATATGCGATAAGGTGACGTGCAGCACAGAATCGATCGATCGATTTACCAGATTTCATGTCGACACGGTCAACCCTCCCGTACTTGGAGAAGAGGCGCTCCAGCTCGTACTGGCGAGTATCGTACTCGAAGTTGCCCACGAAAACCGGCCTCATCCTCGCTAATTCGCCGCCCTGGAACACGAAATCGAGAACAAAGAGGAGGAAACCGAGTCCGACGGTTAAAGAGAGAACGCGAGATGCTCTGAAAAAAAAACTTGCACCCCGCTCCGGAGATTATAGCCACAGGCGTTTTCGTATTTCAAGTCAGAAATACAAAAGCGAATGATACTGCCGTCATATCCGACAAAGAAGAAACGTCACGAAATGAAACAGGGCAACATCAGACGATGACGCAGCGTGAAATCGCGAGGATGAAAATCCGGATTTTGCTACTACGAGTAAAACCGAGTTCGCCACCAGCAACGTCAGAGCTCGACGGAGAACCTGAGGATGATCTACAGACGAAGAACGACGAGTACCTTGGGAGCAGGGCCTGGATTTTTGGGTCGATCCTGGCACGCGCAGAAAGTTGTCGAAGAGGAGGAGGAGGAGTGGAGTTTATAGGAGAACTGAATGGAGGAGGCGCAAAGTTCTTTTGGAGCAGCTCTAGCGTGGCGGGATTTCGTCCGTTGATTTCCATTTCTTCGTTTGAAAATGGGCCCGTGAGCTAAGCCCGGCCCACCATGTTTTGGAGGAAAGCCCGACCTTTCTTTCTTTCGGCCACCACGTGGCCTCCGATTTGTTTCGTCGAGGAAGAGGATCTTTCGATGACTTTTGGTCACTACTCGGAACCCGAGCACCAGCACTCGGGACCCATGCTCGGCCTCCAGGGAACTATCGATCAAGGCCTCGAGGGACCGAGCCTGACCACTAAGGAACGGGAGCCCAACGCCAATGACTTGGGCGCATGAGCTGGGTATTCAAGCATGGCTGCCAATTACCCAAGTGTGGGCGCCAAGGTCTTGAGAGACCTAGGCCCTAACTTGGACATTAGAGTCGAGTGCCTAGGCATGACTGTTGTGGACTTAGACATGGGCACTAGGGTTTGGAGCTTGACCTCGAGAAACCGGGGTGCTCGTGAGTTGGACCCGGGAATCGAGTTCCTAGCTTATGTGGACCCAGGCAGGGGCAATCGTGACTTTGGCATGGGAGCCTAGTACTTGGGCACTTGACCCGGGTACTTGGACAAGGAGCATTGTTGTCTAGGGGTAGGGTGCCAATGACTTTGAGCATGAGAGCCGAGTGCTTAAGCACGGCCTCTGAGTACTTGGGCACGATTGCTAGGGTTTTGGGCTCAGCTTCAAGTGACTTGGGCTTGGCCATTGAGGATTTGAGCCTCGTTATCCATGACTTGGGTGTGGAGCCAGGTACTCAAGCATAGTTACCAAAGACCCACGCTTGGCCTTTATGAACGTAGGGTTGGTGTTAGTGACTTGAACATGAGAGTGGGCTACTCGGGCATGGCTGCTAAAGACTCAAGCATTGGCATTGGGGTCATAGGCTCGGTCTCTATGGACCTAGGTTCGACCTCGATGGACTTGAGCTTAGGCGTTGATGACTTGGGCATGGAAGCCAAGTACTCAGGCATGATCAATGAGGACTCAGACTTGGGCACCATGCTCTATAGGCATTTGTGTGGCTTTTGTGGATCTAGTCTCTACTCAGGATCAAGGACCCAAAGCATATGCTTGGCATCGAGGTTTTCATGTCCACACGTCGAGGTCTTTGGTCCAAGTGTCGATATTTAGTCATACCTTAGAAAATGATTTTTAATCCTTAAAAAGGAAAATCAACTCTACTGAATTTAATTATTAGTTTACCATCGAAAATGAAAAATATTTTCTGTTGACTTATATTTTAATGCCGGAAAAATTAGAAAATTATTTTCCGGCAGAACATTTTCTGTGAATGTTTTTCTTCATTATACCCAAACTCATTAGTTGGCTATCATTAAAATAGATCTAAGGCCTTCTGCCACACAATTTAGAACACAATTAAGTAAAAGGCAGATTACAAACCAAGAGTTTATGATTTTTGTCGATCGAGCTTGTTAACGATAGTAACAACGCCCTCGAAAAGGTTTCCTTCACCATTTTCGCTTCTCGATACTATGAAATAACTCTGGACCTCCATTATCAGCTCAAGAGAAAAATGAATAAGCTTATCCTGCAAGCATTTGCCTGAATCAAGTCAAGTCAAGTCAAGGAACGGTTCTCCAAGAGCGCGAGAAACCTGGAGGCATGACAAAAAGTCAAAGTTCCTAGACTAGGGAGGTCCCCCTCGTCGCTTTCAGTCGGAAGTCGAATCATCCTTTCCCCTTTCCTTTCGATGGTTTACTGGGATTGCTTTTGAACCCCGTACCTGCGGTGGCTCCTACCCACCTAAACCTTTGACTATAAAAAGGAAGAGAGGGCCACGCTTGAGCCATTGCAGGCCTACCGATATGCCTTGGCAATAGGAAAGTAGGGAGTTGAATAATGACTCTGAAAGCAAACTATCGAGTTCCCCTTAGGAGGCAAAGGCGTGGCAACTAGTCCATTGGCAGGAGACTCCCAGTCGCGGCAGGCCAACTTCATTCACCAACCGACCTCCGATATGGCCATCCACTAACACAACATGCCCACCATCCCTCGTTCTCAACTTGGTTTTCTACTTACAAATTGAGTGATGGAATGGGTGAAAATTGTCTAAATACTACTTAATTCGGTCAATTAATATTTTAATTTTACCAGTTTAATTATAGAATTTTTGACAACTTGTCAATTTAGTCATATATTTTTCAATTTTGTTAATTTAGTTTTAAATATTTTAACAATTTATTAATTTAATCATTCCAACTTATTTTGATCGGAAATTGCCGACATGATGGTGTACTCAGCGTCAACTATTTTATGTGACGCGATTGACATTGATGTAGAGAAATTTTTAAATTTTTTGATTTTCCTTTTCCTTTTATTTATTTATTTATTTTTATTTGACCCTTTGTATGAGTGATACGTTTGGAAGAGAATTATTGGTCGCAAAATAATTTTAGTATTTTGGATAATTTTCTCAAAATAAATGTGGTGAAGCTGAAATGTCAGAAGGGAGAAGGAGGGCCACAAATTTTATTTTTTTTCTTTTATAAATGATATTCAGAAAAGCGATATTCGCCGTCAGATGACGGAACTGACGACGTCACATGATGTGTTGGGGGAACTGCGGGGGTGGGTATTCAGAAGCTTCGTGGAATTTCAGTCCCCAAAAGTGGACAGAAGATATAAGAATCCCAGAAAGAGAAATTCTTTTGTTTATTGTATGGTAACACGCACGCCGCCGGCCCAACAGGCGAAGCAAAATTAACTTAACGAGAAAGGAGGCACGAATGGTCCATATCTCGGCCCCCTTCCCTGTCACCACCCATTTTCTTAATTCTCAACTTTTGGTTCCATGGTCGTATTTTATTAATCCCCCTTTTTTCTGCTTTAGACGCAATGATTATTGGAGCTGGATCCAGGCAGCCCCAACGACCCCCACTTTTCCATATGCCCGAATCAACTTCCTCTACAAGTTTGGAACTCAGCACATGTACAAACGACAAGCAAAGTAATGATCTTTTAGTTTATCAAGTGACCAACGAGTAGGATTCTACTAGTCTTTGGGAGACAGGACTACTTGGCATATCGCGTAAACTGGTAGTACAGCTACTCATCAGTCTAACCAAAACATAAAAAAAAAAAAAAAAAAAAGAGGCTAAAAGTTACCCCAACAATGCCGATCGGGACAAGGACCGAGTCAGTGGAATATGTTTCGTCACCCGGTATGACTCAACAAGAAGTTAGTTCAATGTTTGGGATGGTCCTGGAGATACTTTACTAAAGGAGGAGGACTCCAGGAGTACTAATTTGTATCTTTCTTCAGTGAAACGTTCAAATTTTGGCGTTATCTCATAATGACGTCTCCAGCAAGTTTCTGTTCCTTAGGATTCCAGGGTGTGTGTGTGTTCGAGAGTATGGGGACGCGCGACCGGTCGCGCGTCAAACTGATTAGTCCCGTCATTGCGCGGCATTAGTACTTTCATTTAGCCATGCGTAAAAGTCAACTTCCCGGGACTAAAAATCAGTTTATCGTGAATGACCCGAGAGCGGAGGGCGTTCTCGAAACGACGTGCCTCGTTCAAAATCCTTTCTTTTTAACTGTTCCGCGTCGTGGGAATTATTCTCGTGAGAGAGGAGATTCGTTTGGGGGCTTCTGATTCTCTGAGAAAAAGCAAAGACGAAACCCAGTCGCAAGTTCAAATTTTGCGACGCATCGCAGTCGGCTGGTTTCTTGAAGATGGTAGACAGAGGGAACCCAAGAATTTCTCCTTTTGTGGTTTAGCGTTGTCTATAAGCCTGCTTTTTTCTCGTTCGACTTGCCTGTAAAGCTCCTCATCCCACCTTCCGCGGTGCTTACTGCCTCGCCTTTTTCGTGCTTTTAAAGCTCTCCCTCTTCTCTTGTGACGCCAAGTTCCTGCTGGGTTCTTTGGCTTGGTAAGTTCTTTAGCTAGAATGCTAGACGTCCGGCCCTGCCTCTGCTCGAGTGTATTTCAGTTTTGAAGTTCTCTTGTCTGTTGTTTGCAGTTTTAGCGTTCGTGCCTGGCGGTCTCGCTCCTTGTTTTGGTGGGGAGTCATACAGTCAGGTTAGTCTCTTATACAAAATTTCTTTGGTTTCTGCATATCTCAGTAGATCCGGTGTAAATCAATTTTTGTCGCTGGTTTTTGGTAGTCCGCGTAGAGAACTTTATGGCAGTTGCAATTTGAGAAGAAACGGCCAGTTTCTTCGGGGCCGGCTTCACATTGTTGGACACTAATACCTTCTCTCCATTAAGTAGAGAGCCCTCTTGCTTTTAGATCGTTCGTGTTAACACCATAAGTTCATTTTGTGGTCATAGGTGCGCTTGGATGAGTTCTTGGTAACTTCGGTCTGAGCTCCATACTGTCTGTGAAACTCCTGACTTCGGTCAATGGAGGAAAGGCCATTTCCAGCATGGTCATGCTCGGGAGAGCAGTGTCTAAAGGAATACAAAGTGAAACTAGACAAGGGTCTTTGCTCTTATGAGGTTGAGAAGCTGCGTGAGAGATATGGCTGGAATGAACTTTCCAAAGAGAAGGGAAAGCCTTTATGGCGGCTCGTCCTAGATCAATTTGATGATATCCTTGTTAAGGTACTTTTGGGTGCGGCGTTTATTTCGTTCATCTTAGCCTACATGCATGGAAGTGAGTCGGTTGATTCTGGTTTTGAGGCATATGTTGAACCCTTTGTGATTATGTTGATTTTGGTGCTTAACGCCATTGTCGGCGTGTGGCAAGAAAGTACTGCAGAAAAGGCACTTCATGCCCTCAAGGAGATGCAGTGTGAATCTGCAAGAGTTCTGAGGGATGGGTACTTGGTCCCTGATTTGCCTGCGAGGGAGCTTGTTCCAGGGGATATAGTAGAATTAAGGGTTGGGGACAAGGTCCCGGCTGATATGAGAGTCATTTCGCTGAAGACATTGACATTCAGAGTGGAGCAGAGCTCATTGACTGGCGAGGCAATACCTGTTCTGAAAGGAACTAGTCCTATCGCTATGGTCGACTGTGAGTTGCAAGCCAAGGAAAATATGGTTTTTTCCGGTACTGTAGTTGTCAATGGGAGCTGCATGTGTGTTGTTGTAAGCACCAGAATGAACACTGAGCTTGGGAAAATTCAAAAGCAAATACACGAGGCTTCTCTAGAAGAGACTGACACTCCCTTGAAAAAGAAGCTGGATGAATTTGGGGGCAGGCTTACCACTGCGATTGGGCTTGTTTGTCTCATCGTATGGATTACAAACTACAAAAACTTCCTCTCATGGGAGGTTGTGGATGGGTGGCCTGCAAATGTGCAGTTCTCATTCCAGAAGTGCACCTACTATTTCGAAATTGCAGTTGCCCTTGCTGTTGCTGCAATTCCAGAAGGTCTCCCTGCAGTTATTACGACTAGTTTAGCTTTAGGAACCAGGAAGATGGCACAAAAGAACGCAATAGTGCGGAAGCTTCCTAGTGTAGAAACTTTAGGATGCACGACTGTGATTTGCTCTGATAAAACAGGAACATTAACCACAAATCAGATGTCTGTTAGTGAATTTTTCACTTTGGGGGGGAAGACCACCACATCACGGATTTTCTATGTAGAAGGCACGACCTATGATCCGAAAGATGGCGGTATTGTTGATTGGAACTGCTACAACATGGATGCCAACTTACAAGCTGTCGCAGAAATCTGTGCAATTTGCAATGACTCTGGGATATATAGTGAAGGTCATCTTTTCCGAGCCACAGGATTGCCAACTGAGGCTGCTCTCAAGGTTTTAGTTGAAAAAATGGGAGTTCCAGATGCTACGATCAGGAACAAAATCCGTGATGCAAGGCTGGCTGCAAACTACTTGATTGATAGCAGATCAGTGAATTTAGGTGAGGATTGATCTGTTTCTTGCTTGGTATACAATTTGAAGTCATACAACTCTACTGTATATCTCACGAGTCTGGTTCAATATAGGCTGTTGTGATTGGTGGAACAAAAGGTCAAGACGAATTGCCACTTTGGAGTTTGATCGCATCCGGAAATCAATGAGTGTCATTGCCCGGGAGCATACAGGGCGTAATCGCCTTCTTGTAAAGGTGAGTAACAGAACAGTGTTATGTAGTAGTTTCTAATATGCAGGATGCGTCTTTATTCATGTTTGCAAGTTAAAAGTCAACCAGGTGTTAAATTCAAACATGTAGAAATACTTGGTGGTTTTTGTGTTCCCAGAAGATTGACTTCCTCGGATGCCTTATTGGGAGTCCACCAGCATAGTTAAAAAATCTGCCTTGATTCTCCATTGGTTCTAGGTTTGATCAATCCTTAATATGCTACTGTAGAAGATTGGCTATTATAGATGCATTTCATGATCTCATATTTCTGATATTGCTCTGTCAAAGTTAACACAATTTGGTACATCGAAAGGTAAAGTCATGCTTCTTTCTTATCTTATTTTTAAGTACAAAGTTCTAGAATTAACTTGTATCGAGTGTCTGTAAACCATGCTTTCAGTAGTATTTTTATGTGAAGCTGTCAACCACATGGAATTAATTTTTTAGTCCTTGATTTAGGCAAGGAGCCAAAATATCGATAAAGTGGAACCCATGGTTTTTATTTCACTCTGTTGAAGCAATATCATGAGGACTCTTATATCCAATCTCTAGGTTGTGATGAATTGGTTCGCAGTATCCCTTTTTTGATGCACTACCATGTATTTCTCAGAAAGGAAATTCATCTCGGGTTAGCTTTTCAAGTACTTGCCTGGATTCGTCTAGTGTTGCTCATGAATTGTTTGTTGTGTCATATGCAGGGAGCTGTGGAGAGCTTACTGGATCGTAGTTCGCACGTTCAACTGGCAGATGGATCTCTTGTTCCCATTGATGAACCTTGTAAGGAACTGCTGCTTTCAAAACTTATGGAGATGTCTTCAAAGGGGCTGCGATGCTTGGGATTGGCATATAAGGATGACCTCGGAGAATTTTCGGACTACAACAATGACAGCCATCCAGCCCATGGGAAGTTGCTGGACCCTGCCTTCTACTCCTCAGTTGAAAGTGACTTAGTTTTTGTAGGAGTTGTTGGATTACGAGTAAGCATCACATCTACTTGGTCAGTGTTACCTCCAGATGTTACAGTTGTGATCATTTTCTGATTGTTGACTTGCAATCTCTTTCAACAGGATCCTCCACGTGCTGAAATAGACAAGGCTATTGAGGATTGTCGAAGAGCAGGCATTAAGGTCATGGTGATAACTGGCGATAACAAGTCCACAGCTGAGGCCATTTGCCGGGAAATTAGATTGCTCTCTGAAAATGATGATCTTAGGGGCAGAAGTTTCACGGGTAAAGAGTTCATGGATCTTTCTCCTTCAAAGCAAACTGAAATTCTGAAAAGACCTGGAGGAATTGTTTTTTCTCGAGCGGAACCTAGGCACAAGCAAGAAATTGTGAGAATGCTGAAGGAGATGGGACAGATTGTTGCAATGACTGGTGATGGAGTGAATGATGCACCTGCACTTAAACTTGCTGACATTGGTATTGCCATGGGCATAACAGGAACAGAGGTCAGCTCAGAAGATTTTAAATTTGTCTAATTATTTGCCTGTGCCCTTTTTTTAAGATTAAATTACTACACATTGCTTTTTGAAGGATGCTCTAGGAACAGCAGTTGCTTAGTTCTCCAAATGTCATTATCCTTGTGTTTTCCTTGTATTCCTCCAATAACCCGGGCTAATGAAATGTTTATTTTTAAAGCAAGTAGAAGATGACATTATTAATCCTGCATGTGTACATACAGGTGGCAAAAGAAGCTTCAGATATGGTTTTGGCAGATGATAATTTCAGTACCATAGTATCAGCGGTGGCAGAAGGTCGCTCTATCTACAATAATATGAAGGCTTTCATTCGGTGAGTATCTTGCTATTAGACGTGTAATCCACATTTCTTCCGCTATGTGGTTAGACAATGAAGGTCTTGTTCTTCAATGTGCAGTTATATGATTTCGTCAAATGTTGGCGAGGTCATTTCCATTTTCTTGACTGCTGCATTGGGTATACCAGAATGTATGATACCTGTGCAGCTTCTGTGGGTAAATTTGGTTACCGATGGGCCACCTGCTACTGCTCTTGGTTTTAACCCTGCTGATGTTGATATCATGCGGAAGCCACCCCGCAAAAGTGATGATGCATTGATCACATCTTGGGTTCTCTTACGCTACTTGGTCAGTACTGTTCAATACTATCTGACCTACCATTGCATCTAATACTCATCCAATTAGCATCTTAGTTCATGTAATGTTACTTAAGTTTTCACTAGTCGACTTGCATATTTTAACTGTTACTGCAATTGTCGCCGAACAACAAAACCGCCCAATCCTCTTTTTAATTGCTGTGGCACTTTGCAATGTTGGGAATCAGAAGTGATTTACCACCATGTGTCGATGTTGAAAAGTACTGTTACTTTTGAGGTAGTTTACACTCTATGCTGAAAATCTTTACAGGTGATTGGCATGTATGTGGGCATGGCAACTGTCGGCATCTTCATCCTGTGGTACACGCAGCCATCTTTTCTGGGTATCAATCTTGTCAGTGATGGCCATACACTAGTTGAACTTTCTCAGCTTCGCAACTGGGGAGAGTGCTCCTCATGGTCAAATTTTACCGTGACTCCTTTCACTGTGAGTGGGGGACAGACGATCGCCTTTGTCAATCCTTGTGACTACTTCACGGTTGGTAAAGTGAAAGCCATGACTCTATCACTCTCTGTCTTGGTGGCAATTGAGATGTTCAATTCCTTAAATGCCTTGTCGGAAGACAACAGCTTGCTCACAATGCCTCCTTGGAAAAACCCTTGGCTTTTGCTGGCCATGTCGATCTCCTTTGGGCTTCACTGTCTTATTCTCTATGTTCCACTCCTCGCCGATGTGTTTGGAATTGTTCCTTTGAGTTTGAGCGAGTGGTTGCTGGTCATATTGATTTCTGCACCGGTAGTCCTTATCGATGAGGTTCTTAAGTTGCTGGGAAGGAGTCGAAGAAGGAGAACAAAAGAGAAGAGTGCATAAATCTACAGCTTACTTGACATTGTGACGAAGGAAACGACAACTGTACTAACTTACTTGGGAGCTTTTTTAAACAGTTCTTGTGTGAATTAAAGTTCATAAATTTCTTACAACAGCAAAAGTCAAAAGAGATCAATCTGTCCGTTATTGAATAAGATGAAATATCTGGAAATGTTTGTTTCCCACTATTTTGTATTAGCAGCTCGGTATCCCTCGTTGCCTAGCTTTGCATGAGCAATAACTTGCTGCGTCCCACTGCTGTCAGTGGGTTTGAGAATTTTATGTCGAATGCTTTGAGTACTATCTTGGAGGTCGACTATTGCACTACGTTAAAGTGGACAAAATATGTGTACCTTGGGATGCTTACCCAATTAAAAAAAAGAAAAACCGAAAGAGCTAATGATTGTACTTTGGGCAGCATTACACGGAATAATTACTTTCCAGGGGCGTCTCTTGCAAAAGACAAAATACCCAAAGAATAACATCAATCAGAACTCTACAAGTTCACATTCAAAATCTGCTGGCTGTTTTTGAATCTTCATTGCAGCTGAAATACCCCGCAACATGGAGTAAGTTTCACTCGACTTTACATGCGACTTATCTTCGACTATAAACTTGTGGATTTCTCCTCCCTCTTGAATGATACTATATCCGGCTGCCTTTGTTATATTTTCTCCCTTCATCATCTTCCTTAGCTTTGCGACTCCATGCCATCGGCCCACTGATGCATATATGTTAGATAGGATGACATAATTTCCCGGGTTCCATGGCTCAAGCTCAATGAGGGACTCTGCTGCCTCCTCAGCAAATTCAACGTTGCCATGGAAACTGCAGGCTCCTAAAAGAGCACCCCATATCACAGAATCTGGCTTCATAGGCATACTTCGGATAAGATCACGAGCTTCTTGCAACTTGCCAGCACGACCTAGAAGATCAATCATGCAACCATAGTGCTCTAGTTTTGGAGAAATCCCATAATCGGTTCCCATTGATTTAAACAGCCGTTTGCCTTCTTCGACCAAGCCTCCATGGGTGCATGCCAAGAGAAGTCCCACAAATGTGATGTCATCTGGTATGGTTCCTTCACTCTAGTGCACAATAAATTTGGAGACAGTAAACATGTTAACAGGAAATCTGGACCTCAATACATGAGAAGAAACTAGTGAGGATGACAACTTACCAGCATCTGGTCATAGAGCTCAAGAACCTCATTGCACTTTCCGTGGGCAGCCAAGCCAGTGATCATCGTATTCCAGGAGCACAATCCCCTTCTGCTTCCAATCTCATCAAACACCCTCCTCGCAGCATCAATTTTACCACATTTGGCGTACATTTCCAATAAAGCATTACACACATAAATGTTCTTGAAAAAACCATTTACTCTTGCATATGTTTCAATCCTTTCCCCAATCTCCAGAGCACCAAGATTTGCGCAAGCTGGGAGAACACTAGCTACGGTAACTTCATTCGGTCTAAAGCCCCCCTCTTCCATCTCTAGAAACATCTTCAGGGCATCCTCACTGTGCCCGTTTTGCGAGTAACCCGATATGATGGACGTCCATGAGATCACGTTCTTACAAGGCATTGTCCTGAACAACTGCAAAGCTTCCACCATGTACCCGCGTTTCGCGTAGCCAGAAACAATGGAGTTCCAGACGGGTGTATCTCTCATGGGCGTTTCGTCGAACACCTGACGAGCTGATCCGAGTTCGCCAAGCTTAGCATACATATCGATCAGAGCCGTCAACGCGAAGACATCGAAGTCGAAACCGGACTTGACGAAATGGGTATGGAGCATCATGCCCGGCAGAGGCGAGGAAAGGGAGGCGGAGGCGGCGAAGAGGAAAGTGAAGGAGTGTTGGTTGGGAGGACAGCCACGGAGGCGCATGCGGGAGTAGAGGAGGAGGCATTGGAGGGGTTGGCGTTGAGAGGAGTAGGCCTGGATAAGCTTGTTGAAGGGGAAGAGAGATGGGTTGGGAGTGTGGTCCAAGAGCCGGTGGGCGTAGGAGATGTCTGGGATCTGAAGGAGCTCGACGATGAGATGTTTGGTGTTGTCTATGCCGTTCCTGAGCGTGTAGGCATGAATTTGTCTCAATCGGTTCATAGGATGTTGTGAAGTATCGCCTGAAAACACAATCACCCAAGAGAAACCATGGGAACCTGTGGAGCAGCTATATTACCAGCCACAACCTCCGCGTAGCACAGTCGCTGGAGCCACTTTTTCGGTTTAGGAAATTTGTTTTCCTAACCTTTGAAGCATTGCATATTTTTCGTTGATCGCATATGATTTTCCCTTGATGAATCATTTTCAGCAAAAATTCTTTTATTCAAACAACACACCCTATATCTTGTTTGTTCAGCGTTTACCAGGAACGTGCGCACCTATGGTTTTACTTTGGACGAGATCAATCCTGGATGCAACACGTTGTTTACTTCGACAATTTTGTACAAAGAAATTGCTATAGTCATAAAAACAAAAATGCTATCGTCACCATGCAGACACGGAACTTGCTGAAAGAAAAAACTTGATCTAAATAAATCAGGTGCGTTGTTTTGCAAACATTTACATCCATCAAAGGTGAAAAGACTAATTTAAAGCTCTTCATGAGCAAGCGAGCATATGATTCCGGCCACCGTAAATTCGAGGATAACACTTCAATGTCTTGATCAGTCAAAGAGGAAGGCATCGGGGCAAGTCTGGGCAATCACTCCAAATATGCAGCCCAAGAACCCCAAGTGGGAACCTTTATTTCTGAATTATAATGAAATCACCCTGCAAGCTGGTAGTCTATAAAGTCCTACAAAGCTTAATCCAGGTCCTGTCCATGCGTCACAGTTGCAACGCAGTAACCGGAAGCCAGCGCAGCTTGAGCAATCAAACCTACATTTTCTTCTCGTTAGCATCGTGGTTTTCTCCCGCACCAAGACAAACTGCAATTATCAGTTCAAATTCTCTAGAGTTATATGCACTAGAAACTTTCGCATGTCTATAGCGTACATTGCTTAAGGAAGCAATGAGGTCGGACAGTTGAGACGTGAATCCTGGTATTCATATTCCTGATGGTAATCCGTATTGACTTATATCAGAAAGTAGAAATCTCTGACATCACTCTCTCAACATGCCCATCCCCCTTGTCCAAATTACGGATACACTTCGCTACCAAAAACTCCCAAGAATCACTATCAAGTGATTGACAAGAAATGGCGGTCGACAGAATCCTGGAGATTTCTTCTACTCTTCCGTAATTATAGAGACTCTCAATCAATATATAGTAAGTGGATTGATTCGGCATGCAACTTTTCTCCACCATCTCCTCCAAAATTCTTATGCCTTCATCCACATTACCCAACTCACAGAACCCTTTGATTAACATGTTATACGTAAAAGCATTGGGAACATGTCCTTTCTCCACCATGTCATCCCATAGCTTCCCTGCCTCGCACAACTCGCCCCTCTCACACATTCCGGCAATAAGTGTGTTATATGTCAACACACTGGGAATACATCCTTTCTCAAATTCATCAAAGAGCTTCTTGGCCTCCCAAATCTTCCCTTCCTTGCAGAGCCAATATATAAGCGTGCTCGATATGACATTATCTGGCATACAGTTCTTGTGCAAAAGCCTCTTCCATAGTTCACAGGCATCGTCGACCTTCCCTTGCTCACACAAAACATCAATTACTCTACAGCAAAGCACTGAGCTTGGCACATACTTCTTCTCGAGCATATCGTCGAGCAAGTTGCGTGCTTCACCGGACTTCTTCTCCTTGCAGTAGGCTTCAATCATAACCCCATAAGTCACATCATTGGGCTCAACTCCCATTTCCTCCATATCATCCATAACCTTAATGGCATCGACCAACCTCCCCAACTTACAATACCCATCCATCAAAATGGTGTAGGTAGTGGCATCCGGCAGCCACCCGCGGTCTAGAATCTCGGAAAACACCCTCTTACCACCTTCCATATCCCCGCGAGACACATACCCACCCAGAACGGTGGTGTAAGTGACCACATTAGGAATCATGCCCATGGAGGGCATTTCGTCTAACACCTTGAGCGCGCCCTCCACATCGTTCTTCTTGCAGAGCGCTTTGATCAGAATGTTGCAGGTGAACACGTTGGGGACAACCCCGAATTTAGTCTTGGAGTTCTTGAAAATCGTATGGACCAAATCGAAGCGCTTGTTTTGGACCAGAGCGTTGAGCAGAGTGTTCAAAGATCGGACGGAACGCTGGACGCCAAAGCCGTCAATGCCCAAGAACGTCCGGAGGGCCAACCTGGGCTTGCTCGCGAGGCCGTAATTGCGGATGACGAAGATGAAGACGTTCTCGCCGCAGGGGATGCGGGAGGCCCGGAGCTGCGAGAGGAGGGATTCCATGGGCTCGAAGGCGCGGGCGCGGGAGAGGCGTTGGATGATGGAGAGATAGGTGTCGTAGTTGTGGGAGAAGCCCCGGTGGTATTTGCCAGCGTAGTCGAAGATTTGGAGGGCGAGGTCGAGGTTCTGCTGGCGGGTCACCATGGAGACCAGGCGCTTCGGATAGAGGCGCTTGGGCCAGGGCTTGATGGGCGGCGTCACCGTGTAGGAGTTGAGATCGACGGCGCAGGCGCTGCCGAGCTCGGCGTCGGGCAGCGAATGGACGGCGAGGGCGGAGCGGGCGACGGCGGCGCGACCGCCGTTGAGGTGGCCGCGGCGGGTGCATCTCCACATCTCAATCGAGCGCCGCGAGGGGGCGTTGCGAATGGGAGAGTGAGTATCCTCTGTTCGGGCAACGACTAAATGGACAGACGATAAAATATCAGGGTCGCTCAGCGCACGCGTTCGAATTAATCACATCAGCTTTTGACAAGTTCACGATAAAATCTAGGCTGTAGAATGTAATTAAGCACGCGTTTCGATTGATCCTCGGATAGTTGATGAGCTAAATTGTCTGCAAACGTGCATCGGTGATGTTCTAAATCGACACAGTCGATTGAAATACCAGAATACAGGGGTGTGACGAAAACTGCCCAACCAGCACAAATGGACGACATATGACGTCACATGGCAAAAGATCCTGAGGCCTCATCAACCGTGAATGATCTCCTTACATGGGCGGCGTCGACCCTTTTCATCGCCGGCGATGACAAGGCTGCTGCTCCCGATCCGCTCATCATGTTGCGGTAGATCCTCTTGAACTCCTCCAACACCTCGCCGACCATTTCGAGCTGGTTTTTGCGTATGAACATCTTCAACAGGGCAGCCAGGTGCCTGTGGAACCTCCCTTGCTTGGATATTTCCTTGAGAATCCTTTCTTTGTCGGCGTGGCTCGCAAAAGGGTTGCTAAAGATTTCTCCGAGCTGCACGGAGCGGAGCAACAGGGACAGCCTGCGGACGTCGGACTCGACTTGTCCGAGGGATTGGTTGCATTGAGCTGCGTCTATGAGAGCTGCGGCATAGCCAGTGGCGGCTTTTCTGTGGACCTTGACAGGAGATAATGGGCGATTGTCGGCGTTGCCGCCGCTGATGCCGTAAAGAGAATTAGAGGGCGAGGAAGAGTGAAGGGATGAAGAAGAGAGGAAATTAGGGGCAGTCGCGGCGGTGGCGGCAGTTGGGGGTCGGTGGGAGATGAAGTGGAGGTGATGAGAGGAGGAGGAGGAGGAGGAGGAGGGATGCAGGGAGGAGGAGGGGAGCTTGTTGAGGTGGAGGGTGGAGGGGACGCAGCTTGATAAGGTCTCCATTTGGGAACTCGGAAGGGAGAACTGAGAGAGCAGAATAGATGCAAAATGAGGGGATAAAAAGTCTCCGGGTGCATCTTGTGGTTGAGTTTCGTTTCTAAGTGCAGGTTGTAAGTTGGGTTTTGTCATCTTGTACCGTGAATTGGACTCTTTCGTTTGAACCACCAAAAACTGCTTAAAGTCAACCGCAAGATAGGATCATAATATGGAGTTCACTAGATGCCTCCATGTCCAAAATTTAATGCCAAATCCGAGTCTAAAAGAGATAAAATCGTGACAATGGACCCTTTCAATACGGTTACTGATCATCTCGTGTCATTGAAATAATAAAAGCACCATGGACTAGGCAAATTACGGTATACGCTACATGTTGCAGAACAATTTGTGGTGCTTATAAATCTCTGAAAACGTGAGGAACATAGATTGTGTAATAGGCTGGTTTTGACTTGTCAAAAGGTGTGAGGTTTAAAACAAGAGGGCGTTAAGATAGGATAATGTTTTAATAGGTTTGGGATTGGGCTCTCTCACGGATCTCAACAAATGGTATTATGGTCCTCTCATTATGTCGAGCTTCTCTACCTCCATGGTAGTTTCTTCTCCAACTCATCGCGTATCCCTTCCAGATTTCTCGCTGTTTAGTCCCAACACAGGATTGAACCGGTGTAGATTTCTCTCTTCCACCTGAATTTCTTCTTCTCGCTTCTTACCCACATATCCCCGATAAACCTTCCTTTCCAACTCTCTCTAGCTCTTACTTTTCAGCATCAGAATCAGTCTCTCAGCTATTACTTTTCAGCATCATAATCGAAAGCTATATTTCCATCCCGATGTCTCATATGTTTTTACAGGGGTGGCAAAATCGTGTTTTTCTGCTACTTTCTGAGTTTGCATGTTATATTCTCTCACTTCACAGGATGCCCTAACTTTACTTTGTTCAAGTACTTTCTTCTGGGTCACTGCATGATGCGGTTCGGACCCTCCTTTTAAGGCCTTCTTTGGTTTTGGCGATTGAGCACTTCTTAGCTTTGTAGTTCGCTGCCGAGTAGTGCTTGTGGATACATGGATTGCCCAATTGGTGAAGAGGAGGCTCGTTTAGGTGCCTTATGCACTCGTTTGGGGCGCCTTTGGTCGGACTAGCAAGTGGAAGTCTGGGATGAAGCTGCGCCACCTGAAACATTAGAGGAATGTCGCTTAACCCTGGTTGGTAAGTTTCTTAACAATCCTTCAGTCAATCATCAGGCATTTCAGAATACCATGCGACGTATTTGGCGGGCGATACGCATTTCCCGGGAGAAGCGAGGTTTATATATAGTCAAGTTTAAAATAGAAGCAGTTAAACAGAGGGTTCTGGACACAGGACCTTGGTTATTTTCTAATCATTTGTTTCTCTTGAAGCCTTGGATTCCGAATACACCCCTGCATTGCTATGACTTTCATACCTGTGCATTTTGGGTTCATATTATCGGCTTACCTCTTGAACGCTGTACAAAGAATATGATCACAAAAGTGGCATCACATATAGGTAGGGCACTAGAGGTTAAAGTTGACCAAAAAGAGGGTTCAACGCTGCGATCAGGTCGTGCACGTGTGGAACTTAAGTTGCAAGAGGCTCTCAAGCTAGGAATTCTACTTAAGGTGGAGGGGAAAAACTTCTGGTTGGATTTCAGATACGAACGCTTGTCTCATTATTGCTATTCGTGTGGCATAATTGGGCACTACGCTATGAACTGTCCTGCCTTTCCCTATGATGCCAGTAACATGGACGAGCAACATCTATTGTATGGATCTTGGCTACGAGCAGAGGTTAATAAACCAAGTCCTTTCCGGAATACCTTTTACTCTCTGGATAATCTTCAGGATGCTGCTGCCACAATCATCCCGGAGACACCGCAATCCTCCTCTGCTATGATCACCTTACATACCCCTGCTACTTCTATCCCTGCAACTCAAGAAAAGAAGGATAAAGGCAAGCAGACTCAACAGACTCCAATGCCTAACTCACCTATAATACACGCCCAACCACTGCAATGACAGGCTTTAGTCGAGGAAGCTCCAGCCACCCATATACCTCAGAACAAGCTCCTTCCCTTTCCACAGCATACTACAACTCCTGATCATGGAGCAGCTACGAGTCAGTCCAAGAAACTTAAAAGTCCCCGCCTGAATACACGATCGGGCCCTATCAAGAAAGCCAAAAGACTTATTACCTCTGATGTTCGCTCTTAGCTTCAATAGGGCCTTGATGAATCACTGTTACAAGAGACTCCAGTCCATGAAGTTGATGCTTCTGCATGTTGGGCCCTGGTGGCTGGCCCTAAAAAGCCACCTGGTGATCAATGAAGCTTGTCTGTTGGAACTGTCAGGGTTTGGGCAATCCCCTGACAGTTCGAGCACTAAAGGTCTTAGTGACCGAGGAAAAGCCCGACATTTTGTTTTTAATGGAAACCAAAAATCAGGAAACTTTGCTACTTAACTTACAGCGGAAACTCAAGTTTTTGGATGCTTTTCTAGAAAATCCAGTTGGCTTGGCCGGAGGTTTGGCTCTTTTTTGGACGGATCGAGTAACATTGAATGTCGCTCATCACTCTTCTGCCATGCTTGATTTCATCTGCACTGATATGGAAGTGGAAATCACAATGCGTATCACCTGCATACATGCTCCTGCTAGTTATCATCTTAGACAACAGTTTTGGGCTGACTTACGACAATGTGCTACACCACAACACTTACCTTGGCTCTGTGCAGGGGACTTCAATGAAGTGCTTTGTACCCATGGGAGAAAGTTGGGCAGCGACCAGGCGAGTCTCATCGTATGACTTCTTTCTGTGAAGTACTTAATGATTGCTCCCTGATGGACCTTGGAAACAAAGGCTGCGCTTTCACTTGGACGAACAACAGAAATGGGGTAGTTAATGTGAAGGAAAGACTAGATCGTATGCTATGTACAAAGGAATGGCGAATTACCTATCCTCTTGCTGAAGTGTTTGCTCTTCCAGCTCTTGGCTCTGATCATAGCCCAATTCTTATGAATACTGTAGCAGCATATCGACCTAAACGGAACCGTCCCTTCTATTTTGAAGCCTACTGGCTAAATGATGTAGAATGTCGATCCACCATTGAAGCTTCTTGGAAGTCTCAGCAGCTTGGAGCAGTGACTTTTTCCCAAAAGTTACGTGATGTATCCGATGCTCTCTGTCGATGGCATCGCTCCAAATATTCCAATGCTCGACTGCAGATCAAGACTCTCAAAAATCAGCTTCAAACTTTGACAAATCAGCCTCTCAGTTCCTCTGATAATGTCCTCATGCATGACCTGAAAGAGAAAATTAATAGGTTATGGCAACAGGAGGAAAGTTTCTGGGCAATGCGGTCTAGAATCAAATGGCTTCAATGGGGGGATAGAAATACGAAATTTTTCCATGCTACTACCATTCAACGAAGACAACACAATAGGATATGTATGCTGTATGATGCTGACCAGATTTGGGTACGTGATCCTATTCGATTAAAAGCGATGACTTCTACTTTCTTCAGGACTCTATATACATCTGCAGGCACTAGAGATTATCAGCCAACACTTAGCCTATGCGACCATATCGTGACAGAAGAGATGAATGCTAGTTTAATCACAGAACTTACTCCTGAGGAAGTCAAAACAGTAGCTTTCCAGTTAGGGGCAACCAAAGCACCCGGCCCTGACGGGTTGAATGGTCAGTTTTTTCAGACTTATTGGGATATATTACACGAAGATATCTACAATGTTATTCATCACTTTTTTCAAACAGGAGTCATGTCACCAGAATTGAACCGGACTTTCATCTCCTTGATCCCAAAAACCCCACACCTTGAAAGATTGGACCAATTTCGCCCTATTAGCCTATGTAATTTCATATATAAAATCATCTCCAAGGTTCTTGCAAACCGTTTAAAGCCTTGGCTCCCAGATTTGATCGCGCCGGAGCAAAGCGCTTTTGTTAGTGGAAGGCAAATTCAAGATAACATCATTATTGTACAAGAAGTTCTCCATCAAATCAGAACCAAAAAGAGAAAGAAGCATTTTCATGCTGTGCTCAAATTAGATATGCAAAAGGCCTATGACAGGGTGGAATGGGATTTCCTACGGGATTATCTTCTCAAGATAGGGTTTCATACTCAATGGGTTACCTGGATATTACAATGCGTGACTACCGTTTCCTTTGGTATTAAATTCAATGGAGAAGTCTTACCTTATTTTCAGCCAACCAGAGGACTGAGGCAAGGCGACCCTTTATCCCCATACCTTTTCATCCTATTGGCAAATGCTTTAACCAGTCTTATCCATAATGCGACAATGGATAAAATTAAATCGATGGTGTCTCAACCTTTCCCAATTCTTCGCACATTTCTTTTTCTTAGATGCGACACTGATCATCTCACATGAATCATTGAAATAAATAATTTTTTGAAGCACCAAGAGAACCTGGACTAGGCAAATTACGGTATACGCTGGATCTTGTTGAATTCAGGAACTAATTTGATTAAATTCACGTCTACTTCCTTCCGGTACAAGCAATTATAAATCTCTGAAGACGATGAGAGGAACAAATGGGAGAGATCTTTCAAGAGTTGTGTAACCGGGCTTTCCTTGGCAAACGCTGGTTTTGACTTGTCAAAAAAAGGTGTGATGTTTAAAACAAGAGGGCGTTGAAAAGTCAAAGAGAAAAGTGCCCGTTCAGCCCATAAAAAAGGGGAAGGAGAGCGCACGCCGAGAGTGGCAATTTGGACTATGGAAAATTACGAGAGGAGAAAAGAAAGAAAGAACCCATTCGAAGAACATTTGAAAAAGGAAATAAAGAAGAGGAGGGAAAAAGAGATTTCGGAGTTTGCCAAACACCTACATCTTTCGTCGAAATGCCGAATTGGTGGTACCGGTTACGTATTGCAAGGCGTCGCACATAGGAGTGATCATGGTTTCCGTTGCTGTGTGTGTAGAAACTTGGAATCCAAGCTCTTACTTAACCTCTCGCTGGAATTCGTGATAAAAACAGAAGGGAAATGGATCCAACTTCGCATAGTGGTGATTAGTTCTTATGGGAGCTCCGTTTTTTTGGGATCATGCCCTAATGTTAGGGTTTCCCATTGAAACGGGAGGCGACGCGGGACTCCGCGAAAGCCCATCGAAACTTGCTTTCTACCAATTGGGCCTTATTCCCACCTTTGAGGATCGATGACTTTATGCATAGTGTACCAATGCTTAATATATCTTTCTTTTTTCGATTGAAAAGTGTGCCCGTTCAGCCCATAAAAAAGGGGAAGGAGAGCGCACGCCGAGAGTGGCCGGAAGAGAGGAGAAAAGAAAGAAAGAAGAAGAGAAAAAGGAAATAAAGAAGAGGAGGGAAAAAGAGATTTCGAGTTTGCCAAGTCAAACCGGTTACGTATTGCAAGGCGTTGCACATAGGAGTGATCATGGTTCGGATTGGACCGCTCTAGCACTTAACCCATGGACCAACTTGCGATAAAATCAAGGACCGATTTAAGTCGACCTAACCAACCTTATGTGTCACGCCTCGAATCCCGAGCACGTGCCCATCCCTCTTTGGTCGATAAAATTTTGCGACTTCCTAGGACGAGTCGCCAACCCTTTCATTGTATTGCACATGCGGAAGCAAAAATAAATCTTTTTACAGTAATCATCTTGGGATAGAAAAGCATGACATCAATTCACAAAAGCACACTTTTATAAACAATGAGATTTAGGTTCAAAACGAGTTTAGTTGAAAGCCTACAAAAATGTTGACTCTCAAAAGAGGTTGTCCTATGACATACTAATAGGACACATCCGCTGATCCTACATACTCCACCTCCTCAGACGTTGGGGCCTTGGTCCTCCACGACCACCTTCTAAGGACCTGCAAATAGTTATTCAATAACCAGTGAGACAATATCTCAGCAAGTCCATACTTTAAACCCGATGAGGAGGGTAATAGACCTAGAAGCGTCCTAACCACACAATCACACAATTAGCATAGAGGACTTACCTCGCCTCAATTCCATCCTGCAGATCAGTATAAGTCATATCACAAACCGGAGCAACGCTCAAGCTCAATTAATTGGGAACGCAACACTCAATTCTCAAATTAGTATAGGGGTCTTGATTATAGGGCGACACGTCTTATACCGTGCCACATAATTTTGTCCTATAATTCGACACATTCAACTCAATTCATCTTATGTTCCTAGTTTTGATCTCAGCATATAGCACGCCTACTCTCTGTTCGGCGGTCTTTTGGCATTGCTAGGCATCTTCTCACCCCATTGAGCACGACATGTCACTACGTTGACGGCTTTCCCGAAGGACCATAGGGTCCAGAATTTACTGCGACCGGCTTCCGTTGTCTAGGGCATCCCATATAGGGGTCACATCCAGCTCCACAGCCCGGGACGGTTTCTCTTAACCAACACATGATCACTCGGCCCAGGATACTGTGTCTTGCACTCAAATGCCTTTATTAAAATAGTGATCTTGGCCTGTTTTCTTCGTATTAGAAATATCCAGTAAAATAGTCGTGTGTGGGTACACGGTCAACTTGACCCAGAAAAATAGATATATTCTAATTTAAAATCTCACTATTTTATATAGTATATAAAACCATTTTCAGTGTTAAAATCCGCCACCCGGGATTTTTTTTGAATAAATATTGAAAATCCATAATTTTTGGAATTAAATACCAAAAATTCAATCATTACTCAATTTGCATAATTTAACACTCAATTGTAGAAATTAATCACACCATTGCAATCAGCATGAAATTCCGGTTATCGGCTATCCCGACCTAATTTCCGGAAAAATAATTAATAATTAATTAATTTCGAAAATTAATTAAATAATTTAATTTAAATTCTAAAACTACCAACCTAGGCCAATATTGCTAAATTAAATACCAATACGGACCCGGAAAATTCCCGAACCCTTCTAGATAAGTAATGCAATTTATCTAGGCCTCATTTACTCTAATCTAACCACATGACATGCATAATTAAATAATTAAATTCCTAATTTAATCTAACTAACCACTTAATTCCTAATTAAATAAATTTAAACACCCTTAGACATCATTAGTCTATTAAGAAGAGTTTAATGCATAAACTCACCGGTTTATTGCGGAAACCGGTTCGTACCGCACCGTCGTCGCAATGGCGGCCGAAATTCAAATTTTCAGCGGCGTCAATGGACACTTGGACCGGGCCCAAAGCCTTGCAAGCCCACAGAAATTTATGGGCTTAGACTTGGGCTTGGGCTTGGCTGCGGACTGGGCTTGCTTCGCGAGCCCAAGAACTCAATTGATGGGCTTCAACTGGGCTGATGTTACACGAACTGGGCTGTGGTTGCTGAAGATGGGCCGAGCTCCACGTGGGCTGGACTGCTGTAGAATTTCGTGGGCTTCAAATGGCCAACTGATGATGCTGAGCCGCGGACGAAGAGGGCAGCAAGAGAGGAACGACGGTGGGTTTTCGGTGGAGCTTCAAGCAGCGGCGTTGAAGAAGCTGCTGGGTGACCGGTTGGCAGCTGGAGAGAAGGCACGGGCGGCAGCAAGCTGGGTCAACAAACCAGCGAAGGGATCGAAGTAGCTGGCGTCAATGCGGGGCTTCGGTCAAGAGGGGGAAAGGCTTCGTTTGTCGTGGTGTTGACTCGGTGACTGGCTTCGTTCAAGGGCGGTTGGCAGCTGGCATGAGGTGTTGTGTGGATGGGCAGGCGGCAAAGAGAAGGAAGCTGGCGTCTGATTGAGTTTGGGCTTTCAAAGAGAAAGTGAATGAAGGCGACGTTGCAGGGAAAAAGGCAAAGAGGGATTGAAGAGAAGATGGAGAGAAACGTGGGGTTGGGAGCTGAGCTTCGGATGAAACAAAAATAATGAAAGCAGAAGCAGAAGTTTGCGTGAAGGAAGAAGAGAGTAGCTGAGCGTGCTCGTGAAGCTAAGGAGGGGGCCCCAAAGTCAGAAATTTTATCTACTCCATTGATGGCCTTGTCTCCAGTTACTTTTCAACATCAATTACCACTAATTAAACACATTTTGATGTAAGTGTTGCACCCCCTCACCTTAGACTCCGAATTTCACTCTTTAGTCTTTAATTTCTTCAATAAATTCCCAATTTGATGTCCAAATTTGATGTAGAAGAATCCCGAACAATTTTTTGCAAGTCCCCGACACCCAAAGGCTCGGCTTGGAAGTCCGAATTTCCATCGACTTAGCCCATCTGAATTTCCGTTAATTTTCCGCGACGTCCGAAACGATTTTCGTAAAAATCTCGAAATCTTCGAAAAATTTTCGGAGGATGAGTCGACATTCCTAAAATAGATCGTGACGCCACAGAACTTTCAATTTCTAAAATCGAGTTCAAATTAGCGGTTAATTTCAATCAGATGCGATTTTAGCATGACCTAGTCTACCGAGTAGTTTTTAGGAAGTTTTGGTGCAATTGACTCATGATCGATTTATCTTGAGTCACATAATGCATCTTCGACACATTAACAACTCTCGGTTGTCGTAAAAATCTCGAGATTTCAAATACGGACATCAGGTACCAAAACGATAGAAAAATCGGTCTAGTGCCGATCAACGAGTATTTTGCAATCAAGTGGAATCACTTATACTCTGACCACATATCTCAGTCAAATCGACCTATCTTCAGTCTCTGATCGATTTCGACAGTGCCGTAATGACCATTGCAGATCAACACGGTTGAGCAGTCAATTCCCAATCGAATTGTCAAGTTCATTGCATTTAGATTCCTTAATTGCTTTTCTAGATAAACTAGTTATCTCGTGAGTGATCAGCTTAGAGAATAGCACTATTGGCGCGTCGACGAAAGGCTCGATTTATTTAATCGAAAACGAAATCTGAAAATTCAGGCTATCACATTATGGGTTTGGTCTGATTCTAGGGTCAATCCGGAACCAACCAACAATTTTTTTTGTTTCATTTTTTGTATTCCCTGAAAAGACAAAACTATTATTTCAAATTATATACCCATTAATAGGGGCGAGCTGTGAGATGAGTGAATAGACACAAGTCGTGAGGTGAGCACGACGAGTGTTGCTCACCAGCAAAGAGAGTTTCTAATTAGGGCTCTATAATGAGTGAGGCTAGCGAAGAAAGGCAAGTGGCGTGAACGTTGAGCGGCGATTGGTGAGCGGTGAGAGAGGCGAGTGTCGAGCGGCACGGGCGTCAAGCAGCAAGCGAGGCAAACATGGAGCATTGAGTGAGATTGCTCACTAGCGAAAAGTTGTTTTTTTCAACTAAAAATTGAAAAGGATAAAGAAGAAAAAAGAGTATGAAAAAGAAAGGAGCACAAGAGTATTGGAGGAGGAGGACGTCGTTTGATGCCGTTTAACGCCATTTAAATTAGGGTTTGCTCTTTAAAATAGATATACGAATATTATATATAATATATTAGATAAATAATATATAATATATCTAAAATATATTATATATAAATATATATAATCACTACTGGTTCAGGTTGGATCAACCCTAAACTCTCAGGGTTGAGGATCAATCCACATAATGCTTGCCTAGAGATTTTAGGATCAATGACCGATTCAGTTCCCTTGGGAACCAAATTAGGACCAGTAGGATTGGACCGATTCAGGATCTATTCAAGGTTGACCCTGGACCGATGCTCACCCCTAGTCGCATACTTCGTTTGTCTAGTTAGAGTAGTTTTTAGGAATATGGCTCAAATTCGAAATTTTGTAAAATTTGAGCCGTGCAATCCAATTATTGAGCTATTGAGCTTTGGGACTTCATGGAAATGGTGGATTATAGTGAGCTATAGGTCTTCATGGGAGTCAATTTGAAGTAACGGTTTAGTCGGAGCGAAATTTTAGGATTTCGTATATGAATTTCGCCTTATGAATAGCTTGAATAGTCGCTTTGAGTGTGCAATTTATTAATGCGCTTGGGTTGTTTTGTTATTGTTTAAATGTTCATTTAGTCAATTTGTAATTGTTGTAGTATTTTACTTGATTAACGTCAATTCTCATTTAATTGATAGAATTATGATATCGTCGCTTCGTTTAGCTACGCGTTGGTTGGTTTGGGTATTTCTACGTGATTGGTGTTATCTCTTTTATGAATTTCTAAACTCATGTCTTAAAAGCAATACATATTTAATATGCTATAAGTTATGAAAGAGCCTGCTTATTTTATAAAAATCCGGATTGGGCATGTACTACGTTTTAGTATTTGAGAGTGGTTTGGAAAATGTTATAAAAAATGTGTTGCGAAATGATATATAATGAATTGTAAACCTAGTTTATGAAATGGATTCCAAAATGGTTTGAGAAACGTGTTGTAAGATGTGTTCTGTTTGATGAATGGGGTGAGAAAGATTATATATTTTGGTTTATGAAACCGTTTTGTGATATTGATTTTGAATGGCTTTGTGAATCGTGAAGAATACCGTTGTGAGTTTGTGATGATGCTCAATATTGCTGTTAGTCCATTGATTGGCTTATGGGTAAGTGCATACTAGTTTAGGATATCCATTTGGGCCAAGTCACAATTTGATAGTAGGTGGAGAGCTTATCAAGAGAGAATCTTATTGTTTTATCACTAGATGTTGTATCGTGATCATAGTTTGATATTGAACAAAATATTGGTCAATGAATGGACTATTGACATGTGATTTGATTAAATTAACTAATAGAATAGACCATTGATATGTAAATTGTTGAGATTGATTACCCAACATGGGTATTTGTTATGATATTATTGATTTAATGAATTTTTTCTAATATATATAAGTATTATATACTTAAATTTAGATAAATGAGTTTTCACGTTGTTTTGTAAAGTGCTTGGTAAATGCTCAATCTGCTTAGAAGAAAATACACACAACTTACTAAGCTGTGATTGCTCGCCCCTCTCCTTCGTAATCTTTTCAAGGATTTAGGTTAGTGGCTAGTAGAGTGAGAATGCTACTATGAGGACTTTTAGGAGGTGGATTGAGTTTGGTCTGAGGCTGTGTTTGTCATCTCTATTTTTTATGGTTTCAGGGTGTGACATATTGGGATATGCACAAAACTGTATGAGGATCAATGCGGATACCGCATGGTATAATGGTGTTAGGGAGGACATACAATTCACTTATGCGAAACACGGCCTACGTTTGATTTACAAATGCAAGACATGACCCTGTTTCTGGAGCCTGGGCTGTGCTGATGAACGGGTCCATAGTGTGGTTGCAACAATTTCTGTCCAAATTTGGCGGGCCTCCCTCCCTTCGGAATGACACTTTCCATGCAAGTGAGGAACACGATGGTACCGTGAGCGACTGTCGGTGCCAACATATAAAAAAAGATAATTGTTGCCATTTTTGAAGCTTCCCTTGTATTCCGAGTAGCCCCTGCAAATCATACACGCTGGTCCTACATTGCCCAGTTCATCCACAGCCACAGAAACCTTTTCTCGCCGTACATGACATAATTGACCAAGGACCGCGCCAAACTAATGTAATAGATCAAAGAAGCCTTCCAACGTTAAAGAATCCTTCATACATGTGTCATGGTCCGAGATTCTCAAGACTTGATATACTAAGAAATGATCCTGGGAAACAAAATAAGCCTTGAACTAGCTCTTGAAAATGTGTATTTGTATTTAAGATATTTAATGAGATGCTAGCTTATATTTAATAGGCTAGACATTTAATGAGACGCTAGCTTATATTTAATAGACTAGACGGTAGTGATAGAAGTCAGTTGAGAAGAGTAGATCTCCACATGTATAAATACGGGTGCTCTTTCCCTCATTTGTATCATTTAACATTTAAGTAATAAAAGTACATTCTCTTCCAAAGCTTCTCTCCAAACACTTACTCTCTATGATCCCGATAACTTAGTGAGCGAGTGATTGATCATTGGGAAAAAGCTTTGCTTAGGTGACCCAACAAATCAAAGGAAATCCAAGTTGTCGCATGGTCTCAATCTCAAGCGTCTGCTCATGACACATGCATGGCAATTATTCGTGGGAGCATGATATGTCTATTGTAGAATAATCAATACCAACTCGGAAGTTAGGTCAACCCGCCAGGCAAAAGGGCATATTAATAATTGTTGTCTCCCTCTTGCAATCTATCATCATGAGTGTTAAACCTAAAACACATTATTTCAATCTACCGCAGGCAATGACCCTGATCTGCTCACTTGCTTAAGTAAATATCAGCAAACTTTGGTCAGCATGACAATTTTTTAATTTTGGAGAGAAGACTTGGGCCGTTGAAGGAGTAGAGACTCTGTTGATTCGTCCGCGACTCCAACACAAGTCACTGTATATATGCAATAATGCCAGGGTACGTCCTCCATGCCGAAAGCACTGAAAAGGAAGGATAAAGGAAGGGAGGCCAGTTAAAGCAACGCCAATTTTGTCACTTAACTGGCGTCCCTGTAGCTTTGCTCTCTCTTCTTTTTCTCACCTTTGACCCCATTAACCTCTGTAATCCGTGTCTCTCTCTGTCTGTCTGTCTGTCTCTCTACTTGGCCCCCCACTTAACCCGGGACCAAAGGCAACGAATAGCCAAACCAAACCCAGCATTATAGCACTAGTTAGCTCTCTCTGTATAATTAAGATTAGATAAGTAGTAGTGAGGCTGGAGAGTCAACATCCTTGTTGGTCCTTCAGTCCTTGCTGGTACCATTCTGTGTAAGCAAAGAAGATGGGGGAAGAAATGAATGGGATCGACACGGAGAGCTACGGAGAGAACGGCCACGATAGGATCGACTACGTGTTCAAGGTGGTGGTGATCGGCGACTCTGCTGTGGGGAAGACCCAGCTGCTCTCCAGGTTCGCCAAGAACGAGTTCCGCTTCGACTCCAAGTCCACCATTGGCGTCGAGTTCCAGACCAGAACCGTTTCCATTGCCGGAAAAGTCATCAAGGCCCAGATCTGGGACACAGCCGGCCAAGAAAGGTCTTCCCTCTCTTTCTATAACTTCTTACCTACACTCGTCTAGTCTATTATGGATAGAGCGATTTGAGCCGTTAAAATACGTGGACTAGACTCGATGTAATGTAAGATCCATCAGATCAATGACTCAGATCGCTCGGTGTATTTATTTCCAGGCGTAGACAATAATTGTCCACTAACATTCATTGCAAGACACGTACAGGCATTGTGTGGTTAATGCATACGTAAATGAAATGGTCGGTGGTTCAATAATCAGTTGCTGCGATGAATTAAACAGATACAGGGCAGTGACGAGCGCATACTACCGAGGAGCACTAGGGGCCATGCTGGTATACGACATCACCAAGAGGCAGAGCTTCGACCATCTGGCCAAGTGGGTCGAGGAGCTCCGGGCCCACGCGAACCACTCCATAGTGATCATGCTCATCGGAAACAAGGCCGACCTCGCCGGGGACATGAGGGCAGTCCCTATGGAGAATGCGGTGGACTTTGCGCAAGACCAAGGCCTCTTCTTCTCGGAGACCTCCGCGCTCAGTGGCGACAACGTGGACGCGGCATTCCTGAGGCTACTGGAGGAGATCTACGGTGTCATTGCTAAGAGGAAAGCCCTGGAATGTGGCGGTGGGGATCTAATTGGGAACAATCTTAATGGTGTGAGTAAGGCTGCCTTGTATTCAGGGTCGTCCAAGAAGATCCATATTGTGCCTTCAGGTTCAGGATGTGATTTGGAAGATGTCAGTGACTTGAAGAAACCATCCGCCTGCTCCTGCTGATTTGGGTATCTTTGTATGACGAGTCTCGATCCTCGACTGGAGTTCTTCAAGTTCAGGGCGGAACCTGAAACCCCTAAAGGAAAGGTCAAAGGAGGAAAAGAACACCGCCAAGGGTCAAAAAAGAGAGGCCAGCTAAAGAAACCCTTTCGTCTCCCTTCATGTTTGATTTTTATCCATATTATTCTACGCTTTCCTTTAATGAAGTGGGGTACTAAATTAGTTGGCGAAGATGCTTTCCCTTCTACTGAGATTTAGAGATGCGATGATGATCGTGTCTTGTATAAAAAAATAAATCCCCAACCTGGGAATCATATTTAAGTGTACATATTGCGTCCATGTGCATCTGTGCACCTGTCTTCCCATCTGCAGTCGTTCCTTCGAGCGCTGTTGTGGCAATCCAACAATAAAAGTCCATCGAAAAGCAAGCAAAATCATCAGCGAAGAGGCAGATATTATAATCCTTGCACGGCTTGTATAAGGGATTAGTTTAGCCAGTTTTGGAACAAAAGCAAGAGTCATAGGCTTTCCACGTATAACTTGAGTTTTTAAAGAAAGATTCATCACCTTCCCCTACTAAAAAATATCGAATCATGATCATTGTAATGATGGCAGTTAGGTGGATAGTGGGTGCAACAAATCAAACAGAATATAGTATCCTTACCACACTCTCTTCATCGCAAAGAGTTACGGACTTGTGGGTCCTTGTTTTTGACATCCTTTAACTATTTAGATAGGAACAAGTTCCTTTTTTAAATTGAGTCAGCATAAATTTGAAATATGTATTCCATATGAGATCCTTTCAATTCGACGGCCGATCTCGCTTTTCGCTACGTGCACTTGATCCTGGTAAGAAGAAGCGATGGGTAGTATGTGGACTTTATTTTGAATGCATCTAAAAAAACTCCGCTTTCACCTCTTAAAAGGGGGTTTTGGAGCTGCTCATTCAAATCCGACCTCAAATGCCAGGCCTTACTATCACCAACCTCACTAATCATGTACACCAGTGTATCGTACTCCACCAATCAGGTCATCTTTTGAAAAGTAGTGCTCAATCTTTCCGACGTGAGAGAAGAAGGGAAGGCGCGCTCCAACTAAAATAACAGCCAGCTGCTGTTAGCTAGCTAGGCTACCGCGCGATGGCCTTCAAAGCGGCGGACCTTTTGGGATGCGTAATAGATGTCGGATACCTCATTACGGGGGACTAGCATCGGGCCTAGGCAATTCGCATGACCAGATGAATTTATCGGCTCCTTACGAGATCAATAAAGGGATGTGAGACTCGGCCTCTGCAGTGACAGTCCTTGAATTTGGGATCAGTTGTTGAGGCCACTTCGTTGGGCCGATTATTAAGGCCCAAGGCCCAAAAGCACCATGGGGTTGCGGTGAACATTCGTGCGCCCCCTAGTCAGTTGCACTCTCCTTATAGACATGGAGATAGATCTCTGAGATGTTTCTTTTGTGGTTTGGGTTGCAGAGCTTGGATGCATATCTTGATTAATCAAATGAAAGCCATTAATCGGGAGCAAAACAGGGCTAAATATTTCAAAGTATTTCCATAAGCATCCCAGGCAAGTAGGGAAGCCGTCCCGCGTCGACACTCGACTCACTGTATAATTGGAAACAAGGAAATGAATAGTTTTCTTGGAAGAGGACTTGTCAGTTGTATCCACCACTGAGTTGTAGGTCCATCACTGGATTTGGTCTTTGGATGGATAGGTGTGATTGAAGTGTAGGGATACACCGAATCTGACGAGGGGCCTATTTCCTACAAAAGTTCTGGCTGGCATCCATCGCTCCTCCCCATCTCATTTCCTCTTCTGGCTCCTATGTGCTTAAATTATGAGACCATAGACCACTTCTTTGGATGTTGTTATCGAAAGATAGCATAGTGCACGTCTGAATTTTTGGCCAAGTCCACTATGAATCACACTTCTAGTTTAAAAAATTGTGTAAAAGATATATGTTGTGTTTCACATAGAACTTCTTTGTAAATGAATGAGGCCTCATGGATGTCTACAAACTTTCCATTTTCCTGCCCAGGGAAATGGGGTGCATTGCATTTACTAGTTCTTGAATTGTTTCAAGGTGAACAAACTGATGTTTTCATATTTCGAGGTTTAATTTTTAATGTTTGCACATTGACGTGTTTATGTGCTTGTGCATGTAAAACGGTTTAGAATTACATATTTGTTATATATATATATATATATATATATATTTATTTTTTTCCTTCATCCCTTCCTTCTTCCTTAGCTAGGTGATTGGCCAGAGGCTAGGATTGATGAGGTTGGCCAGGCTAGCAAGGGCTTGCCTTGACCAGTCTCGGCAAGGTTGACTTCAACCAGTCATGGCGAGGGCTTGCCTCACCCCAACCTTGCCATGGCTAGGCGAGGCGAGCCCTTGCTAGATTTGACGAGGCCGGCCTCACAAGTGGCTAGGAAGGTCCCTCACCGGCCCCAGCCTCTGGCTAGTCACTAGCTGAAGGAAGAAGGAAGTAGAAAACCTTTCCATTTTAGTTTGATTCGTGTATTGTGAAGACCCGATATCCAAATTGTTGAAAACCGTTGCCTAATATGGATCCATCATCCTTAATAGGGGTGATCGATTTCTAGTCTGGTCCAGTCTAATAGAATTGGTCACTTTTTTTTCCCAACTAAAAAATGGTCATGCACAATAGGAGAGAGTGACAAATTTTAAGATATTGATCGAAGTAACGATAAGTGACGAGTTATTATATAGTAATTTGTGGTACCATTGGATGAGATAATATTTAGTTCACATTTTACTAATTTTTTTGAAGAAATTACAAAATAAATGTATATATGTAGGTTGGTTCGGTCTGGTTCCCTCTTGGAACCGGGAAATGGATCGAATTGGCCAGTCCGATTTGGTCCGAGCGGTTTTCTGTTTAGGCCATCCATTTTGCAGACCCCTAGTCCTTATAAGCTCCTGCAACATATCCTTGACGTCTTGCCATTACCATAATTTTTATTTTGTGAAATCTTAAACAAAGTCAAATAATGTTCTTGTACATCTTTACAATTCCATTCGTGAAGAAACTTGAAAGTTTTTATCATTAATCTGTTTATCATTTATATTTCATGTTGAGTTCATTAAAAAGGATCGATATAGGAAAGACGAGGTTCCTTGCAAAGGGTTTCGTGTCTTGTGAATCTACGATATTTTTTCGTACTTATCTTAATAAATCACTCAAACATCGTGGGAAGATACTATATTTGTTATATATTCACTTTAATGATATTTTAATATATCCACCTAACGTTTTGTTAGAATCTACTCTGTCAAAAGTAATTAGGGAACTTTTCATAATAGTATGTTAGAAATATAACTGTTTTACTATTAACTATAGCATTAAGAGTTTTCAAATTCATCTTAACTTTGCCAATTTGTTTTGTGCGTTTCTTTAAATGCATTCAGTAATAAGTCACTTAAACATCCTGGAAAAATACTGCGTTTCTTATGTAAGTTTATTGGTTTTATTTACTCATTTCATATATATTTTGCATTTTTCCGACCATTGAAAATTGAAAATGACGGTAACTTTAACTTTAGGTGTGTGAGTGAGCGGACGAGGAAGATAACAATGCGTAATTATATGATGTTGAAGAAACTTTCTTAAATGGTTATATATATAAAGAATAATCAAATAAAAGTATGTTCTTATGTCGCAATGGAGTTTGGATGAAATAGTTGGACAAACCATGTGAAGATAACATAGAGAAGGTGAGTGCGTGGGCAATGTAGATGGCATCAAAGCTTGGTGCATAACCAAACAAGAGGGGAGAAAGATATGCGGGCTTTGCGGACACGGAGAGGGACCGGAGATGACCCGCCACGACCAAACCCTCTTCATCATTGAAGAACAAGATGAGCGTCCGAAAGCATCCGAAGCTCCCTGTTAAGGTGCACCACCCGATGCTTGAAGGCCCAAGCAGAGCGACAAATGGCTACTGGTCGAAATGACCCCCGCTCCGACATTTGCCATCTTCTTCCTCGACACCTACTCATCTCTTCTTCCGTCCTCAATGTGGAACTTTCCTTATCCCGATATGTGTGTGGACTTGGTCGCTTTTCTGAGGGTGACCGGATCGCTGATCAATGCAATGCATTGCCCATCGTTGGATTTCTGGACGCGCTAGCTAGTAGCTAAACATACCTAATTCCTCTGTTTTCATTTTAGGATGGAAAGCACGAATGCTGCAATAATTCCCATCTGCAGAAGAAAATATCTTGCATCAACTTCAACTGCTTCGACATGTTATGACATCTTCTCAGCTTTCTGTGGACACTCCTCATGATCAACAGTAATAGCAATCGAGGATATGGATATCTCGTTCCAATCGTTCCGAAATTTAATTACATAGTTGAATGTAGGCATATGGGAAAGGACTAGATATGCACGCGCATAGAGTGCGCTTGACCCCTAGTTTCTATATTGAATGGATACATGACTATCATTTTGCGAGTTTGCTCGTAAGTCATGTAATATCATGGCATCAAATACAATTCAAAGTACATGTATTTACAGGGGCAAGAAGATGTTCATGCAGGCACAAACAATTCAAATTAAACAATTTAAAATCTCAATTCGGTTCGGAGGTTTTTCTTCTTTGCTTGGTTTTACCAGCCTAAGTTCTTTGAATATGCCATTAACATGCCTAAGTGGAAAGTGCATGCACGTTGGATACGTTAAGCAAATGAAAAGAGATTCGTTAATATAGAATTGTCATATTGTGACAATATTAGATATTTTGCACCTCCATCATGTGCAAAAACAGAGATGATACTACTGACAAAGCACTTTATTCAAATCTAGATAATAGAAAATTGAAATTGAGCAAGAAATTGAGTAGACTTGGGTCAAAGCACCTTATCCAAAAAGTGGCTATGCGTCCATCTATTCGCACTTATGGAAGAGTAGCTAAAACCTAATGAAAATCTTTTCCATCTCCACCCTCAGCCCATCGCCCTCCGGTTGCGGCCTCGTAGGACTTCGACGAGGGTCGTCCCAGCTCCGCCCATGGTAGCACATCTTTTTTATCCACTAGTTGTGATTGACTCTGTTTGTTGACTGTCGCTTTAGTTTGCCAACAAATATAGTCCCATCAAATCCATCTTTAATATAGATGTGACTTGACAATGATTTGTCTTTAATTTATCCAACATATTGACATGGAAAAAAAGAAAAAAAGAAAAAAGATGATGCGAACGGTAATTCATAATAAATTAGCACTCATAAACATGATCGAGGCGCGACACATTCAAAGTGCACAATTTCTCAACTGTAGTCCATTATATCCCAATGTGATTTGCGATATTTCAGATAGATCAGTTACTTCGCAAGATTAGAGCAAGCTTACGAAACGATTGGACATAGGTGTGATTCCCAATGGCCCAACATTGTTATCCTAAACCTAATGCACAATGTTATCGCCCGACCTTCCAACTAAATATTCGTCTCATTCGATCACCGTTCTATAACTTGTCAAGATACTCTAAGGCTACTGTCAAACAGCCTACACCTCCCAATCTTAAATGATAGTCCCCAAAGCAGCTAGTGCTGAGTTCCTACGACTAACCTATTCCGGTGTCACCTCACACAATGGAAACGAGGATGACACAAATCGCAATTCAGAGTACAAGTAAAACTAGCAAACAGGCGTAAAGGTGTGACAAGCTCGAAGCGCAAAGAGATAAACTATCAATATCATTATTGATTCAACGCCAAAAGCTTCTTACAAAAGAATAATAGTACGAATATAAATAGCCTAAAATCCTAGAGAAAGACCTTATAAAAGATACGTAGAAAATCATTAAAAGAAAGAGTAAGGAAAATCCCTAAGGATATTATCCAAGATCTAATTGGATGACTCAAAAACAAATTACTCAAACTTCTAAGATAACTATCTAAAATTCTAAAGTTCCAAAAAGCAGGAAAAATAAATCAAATCACAATCTCCCAAATTATCAAGTCCCTCGTCACACATATAAACTGGAAGAAGTTAAAAGCACATGGTTCTCATGATTGTTGTATATACGTTGTACTAGTTCTATGATTAATCAATTAGAAGAAAAAAGACTTTCAGATAAACTCTAATTCTCGAAGGATTTTGCAGTGTTGAGCTTGGTTCCAACAAAAAAGTCCAAAGGTGACCCTTCTTTTTTTTTTTAATGAAACTTCTTGCTCTCATGTTATGCAAAGACCGGTGAAATTAGAATGGGAACGTGAGGGATTAATGGAGCCTCTCCCTTGGCTCTCTGAATCGAGAAAAGGGAAACCCAACATCACGTCAAGAATATCGAGCTATCGATCGAGCCAGCAAGACCCAACATGGATATGGGTTGCTGCTGATCCAACATGCCATGTAACCCCAAAGAAATGAGGCCCCACTCCCCCCGCCACGTGTCCTCACCGCATTCTTCCACCGGGTTGGCCACGGCCCCCTCTCTTCTCCACTTCCCTCTTCACCACCATAATTGATTTGCCTCGTTCATTCACTCTGACACTTTGTTTCATTTCACCATCCGCCAACTTGCAGAGGGAAAATGAAGGTTCTTGCATTCATCCCCCATCGTCGTTATCGTTATGATCACGGCTTTGTTTTTGCATGCCTCAGCTTGTTTGTTAATACTGTCCAAGTTGCTCATCACTTTCTATCATCTTCTCCTCAGATCTTTAACTGGGTGCAAAAGAGGAAGAGGTCGAATGCTAACATCCTCCAAGGTTTGATTTTGCAAATTTCCCCTATCCAAAATGACGACACGATGTTCCTTTTCTGCCAGATCCCATGCATTTGTCGAGTGCTTTGGCGCATCGATGTCGTTGGAACAGTGTACTAGAGCAGTCACTAACTTCACAGAAGTTGTGGCGATCACTATTTGAAAGTTGTGTGTTTGTGCAGATCATGAGCTAGGCGGAAGTGTGAAAGAGGCTGAATCCATCACTGCGGATGCGCTAGCATTACTTGAAGGGCTCACATTCGCAGGCGTGCTGGATGGTTGGAAAGATGGGATATTAACAATTGGAACTTTTGGTTATGATCCGCTGAAACCCTTGGACCAAGAAAAGGATGAGCTCTTCTTGGAAAGTCATCATGAGGGTCAGGAAGAGGATGATCAGCATGATCATGATCTCTATCCTGGTGATCCGGAGGAACCGATTGTGGAGGACGAGGAACAGAACCCTTTGATGTTGACGACATTCTGCAACAACGACCTCGTCCTCAATGATGAGATGCGACTACTGAATCCATTCGAAGATGATGTTGCTAAACCTGACAGGTCAATGGTGGTTGACAATGTTGAGCTGACCAAGGGAGTGGTCTTTGAAGAAGAAAAGAAGAAGAAAGGGCAGAGAGTGACCTTGGCCGACCTCTTCTCAGCAGATTCTGATGTCAAAGAAAAACCATATCCAAGTGAAGTTGGTCAACCCACCAAGCCGTTGGGGAAAAAAGAGCCCGCTTCAACCAAGAAAGATGGCCAATCTTTTGCCAAGAAGCTCATTCATCACATGGTGTCTGAAGATTCACGCCCCACTAGAAAACTAAACCGGGTGAGTGTCCTTTTTCCCAACAAGCTAAGGTATCTTCACAAAGTGAGAGCCTTTATATCCCTTTCAGAGGTCAATCTTGTTCCACTTTGGCTCTGATGAAGTTATTCAGATGAACGTACACCTAAATAGTGTGGGGGTATTGAGGATCAAATATGCGGTATCCTTGAGCTCCTTTCTATTTTCACTTTTAGCATGCGTAAGCACTTCCTCAGGTCGTTAACACGGGCAGCTGGCAAACCCAATCATGAAAAGTCAAAAATCAAATAGTATGTACTTTTGTTTAGGAGACACAAACAACGCTAATGACAAAATAAGGGTAAAGATTAATAGATGTAGTGAATGCCAACCCAATGCATGCAGTTGATGAGGAAGATGTTGAAGAAGAAGATCCATCCGGAGCTGGGGAGCAAGATAAATGACAAAGAGAATCAAATGATGAAGCCTGGTTGCATACACCAACTCCTTGTCACCAACAATCAGCAGAAGGACGAGTACCTGTCTCTCCTTCAATCTCCTCAAGGCAAGTTCGATTTCTTCCTTCTTTCTTTTTCATCAAGGCGAATATCTTCATCAGTACAATACCATAACCATCAACACTGTTAAATTCCAAACAATATATGTTGAGAGTAGGAGCAGTCCTTAGCTTTCAACTCTTGTCATTAAAGTAAAACAGATAGAAAAGTGCAAAACAGGGACTGAACTTTTTTGTACTGTGGATAGATAGATAGATAGATATGATATGATGATCTGATGTACAAGATGCCCAACCTTACAAATGAGTGGTCAGATTGTTCTGTCTGTGACAAAAGCACATTGGCATTGCGCACTCATCTTCCCTTCAGCAAATATTATCCACTTGATGGTCTTGACTTGATTCCCCATCCATAAATCTGAGCTCTAAATCTTCCTTATCTTCTTCCCTTTCTCTCCGTCATCCATTGCACGAAAACGTTGTCTCTGAGGCAACTCTTACACAAAACATGAAACCATTCGTATACGGCATCTATATAAGAACAATGATGGTTAGACAAGACCGGTCTACAAAGTCTCGTTTCTGGTTAGCAGCAATAGTGCTTACTCGCGAAACTTATTGGTTATTATTGCTTCATCAAATATTAGATCAAGACAAAGCTAGTGACACTTGTATTTGAAGTTGAAACTACAAAAAACACTAGTCCTCACGTCGTTGTGCACATCGCAATGTGGTTGTTCTTATTTATCATGCTATCATAAAATGAGTTGAGAGCATTAGGTATTTCACGTGGCAGTATAGTAAGATTGGGGGGTAGTACTGTATGGCTAGGTACTGCCAGCATAACGACACGAGGACGCAATGATAAGATAGTGTTTGAAGACAAGACTTACAAGATATGTTATATCATTAGAATGGTTCCACGGGGTGACCATTGAAAATCCATAAAATTAGCTAAACTTCACATAGTGTTGATTGACTATATTTACCACATCAATTGTAGAATGTGGGTCAATAACTTTTTATTGTTTCCCAAGACCTTTTACCCTCGACCAACCCAAGAATCAAATCGCGAGAATTTTGTCCCACAAATTTGTGTACTTTGATTAATAATGTCTATCATTGTACGTCATCCCCAAAATAAGTATTATGTCAAGGAATACATAGGTGGGTGCAGAGTTTGCACACAATATCATTTGATCCATGATGTTAATTGGATTCATGGGTTCAGAGTTTATTTATCTAAGATAGACTTATCCTAAAAAGAGTAATAAAGAATAGTAAGAAAATACACATGTCAAGAAAATTTGAAATTGGGGAAAACAAAAACATGCCTTTTAGCTATTACATTGGATAGAAAGTTTTACAATGATATGTAAGCGTCACTTTATAGCAGTCTTATAAGAGTTTGATTTTGTGTAATCATTTTCCTAAGCGAAATAGCCGGTCTTGTGATAAAAGGGTCCCTCGGAGAAAACTTCCAAACAATGAATCCAAGTAAGAAAAAGTTAGTCTAGTGGCTTTGATTGGTGATCAATTTTGACGGTGGGTCCAGTGGGCCACCACGTGTCCGCCACTCTATAGGCATCGACATCTTTTCGTCATTCTTTTTTAGGTAAAGTATGTTCTTTACCCTATTTTTTTCACCAAAAAACACACCAAGGTTGAAATGAGATTAGATGGGCATTACGCAGTTAATCCTGTTGTTTTCTTTTTTGTCTTACTTTCCACTTAAAGTTGAGATACGCTAGCTAGATACATATATACATGTACATGTGAAGTTAGGTTTTGATTTTAATGAAAGTATTTATTATGATTGGTGAGATAGACATGCAAGACGGTCGGCTTGTCTACATGTCCAAAGAAATTTTTATCACATTATTATCATTGAAATCACAATGTCGATCGGTCATCGCATGAGTAGGTACAACATTCATCATTATCTTTCTTCATTGTTCTTGGGTTATTGACATTTATTGTCTTAATTTTCCAGGTCTGCCGGCTGTTTTTGCAGATGCCATGGTGTGATCAGAACTCGGGGGTCTTCTATACCGACCATTCTTGTTGCTATTTGGTGCGATTGGCTTTCCTTCTGAATGGAATTATCTTGTGTTGCAGCCTTTGCTAGGGTTTTATTTCATGTGAAAATTATCGAGTCGTCCATGTTGCGCTTTGTTTCAGACCTAAACAGCCATTGTGTTTGTGTTCTTTTGTTTAATACCAACCAGCTGATGAACGTGATGATGGGGGTAACTATGTCCTCTGGATTAGGACAAAAGGGAACCTGCTCGATCATTCATTTGTTTAGCTTGTGATTCAAAGCTCTTCTTGCTCACGACAATCGACTTCTTGTCTATGTCCTTGACCACAGTAACCACCAACTTGAAGGACTACTCTATGTCTATGGCGTCCTATCGTACTAGGTTTAGTCACTTCCGGCAAAACTATCTGCCTAACCTTTATTTCATTGGTCTTATGTTTTACAAAGAAGCTGTAATGACCCTGACTCCATGTACAGAGTCTCCCAACGGTAAGGGTTATTTTCGTGATATCTCCGGCGCGTCACCGTCTCATTTCCTTTTATCTTTTTTAAGAGCATGCGATATCTCAAGCTCATACAACAATTGAGCAAGTCAGCAAAATACACCCATATATAAGCAATGGGGATGAACAAACATTATTTATGACACACCACTACTTTCATACATTATTAAAAGTTAGCACAAGCCCTTCTTACATGGACCATTCTATTTACAACCACCATATTATGTGCTTCAAAAAGGCGGGGTAAACCTTAAATCCTCTAGCGGGCTTGCTTCCGAAAATGGTGTGGGACTTTCATGCCTGTAATTCTGAAGAACAATGGAGTGAATCATGAACTTGGTAAGTGAACTTACTATTCTTCCGATAGAAGGATGTTTTGCCATCGAATAAGCACATGAACATAACCGCGTCAAATGTCGATGATAAGTCAATAGGAAAAATATTTCAATAACTCAACTATGTGCATGAGAAGAGCTCATCTTACGTTTGAAGCTCACACAATTTAAAACCATCACACTAGAACAAGAGCATGCACAACAGAAGGCTCGCACAATTTAAAGCCATCATTCTAAAACAAAGAGCATGCACAAAAGGGTTCATTTATTATTATAATCATTCATACGATTCTTTTGGAATCCACCAAGCAACGTTCCATAATCCAAGGATAACGGTTATCATTCGAAATCCATTGGGCATCTATACATAATTGGGCAACATCCCCTAATCCAAGAGTGTTGGCAATCCTTCGACAACAAATCCGTCGGGTATCCGAACTTAATCAGGTAATGTCCCTTAATCTAAGGGTGACGGCTAAGTTTATTCCCTCGTGTGACCATGCAAACAAATATTACAATCCGGTTTCTTATCTTCATTTTATTAGCCAATACAAGTAAGGCTCAAGGGCGTGAATCATGTAAAGTGCGTAACATGCCTTACCAGGGTATTTAGTTTCAATCTAGACATCTTGGCTTAACTAGGGTATCTCGCCTCAATTGAGACATCCTTGTACCAACTCACTCAAGGCATTCATGCTCAATCAGATCATTCCGTTTTCAAGAACGAGGCATTGCCACCAATAGTGTGTGATGACCATCTTTTTCTTTCATTTAGTGATCACATATCATGTGTCACACAAGCCAATTTGTTATCTTCCATCTTAACCCACACATAAAAGGCTCGAGGGCGTCTTCCACACACACAAACCATACAAAATTACACACACACGAGCAAGCCATAGAAAAGTATCCATCGACATACATACAAGGCATGGTTCATGAGTAATTCATGAGCAAATCATAAAAAATTACTCTTCAACATAGACATACATATAAACAAGCACTATCAAGAACATGATCTGCTCTACCAACGTAACACAACACCCTAGGCAAGGGTTAAAAAGTCTATTTACTAGTAAGGAATATTAGCAAACTATACAAAATTGCACATGAACAAATTATAAGGAAAGCATTCATTAATATAAACATGCATTTAAGCATGGTTCGGAACACAGCCCGCTCAACTAACGTAACACACTGCCCTAACTAAGGGTTACAAAGTTCACTTATAACAGGCCTAAAAGTCATCGTCGGTGGCAGGGCGAGTGGCTTGGCGAGGACATGAGCGAGAGAGAGGCAGAGAGAGTGAGGCCAAGAGGAAGAAAGAGACGTGCAAGGGAGAGGAGGGAGTAGCGCTTGCGAGAGAGAGAGAGAGAGAGAGGAGGAGGTAGGGCGAGGAAATGAGGGGAGGGCGTCTCCATTTATAGGCCATCTCTTCTAGCTTTCATGACTTGCTCTCCGAGTTTTGGTTCTCTAGAACCTTCCACCGAGGCTCCTTCAATTACAAGCTCTTTGCTCTTTAAGTTCAGCTCTCTAGAACTTTCTATTAAACCTACTGCACTTACAAGCTTCCATGCCCACTTCACTTACAAGCTTCTAAGACGACTTCACTTACAAACTTCCAAGACTACTTATAAAACAAATATGACCAAGATCAAATAATGGCATATAAAATATACACGTGACTCTCAAGACCAAATAATAGCTTATAAAATATGCATGTGCCAAATAATACCATATAAAATATGCATATGACTTTCAAGACCGAAATAATAGCATACAAAATATGCACATGACTTTTAAGACCGGAATAATAGCTTATAAAATATGCATATGACTTTCAAGACCCAAATAATAGCATACAAAATATGCACGTGACTTTTAAGACCGGAATAATAGCTTATAAAATATGCACATGACTTTCAAGGTCAAGGTAAGAGCAAATAACACATGTACATGAATATTATAAGGTCAAAACACGAGATTGATTTGTTAATCAATCGAAATCCATCGGTTCTTTCCTTTAGGCATGTTCTGAAAGTGCTAGTATGAACACCTAGAGGGGGGTGAATAGGTGTAAAAATAATTTTGCAAAGTTTGGCATAAGTAATTTGCTTTTAGAGAATGACGAGCTTTGAATGAGTTTAGAATTTAGCAATTAGATAAAACAAAATAAAAAGAGTTCAGGGATGAGAATAAGAACACAAGGTTTATAGTGGTTCGGCTTAGATCAAACCTACGTCCACTCTCTCACGCTAACAGCCTTCTACTAGATTCCACTATGCAATCAACAAGAGATTACAACTTTGAGTGCAAACACTTAGTGGTAGATCACATTATCTCACCAAGTCACTCTTTTGGTATTTCTCTCACGATCACAAACGTTTAAGCTCACGAGAGATAAGTGTGTGATCGAAGATCGCTCAAACTTTGGAATTATAAATTATACGCTCCGTCTTTTACTTGTTCATCGGTCATTAATCTCCTTAAATACTCCTCCACTTCCGATGCATTTCGTCAAAGTGTAGCTATCCGTACGAGCAACATTATTCAATTGAATCATTGTTAAACTCTAATCAAGGTTTATCCTTGCAAGTAATCATCGTATGCTAAGACTATTGTACATAAAAATTAAATCTTTTACATATTACAAATACCCTCCTCATATTCCAACAATTTCCCTATCTTATCTCAAGTCAACTCCAAAAAATTTGATAGCAAATGTTCAAACTCCAAAGTGACTTTTGAAATTTAAAATATATACTTATATACATACATAAGAAATGATTGGGTGACAGTCTTTAATATACAAGAATATAAAAAATGTACACTTTCACACAAGAATCAACATTAACTCCGATTCTATTACTTTCCTTTTCTGCTTGGTGATCATGTCAAATTACACAACAATTTATAGGTAATGAATTACAAAATCCTAGTTTTGTATAATTAGAGTGTTCATTTTTTATTTTCTTTTAACAATGAAAAAGAGAGGTGTTGGGGGCTTGTACATTGGATTAGTCCACCCATAACCTCTTGGTCATTTTAGCATTAAAAAGAACTTGCTTATGGGTAAAAGAAAAGGAAGAGTTTATGAATTGATAAATGATTTGAAGATATAGATAAAAGTTGGCAAGTATTGGTGAATTATGCAAATATATATTAGTAATTTTTTGAAGAAGTTGATAATTTTCAAGTAAATAAATGGAGGTAGAAAGTGAATCGGGTTTAAGTTGGTTACTTAGAATTAGTTAGCAACTTAAAGGCGAAATGTTGTCAATAATTCATCTTAACATTGGTAATATGCTATAAAAATTTGTAAGTTTAATCTATTGGTAATTTATGTAAACAAAAGTTGATAATTTCCCAAAAGAAGGCATATAAGACAGTGATAATCTCATGTATAAATTGGTAATTTAATAGATGTTGGTAATTGATAAAATATAAGTTGGTATCCCAAAATTAATTAATAATTTTGTAACAACTTGAATTTCCACAAAATTTGAACCTCGAATGAGTAAATAAATTAACTTCACTTCAATTATCCAATAGATAACTAACTTATCCTATATTGTACAAATAATTTAATATTAGCTAATATGCATCAAAAACTTATGTACAGAAACCCATCTCCACTTTTCCTGCGCACTTTGATCCAGTCCTTACTAGTGATCTTTGGAATCATTAATATAATGTCCCTTTAACTCATAACCTGACAAATCTATAAAATATATTGGGGTGAGCCTAAGCATAGTAAATAAACTCTTTAAATCTAAGGTAGAAGATCATCCTACCACTCGATCGGGGAGCACCATAGCATAACAACAACAAATATTTCATCATGAAATACTTATAGGAATCACAAAATTTAAGAAACGACTTTCAGCGTTTATATAAGTATAACTAATTTCTTAATTAATCCATAACCGAATAATACTTGAGAAGAACTAGACACATCATATGATTCAAACACTCGTTGTCCAAACCAAATATACATGTCAAACATTTCATCCTCTATGAGCATACACCATAGTATACATCAAAATCTATATTTTCAACCACATATTTCAATTGTTCGTTATTTTTCCACTTTAGAAACAAGGATATCATAAAATATCGTGAGTTCAACATAGTTGCAAGATAATTATGTTTGACAAGTGAGGAAGCAAATGCACTCCCTTTTCTATCATGATATGCAGATGAAAATCATTAACAACATCTCAAAAGATATTAATTCAAATGTAAGCAGATGATAGATTATTTCATGATGCATGAATACCACAAGGTAGTTTGTGAGTTCATATTCATCACTGAATAGGACTATCTCGATGCACGATGCATCTTGACTAACAAGGCATTGTCACCATGAACTCATGAGGGACAAAATCATATATACCCTTTGTCATGCCTTAGTCCATTCATTACAAGTGTCCTCTGTATCAGCGAGGATAAATACTCCATTGTACATCTGTAAGAGGATGGTCGTTTCTTAACATCATACAATGGCTACATGAGCTATGTCATACCATGGCTATAGGAGTCATGTCATCATAGGATTTCATGTCATATCAATCTTGTAGAATCGTCTCATACAATAAACATTTAGTTGACTCAAAAGTTTCATTCACATGCTCATACAAGAAAATTTGCTCTATGGCAAATAGGTTGTGGTAAGAGTCTTAATCACATGGCATTATTCATATACATTTCATAACAACATAACAATTGCCATGTACATCTGAATAATTTGTCATTTCTCATGCAATAAATGATAGGCAATTAATTACATGCACTGCAATACATATATCCTCATTCTTTTCATGCCAATCCATCATCCTTTAATCGGAAGCCATAGATAACTAATCGGTAATTTAGAAACAAGTACTCATAAATCAACCACATGAACATCAACAACTCAAAGAATCGACTACATGAGTAACGACAACTCAAAGAATCAATTACATGATTAATCGACAATACTTAGCTAGTACTTTGGTAACTCAGTCGAATTATAAAAATATAATTATCAAATCTTTTTTCGGCATCTCCACATTTTCACTTAATCAAGTCATATTAATTAAATTAAACATCAAAATCCATTTATTTATTTTAAAGAATAACTTCACTTGTGATGATTGCTCCAAACTTTGGTTGAGTTAAATTGTCATGAGTGATGTCATTTTAATGTTAAGTTCAATGGTACAAACAAGAAAATTAGAATAATTATTTAGATGACAAGTGGCAATATTGAAGATGAAAAATGGAGAGAGAGAGAGAGAGAGAGAGAGAGTAATTGGCCAAGCACGATGCATGAATGAGAATGCATTATTTGAGTTGTAATTTTTTAAGCATTAATGAGAGATGGAGAAGACCTTGACTTGTCTTTTTCATTAGTTTAAAACAATACATTTTAATTAAATAAGGTTAAATGCCATGATGACATTGAGGTAAAACACTTAGTGGAAAATGTAGAGAGATCTATGCAAATTAAAAGGTTACAAGTGGCATAATTTGAGTAGCTTTATATCATTATTTTATTTGTATTATTGAAGTAAAAGGGTGAGGTCATGCATGATGCAAATCTATACGTTAAACTTATAATTGAAAATGAGGGAGGCGTGGAGAATGAACGAGGACTCTTGACCTACAAACTTAAAAGGCATCTATGGACTAAAGTTAAAAAAAGTGATGTAAGGAATGATGTAATTTGCAGGTAAGAAAGTAGGTGATAAATTAAGGAATTTGGCAATCAAATTAGTGAAAAGTGGCTAATAAACTACAGTTATAATAAAAACAAAGAGAATCAGGTGACAATTATCAATGCCCACTAATGTTAAAAGAAGTGATGTAATGAATGATGTAATTTGCAAGTAAGAAATTAGGTGATAAACTAAGGAACATGGCAATCAAATTAGTGAAAAGTGGCTGATAAATTATGGTTATTAAAGAGAAAGAAAATCTTGTGACAATTATTAATGCCCATGTGGAAAAATATGAATCTTATTTCTATATAACACAATTTACATAATAAATACAATGAAAATTTAGGGTGTTACAAATTTAATCTTACAAAAATTGATAAATAACTCAAATGGAGATCGGTAATTTCGTCTGACGGTTGGTAAATTTACAACTTCTGTTTTTGCCTGAAAACAATGGAGTCTGCCTGCTTCTGTTTTTGTCACCACTGGTCAGCAGAAGGAAGAAGAAGAAGAAGAACTCATCACAGGGACCGCTTCGTCTCTCTACCGGGTAAGAATTTTCTGGTCGATCGACCTTTGTCCTTGGGATGGAAGTCTCTCTCTGTTCTTTTTTGGGACAATTTGAGTCTGGTTGTGTCGAGAAGGTGATACTGTGGAAGCAGCAGTGAGTGAACTGAAGGAAAATGGGCTCCAATCCTAAAGTCCATTCCTTTGATGATGTCGCCAAGCACAACAGCCGCACGGATTGCTGGCTTATTATCTCTGGTAAGGATTGTGTTCCACCTCCTTGCTTCCCTTCTCTTTTCCTCATTTCTCCTTATTCCGTATTGTCTAATTGGGAAGATCGTGAGCAAATCATTTTTGGAGTCTCGGTTGGGCCGTTGCTTGTTTGTGCTTGCTCAGTTACAGTTAGCTTGCACGCTTGCGAATTGCTTGCTATATTCTTGACTTGATGGGTGTTGATCTTTCAGGAGCTGTCCATGTAGCTTTAATGGACCTTGCATTGGGTTGAGAAACTCCTCGATGCGTGTTTACAGAGGCTATGGTTCTGAAGATGCATTGTCCTTTTTTCTTTCCTGATGATTGAGGTTCTGTTTCTTTGCCCTTTACCGTTTGGATGAGAATGCTCTCAACTTGTCAGTAGAAAAGGATCTTGGTGGGTTGCTACATCTCCATGTGTAGCTTCTTCCTTCGAATTTGCTTGGTAACCTTCGTGCCTTGAGGCGTGAGGCCCATTGAGCATCAGTTAAGCTACTCGGAATTGTTTTGCCATTGTCACTTTCTATCTTGGGCTTCTGTTCTTGACTTTTCCTTTTCGAATGAGTTGTATCTTGTAATGACTAAACTGCATATATCAGCTAGAGGATGTCAAAGGACTTCGGGCAAGCCTCTTCATACTTATATGTTATTTTCCGTATTCTCCTCATGATTAAAGCTGCTATTGTTAATGGCATGAGCTTTTGAAACTCCAGGAGGAGCTTTTATTTGGGAGGGTGAAAAGAATTTATGTCCCTGACGAGTTCCTTTTGGTTGCTCTGGTCGAGTAACCTGTTCACTTATTAATGCAAAAATTAGATTTCCCTTTCAGCATATTGCATTAAGCGTTACTGGCCTTTGCAAACCTGAATGTTTTTAATCACTGCGGTAAATATCATGGAGAATTCTCAGCCCTTTTAGTACATTCAGTTCTCCAGGTTCACTAATTCGATGTTTGAGCATGCGTGCCCATTATAGTTGCCTATTGTTCCAAGAGGAACTTTTCTAAATAATCTAGAAAATGGAGGGATGCTTCCTTAACAAGTCGACAGTGTTGTAAAACATGAGATAGAAATGAAAGATATATCTCTTTCTTTATTCTTTTTGCCTTTCTGTTTTGTCTGTCTGGACAAAACAAGTTCTCCTTTCTGTCATGATTCTTGAGATCTTTTCCTTTGCAAAAGGGACTTTAGTCAGAGAATGACATGGAATGAAAACTCCTTGATGGCTTTCTGCATTTATACATGAATTATTTTACGGATTCATTATGGACCATATACAATTACAACTCCTTGTATCCAATTTTTTCTTCTTCCGATGTTTTTTTATTTGATGATGAGTTAGTTGATCACCATTAAAAATGCATTAAACATTATGATGCATATTCTGGTACATAGCATGTGGAAATTTAACTGTTTTCTTTTGGGATTATATAAATAGCAAGTGGCATTGTCTCAGGTCTATGATGTAACTCCTTTTCTGGAAGATCATTTTGGAGGGGATGAAGTCCTGCTGAACAACACGGGTGAAACGAATATTAGTCCCTTAAAATTCACACTGATGTGCCCACAGAAATTGTTATTTATCAATTGCACTGTCTTGGTTGTGCAGGGAAAGATGCTACTCATGATTTTTAAGATGTTGGTCACAGTGATTCTGCAAAAGAGATGATGGAGAAGTATTATATTGGCAAAGTCGACCGCTCCACTCTTCCAGCAAAGAGTGAGTACACTCCTCCAACCCAAGTGCCTTCTTGCCCAGTCCAATCCTCTGGGATTGCGACAAAATTTTTACAGTTTCTTGTTCTGCTGCTGGTCTTAGGCCTCGCATTTGACCTAAGGAACTTTGGCAAAAAAGACTAATTAGATGTCTGATGAATTAGGGTCTGTTTATTAACTTGCTAAATAGTGATTGATTATATTCTTTTATTCCCAGGAACAAAAAAAGAACCGGCAAAGCTCAACCTCAGCCAGGTGGTGTGAGTTCTACCTTGCCCTAGCCTCGCGAGGTTTTGCCTCTCGCAGGCTAGCGAGGCTAGCGAGGCCGAGCCTTGCCAATAGCCAAGCGAGCCTTTGGCAAGCTCGCCGAACCTTGCCCAGCCGGTCGCCGGCCATGGCGATGGTTGGCGACTAGCCACAGAAAAGGAGGAAGAAGAAGAGAAAAGGAAAAAGAAAAAGAACAAGGAAAAGGAAAAATAAAAAAGAATAAAAGTATTAAAAAATTAAAAGAAACAAAAAAGAAAAATTAAGGGTTTTACCACATGCATTTCTATTTTGAGAATAAAAATTTTGAGCAGTTACTAAAATACTTTCAAATGCTCATAAATTATTTTTAGGAACAAAATAAAATAAAATAAAAATTTTGAGTGAAAATTGTTTACAGGAATAAAATGGTTACCAAACGCACCCTTAGAGTGTTCAGATAAAGTCATTGTATGAAATGCCAGTGATCAAGTAGTTCCATTATTTCATCAAAAGATTACACTATGCATCATCTGGCTATGTATATGGGGCTAGCAACTGAAAATCATGATGCCAATGCTGCTTAGCTTGACGTGTTGTTTCTCTATTGGTATTGTACTCTCCAAGTACCTTTATGTCTGGAGAGTGTAATTGTATCTTGCCTCAGTTTAGGCTACTTCCCATCTCAGTTCCTTTTCGTTGATATTTTTCACTTAGAGAGATGTAACCTCCCCTTATCCGCTAAATTGATAGGGGTGTGCACGAGTTCTCTTTGGCCCTGAAATTGAGAATTCTTGCAGAAACCATCCCCAAGGCTTTATGTTCCAGGAAAGTGAAAACAAGAATTGGTGATTGGATTCGAGCATGTGCTGCCTTAATTTTCGGACGTGGCTGCACATGCACCTTCTGTGGCATCATTTGTTCTACATGAAAATTTTCTCTAGTGTTATGGGGCTATGAGTGTGTGGATCGGATGAAGTTGTGCTTGAAGATAGTCTTGTTGAGGTAGATTGGAAATGTGTAGGTAATAAGCAATCTAAATGACAGTTATAGATAGATGAGAGGATAATATCTGAGTAGGCTTCATGAACTGAATCAAAATTGGCTGTGCAACCAGTTTCGATGGTAGTTAAAAGCTTTATTTTGCCGATCAGCTTTAGGATGTGAGTTGATCCTCTTTCCAATGGATTTATCCCAAAGGGGCGTCCTGTCAGTTCATATTGAAATATGAATGTCTAATCACAATTAGAACTCGGGGGAATTGGAACTGGTCCTTTAACGGCAATGGAATGAAACTTTACACGGGTATTTTAGCTGGATCACCCGTCAATGTTTACGAATATAGGTAATTATCAAGTTAAACCACGGCAGGTTTCTCTAGATAACCGACATTCTAGACCGAGAATTCAAGGGCAATTTTCCCTTGTGAATGAATGCAAAATCACCTCTCCTTAGGATAACATAAGTAACCTGCATGAATATGGCAGCAGCAGAAGTATATGCAGAGTAATGTCCTCATAATGAGAAGGCAAAAATTTCCCAGGTACAAATTTCGGAATCATGGAGGGCAGAGAATGCAAGACAGAAGCACTTCTGTTCACCCCAGCCATGACAATCCAAAAAGAATCTCACGCGGAGGTTTTAGATGCATTTTCCATATAAAATGGCCGGAGACTTGGTAATAAGGACGACTGGATTTATTAGTGGCACTATCGACATTATGTCACACCAAATATAGTTTGATTAAGCTAAGCATCTCGTCAAGAAATATAAGGAAAGAAGATGAGGCCGTCGCGGCACACAGAAAGGTGACACTGCATAGCAAATAAAACTAAAGAGGAGGAGCTGGTCGAAGCTGAGCTCGACGTGGCGTGATGTAACCATCCAGGCAAGTGGGCAATCTCTTACGTGCCGGAGAGGGATTAAATAAGAAGGGTGTGATCCGCGCTGAAAGTGACAACCGGATTAAATAAGGAGGGCGTGATCCGTCCTGTAGAAGGACAATACATAGTCATTGTTTCCTCTTCCGGACTTGGCAAAGTCTCCCTTTGCTTCTTCTTTGTTAGTGGGATTCGCCTTGTGCGGTTCAGGGATGCTATCCAGTATCCACGGATGCGTCCCGACGATGTCTTCGTCTTTTTCTAGAATGACTTGTAATTAGGCCACTTGGTGCGGGTGAGTTAGACCCTGTCGCTGTATTTTACGTATATTCCTACTTCTTTTTCAGCCGTCTCGGTTGGACAGGTCAGATGAGACTAAACAATTAATAACCAATCGGTCAACCCCCTTGAGAATGACGTGAGATTAGTTTTCATTACCCATAAAGCAAAAAAGGTATTAGATGATTGCGTTCTTTCCTCCCCTCCCCTCAGGTTTTGGAGCACTGGCAAGCACATGGCGCATGTCTTCGCCTTGAAAATCTACCAAGTAGACGAGTATTGAGATTCGGAACCCCAGTCGATAGGATTAACACTTTTGAGATTATCTTTCACCATTCATCCGCAAAAAGCTTTTCGAGTTGGAGAAGGCTGATCACTCGTGCACAACTCTACCCATCTTTGGGTGATTTTTATATGAGGTGAAGATCGTGGACAAACTAAATAAAGATTTCGGGGTGAGAAGGACCTGCTCTTGTCCTCTTCTCCTCCCAAATTTCAATATGACCTGTTTATAATACAGAGAACTGATTTTGTTCTTTAGCCTAATCGGGCAAGATACTCTAGAGCGCAATATACAATATTCTCGACATATAGATAAAGGATGAAATAAGATGTTAAGTCATCATTTGCATCATGGATAAATGAGTTATGACAAAGAAAACTAGGTTTTCTCTTCATCTAATCATTGGCTAGAGTGGACTATTCTTTAGCGATTCTTTATATGAAAGTGAAATTTTATTGTTGGATTAGATCATCCGTGGATAGGTTTAGATACTTTCATTTTCAAGTCGCCTCTCCTGGGCTAAAAATTCAAAAGAGACCCCTGATTACCACGATAGAGCTAGCAAGAAGGCGATCATTCTTTAAGGGAGTAAGACTTCATCATATGGACAACAATCCACTTTGGCAAATGATTTTCGTGCTCTCTCTGTAAAGTGGATATTCATTTACTTTCTACTTGAAATCTAACGTGTAAAAAGTAACTAACTGAGCTAGGATATACCTAAAGGAATCACAATTTCTATCTAAATTTTGATAATGTCACGTCGTTGGACTTTTGGTGTTACTGGCCTGACGTTGCTAAACCAACAATTCAATATGGGGTTGGGACATTTGGCAACCTTCTCGAGCAAATGGATATGTCAATAATATGGACCACTTTATCATCTACGCAAAGATCAGTGTAGTGCTCGATTTTTAATTGATGTCATGTCATGTGAGGTTAAATCAAGTTTGACTTGATTCCGAAGGCATCTCTCTCTTTTAATTATTGTCTTTTAATTGTTGCAAAAATATCGTCTCTCTTACATCTCACCCCATGGCCCGTAAAGACCTTTTTTTTCTTTTTTTGGGATGAGATATTGGACTGGAGTAACCATACTGGCTTAAGTAGACCAGTGAGAGAGAAATATGATATGTATACGATGATACGTACAAACATATATAATCACCGATCGCTTTACGTATCTATATTCCCGTATTGTTAAGATTATACGAACTAAGATAACAGAGACTGACATCCCCATTTAGACATTATGACATATTTCATGGAGGATGAGGTACCCATCGACCAAGTAAACCAGACTCGAGTACGAAGTCTTCGACCCGTCCCCCAAACTATCCCAACCGACGTTCAACACTAATTTCTACGTGGAAATACAGACATGAGCACTTAAAAGAGCTCTAATGGCGGGGGCGAACCATGGCCGTGAGTGGATACGCCATCTCGCAAGAAAGCCTGAGCACCTCGGTCAAGTCGACCCCGTTACTCCGGTCCGAGGCTGAGGGTAGCCACTCATACTGGTGCAAAAGACGGGCCACCCAGTAAGTGACGGTGTTCACCGCCAACGCCTTCCCTGGGCAGCTTCTCTTGCCCGAACCGAACGGGGCAAGCCTTAGATCCGCACCGAACAACGAGAACTCCACCCCTCCTTCCTCGCCCGGGACGAACCTTTCGGGCATGAACCGATGAGGGTCCTCCCAGACATTCGGGTCCCTGCATATGGCCCACATGTTGACCATTGCTGTAGTCCCTGCAGGCACGTGGTGCCCGTCCACCCGCGTGTCCGCTGCTGCCAATCGTGCCCAGGAGAGGAGCGGACCCGGCGGGTGCAGTCTTAGGACCTCCTTCACCACGGCCTGCAGATAAACCAGCTGTGCCACGTGTCCCTCGTCGACACTGTTTTGGCATCCCGCCACTTCGTCCAGCTCATTTTGTACCTTGGACTGCACCTCAGGATGCAGCACCATCCTCGCCAGAATCCACTCGATCGAGACAGCCACCGCGTCTGTCCCTCTGAATATCAGTTCCTACACCAATTTGCATAGATATTATACAGTAGAACCGTCATCTGTGAGGCGTCAATGATATGATGACGCATAGCTACCTGTACTTTTTATTCCTTGATAGCAAAAGACTTGTTCTTTCTATATTTGTAAAATGGGTACTGGGATCATTTGCCACTAGATTTGTATGACAAGATAAGGGGGAGAAATTGTAAATGATGTGCATGTCTAACTTAAATTCTGCTAACATACCCAAAGAACGGCGATAATATCCAAGTCGGACAATTTTTCAGAAGCCTGAAGAGAGAGCAAAACGTCAACGAAGTCCCTACAGTCGCTGTCGCCGGTCTTCTCTCTATGTTCCCTGATCATTCGGCCGATGAAGACCTTGACCTTAGGTAAGAGTCCCCGGCATCTAGCCCGAATGTTCTGAAGATCAAAAACAGACAGCCAAGAAAAGTGGTCCGACCAGTTAAGCGTGCCCAGCAATTCGTACCCTTCATCGACCAGTCTCTTTATTTCTTCCGCTTCTTCATTCATATGATCCGGTTCGTATCTGCGTCCAAACACCAGGAGCATCATGTGGTGGAGAGACGCTCGTTTGAGGACTTGGTGAACTGTAAAAGGTTGAGGATGGTTGTGGAGACCCAAGAATGAAACCATCCCAGAAGCAATTGCACGTCTGTGATCCTCGGTAGCCTTGATTTGCTTTGGACAGAAGAAATGGGTGGCAGCGATTCTCCTCAGCGATCTCCAGTAGTCATTACAAGGAGCAAACCCGATGGCTCGATTAAACATCAAGCTGTGAGCGGACTCCTTCATCGGACGATCCAAGAACACAGGGCTGTGGAGGATTTCTTTGGCCACATCGGCATCACACGTGACAATAACACGTGTGTGGCCCGAGCTGAGGGCCATCAACCGCCTTGCACCATGTGATTGAGCAGCTGCTGCAATCTGGCGATGCGCGAGCTGGTTGGCCATCAGTTTGATGCTGCCAACTAATGGTAATCCTCTAGGACCTGGAATAGGCTTGTTGAAGTTACGGAGGGAGGAAGGTTTTCTCTTGGAAAGGCAGTACTTGCCCCAGGCAGGACCACCAGGTTGAGCCCAGTAAATTAAGGAAATCGACAACCGAGCTAAAGCCACGAAGAGGAGAAACGCACACGCCATTACAACATTCGGTGGCATCAAAGCTTTTATGGAAATCGACAACCGAGCTAAAGCCACGAAGAGGAGAAACGCACATGCCATTACAACATTCGGCGGCATCAAAGCTTCGCCTAGTTCGAGGGCAAGACTGAAAGCCCAGAGGGCGGTATGTACATGGGTTTTCATCGGGGTGGGGGCGAGAGGGAACGCCAAAAGTTCGTTTGGCTTTTGGATTGAGCTAAGAGTGGATGGAAGTTGGCGATGGTAGCCAAAGCATAGAATGCGGGTATTTGTAAGGGCGTTAGCCTGACGCATCTGTATATAGTCGATGACTGGGGAAGCGTAATCATATGTAGAGACGGAGCAATAAATCAATTCATGGAAGTTAATAAAAAAGAAGTGAGAAGCACTGTCAATTAACGAGCGCGTGACGACGCCCCCACATCGTGGGGCACGCTCCATCACTTCCTATTTTTTTGGTCATAAAGCTCCATCACTTTGGGAGACTTGCTTTCGTGCTGACGTTGCGGACTCTGCCTCTTTATCAATTCAAGAACCATGCCCAGTTTAATAACAGCTTTCTGCATTTTCTTTCTTTCGTATTCATGATTATTTTAGCCTCGGTGTGCATTGAAGGAAGTCAACACTGCGAACGATGAGTTATATATTAGACTCCCCAATCTAAGAGCGGACCTTAATGTAACATAACCAGCACATATCGTCGTAAACTACAGAAAAAGCGTGTCAAACTTGAATACTAACTTCAGATACATTTGTCGACGGTCCGGTATGGAATTGTCACAGCCACGTAATCGTGAAATGGATAGTATGAGCATCAGATACCAAAATATGATACTTCCGTAGATAGAACTACATACTTTTCTAGATAGAACTCTGAACTCATTTTCCTGGTGTGTCTGAGAGCAGCATGGATGGTCCTTGACCCAATAGTTGGCCTCACCGGCGCAGCCATCTGATTCTTGATGGATTCTAGACATCACCTACCTTATGGGGATCAGAGAAGAATAATTTAGCTCTATGAATAGGATCGCATTGCATTCACCAAAATTTTCCTTCAAATATGCACTCCACCCAAATTTCAGTCAAGCTAGCTTAATACTGGCCCAGGGATGAAGATACAAGGAAGATCTTCTGTTCCCCATTTCATTTAACACACCCTTCCAGATGGTTCATGATGCATGAGAGTTTCCACGTAGTAAAACGACAAAGGAGGGCAAGAAGACGGGTGTTCATACAATGGAAAAAGTATCCCTTCCGCTACAAGGGAAGCTAATGACCGTTAGATAAATAGTCATGACGTTATTAATTAAAGGAACGAGTGCATACATGAGATTCCTGAATGCAATATGTGCTGACCAGATATTACCTTATCTTCTGTCAGCCGCTTTCTCAGCATAGCCCAAGGTTCCTAGCCAGGGAAGGGCCCTTCTCGGAGCTGCCACGTCTCCTTTGTTTATTAACGATGACAAACAATGCTTTCAAGTAGCCTGCAAATGTCCTCATGATTCTCGAACCAGAATATGTCAACTGCAAGTGTCCTACCAACTTGCATTTTGTTAAGATTCTAGCTCTCTGCCCTTTACCGGCTAGGTGAGGCTAACATATGGTCACTTTCAGTCGTTTTGAGTATTAATCCAAAGAAATTGTCTTGTCTTGGAACTTGTCGGTCGTAGGGCATGCTTGGCCCGGTGGTCCTGTTCGGGGAGGAACAGGAACGGGAACGGACCCATTCCTGGCCAGTTCCAGGAACGAGGAAGCAGAACGCAAAGACCAGCCGATCGTACCCAGCATATACTTTTAGACAATTCATTTGGATGTTGGCTAAAAACAAACGTCATCTCAAATGTAAAAATTAACCAGCCTCAGGTCTCCTGGTATCCCCTTCTATCACGGATGTATGGACCTAGTGGTCGAATTAAAAAGTAAAAAGATGAGAAGCCCAGAAGTGAGAGCACAGAGACTTATGCAAGACAAAAGAAAACCTCCTGAATTCCATGAAATCATTCTTCCTTTTGGTTTTAAAAGGCCTTGTCTGGTGCGGTACCGGAAAAGAAGAAGAGATTGTGTAAAATTCGCTCACTGGTCGGGGCCTGGGAAGCTCCTGAAGAGACTTCACAGATTGGTTTACACAAGGAGATTACAGACTACTATTTCCGAAGGTGAATCGTGGGGAGTTCATGATATAATTGACGACTGCGTCCAAACTTGAAAATGAGCTGGACGCCTAACCCATCACTCCTCTATTCCGATTAGTCTTTATCTAAGTAGTACCGACATCGACACACGACGTGATATAATAAGCTGACATTTTTGAAAAAAAAAATAGAGAATTTCGACACGTTGCGATACTTTATATATTAAATGTATATATTTAGGACTTTTAATTAAATTAATTTGATTTAAATTCACAAATAAATAAATAACAATAAAAGAATCTAGAATGAATTTACACTAAAAATATTAATCCACTATTTGTTAATATCATTCATTATTTCAATTCGACAAATTTAATTCCATTTAAATAATCCGTAAAACTTGGAGGAAAAATAAATAAACACTCCACATTATAGACTCGAGTGTCAAAGCATGTCGAAAGAAAAAAGAAAAAGAAAATATCGGGGGGTGAATTGTGTGTTATAGGAAGTGAGAGTCAAAATAAAAGAGAAAACCGAGTTTTTCATTTTTCCTCCTTTATCGTTTTTTTATTTTTTTTTTATATATTTTTTTATGTTTACATTTTGATCCACTTATTGAAATTTTTTAAAATTGACCATACACGTGTCGAAATTACTTATCGGAATTTTGAACTCGCATGTCATAATTTCGAACTCAAGTGTTGAAAAATGTCAAAAGAGTTAACCAATCGACACGTGTTGATTGAGTGTCGGACCCGTGTCAAAATGTCTAACATGACATAAAGCTCTCAAAGAGTGTTGGTGCTTCATAGGTCTTTATTTGATTTAGCCAAGATAAGAAGTCATTGTCCTACCCATCCCACGATGGATTAGTTGGTTCGCGCTTTGACCCCTCATCCGGGAAGGTAGAGGTTCGAAACTTCTCGCCCCCATTGCACGACTTAAGTGAGATGCCGTGGGAGGTGGGCCCGTGCTTTAGTGTCCCGGGTTTATGTCGCCGCATGCACGGCGGTTCCCTGGCCATCAAAAAAAAAAGAAAAAAAAAAAAAGAAGTCATTGCCCTGCAATTTATTATCACAGTCATCAATTCCCATAAGGCCAAAGCCTTGTGTGATTTCAAGAACCTAATTTTTCCATTACTCTCAAATTCCAAAGTCGTAATCCTGTCTATGTGGAGACCGTCGGTGTCTATTAATGACCGATGGATGTAGTTACCCTGCCCCGCGAGAAAAAGTCGAAAAGTCTGAATGTGACCTCGCTCGAAGCTCTGGTGCTTAACGAAGCAAAAGAACGATGATAGCCTCTCGAAGTAAGGTGTGGAAATACTAGACCCGGCAGACTACTTGCCTTGGAATTAGATCCCGATATTTTGTCAATTGGATCCCAATCTGCACGGTCGCCACAAGACTGCTTCCGACCGAGGATCTTCCAGAGTATTTTCTTCAAGTCAAAACTACAGTACTAGCGCGAACCGCAGAAAACACAATGCCACAGAACAAGTCGAGCCATCTATGAATACATTAATTCACGCAAGAGTTTATATCTTTAACAAGTTTGTAAGCTAAGCAACAGAATGTTACTTTACATGAACTCTCGATACAATCAAATAAACATTGATGATTTAATATAATAATTGATAATTAACAAGTCATCACACGAGCGATTTCCCAGTCACTCTCGCATTACCAGCAGCGTCAATGCTAATTTTTATTTCACCCAAAATGCTGTGGTCGTCTGTGCCGTAACAAAGTTACAGCAATTCGGTAATATATCTGTGTGAAGTGGCACGATTTTGAGAACACATTAACACGAGGTCCCAAAAAGAGTCTGCGGCTAAAACGTCTAGTGTATTAAAAAGTACAAACTTTGTACATTTGATTACATGATAGAATTTCTCCAGACACTAATCTAACTCGTGCATGTTCTTTGTCATCTTCATCACAACAAAGTGGACGCAGGACAGTGGAATAACGGATCAAGTGCTTCCTCCAGAAATCTCTCTCTCTCTCTCTCTCTCTCTCTCTCTCTCTCTCTCTCTCTCTCTCTCTCTCAAGTCCCAGCACCTAGCTCAATACTCAGTAGAATGTTCATAAATGTCCAGTTGCCAACTCCTCCCAACTTGTGATTCTCTCTCCCCGCACAAGAAAAAGAAAAAAATAGAATGAAACATTCAAAAGAAAAGTAAGCTAGTGCACCCGCAAGGATATCATTCGACCTGAATTAAACGCAATAATCACAGCATTAAACTAATAGAGCCCCTTTAATTTTCTTTTTTTCTTTTTTTTCCAATCCTGCCTGCCCACAAGAGAGAGAAAAGGGAAAGAAAACCTCCAAACCCTCAGAAACCATAAGAATTGGCAGATATACGCTGAGCCAAAGAAAACCCCCAAGGAGAAGAAATACTGGGAAAAAAAAGAAAAAGATTCTAACGTTGTCTGGCATTTGAGCTTCGAAGCGTCACACCGTGTAAAAATCTGGTATATCCAAGCAAATTAAGTTTTCCATCTGAGTTTCTGATCCAGTCTTTTAGGTTCAAGTGAGCTGCTGAAGGGTGAACATTCAATTCCTGCAGTTATTGGTAAGAAAATCCTGAAAAATGTAAGCAAATTGTGCACAAGCACAAGAATAGCTAATGTTTCGTTTGGAAAGACTGATATTTCGTACCCGGGCCAACTCTTCAACTGAGATGACTCGGTTACCCTCTCGTTCGAAGTGATCAAAAGCATCAGAAGCTATCTGCTCCCACCCTTCAAGAGCCTCCAGTTGATGTACACTGATTGCAGCCGCACAAAACTCTTCAAAGCTCATCCTTCTGTAAGCAAGAGGCTCCATCTGAAAATAACTATTATCAAAACAAAGTTGCTAAAGGTATATTAAGATCCTAAATTCATTCGCTGTCCATTAAATTCCCATCTTTTACAGATGAAAGAGAATCTTAAACATATAGTTGATCACATTGCAGCTAAGAAAGAGAGCAGAGTGATTCTTTTCATCAAGCAAAGAGAAGAGAAGAGAAGCGAAGAGAGAGAGAGAGATGCTTGAATCATTAGAAAACGTTGCTTTAATCAGTCTGTGACCAGTAAATATTGACAATCACTAGCACTAGCAGTAGGACCATGTGGACGGACACATTATAGAGGACTCAGTGCCTTACTGCTTTCAGGATCTCAGGAACCCTGGATTCCTTCATAGCATCGGTACCATTTTGTTCAAGAACCTGCACATTATCGTTCTCATTAGTTCGACTTTGCACTAGAAGAAAATGAGAGAATTTTCACTAACTACCAAATTCCATGGACATGCAAAAAATGACAATAGATCGACTAGACATAATATAGTGAAAGGTGCAAAACCACAGTTCTCAACCACATGGAACACAAAAAGGACCATATGAAGAGTAACCGATAATTCTCTTTTTCACATTAAAACATTAATGGATGGAGCAGCACCATTACCCTTTTGAAATTGTCAAGAAAGACAAACCCATCTTTATTTGGTTCCAGCAACTGGAACTGAGCCCTAAGATATACCAGCTCATCTTCTGTCAAAGCTTTTGAGAGAGCCTGCAAGTACCCAAGAACAAAAGGAAACTTAAGTGACGGTCAAGAGACAAGTGAAAAGGACCTGCTTATTTGAACTTTGAGAGTATGCGCATTTTAGCAATTAACCAGGAGGTACCATACCATCCGAGAGCACAAATACAAGTGCAAAGTCTCGACTGTTTAGAGAAGCCCAAACACGCACACACGCATGCACACGCACAGAGAGAGAGAGAGAGAGAGAGAGAGAGAGAGAGATTCACCTTCAAAGCTGCTCGTTTCAAAGGCGTTGCTTGAAGATACAATTTAACTAGCTTAAAGATCAATATGTCCAAAGGAATGGGACGACTTTCATCCCGCAACCAAGGGTGAGCTGCAATTTCACAAATACTAGTTTAGATATCAAACAAAGGCAACAGTCCGCTATGCTCATCAATCTGATTTTTTCCATGTTAAAGCCAGTAACTTAAGAGAACATAGTATACCATATGTTAAAGAACTCAACAATTTACACAAATTTCACGGTCAATGCAATAATCTAACTTTCCACACGTAAGTGATAAAAATTACCAAGTAACTAACTGCTACAGCCCACTAAATTGGTAAGCAAGAGACCAAATAGTATCTCCACATTCACAGGCACAAGCGCATGTGCATGGAGAGAGAGAAAGAGAGCAAGGTTGGCGGGGGGGAAAAGGAAAGGGGGGGGTGGTTGTTGGGGGTTGGAGTGTGGAGTTGCATGTCTACCCAACCATGCATGCGCATGCAAAAAGAATCAAATTTAAGTACAGAAGGTAGGGACAATTAATGAGCATAAGGGTTTGCCCTCATGTTGGTGGCAGAGAGAGCTTAAGGATCTCAATGCAAGGCGGAATCAGGAAGGTCAGCCCCAATGCCACTTAAAGTATATTGACAATTACTTCTATCTCTGCACCCAAAAAGATCGCTGCCAAATAAGTGGAGAGAGCTTAAGGATCTTGATGCAAGGCAGAACTGGGAACGTCAGCCCCGATGCCACTTAAAATTTTTTTAACAGTTACTTCTATCTCTGCACCCATAAAGATCATTCCAAATAATTACACACATAAGCAGAATTCTTGGGAGTCAGTAAATTTCCAACACTGAGGTTGTGTGAACTAAGAAATAACAATTCAGCAACTTTCTGGCCAACATGACATGCCAATAATGCTAATGGCAAGCTCAAAGCTTGTGTAGCAATTAAGTGAGTTGCTACAAGAGGGACTTACTCAAAGCTTGTACAGCAGTCATTCTTTTTCTATAGTCCTTGTTCAAGAGCCTTTTTACGAAGTCCTTGGCCTCCCGAGAGACAGAAGGCCATGGTAAGTCCTCAAAATTAGGATCAGCCCTTAGTACAGCACGAAAATTCCAGATTCTGTCCTTGCCCAAAATGGCCGGCTTCCACATAACAGAATATATGTGATCACGCCAATGCTCCAAATATCTGCTTCCAGACTATAAGATCTATGAAGGACTTCAGGAGCCACATAGTATGCGCTTCCAACAATATCGTTCAGTCTTTCTTCTGTTCATATTGGAACAAAACAATTAGATATCCTGAGCTGATACCGACCGACAGTTATCCACATTGAGTATGTGGACACAATTGGCCAGAATAGTTGACGTTGATTTAGCCTTTAGGTAACCTGCCTATGCATGATTTCACCCCGATAAGTTTACAAAGCACAAGACGAGATTCTCTCCAGTTAACAGTACAGTTCAAGTAGGATGGTATATCTCTATTTCTACTTCTGTCTAAGTTTTGATTAGACTATGTAGAATTTTGAGAAAAAGACTGTACAAGGTATAATTCCCATTACCCGTCGAGCTTCAATGGTGCTTATGCGATTCTAACTTGAGGGAGGGTTTTTTAAAAAATCTAAAATTTAATTGCCCACCCCTTCTCAAGAGAAGAAGAAAGAAAGGGAAAGGGGGCAAAAAAGAAAGAAGCTTACTCCAATAATTTTTCTAACATAAACTCAAAAAATTCGTATGTAAAACATCAGTTACAAGAGCTTTATAATGCACATATATACATTAGTCTGCATCACACATGCAATACATTGGGTGAGCACCAACAGACACATGTATGCATATGTGCCACAAAAAAGACACGGTATGTAACTGGTTGAAATCCCCATGACCTGTTTTAAACCAAAGGCATCATCCCATCAATCATGCTCCATAGATAGTAAGATTGTCAAAACATATGAATCACTCATAATGCCTGCATGACATTTGATTCTGGGTACTCTCTGTCCAATTTAAAACAACTCATCACTTGAAGAATTGGAATTTTAATTCATGACTAGAATCTAAATGTGATACTCGGATTGATCCACCACCAATCACTAGTTTTGTTGTCACAGGGTGCAGTTACTGAAACAGGACACAAAAGACTTCATGACAAGTAGCCATTAGCTGCTTCGTTCTTCTCATCTTCTTTTGTTTTCTTTGTTGCTAATTACAGTTCTTTATTATCTTCATTGAACAACCGAACACTAATAAGATGAAACCCATGATTAAAAGAATGATTCTATCTCTTTGACATATACGGGTCCACGGACTTTACTAATGAAGCAAATACCAATTGAGATAAAAAAAAAATTGAATACCTGGTCGGATGAAGTCAGAAAGACCAAAATCAATAAGCTTCATATCAGCATCTTCACTTCTAGATGTGAATAGGAAATTCTGTCAAGCAGCATTTTACCGTAAGTGGTGGAGTCTAAAATACCAGGCATGTGTTATGTTGCTACACTTTTCTGTGCGTGCACGAGAGAGAGAGAGAGAGAGAGAGAGAGAGATAAACACACACACAAAAGCACACAACATGGGTCCCTACATGTGTTCAGACATAGTCATGCAAACCTGTGATTACTATTAAAACCCTGGCAGGATTGTAAGATTATGAAAGAAAAGGCTGAATAGACTTTTCATAGCATAATAAAGATTAAGAATATGATAGCAGACCTCTGGCTTTAAGTCACGATGCACAACACCTTGCAGATGACAAAATGCGACGACGCTAAGAATTTGCAGAACTATTACTTTCGCGTCTTCCTCGGCATATCTGCCTCCTCTGTAAGCAACAATGGAGATAACTTTTCAAGGTCTTATTTACTATGAAAATAACAACAAAACCACACGTTAATGAATGATCCCAACCTCGATAAAATTCTGTCAAGAAGTTCCCCACCTTCACACAATCTGATAAGACGCAAAATCGAAAAATTGTCAGATGCCAATAGTCAAAGGCATTTTGGTAACTCGGTATTTGTGTAGATTCTTTCCACTCTTCCAGTTTATTGCATGTGATTGGGAAGAATACAAAACATATTAAGATCTATGGCATGCCTTTCTTCTGCATCTCATTACCCTCATTCCTCAATGATTTCCATCGGCATAGTTCGATAGCTAAATAGAACTATCATGATAATTCGATCAAAAAGCCAAAGTAAAAATCCTTAAGTCCTAACCCCATCATGGGGGAAATATTTTTGAAAATAAGAAACAAAAGCAGCTTTAGCCACGATGTAACTAGTAGGGGACAAAAAGAAAAGACATACTCCATGACTATGTAAACGTTATTGGCATCCTCACATGCATCATAAAATTTGACTAGGTGCTTGTGGCCGGATAGAGCCTTCAAAATTTTCACCTCCCTGCGGACATCTTCAATTGATATTGCGGTCGTCATCTGCCACAAAAGTTCAGATAGGACTTAGATAGCGATTATATAACATTTAAAAGAAAGTAAAGAAATGCAATTACATTAAAGAATAGCACATAGAACTTTTGCCAAACCGACAGTGCATCTCCCAGTTTCAGCAAACTTACGACAGCCAAATGATTTCAAGACACTATCATGCCATGTAATTTACCCTGAACCATATCGATCATGCCCAAATCCAGAAATTTATGGACCGCGTTTTTAATATAAGTACAATAATCAGAAATATCCTTAATGTTCACAAGGCCGGAACATATTTATTTTTGACAGCGGAACCTGCATACGTTACGGCAATCAGGCAATGTCATCGTGACTAACAATGGCAGTGCACGGACAATAGACAGTGACCTCAGAAGCAACATCGGCTACAGATATTACATTCAAGAGAAACTATAAGAGGGCAGTCAGTAATGTCCCGAATTTCAACAAGAACTGGAGTCCACACTTAAAAACGTTCGAATGCAGCAACAGCTTAAACCTCTGAAGTCGGAATAAAGCAGTAAACAGATTGAAAACCCAACGGAATGCGATGCGCATGCCTGGATCGAATCATGCAATGCCAGCCTCTATATCAGGCAAAAGTCGATGCGGTACTAATTCGTTCACTAGCATCAACAATCAGTCCCAATAACTCCGCAATTCGGGCACCCACGGAAAGGTGCTCGCGAAATGCGCACCGGTATAGTAATGTAATGCGAAACACAGCAGGAGCGGTGGGTACCTTAGCTTTGGAGATGATCTTGACGGCGAGAAGCTGATCTTTGAGGTCGCCCTTCCGGCCCCTGGCAGAGCAAGTATGACCAAAATGGCCCCTCCCGACTTCCTTCCCGAGCTCGTATCTGGCCCCGAAGTTCCTGTTGTACCCGAAGCTCTTATCCAGCTGCTGCGCCTCGGCCTCCGCCGCCACCGCCGCCGCCCCCGCCCCCCCCCGCCCGCCGCCGCCGCCCCTCCTCCGGCTCCCGCTCCGACATCTCCCTCGCGGCCTTCCTCGGGGATCGTCCCGTGCTTGGGGGACATGTAGCCGAAGCGCTTGGCCAGAGAAGCCTTGATGTGCTTGGCAGGGGAGGGCGGAGGGAACGGGCGCCGGAAGAACTTGCGACGCGGGGTAGCCCTCCCCGGGGACGGGGAGACGCCGACGCCGTGGGGGTAGGGGCTGGCCCAGGGGCTAGGGTTAGAGGGGCGGGCGGGGGTGGTGCTGCCATGGCGGGCGTGGGAGGGAGTGGAGGAGGAGAAAGGGGAGGCTGGGAGGGGTTGTTGTGATCGACGGAGACGGAGACGGAGATGGAGACGTCGAGGGCGTCGGGGTGGGAGGAGGAGGGGGCGGCGGGGGCGGTCTTGCCGTAGCATTGGCCCATGGCGGTCCGCCTCCCGGCGGGAGAGGGGGATATAGGGAGGAGGAAGGGACGGACGGACGGATCGAGAGAGACTACATCAGACGGTGGAGAAGGGGTGGGCGGAGGGAGCAGATCTGACGGCGAACGCCAGGAAGATCCCAAAAACGGCCGCAAAACGATAAAATAGGGAATGAAATGAAAAAGGCAGCGTTTTCTTTTTTTCTCTCCACCAGAATCACAGAGAGAGAGAGAGAGTCAGACAAAACGGAGAGAGGAAGAGGAGAGAAGGGGGCGGCGAGAAGAGAAGTGACAGAGCGAGACAGAGAGGAGAGAGAGAGAGAGAGAGGAAAGAGACAGGAACAACAAAAAGCAGCCCCCACCCCCGGCAACTCTGATTCTTCTCTGCTTCTCTGTCCCTCTCTCTGTGTTTCTCTCTCCCTCCCTCTCTGTTTCTTCTCCTCCTTCTTCGTGGGGTTATGGTGGGAAATTGGAATGGCGGGGGTGTGGGCGGGGGCGGCGATGGGAGTGGAAAGAGGGAAGGGGGAAGGGGGAATGGAAATGGAATTGGAATAGGATCCACCTGCGTCCCACCTCCCAATTCACATTTCCCCAGCACATCTACTCATTTCATGTCCATTACATTACACACACAGGGGAAGAGAAGGGTAACAGTCGTGTCGGGTCAATTATGAGCTTCCCATCTCGACCCGAAATCGAACCCAAAGACCGCGGTGATCTACGAGGGAGGTTTCTCACACGTGTACCCCCAGATTCTAATCCCCCTCTCTCTCTCTCTCTCTCTCTGTGGTGGTGGTGGCGGTGCTGGTCAAATGGGAGGCTGGGGTAGAGGAGTGAGTGAGGTAGCCAAGCAGGCAGGGAGGGCGGTTTGTTTACTTGTGCCGTGTTTTGTCATTTTTGCCTTCTTTTCCGCTCCCGGTGACGTTGTCCCCCCCTTTTCCCCCATTTGTTTATTCTCCCATGAGCAGTGGACGACGAGGCCGACCTTCCTCGGGAGGAGTCACTCTCGGTCAGTCGATTTGCCTTCACTCTCTCCCTCTCTCTCTCTGTGCCTGCCTCGCCGGTCAAACATTAACTCCCCCTCATTTAACAAAACCACCCTCCACCATCCCTCCCCACCCCATTCTCAAATCCAACAGAAACCGAGGTTTGGTATGCACTCCTCCCCAGGAAGATGGCGCAACCAATCCTTTTGCTCAGATATTCCGGAGCGAGACCCGCATCCAACCCACGCTCTGCACACCCACTTTGATTCGCGTTCGTTACGTCTCGCGCATCATCAGCTCAGACTCTCTCGCGCGTGCGCTCGCTCGACGACCTTCTGCATATTATTATTTAGGGTCTTTTGATTCCATCTGACTTCCGAAGCCCCCCGAGAGGCAGAAATAACGTTCGGGTTTTAGCTGGCGGCGGCAAAGCCTCCAGCTTTTTCCCGTACGAGCCATGCGTGCCGGATCCCTCTCGGGCATTGATGTGGAGGATCGACTTCCCTCATCAACGACCGGATCCCCTCCCCACCTTTAAGGCTCCCCAACCGTCCTCTTTACCGCCTCCCATCGTTCGTATGTACTTTCGATGCCGAGTTCTGCGGTCCGACGTAAAAACTGCATTTTTGACTCGCGCTTTGCAGAGCGGCCCTCCGATTCGCTGCGTTGTTTATGACTGTCAGGATTCAGACGAAAGCATTAATTTCGCCTCTTTTTGTGTCTGTATTTTAGTCATTTTGTTATTTGTTTTGTCTTTAAATAGACACGGTTTAAGCTCGAATGATGTATCTCGTGTCTCCTAAAACGAAAGTGAGCTTTTAATTGAAAAAAAAAAAAATATATATATATATATATATATATATATATATATATATATATATATATATATATATACGTCACATAAATGCTGTCCCTCACTATGAGCTTGAAATTGGATCAATAATACTTCAATAAATTGGCATTAATTCTGGGAAATTTCCAAAATGGGACCCGAAAAGACCATCTTTTTTCTCAAATAAGGGTCAAAGTGAACATTATTTCAACAGGACCAAGTGCCATCACTTTCAAATAAGGCCAAGTGGATCTTTGTTTCAAATGAGGGCCTAAAGTGGTTATGTTTGTTTGAATAAGGACTTGACTTTTCGGCAATCAAGGGTATATTTTTGTCTTTTGTCATTTTCCGCCTTTTTTCTTTCCTCTTTTTTTTTTTTTTTTTGGAAATTTCAAAAAAAGACCCAAAGTGCCATTATTTTTTCAAATAAGAAGTTCGGTGCAAATGACTTTGTTTCAATAAGAATCTAAAGTAGCTTTGGTTGTCTCAAAATATGGACCCCACCTCACCAATTGCTGACCAGCTAAATTTTTTGATCGGTCAATGGTATTTTCCCCTTTTTTTTTCCTTTTTCTTTTTCTGGTTCTTCTTCTTCGTCTTTGTCGATGGCCGCCGGCGATTCGGCGATACCCACAAAGGGCTGGGCGAGGGTCGCCTTCGCCAATGAGGGCCATCCACGCTAGCCATAAGCGAGGGATGGCGTTGCTTGGGCATGGCGACCCTCACCCAGGGGCCATCTACAAGGTCGGCCCTCACTAGCCACTAGTAAGGACCGGCGTGGGCGACCCTCGCCCGGCCCTCTTCAGGCATCGCCGGTGGTCGGTCGGCCACTAGCGAAGAGGAAGAAGAAGAACCAAAAAAAAAAAAAAAAAGAGGAAAGAAAAAAAGGCGTAAAATGGCAAAAGACAAAAATACCCTTGATCGTCGAAAAAGTCAAGTCCTTATTCAAACAAACATAACCACTTTAGCCCTCATTTGAAACAACATCCACTTTAGGCCTTATTTGAGAAAGTGATAAGACTTCTCCCTATTTGAAACAATGCTCACTTTGGGACCTTTATTCGGAAAAAGATAACACTTCAGGTCCCATTTTGGAATTTCCCTTAATTCAGTGATATGGCGTCTTCACTTTGTGATAGAATTAATATTTACTCAATTTAAACGCGTGCGTTCGCATTTCATTTAGTTTTGTTTCCTCATTTATAATCCATTTGTCTTTAAATTTCACTTGTTTTAGATACAGCTTATACCACTTGAAGCATATTTGTTTAGAAAAACAGAATGACAACGACAACTTTTTTTGTTTTTTCCCCCAAAATCCACTTACTCTAAGGTTAAAAAAAAATCAGATAAAAGATAATTTCATCAGTTTGAATTTATTTATCTACTATTCAACCATTAGTCAATTACACTGAAAAATACTTTCGAAAGACATAACACTAAATAATAATAATAATAAATCCACATGTGAAGAAGAAAATAATAATCAAACTCTTCTTTTTAGATTTCCCTATTAGTAGTTCACTTATCTAAATAATAAGTTCAAAATTTTAGGCCGCATCCCGTGTATCCCGTTCGACAAATGTTTTGACTTGATACTCGGTACATTCTGTGGTTAACAAACACTACAAAAAGGAAAAAAAAAATAAAACATACATAAAATTTACATTTACGACTAAATGGGCGGGCCATGTAATCAATTCAATACCGATCTCCTTCCTTGGTTTGCGATCCTTATGAGGGGTATAGAGATTTGAGTATATTATAAATCCACGGCAATCGAGCTTGTTGAACGAACCCCTGCGGAGAGTTGACCTGCAATATAATAGGAAATTGCAGTTGACCTGCAATATGATTCTAAAATCGATTGAATGTAATTGGAATCAGACTCGGTCCATCACATGAAGTCATTTGGCGATGACGACGACGATGATTGTTTCTTATTTTCATTGTAGCTTCTACAGTCACGTAACCAAATGGGAGGGGGTGCGGTGGGGGCTCGATCCATATTTTATAAAATTATGTCAAAAGTTTCCTGAAATATCGAAAATGACAAATAGATTCCTCGAAAATAATATGCGTCATGGCACGGGAAAACCTGAAAATACTTTCACATGTACGTGTATAATAAGAATAAGACATAATCAGAGAAGATCGAGATATTTTGATTGACTGAACGGGACTAGTGATTTCAAAAGATTTATTTTAACATGAAATTAATTGATTCTAGACGATGATGATAATAAAATAAAAAAAAAAGAACCGGAATAATGGAGGTGGCAGGTGTGAATCATGCACCTCTAGCCCCACTTCTTTGAATTTTGTTTTTCTTCCTTTTCTAGTTTCTTTGTAGAATTTGTTTCTTTTCTTTCTTTCATTTTTTTCTTCAACCGTGAGAAGATGCTCTACAATATTTTCCCTCATTCTCGTTTTCCTCTTTATTTTTTATCCGATTGAAGACAAATTTATCTTCTATTTTCCAACTTATCTTTTGAATATTCCGACCAAAAAAAAAAAAAAAAAAAACTTATGTTTTGAATACAGTATTAGGATTCTTCTACTGTATATTTCCACGCTAATATTCTTTCATTATGCATTTCCAGTTGGATCCCAATATGAAAATATCATTTAAATTTTCTTGAATGTTTTTATTGTGCAACAAATCGAATTTAAGACAGTTAAAGCAGAATATTTTCACGTTATTATCGAGGTAATATCCATCCAAGTGAATGTATATTCTACTGCCCCGATGTGTATAGAAGGGGTTGCCACGTATTATGGCACGTGTCAATTTGTATTTTTCTTAACACTACTAACAACAATTTAGTTCATTTTATCAAACTAAAGCCAAAAAAAGGTAGTCTGATAAATGAACAACCGCAAAACGATGAATTAATTTACTGGTAAAAATGATCTCTTCACCAAATTATACTTCGCATCGAATGATACATATGTCTTACTTTTGTTTGCATCCATTAATTTCATATTGTAATTATATCAAATTATCCCACCTAATACAATAAGGAGAAGAAATACTTATAGAAGTAGCGAGTTTACATTAACAATTGTCTCGAAAGAGTGATAAGAACGTGCAGCATGAGAGACAGGTTTTTTTTTTTTTTTTTTTTCAATAAGTAACACATATTAGGTGTTTATCATTGATCAACAAAGTCGTTCGATATTAAGGAGGAATGATGATGTGGAAATAATGCGTTTTTTACCAAAAGAAAAAAAAAAAGGAATTACTTGGAAGATTTAATTTTCTCTGTGGTAATATACGGGCCTATTCTACTGGGCCAAAAATAGAGGACTACCAGGAAACACACATGAATGAAGGTTTTTAAGGCTGGAAACACTTGTAAAAGGGGAACTGTTTGGCTATGGTATAGCGGTCGGAACAAACTTTCCAAATCGGCATTAGGAGGCTCATAACTCCTATCGAAACAAAATTTATGACCAGTTTCTAGCACACTATGCGGATTCTCGATTGCTGGTTTTGTAATGATCCAATCATTGAATGAAACCTGGCGAAAATGAAAGAAGCGAACACTTTGCTGAGGAACAAAGTTTCATACTTGTGTTTCTTCAAAGCCCCAATTCGCTACCGCTCTAAGACTGAATTATACGTTACAAAATATCCCACCAAAAGCTCAGTGGTTTGCTTTGATGTACCCATTACTCCGGACCTACTCCTCCTTTCCCGAACCGGCCCTTTCCTCCCGGTGCCCGCGTGCTGTATTTTTGCTTGTCAGAAGCTCTAGAAAAACCTCAGCAGCCGTGCCCCAAGATGCATGATATGTATGTCGCCTGTTCTGATCATCTGAATAAGCCCACAAAAGAAGTAATAGCCCAAGATGACAGAGCAGGACTTTACTTCAGCTAAAAGCATGATGACTAAGCGTCATATGTGATAGAATCGGTGTAGTGAAACGCCTCTTAATTAGTTTGGTGGAGCAACATGGTGACTTGCCATTGGTGAGAGTTACCTTTACAGTTAAACCTGCAAGAACCACCTTTAAGTCCCTACTTGCCTATCGTACCATCATTATGGAACCGTATTATCGGGTTCAATTGGCCATCCAATGAAAATGAAGTTCCAAGACAATGATGAAGTCAATGACGTTGTTTAAAGTACTTCGGACGACTAAAATGAGTTCTCTGAGGTTGTTTTGGAAAGGGCCAGGTCATTGGCCATTAGTTATTTCTTGTAGAGATTCTTTTCACAATGATTTTATCCCTTCTTTTTAATCTTTCAAGGACATCTCAATTTGGCCTGATGATTGGTGCAAACTTTTGCCAAAGATAGGTAACAGCGTAGCTGTCTCTCGCTCTCGTTTGGTTACAATATCAAGTCCAAATTTCATCTTGATAGATAAATGGTACATTTTATAACGTTTATATTTTTGGAAACAGTTTCTTTTCAAAAACATTTTTTTTTCTATTTTTGTTCTCGAGAATAATTTATGAATATTTTAAAACGTTTGGTAACTATATAAAATTTATATTCCCGAATAGAAATATATTTGGTACAACCCCAAATATTTTTGTGATTTATAATTTTATTTATTTATTAATAATTTTATTGCATTTTTTTTCTTCTCCTCTCTCTTAGCCCCCACCGACCTTGGCCTTGGCCGCGGCGACCAACTAGACCAAGGCCGACGAGGTCGTTAGTCTTGGGGCGAGGGGAGCCTCATCGTGGCTTAGTGAGGCTCAGCCTTGCCCGGCCACCGCGAGGTCAGCCTCACCCACCCAGTAGACATCAAGGCTAGCAACTAGCTGGGGGAAGAAGAGAGGAAGAGAAAGAAAGAAAAGAAGAGGAAGAAAATAAAGAAAGAAAAACATGTTTCTTGTTTCTTGAATTGTTTATGAGAATAAGAAATAATTTTGTTTTTATTTCTTATTTTTATTCCAAATCTATTCCCCAAAACAATTTGTTCCTAAGAACAAAAAAATTACCAAACACGTTTTCGTTCTATTTACATTGCAGGAAACAAAAGAGCAAAAACAGTTGTTCCCAGGAGCGTTACCAAACAGCACCTAAACCTAAAAACTCTAACCGATTGACTAAACTGCCATATATATGTTATTTTCTTCTTGAGTAATCGCTTTGATAAGATATTGTTTTCATTCTTTACGTTGGATAGTGACCCAAGTTTTTTAGGAAGAATTACCAAGAAGATCCTAAACCTATTATACTCATACTAATTTAGTTATAAACCTTTCATTTTGATTAATTTAGTCCTAAATATTTTAACATTTTGCCAATATAGTTATAAATTTTTTAATTGTATCAATTTAGCCTTAAACTTTTTAATGATTTGTCAATTCAAGGTTGGCCGAAAAATGCTAACGTAGCAATCTTAGTTAGCACTGGCCATCCTAGATGACATGGTTAATCTTTGAAGTGAACAAATTTTTGAATTTTTATTTTTATCTTTTCTTTTTTTTTTTTTCTTTTTCCTACACGTCGCGAGTGTGGGCACAAAGGTTGTAAGGCACAAGCAAGGGCCAGCGCCCCTTACCTAATGTACGTGAGGGCCTCCATGCCCTCGTTGACCATGGGTGAGGGCATAGCAACCCTCACTTGGATTTGGGAGGGCTCTCACTTGTAGCCAATATTGATCAAATAGAGACGTCAATATTTTCCGATCAAAATTTGATTGAAATGATCAAATTGGCAAATCATCAAAAGTTTTAAGATTAATTTGGCAAATTATTGAATGTTTGGACTAAATTAGTACAACCGAAAGGTTTATGACTTAATTGGCAAATTGTTCAAAGATTTAAGACCGTATCGGCATAAATGAAAAGTTTATGACTGAATTAGTACATCTACAATAGATTTAGGACTTTTTTGGTAATTTTCTCAAGTTTTTTATGACTTACATTAATGATAATTACAAATAAATTATTGAAAAATAGCAATTCTTGAATAGCTAACGCGAGTGCAAAGCGATTCTTCACTTACTCCACCCATTTCAAGATTGTAGTTGTATATTTTCTATTTTGACAGCAACTTAAATTTACCCACTTTTAGGAAAATCTTCAAAGACTACTTCATTGTTTGATTAGTTGAGAACTTACTGATAAAATAAGCAAGCAAAGAAAGCTCCGGAGGTTGCCACTTGCATAAGCAGGACACTGAAACCGTGCATATTCTATCAAAGCAGGGTGAGGTCAGGACGCAAAAGCCCAGACATGAAGGCCCAACCTTTTGATCAGGATTTTAGGGAGATGGCTCCAATGGAGTCAGTCGAGTCAGGCCCGAGTCACATTGAATAATGCGAAGGCGGGTGCCTAATGCTTCTTAATCAAAAGGCGCACCTGCCCATATATGACCCACAAGTGAAACTTGGCGGTACTCAGTGTCGACGGATTCATGTCATTTGATTAACTGGAAACATCTTGGCTCATTGTTTGAAGCCATGAAAAGGAAAAAAAAAGGGTAAATCGTGGATGTTAGGTTTGGTCAAAGCAAAGTGCATTGATTTGCAAGTAGGGTGGGGACTGATCTCTGTTGGCTCCCCTTTACTAATGTTGTGGTGTCTGCTGGCCTGGGACGGTGGCCGTTTGATTTGAGTTCATTACAGCTTCACGAGCGATGAGCAACGGAGGGATTCCTTCGAGAGAAAGAATTGTTTTAGTTGGTGGGGTTGGTTTAGTCGAGTTGGTACCGCGAGATTTCTACCAAATCTCACATCCTCCAAAAAGAAGAAGAAGCAGCAGCACAGATTCTTGGAGTGACTTCAAAGGAACCCGCCACCGGCAACACGCGTCCAAAAACGCCAAGCATATTGCCGCAGCTTGCCTTTACAAGCTACAGCCTGTGGGCTCCTTAAAAGAAGATAGGATGGAGGAGCGTTCGGTTAGTTGGGACGTTTATGTGCAAATGTTCAGTCCTTATCACGGAACCATGATGTGATGTTGGTTGCGCCTCCTGGCCGTTGATTAACACGAGTGTAATCTCCGCCCTAGCCTAGCTTAGCCGACTCACTAGCTAACATCGGAGGTATGAGTACAGAGATGGTCCCAGGGCTTCTCTCCAATCCAAAATGATCATGTGATCTGATCAGTGATCACATACGAGCGATGGATTACGTCCTGATGGATCTGCAATCATGCCTTTAAAACGGTAAAGGAGTCAAGCGACGTCGGTGAAGCTGACATTTGGAAAGCGCTAGTCGATCCGTAGCTTGGCGATGCACTTTCCATCCGGAAGGTCTAAGGAAACTTGGGCTGACGTAAAAGGCCAGAGTCCCGCAATTACTGCATGTTTTGTCGAACTCGTTCAGATAAAAAAAATAAAAAATAAAAAGACCTATGTATTGCTAGCCAATCGACCGTAGGGAGGAGAGGGAGCTCCATGGTTAAAGCTAGCTGTCCCTCCAAGTTTCCAAGTGGCAAGTCCATCCAAAGAAAGATAACGTAGGATCTAATGACCAAGTAAGCATACGGCGAACATCTGCATACTCATAATCTAGATAGTCAACAGATTTCCCAACCATACTTCCTAGGGAGTCTTCTACTCTATAGCAAATGATGAAAATTGAGTAACTAGGCAACAAGCCAAGTTTACTTTCTCGAGCCCAAATTCCTTACTCAGTCATGCATGAGCTCATTTAAGTACAATTCATTTCTTACATTCTACAACACCATTGGCTATGATGTGTCAAGCCATCGTGTCTCACATTCCCTTCTTTCTAGATAAAATCTTTACCATAGAACCCTATGCCGTCATCGGTTCTCGGGCACTTAATCTATTTATCCGAATGCTTCTCAATTAGTGCCTTCAACTTCTTGAATTGATCAAGCACATCGGATTTGTGCTTTAAAAAGTATACCCATATCTTCCTAGTGTAATTGGCAATGAAAGTCAGCATATATCAGGAGCCTTCTTTGAAGGAACCGAAGATGGGGGCCCGGATGTCTAAATTAATGTATTCAACTAGTTGCTATGTCGAATGAATAGTTATACCAAATTTATTTTGGTATTAATTCCTAAAAGCAGTGCTCACACAAGTCTTGCTTTCGTGTCTATTGACCCTTCAACATCCCTCTTACTCAGCATTGTAAACCTACTTCACTTATGTGCCCCAAACGCATGTGCTATGATTGAGTCAAGTCTAAATTCGACTCATCTGATGAAACTGCGTGAATGATCTATGTATGTATGCATGTGAAGGCCAAGAGTCCCTTTTCACGAGCAAAGCCCTTTTGCTTCCCAAGATAAGTCAACCGGCAATTCCAGCCCGACCAAACTTGGATAAAGAAAATAGATGAAAGTTGACAATGCCTGTCTTCCAGTTTGCAGAAGCTCACCACACGAGGACTCCAGCATTTAAGGATTCAGTCAATAATTCTGATCATTATCCAATTTGGATCAGGTTTGCATTACTGAGCCCAAACTCGAAACATGATTCCTAAGTACAAACATTATTAATTTATTAGTCTCCCTCTCTCTTCCTTAGGAAGGCGCAGTTGCCACGGTGTTTCTCAGCAATACGGGTGCTCTCACACACAAGCTCTCAAGAGCCTAGCTAAAATAAACCAAAATCAGATTCTCTAATTAGCCATTTTAGTGTCAAAAGAAAGAAAACTTTAGGATTGAAAGAGACCAGAGAATGTCTCTTCAATAATCCCCTAAACCCTGTGCAATATTGGGCTGGGCAATGGACCTTTAACAACAGCTCTCACATAAGACAACTGATAAACGGATTAGTAATGGTGAATGTTGCAAAAAGAACTAGACAGTCACTAAGATAATCCATGAACTAGGCATGCTCTGGAACTTCTAGCAAAGAATGGCATGAAAAAAGTACACCAGAAAGTATCGAAAGGGGAATGGCAACGCCTTTATGCTAATACATATGAGATATTAAAGTTCTGTGCGTTATCTCCATTCTTTCTCAGTTGACAGTCAGAAAACAAGAGGAACTCATTGTTCTCTATCAACTTAAACCTCTGAGTACAAAAAATTGTGTTTTCCATATTGCTCGTCAAAGCATAAGCCTCAAACATTAGGCAGACAGACTAACAGCTCTACCGCTGACGTATGCACCCAGGGTTTCATTCAAATAAAAACAAATTAAGGAGTCTTGAGCTGAGGAAGAAGGGATTCTTGGCTTTTGATTCCTTATGATATCGTCCGAACAGGGGCCAGCAGACGGAATGGATTCTGTGAAGTAAATGAAGTAAAAACACCACGGTCGCTAATCCCATGTATCATCTCTGGAAGTTCACCAACATCTCTGCCTTTTCCCCTATGGCAAACACGAATGAACCAGACGATCCGCTCTAAAAGACACATCGACATCACACCGCAAAGCGCAAACCGCAACAGTCAAATGCTCATTACTTCCACATTTCTACGAAAGACAATATGGCACACTCACGACGAAACCGATCGCATCCGCGGCGAGAAGGGAAAAGAGCCCGAATCACCTGTGAATTGGACAAGAGGCCGCCTTGAGCTGCGTCGCGTCCACCGCTTCCTTGTCCGACTTGAACCTGTTCACCCTCGTCTGAAGAATCCTGGTAATTCTGGCAGTCGACTCGCCGCCTGCAGATACAAAAACCCCAAAGCAAACCCCGCATCACCCTCCCGCGGCCAGCATTGCAATTCCTTCCGAAAGAAGAAAAGAGAGGCAGAGGCGGTGACCCTTTTGAGAAGGGGACGATGGTCGTACTCGAAGCAGAGCAGCCCTGGCAGTTGCAGAAGCGCTTTACAGACGACGTTGCCGGCGGCGTCCCTGCCACCGCTCGGGGTGGCGGCCGGGGGACGATGGCGGCCTGCCGTCAGCACCGGCTGCGCGCCTTGAGTCGAACCCATTGTGGGCGGCCTCATCGCCGTTGTGGGCGGCGCCAGGAGGCGACGAGGAGGACGGAGGAGCTCGGCGATGCTGCTGCGGCTCGTGACAAATCGAAACGCCGCTTAGAACTTGAACGCGACGCGACGATCTTCTCCAACAAGACACCATGGTCATTGATTTTGTTTCAATCCAATTCTTTTAATTTTTAAATACCCTTACTTTTTCTTTTTCTTTTTTTCCCATTCTCTCTCCTATTCTTCTTCTTCAGTGGCGTGACATATTCCAGGCTAGATGAGGGGCCGGCGATCTACCAAAGTGTGGCAGGATGATGGCGGGAGCCGGCAACCAGGATGAATTTTCTAGATGAAGAAGAAGAAAAGAAAGGGGAGAGCCAAGAAAAGAAGAAAAATAACTAGTCTTGATACCCTCATATTTGTTTTTGGGAATAAAAATCAAGCATTTTATTTTTTATTCTATTCCAAATCTACTTTAATGAAAAAATAAAAGAGCTTGTTCCAGGGGAACCTTTTCGATTTTGTTAAAATTATTTATGGGGAACAAAAAATCCGTAATTGAATTTTTGGATAGTTAATTTACTGTTTGGTAACCATCCAAATGGTGCATGGTTTCCGATTGCTCTTGTTAGCCAGAACAAATCCAGCTTTTGGCAAAATTTATTTTGGGAAATTAATCAAGAATAAAAAGTTGATTCTTATTCTGGAACAAATCTGAATCAAGGCAACTCTTCTTCTTCTTCATCATTGACCACCATCCACGCGGGTTCAGCCGCCCGCCTGGGCAGCTTCCGTCGCCCCCGCCTCCATCCACGGCAATGGTGCTCTGAGCTCGAAAAGCTCACCGCTCAGCCGAGAGGCGGGCCTCACCCGGCCCCGCCGGTGGCCGAGGCGGAGGCCACCTCGCTCGGCCAGGCGACGCTGCGTGAGGTCGCTAGCCCTCACCCAGGTCTTCGGCAATCGGCCACAAGAAGAAGAAGAAGAATAGAAGAAAAGGAAAGTAAAAAATTATTTAAAAATTAAAAGAATCTTTTGATTTGAAATCAGAATCAATGAGCACGTCTACTAAACGATTTTATTTCATAAAAAAAAAATTAGACAATTACCAAACGACTTAGTGTGCTTTAGAAATTATTCCCGATAAGAATAAAAAAAAGAATCATCATTTCTCGATCGAATCGATACCTAAACAAAATGCGTTACCAAACGCACCCTTAACAAATGTGCCCCCTTATAAGCTATCTCTTCTTCTTCTTTTTTATAAATTTTTCACCGGTAGTTCAAAAAGCAAAAGAACACAAATTATTTAGCTTCAAAACCGCTGTGTTTCATCCAATGGTGAAATATTATAAGCAGTATTGTCTTGATGGGACTATCATCTGAATTTGTAAGAAAGTGATGACCAAAAGGTAATTATTTAAGAAATTAAGTTTCGTTTCGCACTTAAAACGTAAATCTATTAGGAAAGCATACATTTTAGTAGTTTCTATGCCATGTCATGGTGAGCATCTATAGGGAGGATAGATGATTATCTCCTGAGAGTAAATCTTGGATGGACAAACATGACGTTGGTATGTCACTCAACGACCGAGCACGGATTTTTATCGGGGTTCGTATTTAAAAAAGAATTCTATGCGTCGATCACGGCATATTAGGGCCCGTTTGTTTTTTATTCTTTTTTTTTCTGTTTTTGAACAATTTTTCCATGTTTTTTTCGTTAACAAAAGAAAAGGAACGCAAGCGTTTGTGTTTTTTTATTCCAAAATCGTTTTTGTTAGAGGAAGCACGTAACGGAAACATCTGTAACTTTTCTTCTTTTCTTCTTTGGCCTGCCGCCGGCCCTAGCCATGGGCCGGCGATGACCCATTGCCGAGGGTTTGTGACCTTCTGTATCGCCCAGGGGCAGCGAGCCTCGTCGTGGCCGGGCGAGGCCGCCTGGCCGCCGCCACTTTGCCAAGGCCGGCTGTGACCGGCCAAAAGAAGAAAAAAAGTGAAAAAGGAAAATAAGAGTGGAAAAACAGTTAAAAATTTAAAAGAAATAAAATTATACAAATTTACCAAACGTGCTTCCGCATTCTTTATTCTAAAACAAGTTTAGCAAACACGTCTTTTGTTCAAAAATTGTTCTTAACAAAAACATTTTTTTCTATTTCCGTTCCCTAAAGAATTTTTAAATGGGAATGTTACCAAACGCACCATTAGTATACGCTTTGCTTATATTTCTTTTTTGTTTCTAGAAACAAGCAAATGTAAAAACTATTTCGTTTCAATGAACAATTTAACAAAAAAAGAACGCGCTGAGAACTTGTTCTCGAAATAAAAAAAGAATAAACATATTTTGCAGAATTTGTGTTTTTTCGTTTCTTTTAATTTTTTAATATTTTCATTTTATTTTTCATTTTTTTCTTTCTTTTCTTTTTTTTCTTCCCTTCTCCGGTCGGTCGGGGTTCGCCATGGCCGGCAATCGACCGACGAGGATCGCCGCCGCGCCTAGCCACGGCGAGGCCGAGCCGCTAGGGGCCGACAACACTGGCCACCGCGAGGCCGGCGACACTCCGGCGAGGTCGCCAGCCTCGACGGCCATGGCCGAGGCCAAAGAAAAAAGAAGAAGAAAAGAAGCAGCTAAAAAAAAAGAAGTTAAAAAGCAGAGGGAGCAGGTAAAGTGCTGCTCTTAAATTGCTTCTACCTGGGCGAGGCCCCTAGCTAATACTCTGTTTGGCCCCTAGCCGCATCTCAAATGCAAACTGCGACCGGTTACCCAATTCATCAAATCCAAAATTGCCAGACTATATACAAGCCCTGCAAACTAGGGCAAAAGAGTGACAAGGATCGAGAGCAAATGCGAACAAAAGTGATCGTCATATTAGTGACTACCAGCCCTCAACGTGCAGTCCGCTTGTTTTGTTGTCCCTTGCAAAAGACAACTCGACATAGCTAATACTCTGTTCCGGCCCTAGCCGCATCTCAAATGCGAACTGCGACCGGTTACCCAATTCATCAAATCCAAAATTGCCAGACTATATACAAGCCCTGCAAACTAGGGCAAAAGAGTGACAAGAATGAAACTAACACTGTCAGGTCACCGACAGCAGCTGTGATGGGTGGGCTATGGACCGCTCCGCTAGCTAGGCAAATCCTAGGCCCCTAGTTCTACAACATGCATCTCAGCTCGGTATCATTCATGAGAATAATGCAGAAAGCAAAACGGTAGCACCAGTCACAGATACACATCATCAAAGCCAGTTCCATTCGGTCATCTGACACAGAAACATTCTGACCCAAGCAAGCAGTATCACCTTCGACGGAGATCATCAACCAGCACCATATTAGAGATATAGGGAAACCATTTCCATGTGAGTATACCACCAAGAGCACGTGACCTTCTGAAGTCCAGAGTAACCGGCCTCCAGTCAACTTACAAAAAAGGTGAAAAACAGTTACAAATAACAGCACGCCTTGAATACAACACTGAGCTGATCGTAGTTAGTTCTTCGGACCGATATCCTTGAGAGTAGAAATCTGCTCTTCTCCCATAGCGGACATAACAGTCACCACCAGATCCTTACCCTCAGCAAAGCCATCCTTGATCTGCAATGACAGGATGAAGTGAGCTCCAAAGTTCTTCTTGAGCAAAATGAGGCATGTAAACATCATTTACACTGGCTGGAGTACTCACAATAACTTGAGATGCATTCCTACTATCATTGGGACTAATAAGAAGAATCGGTGTACATAATTTAAAAAAACTTACGAACCTGTGCCAACAAACTCTCATCAGTTGGGAGTCTGAGATCATCCTTGGTGCCTCCAGTTTCAGTCAGCAGACTAACCTGGAAGATTGTAATCTAGTTAGACCTGAGAAGGCTCACAGAGAAAGGGGTAAGGACTTTCACGATATACATACAAATCCATCCTCAGAAATATCAATCAGCTGATAGTCAGTACGATTGACGTGTGGAACCTGCCAAGGGAGAGCGAAAAAGGCGAATCACATTGACAGCTGCAGTAATAAAAAGTAGTATAAGGGTATGACATCGATCTCGAGATACAGGATACACACATCACAGTTGTGCGATGATGGAACAATATCTTCAAGCTTCTTGTTGTTGAAGATATCAATCCCAACAAAGTGGCACTTGGCATGACTGTGCTTTCCGGTCTTGGAAGTGGAAACTTCAACAACCTGTCGAAAGCAAGTCAATATTCTAGTCTGCACTATGGGCCGGGGCATGAATGTATAAACAAAAGTGGATAGCAAAATAACAAAAGTGAACATCCCAAATGAAAAAAATAAAAACAAAAACAAAAAAACAAGACCACCCTGAAATGGAAAAAAATGATCCATCAGAAATGATACCAAACAAGAAAGGCATCTCTCAGTCTTACAAACTAAGACTCACTAAAAATGGCTCGGATCAAATATGGGTATTTCAGACATTAGAGAAAAAGGTCAACCAAACAATGAACTGTGTACTTTGAATTTGGTCTGGTCGTGGACACCTACTTTGACAGATGGCCTTCTTCCAGCGTCAACGCACGCACGTACATAACTTAATGTATGAATTAACAATTATAACTTCCCACCATGTACTCAAAGGCATAACCTTTAAGATCGGTCGGTCGACATACCCGGCAAGGACCATAAGGACAACCTTAAACCGGAACACATCACATCAGATTTCTATGTAATACCCAAAATTGCTATTCCCTCAGGAACAAATAGGGACACGCGAGCACCAGGCGGCCCGATTTCAGGACAAGATTTCGCGGCGAACGAACGAAACCAAAGTCAGAGAGAACAAATTAGCAGAACTAAATAACAAGCAGCTCCTAAAGGCACGTATCAACGACCAGCTCGGAATCAGAACCAAATCAAACCCACAAAGCCGCGGCAATCATCTCCAATCGATCAGAACCGGAAATCCACACGGGGGATCCGAACTGAATCCGAATCCATCAAATAGCTCCGGCGGAATCGAAACGCTAAAATCAAACAAAACGCGCGAAATCTCATCGAACGACGGGCGGTGGCGAAGGAGGGAGCGGATCTGGTGGCGGGGGAGAGCGCGCACCTTGCAGGGGCGGTTCTTGATGACGATGTAGCCGTTCTTGCGGATGGCGCCGGCCTGCTGGGGTAGGTCTTGACGCCCGCGTCGGCCTTGGACTCGAAGTGGTGCTCCTCGTCCGACATGGCGGCGGCGGCGGCGGCGGCGGCGGTGGCGGCGATCGGAGCTCGACGGCAGCGGACGGCGGACGCCGGAGAGAGATGCGGAGGAGGTTCTTTGAGGTCAGAGAATCGCGGGGGACGATTCTCCCTTTGAGCTCTTTCTAGGGTTTCTCTGTTTCTCCTGGGCGTGGGCCCGGGCGAATCCCGTCCGTCGATTTCACCCTCCTCCTTTTTTTTTTTTTTTTGGTTTTTCGAGTATCCAACCAGATTCGAGTGGAAAAAGTAGGACTCGCGTTTTCTGGACGCTACCATCGATCGCACCATCGATTATTTTATTTTGAAAATAAGATAACTGGTCCTTCAATTATAATCTCATCTGTAAGGTAATTTCCGAACTTTCAATTCATAAAACGTGAACTCTAATTCGATGAGATCCTTAAAATTCCAATGCATGTTCAAATTAGTTCTCAATAATACGTATTATGTTTAATATTGTTCAACTTAAACTAATGAAGAATGACTTAAGTTATTTATATAGTTTGAGATTAGTTTGAATATTTACAAAATATTCAAGAATAATATCGAATAAATTAAAATTTTGGAGACACCTGGTCTAAAGTGTAAGAAGACTACATTAAATAAATTAACAAATTTATGATTTATTTATTTTTCAAATTTTACTCTATACTTACTCTAACGCCACTCGTACTTTTTGTCCCGTTTCATTTAGGTTTTTGAGCCGAAACCCACTCCCGAAACGAAATCATCCCCACCCCACCTCCCTAAAGACGGATTCGAACCCCCCACCTCCCTTCCACTTTCGGATAACCACTTCTGGCAAACCCCAAACATTATGCTTTTACGAATTATATTACACATTTAGTCAAAGTTCAAATACTATCTATATTATTATCTTATTATTTATAGGTTAAATCGGGTCAGCCCGGTTGGAAATGGGCAGGCTTTGGCCACTTTGTTTGGGATCCAGTAGGCGGGCTTGGGTCATATTTCTCAATCATATTTCTTTCATTGATTTGCTATTTTGATGTATAAAGAAATGAGGGGCCCGCAGATGGGCCAAAGAATAAAAATAAGACACCACAAAACCCAAAAATATATTTTCTAGCTTCATTTTTAACTAGGAAATAAGAAAAGGTATAGAATAAATCTCATAATGAAGTCTCACATTTCATTTTGTTGACACTTAAATTTTTATCCAAAATCATTTCCAAAAAACGCTTAACTTGTTTTTCCACAAAAATATTTCAAATTAAATTCTTGCATATAGATTATCTAGGCATTTAATATAGTGTTTTAAATGGAATATGGTTTTCCTTCAAAAAATTAAATTAAATATATAAAAAAAAGATAAAAAAAGAAAAAAGATAAAAAAGTTAGCCAATGATCTAAATGTAGCTAGCCAAGCCCGGAGGTCAAATCGAATTAAAATTCAAATCGGGCCAAAATGCAATTTTCAAAAGTTGAGGGACCACCCGCAAAATTTGCAAAATTTTGCCCGAACCCTTAAATCATCATCTTGGTCACCACCAAGCTGAAATTGAACTTGGGCCAACTTGAATCAATCAAATCGGGGCCAAAAGACCAAGTTTGTGTTGAATTTGGTATTTTTGGATAAGAAATGGCCAATTTTGAGGACTTTCTTGCAAAATTGGGTGGGTAAAATTGCGAAATCTGGTCAAGATCTTAAACTACTATGCATGATCTTGCTAATTGATCAAAATCGCAGCCAAGTTGATGGATTAAAGCACTCAAACGAGCTACCAAAACCTAGTCCACGAATTGGTCTTATTTCGGAGTTGCTGAGTAAGCAACTTGGTGGCCCCACCATATCCTCCTCAGCCGCCCATCTAGCCCGATCTTTGCACGTGATTGAAGGCCATAAATGAGTAGTGCCAGTGGACGGAAATTTGCCAGGGATAAGCTGCTGAAGGCACGGGAAAATCGCACCAAATCCGGACACTCAACAGCTGCAGAAATTGAAAAATTGGGCTAAGTCAGAGAGTGGGTGAACTAGCTCAGTTGACAGGCTTGGTAGGTGGACAAAAGACCGACCAAAAACCCTCTAATTCAGTGGATAACATCTAGAAGCAAGCTCTTCAGGGGATGAGAGAGAGGAGACGAGAAGAAGAGGAGAGAGTCGGGATCGTTCCCCAAAGACACCTTCAGAAGCAACTCCAGAAAGCAAAAACCCAGAAATTCCAGACCGACCTTGAGAGAAAAGTGCAATTTTCACAACCTTGCAGCCAAAATTCGCCAAAACCTTCAACTAGAGAGTGAAACTTCACTCAAATATCTTCCAACCATAGGTCTCACGTCCCAAATGGAGATCGGGAAGGCCTCCTTAAGCCCCCTGAAAAACTACCTGGCGGGCCAAAGAAAGTCTGAATTTTTCTAAGTGTTGAGCCCGGTTGGTCACGAGTGAGAGAAAGCGAGTGTTTTTGAGAAAGTTGAGAGACAAAATGAGGAAAAACTATGAGTTCAAAACCAAAGTATAATACATAGCTTTGTTTGGTGTTTATTTTTCCAATAAAAAGAGGTTCTGAAGCTTGATTTTGAGGTTAATGAAAACCTTTCGTTATCAGTTCTTTCTTTGCAGATCTTGTTTTCCAGTTGAAGAAGCCAACTTCCACGGGCCCCCGAGGATAATTTCTGGTTTCTTGAGCGAAGAACTACTTGAAAGGAAACTAAGAAGCAAGGTAAGCATCCTAGATGTATTTTCTTTCGAGTTTGAGTACGTTTTGATCATGAAAAATCAAGAGGAAAAGCAGCCCGGAGGACTGATTTTCGAGGGGTGGAAATTTTTCTATGTTGGAATCTCTTCAAGAGTTTTGCATGTGTGCTTCTTGGAGAGGTCGTTTTGATGTCTTTCGGTGGGTCATTCTCTATGATTTTTGTTGCATTTAGGAAGCTCACAGTGCACCCACAATTTTGGATTTTCACAAGTAGTGTTTCCAAATTCATGTGATAAGTGTGTTTCTAATAAACAAAGATGCAATCTGTTTGCTTGACTTGGGTTCAAAACCTGGATTTGCAAAAAATCAGCTCAAACCTGTATTTGAGGACGATTAGCTGGGTTATTGTGTGTTGTGGCTATTGGCTTCTATCTAATATTTCTCATTGCATGTGGTAGTATAATCTTGATGTTTTTTTTTAGTTCCACATAATATTGCCTGCGTGGGTGTGAGCATTGAAGGCCGCCGTAAACATGGCCCGCTTGCTGTTTGGGTGATTTTAATGCACGCCAAGAAAGTTCATGAAATGCGCAACCAAGTTTCGATCTTGAAACGGTCGATTTGAGCTCGGTTGGCCGTGATATTCATGTGCTGTGTTTTCACGCATGTTAGTACAGATCTGGTTTAAGGAATTATTACATATCATTTTCTTTTAAAAATAATAAAAAAGAAAAATATGAAAATTTCAAAAATATCAAAAATGTTGGATGTTATCAAATTAAGCCAAAAATGACATCTAGGAGATTTTCCTAATTTTATAAAGTCATTTTTTCCTAATTAAAATGATATTTTGGTATTTTATAAACTTTTTGTAAATAATCTATTTTTGCTTAGATTAAAATTATTTAGAGTAATTTCATGCATCTAGGGTAATTTCATGCATATTTAAATTCTCATTTTGCTCACGGGGTCCTGCAGGTCCGGGCGTGATAACAAGGGCCATGTAATATTATTTGTCTGAGCTTTTGTATCGGGTTTTCATTTTCCCATTTATTTTCAAGTTATTTCAATTTCTTGGATGTTTACTTATGCACCGCTTTTCATTAATTTGAGTGTAAATTTCTCTTTCTAAATTATGTTAAGATTAGTCTAGACATTAAAAAACCTACAAAAACATTTGCATGGACGGCTTAGAGGTTTTGTAAGGATTATAATTAGTAATCAAGATTGTGTGGGCCATTTAGATGGAGCAACTTTCAAGTTGAGTGGTAGGCAAAGGGCGCTAATTAAAACATTAGCGTAAACAAGTCCCGGATTCCTAGAAATCTCTGGTTGCGTAGGAATCGAGACAACACTCCGTGCCTCGATTGGTTTCTAGCCGACCCCAAATAGGCTAGTGGCGACTCTAGAAATATTTAGGTTGTTAAGAACTAAAAAACAAAATCCAACGTCGTTACGAGGTATGGGCTTGGGAGAGCCCGCCTTGCTTTGGTGTTAGGGCCCGTTGGTCCGCCTCTTTGAAGCAAATACCCTTAAACCATTCTTTCTTTTCCCCGAACGGAAAAAAAAAGAGGTCGTGACACGCCTTATAACACATCAATACCAAGAATCTTTCATCTCATTAATACTTAAATTTGTGCGATGACGAAAAGTACAACACATAGGATTTTAAACGGCCACTATAGCGAGAACCACGATGGAAGGTATTTTTCAGTTCATTAAGAGGTACCCCTGAGACCAAAAAAGTTGAAGTATTAATAGGGATAAGTGCAATAGAAATCTTAAACTTATTATGAAAATGTACAATCGAGTCTAAAACTTTTAAAAAGTGTAATTAAAGTCCCTAAAACTTGTCACGAAAATTCAATAAAGTCCCTAAAACTTTTAAAAAGTGCAACCGAGTCATAAAAACTTTCAAAACATGAATCAATGGAAGGACTTCACATTAAACCACTTTGGCAAGTTTTCAGATTTGATTGTACTTTTTGAAGATTTTAGGACTTAATTGCATTTTGTGACAAGTTTATGACTTAATTGTAATTTTTGAAAGTTTTAGATTTAATTGCATTTTATAACAAATTTTAGAAACTTCTAATGCACTTATCCTAGTACTTACAAGAAAAGGTGTAGAATTTTTTTGTAGGATTTCTAAAAAAAAACACGTAAGGAGTGGTCGGATGGAGTTTGAATTCTTTTTTTTTTAGGTTTTTTTGTGTACGTAAATTGTCAATTCAATTTTCTCTAACCATCAACGGAAAAAAAAATGAATTGAAGGAAACTACATGAATATGGAGAACATTAAGCCCAACTTGTTATTTAGTGAAAAAAGAATTCATTTATTAAACTATAAGGAGTGGAAATAGCCCCACCCTATATCAAAATTATCATACTAATCTTTGCCATTGGCCAAAGGCTCCCTTTTGTTTCATGAAAAACATTTGTCTCATTTTTCAATGTTTGATTCATTTAGAAAAATGAGTCAACATAAATATTTTCCTAATCAATGGAAACCCTAAGCTTAAATTTAGAAAATGATTTTCTTTAAAAGATAAAAATCATTTTCCAAAAACACGACTAAGGGCCTATTTGTTAAAATCTGTTTTTGTTCATGGAACAAACTTTTTTGCTCTTTTTGTTTCGGGAACGAAAAAAGAATAGAAAACCCGTTTGGTAAAACTTGTTTCGGGGAATAGATTTGGGGGGAAAACAAGAAGTAGAAAAAGTCGCTTATTATTCTCGAGAACAATTTTTAAAATCTATTTTTTTATTTCTTTTTTTAACCTTTTCTTCTCTTTCTTCCTTTTGGCCGGTTAATCGGCCTTTACATTTTCGCGACCTTGTCGGAGTGTTCTGGCCCCTGAGAGGCGAGCCATAGCGAGGCTCGTCAACCCGCTCGCTGTGGTTAGGGACACGGCAAAGGCTTGGCCTCCCGGGCTAGGGCGAGGCTCACCTGGCTGGCCAGAGCTTAGCCTCCGCCTCGCGATCCGGGCGAGGCGGAGCCTCGCGATGCCTCACCAAGCCATCGCGGCCTCGACCTTGCCTAAGTTTGGCGAGGGCCGAGCCTCGCGGGGCTAGGGCAAGGCCCGGCAAGCTGCCGGACATCGCCCAACCGGTCGCTGGCGCGGCGGTGGGCCGACGACCGCCAAATAGAAAAAAGAAAAGAAAAAAGAAAAAGAAAAAAGGAAAAATAAGAAAAAAAATTAAAAAAATAAAAGAAAAAAATCTAAGAATTTTACCAAACGTATTTTATCCCAGAAATATAAATTTTTGGGAAGTTACCAAACGTGTTCTTTGCTCAAAAATTGTTCGAGAACCAAAATAAAAAAAAAAAAAAAAAAATCATTTCTCAACAAAAATTGTTCCATAGAATAGAAGAGTTACCAAATGCGTCTCTAAGTATCAACGCTTGGACCCTAAAACTCTATATTTTAGGCGCGAAAATTTAGATTTCAGCATCCAAGGCCCAGTCTTTGAAGCTTGGGCCTAGTTCATTGAGTTGACCTTGGTGTTGGTGCTTGGATCTTAGCCGCTCTCTAAGTCCATCGAGGCAAAGCTTGCAGGACTTCGTCTTGTATTCCGGACCACCGATCTTGTGCCACGATCCATTGAGGCTCGAGCCCAAAGCCCGGTGCCCATGCCTCATGCCTTTGCACTCCCAGGCTTCGGTCTATGAAGGTACAGTGTAGGATCTCAATATTGAACTTAGTTCCCAACATAAGCCCAAGTTCACAAAGGTCGTGCTTTGGTCCATTTGACCCCAACCTGGCTAGGTACCCCTATCCTGATCCATGGAGCCTGTGTTGAGGTTCATCGTGACCAACCCAAGACTTTTGTGCCCATACTCGATTCCCAAACCTGCTCATACACAAGTTACTAGTGCTTGAATAATGTATTACTATTTAGAAAATCAAAAGTCATATTTAGATTTTAGTTAACATATGGGAAAATATTGTCATTTTCTTGGAAAATGACTTCCAAAAATATATTTTCTAGAAATGTCATATTTTCCGCGAAATAAATGAAGCTTAAGGAAAAAATTTACCAAGGAAGTTAGCAGAGAAATTGGGTTGAGAGAAGGATTAGTGGAAAAGTGAGCTTATAATAAAGGAAAATTTACCGAAGGAATTGATAAGAAGATCATGAACAATTTTGTTTAACGGTGAATGATATCTTTCTAGGCCATTCATCCTCTTCCATTCTAAGTTTTGTAACTAGAATAACCCATAAGAAAGTACTCAACTAATTTTTAGTGTTCCATAGACAAGTATTCTACGTGTTAGTCACATGATGAATGCCGTATGAACCATGAATTACAAGACTCACACGATATGCTTGTCATTCTTCTGTTTGTTTCATGAAAATGACTAATTTCAAAAATATTTTCTAGAAAATGATTACTTATATCGTTTGTAAAAGTGAATGATGAAAAGTATTTTTATTATTTAAGAAAAATATTTATATGTAAATTGTTGTCAATTTAAAGTGATACGAGGATCATTTCTTGGGAGAATATTTTTTCCAAATCATTTATTTTCTATGAAACAGACAAAGCCTTCAAATTAGAAGAAATTTATTTATTTAATAATTTATCATCCCATGTGTCATTGTTGCGTATAGCGACTCTCAGATGAAATTTTCTCATTGCGCCAATTAATCAATAGGGCAAGAAAGTTCATACTTCTAACGATTTGCTCTAGAACATATATGATTGCATCGATTTTTTATTTTATATCGAGACCAAGAGGACGAACATGCTTATCAAGCAAATGCTCGAAAGGTGTAGGGAATATTCTATTTACCGTCAATGCTATGGATGGAATCAGTGCAACATGACAGTACAATGAAGAGCCAAAGTCCTTTTCAATAAAACTACGTGGGTAGAAAAAATGACTTTAGTACAGAGCATTTTGTTCTGTGTTTGGGAATATACGAGTGAAAGATTCTCGTTAATGCCATAAAAAAATTATCAAAATGATAGGTCCATACCACATTTATTTAAAATTAATTTTATCATCCCAAAAAATTACTTGCATACGATTTGAGATTTTTTGTGAAATTATTTTAAAAAAAGTTAATATCACGACAAGCTTTAAACTGATATATCCGTGACAAAGTTACTAAAACTATATTTTTTAATATCAAAAAACCTAAATTGAAACGATCATGACAAATTTACGTTTTGTTAATTTCCGTTAAATTTTATCATCGAATTATAAATGTACCGGTTTCTTTTGTTACATGTATACTAATTTATGATTTTCTATGGTATTAATCCTATTTAACCACTAAAAATCTAAACCCATACCATTATGATAAATTTATTTTATGTTAATTTTTGTTGTTAAATTGCTGAATTGATGACATGTGATGGTGGACGGGCACCCCAATTTGAGATTTCACCCTATGTTTGTTACGCTAATCCAATTTAACGAGAACTAACAAATAGTAAATTTGTTATAAATGTATCAAGTAATTAAAAATAACTGATGTATAGTTTGGGGTTTTTGGTAGCAAAAAATTATTTTAAATTAAATTTGTCAAACCAATACAAGTTTTAATATTTTTGAGGGTATCAACCCTTTATAAAAATAATAATAATTTTTTTATAGATTTTGATGATTTTGATGTTTTCATTAATAAATCTGAGGAGGCATAGAAAATGATAATTAAAAAAAAAAAAACCGGGAAGAAAGAAAGGGAAATCCCGAAACAAGGAGGCGACAGCATTCCCGCCCAGTTTCCGCAAACATCGATCCCCACGAAGCGTCGGCGGGTTCGATCGTTGTTTCCAAAACTCTCCCCCAGTAGTAGGACGCTTCGATCCCGACAAGATCTCGCCACATCGTGTTCCACGATCTTCGACACCATGTCTTCCACCCCCGGCGGAATTACTTCACCTCCCGCGGGCTCTTTTGTCTCCGTTTTGCTGCAGAGCGCGCGCCCTCGTGTCGCCTGGCAGGTCGGGAGAAACAAGGTACGGGTTTTCATCGGGGGCGGCGGGAATGAGAAGTGGGTCGGAGAGGTTTCGAGTTTTTCGGTTTCGAGCGCGCCGAAAGCTTGCGGTCCCTGGAGGGTCGTGTTGGGTTCGCCAAGATTCCAGTCAAGATCGTGTGATCGCTCTAGTTTAGGCTGTGGAAACGATGGTTTCTTGGAGAGGTGTAGTGTCGGGCTTTTTGGGTTATTGTTTCTTGAGCAGCCCTTCGATGGTCCCTCGGAGAACGGTTCTCCGGTGGCGTCGCTGTCGTTTGCAGCGTCTGTTCTGTTTGTAATTTCGATGCGATACGTCATGATGCACGGACAGTCGAAAAGTAGATCGGCTGAGGTGGTGGGAGCCCCGAAGTCTTATTTGCACGAAACTACGAATTGTGCATGGTTTCTTGATTATGATAAATTGACGCAGATTTGAAAGGACCATCCTAGATTTTACCAATAAAAAAAGAAAAGAAAAGATAATCGATGAATTTTGCAATTCCTATAGCTGTCATTACCTAAAAGATGAATTTTTATGCCAGCATTATTGTTAGGGTTCGACGTACAATTACAATGAAATAGAGAATAAAAGTGAAAAAAAAACAAGAAAAGAGATCAAAACATACGATTTTATCTTGATTTACCTTTAAACTTGAGTTACATCCAAAGAGAGAATATCATCATAATTAGCAATTCGCATCTCTTTGTTACATATTTCAATCACAAGAGAAAGAGATTATATATAACCAGTAAGGCGCGTTTGGTAACGCTTCGTTCCTCTAACAATTTTTAAGCATTTCAAGTTGTCTGCTAACTATCCAAAGTTTCAATTCTCGGAATAGAATTGTGTTTGGTACCGTGCTCAAAATTTATACTCCAAATCATTTTCTTTTTAATTTTTAAATAATTTTATTATTATTTTTCTTTTTCTTTTTTTCTTTTTGTTTCCTTTCTTTCTCTTCTTCTTCTTCTTCAAGTCACCGGTTGCTGCCTTGGGATGACCGGCAATCGGCCGACGAGGGCCGTCGACCTCATCGGAGCTTTGCCGGCCCTCGGTGAGGCCGTGCCTTGTCGGCCGAGCCATGGGCATGGCGAGCCTCGGTGGGGTTGGTTGAGTTGTCTTTGGGCTGGGCGAGCCTCACTCGGTGGCCGGGGGAGGCTTGGGCGAGGTTTCGCCTAGCCACGCAAGCTCACGGGATCAAGCTTGCCGGACGATCGCGCGATGGGCGGCAGACGGCAAATGGCAAATGGACGACAATGGTGGCGGTGGCAGCAGATGAAGAAGGAGAAAGAGGGAAGAAGAACAAGAAAAAGAAAAGAAAAAAAGAGAAAATAGGTTGCTTGATTCTAAAATTATTCCCGGAACAAATAATCAACTATATTTTACTTCTCGATTTTGTTCCAAATTTACTTCCTTTAAACAAAAAATAGAAATTTGTTTCCCGGAACAAAATTTTTACCAAACGGATTTTTGTTCTAAATTTATTTCCGGAATAAAAAAATAGAAATTATTACTGTTTGGCAAGTTAACAAACAGACCCTAAGTATTCATGAGCCCAACTTATCAATAAAATATGGATTCAAACTATAAAAACCCTATGGTGGCTCGGGTCTTGTTAGGGTGGCTGTGACCACCGTTTGCTTAACAAGGAGCAATTTCGTCGATGAGGAGTATGAATCATATTCCAATAATCATTACATGAAATTAATAGCTGGAAAATTTGCACATGAAGAAGGATACCATTGCAATTTGTCCTAACTCTTTTCAAAGTTCGATTCTTGGTAATTGCAAATTCTAAAACCATGGGGGCTGGCTTTTCTGAAAGTGGCCCTCGACAGGGGAAGTCTTCAAAGGCAAATTGTCCTCCTTTGGTGTACTTGCCAAAGCAACTCACGAACCGGCACCACCTATGTTGGAGTGCCGAGCGACCGAACAATAATATGACAGAAAAGAAATAAATCTGACACCGCATTTACGTGGATGTCATTGCAGAAACCTACTCCACTGGGAGAGTTAGGGCAGCGAATTTCACTATAAATCAAGCGATACAATAAGGCTGGATTACACACTCGAGCTTACTCAAACACTTTACCTGTTTCTCAAGCCCCCCACCAACCCAAACCCAATTCAAGGCACAAAAATTACCACATTCAAGCTCGAACGAAACACTCTACGTACGTCAAACAGGAACAGCGTCTTCACGTACGTATCCTCTTCGTAGGGCTTTTGCAAGCGGCGCGGACGTGCGGCTTGTTTTGCTTCGCGCGGCTTCAATTTCCTTGCGGCTCTTGGGAATTACGTAGGGTTTCAGCCGTCCACAGAACTCCTGGAGACGTTGGCAAATTATTTATATGTTCGCCCAAGGGAGGGCCCACCTACGCTCCTTGCTTCGGCTTCACGCTGAACTTGTGTGTGTGCGCGCCCAGAGTCAACACTTTGACTCTGGGCCCACCTATTTTCATTCATGTGCAGACTCCATGAGGAAATTCGTTTCTCATACGTGTGCCCACTTGGGCCCACGGCCGGATTCCTTTTTCAACTTTATTCCTCTTCAGTAAATCCGCTCCAGCGAAAAACTCGACACATAATTTTAACAACCTAAACGCGTTTTACCCTTTACTGCCTTTTTCCATCTTTGTCATTTTGAACACAGCTCAGACTTTTCTTGATTTCAGACGGCCTTAAAGGAACACAAACCCAATTTCTAGAATGAATCCAAGTACCCACCCGACAGAAGAAGCAGAAACACGTTGTTGTGTCAAAGCCATGATCAAGAATCTGGTCAACGTGGGCGGCTCAACAGCTCCTACCTTTGCCAAAATCTTTTCTTCTCTCTCCCCTGCGTTCTTTCTTCGCTAAAACCGCGAGAGATTGACCACTGTTTGTGTTGGATTTGTTTATTAAGAATTTTTTTAATTTTATGTTTGCCCAGATTAAGAAAACGAGAATTCGAGAAGCTAACGTGCACTTGCTCCAAGGTCGGGTGCCTTTTGGTCTACATGCAGGCGCTGGGCTTCGACGGCAACTCGAACATTTTCTACTTCGCACAAATATTGAATTGGAACTGAAACATCCTCTGGATTGATTTTTTATCGTTTGTTCTCCTTCTGCATGGTTGCGGCTAGATTCCTGCACCTGATCACAGCCGTATAGCCTTCAACCAAGAAGAAGAAGGAGAAGAAGAAGAAAAGAGCCGGTAATTATCATGTTAGAGGAGGAAACTGATCCTTGGCGGATCATCCTTTTTGCTTTCATGGTGTTTCTGAGGTAACTCTTCTGAACTCTTCCCGGTTCTTGAACTGTCAGTCTTCACGTTATGGTAAAATTCGAATTTAGGCTCATATCCCAAGTAGGTTTTCAGAATTCTGAAAATCCCAATCATGAATCTCTCTGAATTCCCCCGCTTTTTTTTTTTCTTCCTTTCCGCGTTTGCACATTGCTTCCTTCGAAAATCGCAAATTGAATAGAAAAATTCTCTCGTTTTCCAGAGGATGATGCTGTGTTCAAGTATTTACTGCATTCCTTGTTTTCTGTTAATAAGCAGTTAGTGTGGTCCTTGAAATTCTTTTGACACGGACAGGGTAGTCCTGTTGATCTGAAATCATTCCTTGAAGCGTTCAATAAGGTGAATAGAGGTCATTACTCCTGAATGGAATCTTTAGCAGCTCAAACCCGTGTGATTGGAAGGGCATCACGTGCAATTACAACAGGGTCACTGGCGTGAACCTCTCGGGGAGCAGCATCTCGGGAACCTTTGTTCTTGGATTTCTCTGCCTTGACAGAGCTCTCTCATCTTGATCTCGGCGAACACCCTCAGCGGGCAGATTCCATCTGATTTTAGCAGCTGCAACAACCTTTGTGTACCTCAACTTATCGTTACACAACATCCTCGATGGCGAACTGAGCTTGACTGGTTTGAGCAACCTGTGACGCTTTTGACTTATCGAAGAATCGCATCAGAGGCGGATTCAGACAAGTTTTCCCACAATTTGCAACAGTTTGGTGGTTCTGAACATTTCGAGAATAATCTCAACGGTAGCATCGAGGATGTCTTCGATCGATGCGATAAGTTATGTATCTTGATTTGAGCATGAATGATTTCAGCGGAACATATGGAAATGGTTTGGAAGGCTTCGGGAGTTCATTGTTTCTGACAACTATTTGACGGAAGTATCCCTGCATCGAGATTTACGGCTAATTGCATTTTAGAAGTACTGGATTTATCCGGCACAATTTCTCAGGGCAGTTTCCAGGAGAAATTTCGAACTGCCGGGACTTGTCATATTGCATCTTTGGGGAAACAAATTCACGGGCCCAATTCCTCCGGAGATAGGGTTGATTGCCAGTCTTCGAAGCATTGTTTCTAGGAAACAACAGCTTTTCGAGAGATATTCCTGAATCTCTGCTTGACTTGAAGAACTTGGATTTTTTGGACTTGAGCAGGAATAACTTTGGGGGTGAAATACAAGGGACTCTTGGGAAGTTCACACAGGTCAAGTATCTGGTACTGCACACAAATTTCTACACTGGTGGATTGTATTCGTCTGGTAGTCTTAATCTGTCTAATGTCGTCAGATTAGATCTGAGCTCAACAATTTTTCTGGTCCGCTGCCTTCTGAAGTATCGCTAATGCCAGTTTGAAGTACTTGACTCTTGCTTACAACCAATTCAATGGAAGCATACCCTTGGAGCATTGGGTGACTTTCTGCACCTCCAAGCTCGATCTCTCCTTCAATGAACTGACTGGGATGATCCCCTGAGCCTTGGAAAGTTGAGCTCTCTTTGT